>CM054060.1:201009978-202209978 GCA_028641055.1 Alopecurus myosuroides
GAATTGCAAGTTTTGTGCCAATAGACTTTACTCAAAGTCATAACTAGTACTTGGCTGCCAGTAGCCTACCCCGTGGGTGGAGCATATGCGTCATACTCCGTGGTCTCTTCATGAGTTTACTAGAGATCACCCAAATCTCATAGACTGCGACGTTTACAGTCGGACTCACATAGGTGTGTTCTTTCAAGAATGCTCTGTAGGACAACATCTTTGCTATGAATAGCCAACATAATAACATTAAGGCATGTTGCCAACCTGCCTTACAACTCTTTGAGAGTTATGCATCATCTCTTAGAGAGGGTTTACCAAATACTCTCCTCAATCAAACCACTAGCTTGTTCTGCCCAGGTCCTAATTCACGGGATCTCCGATCACATAGGTTGGGTTACCACTATGGTGTAACGCTTACGGGTCTCATACCCATCTCCCTCGATGCACTATCTATCACATTACGTGATAGTCCCTTCGTAAAGGGATCTGCCAGATTTTTGTCTGTTTGAATATATGTAACAGTAATTACTCCGGAGTTTCTCAATTTCCTGACAGACTTCAAACGTCTTTTGACGTGTCTTGATGACTTCGCATTATCCTTAGAACTGGTCACCTTGGCAATCACCGTTTAATTGTCACAGTTCATGAGGATAGCCGGTAATGGTTTCTCAACCAATGGCAAGTCCATCAAGAGCTCACGCAGCCATTCTGCCTCAACAGTGGCTGTATCTAAAGCAGTAAGTTCTGCTTCCATGGTTGACCTCGTCAATATGGTCTGTTTACAAGACCTCCATGACACTGCGCCACCTGCAAAAAGAAATGCATATCCACTTGTGGCGTAGAGCTCATCTACATCTGAGATCCAGTTGGAGTCACTATATCCCTCAAGCAAAACAGGGTGCCCTGAATAATGAATCCCATAGCTCATGGTACCATTCAGCTAGCGCATGACCCTTTCAAGTGCATGCCAGTGATCATTACCCGGGTTTGACATGAACCTGCTCAATTTGCTCACAACAAAAGAGATGTCAGGCCTCGTCGCGCTCGCAAGGTACATGAGTGAACCAATTATTTGAGAGTATCTTAATTGATCTTTCGTAATCCTCTTGTTCTTTCGAAGCGTCACACTAGGATCATAAGGTGTTGGAGAAGGCTTGCTATCAATAAAGCCAAAACGGCTCAAGATCTTCTCAACATAGTGTGATTGCGTCAACGTAATCCCACTCTCATCCTTAATAAGCTTAATGTTCAGAATTACACCAGCTTCTCCCAGATCATTCATATCAAAACACTTTGATAGAAAAGACTTGACCTCATTGATCACAATTATGCTTGTACCAAAAATCAGTATGTCGTCAACATACAAGCATAATATAACACTATCGCCCCCACCAGGGCGATAGTATACACACCTGTCAGCCTCATTAATGACAAAGCCCGTAGAAGTTAAAGTTCTATCGAACTTCTCATGCCATTGCTTAGGTGATTGTTTCAGTCCATACAAAGATTTTAACAATTTGCACATCTTTCTCTCTTCACCTTTTACTACAAACCCATCAGGCTGATCCATATAGATTTCCTCTTCCAACTCTCCGTTAAGGAAAACTGTCTTTACGTCCATTTGATGAACGATAAGACCATAAGAGGCAGCCAGGGAAAGTAGTACACGAATGGTGGTCAGTCTAGCAACAGGTGAATAGGTGTCAAAATAATCTTCTCCTTCTCGCTGAGTGTAGCCCTTGGCTACAAGCCATGCCTTGTACTTCTCAATAGTACCATCAGGCCTTAGCTTCTTCTTGAACACCCACTTACAGCCCACTGGCTTACAACCATAAGGTCGTTCAGATAACTCCCACGTCCCATTAGAAAGAATGGAGTCCATCTCATTATGGACAGCTTCTTTCCAGTCATCTGCATCTGGAGATGCAAATGCCTCTGCAATAGACGTAGGAGTATTGTCCACAAGGTACACAATGAAATCATCACCAAAGGATTTTTTAATCCTTTGTCTCTTACTCCATTTAGGAGCTTCATTGTCATCCTTCTCAAGAACGTTCTCATCATGCGGTTGTTCAATATTATCACTAGATGTACTAGATTCCGGAATTAATTCAGAAGAAAATTTAGCAAATCTATGCATATCTTTCATAGGAAACATATTCTCAAAAAATGTTGCATCGCGAGATTCCATAATAGTATCAACATGCATATCATGTACCTCGGATTTAACCACTAGAAATCTATAACCAATGCTACGCTGAGCATAACCTAGAAAGATACAGTCCACTGTTTTCGGTCCGAGTTTGCGTTTCTTTGGAATTGGAACATTGACTTTTGCTAAGCATCCCCAATTACGCAAATAAGAAAGTGATGGTTTTCTCCCAACCCACTCCTCATAAGGGGTTTTCTCTTTATTCTTGTTAGGAACTTTATTCAGGACATGACACGAAGTCAACAGAGCCTCCCCCCACCATGCCTTAGATAAACCAGAAGTGTCCAACATGGCATTCACCAAGTCGGTCAGCGTACGGTTTTTCCTCTCAGCAATTCCGTTTGATTGTGGCGAGTAGGGAGGCGTCCTCTCGTGAATAATACTGCGTTCCTCACAGAATTCATCAAATACTTTAGAGAAATACTCTCCACCATGATCCGACCTAAAACGCTTAATCTTTCTCTCAAATTGATTTTCAACTTCAGCCTTATAGATTTTAAAGTAGTCTAAAGCCTCATCTTTAGTTTGCAACAAATAGACGTAGCAGAATCTAGTAGCATCATCAATGAGTGTCATGAAATATCTCTTTCCACCTTTTGTCAACACACCATTCATCTCGCATAGATCAGAATGTATGAGTTCTAGAGGTGCCAAGTGTCTCTCCTCAGCTGCCGTGTGAGGCTTTCGAGGTTGCTTAGATTGCACACAACTATGGCACTTAGAACCTTTGGCAATGGTGAAATTCGGAATTAAACTTAAACTGGATAGCCAAGACAGAAACCAAAATTAACATGACATAAACGAGAGTGCCAAACACTAGCATCTGAATCAACATTGCCACAAATATGGTTTACTGACTTATTGCAAAAATTGGAAAGAGAAAAGCGGAACAAGCCTCCGCACTCATAGCCTTTACTAATAAATTGTCCAAATCTCGACACAACTACTTTATTGGACTCAAACACGAACGAGATTCTTATTCATAGAAGGGACATGCTGCACGTTCCTCAGCTGCACGATCTTCCCCGAAGTAAACTTCAGATCTACCGTGCCAACACCACAAACAGAAGCATGTGATCCATTCCCCATTAGGACAGAAGAATCCCGTGCGACCTGATAAGAAGTGAACATAGAGATGTCAGCACACACATGAACATTAGCACCCGTATCAATCCACCAACATGGAGATTGAAAAACTGAAAGTACCATCGGTATATTACCGTACCCATCAGTGTTGCTAGCGGTCACCACGTTGACATTCTTGGATCCTTTCTTCCCTTTCTTGTTTGCACGGTCTGGACAGTCAACAGAAAAGTGGTCGAGCGCTCCACACGTAAAGCACTCGAGCCCAGCTTTGTTCAGCACCTTCTTCTTCTTCTTATTCTTAAAGGCAGTAGTGTTCACAGGACCATTGAACTGGGGCTTATAGTTCCCTTTGTTCTTGCTGTTATTCTTGACGTGATGATTTTCCTGCACCATATTGGCGCTAGACTGCAAATCACCACCTCTCTCAGTTGTGTCCTTTGCCCGGGCTTTCTCCTCAACATCAAGAGACGCTATCAGGTTTTCAACCGATATCTCCTGTCTCTTATGTTTGAGAGATGTGGCAAAACTCCTCCATGAAGAAGGCAGCTTTGCAATAATGCATCCAGCCACAAACTTATCAGGAATCACACACTTGAGCAGATCAAGCTCCTTCGCAATGCACTGTATCTCATGAGCCTGTTCGACTACAGAACGGTTATTCACCATCTTGTAGTCGTTAAAGCTCTCCATGATATACAGCTCACTGCCAGCATCGGACGCACCGAACTTAGTATTCAGTGCATTTCAGAGCTCCTTAGCGTCTTCGATGTGCATATACACATCGCACAGACGTCCCTCCAGGACACTCAGAATACAACCTCTGAAATTATTATTGGCTTCCTTGAACTTATTCTGAACCTCGTCAGAAGCTCCTTCAGGAAGGCCATTCATAATAATGTCCCACACTTTCATGGACTGGAGCCACAGTTGGCTTCTCAGTTGCCATCTCTTAAAGGTGGTACCATTGAACCTTTCCGGTTTCATTGAATCACTTAAGTGGGCCATAGTCTGTTCAGGAAATTGCCTACAATTAGGTTTTTGGATTGTTGAATAATTAGGCATAATTTCCATGATTAATTCCAGAATATAAATCATGATGACAACAGCTATTAACATGTGAAACTCGAACATACTAGATGCAGCAGACAACATGAATAATAGCAACACGATCTCTCTAAACATGTAAACAATAGACATGTTAAACAGACAGATCAGGACACAGATTCCGTACCGATCGTTTGTAGCGACGTTATTGATGACAACGTTGGCGATGATGGGTCGGAGTAGACGACGCTTGAGGCGACGGTACGCAGCACCGCCTGACTTGTTAGGCAGACGAGCCGTCGTGGAAGCAGCGAGCAGTCGCGCGAAGCGCTTCCCAAAAACCTAATTCGCCCTCTCCCGTACAGGATCACAAAGGCGACTGGTTCCGGAGGCCTGCTCTCCCGTTCGCCGGTGGACGCCGGCGCTAGGGATGGAGTAGACTACGGTGGTGGCGCAAGGAACGAGGTGTGGCAAAACCTAGATTGGTTTCGGTGTGTGTACAACGCCCACCGTGCACGTCTTTTATAGTGCGGTTCGGAAAACCCTAACGTGTGCGATGTGGGAGGCCCACGCCGCACGTCCGAGTCGGTTGCAGCACGCGATACGGGAGCGACCCGAACCGCCTCAGCTGTGACGCGTCCGTCACGACTACGAAATTGGTTTTCCAAAATAGCAAAATAAACATAAGTATTGTCTTGGCTCGAGGCTCGATTCACGAAACACGATCGCGACGTGTCGAGACGAGCGAGCGGCGGCGGAGGAGGAGGAGGAGGAGTGCGCAAGAGGCTCTCTTGTTTTCACTCACATACAATCCCTACAACACTCCACCTTATAAGGTGGTGTGCAACTCCTCAAACTTCCAATGTGGGACTAAACTTCCCACTCCCACCACTCACTTGTACACATGGGCCATTTTGAGATTTCAGGATTTGTCTATTGGGCTACCCACATATGGGCCCAATATTTCAGCACACACATATGGGCCAAATATTCCAACAAATACACTATATTTACTATCTATAATGGTGGAAGAATATGAAGTATAAGAATCCCAGAAGTGAGCCTGAAAACAATTTCAATCACGAGTATTCAAAGTTGACTCTGCTCACATTCAAATCTTTGTTTTGTAAGGACTGGGCATTCAATTTAATGGAAGAAAAATTGTAAATGTGCATCATCGAGTTGACCTTATGAGGTATAGTGAGAGATTGTCCTCTGTGCACATAAGAAATTGTGTGTTGGAGCTGTCCCCTGACTGGGATTCAGCTGAACTTCCCCCCTCCTATCGACCTTCTACTCAACATCTAACGGATCACACAAATCCGCTCAAACTGAAGCCGACACTGAGCAGTTTCAGCTGGATCCTGGGACATGCTTTCAGTTTCCAGATTCCAGATTCCAGATTTCACAGTTTTATACCAACACTAAAGAAGGCATGGTGAGAGTTTGTTCTCAAGCATGTAAGAAATCCTGTGTTGGAGCTGTCCACCGACTGGGATTCAGCTGAACTTCCCCCTCGTATCGACCTTCTACTCCACATCCAACGGACCACACCATCCACCCAAACTGAAACCGGCAGTTAGTAGGTTTCAGCTAGATCTTGGGACATACTTTCAGTTAAAAGACTCCATTATTCACAGTTTTAGACCAACACTATAGAAGGCAAAACTGAACCTATTATTAAATGACCATTGAAAAATTATGTAGCAGTTAACATTGAAAAGTATGATCCTAAAATCTCCAACACCTATATTGAATGGAGATGGCACTTAACATTCAAAATCTGTAGTGACAAGTGCTACCACTGAAAAAACAAATTTTGCCATAACAGTACAACCAAAAAATTCTGTAAACAATGCCTCAATTGCATGAAGGAACCAATCTATTTTTCAATTCACATCTAGTGTTACTA
The DNA here is from genome assembly GCA_028641055.1 of Alopecurus myosuroides. Taxonomy (NCBI): domain Eukaryota; kingdom Viridiplantae; phylum Streptophyta; class Magnoliopsida; order Poales; family Poaceae; genus Alopecurus; species Alopecurus myosuroides. The sequence goes on from CM054060.1 coordinate 201,016,224, forward strand.
AATAAATAAACACTACATAAAGGCCAGACATTTCCATAATCAAAGCTCTCCAAAATAACACCGGAGGGTAAAAAATCTCTTATCAGTTGGTAACCGCTCTATAGTGGAACCAAGGAAATCATTGTCTCTCATGTTGACCCAGTGAGCCCACATGCATGTAATTTAAAAAAGATAGAATAAACCATGAACAGAGAAAGAAAAAGGCAGTAAATACATTAGTAGCTGAATAGTAGTGTTATGCCCACAAGATAGGTATGTACGGCACAAGAAGAACTGCTTTGATCACATTTGCTGGAACTTACTTCTCACAAAATACAAAACCTGAGTGTAACTAACTGCCGCAATTTCACAAATTCCAGTACTGGCAAGAGCAGGAACACAAAAATTCTAAACCAGAACATGATTTGAGGTTTCCGATAGGGAGAGGTTTTCTTAGTCGTCGAAAGAAAACAAAACATCAGAATCTTAGCGACACATTTGGCATTCCTTTCAAATTACAACATATGAGGACTTGCGAAAAACATGTCTGGTTTTCTTAGTGTCCTAAACAAATGCATGTGATCACGATATACATGTATAGTGCAGCTTGTTAGTTCCAAGCTCCACCCTACAATATGTTACAACAAATAGGAAGGAATAAGTAGTATAATAAGCAAATACTCGAACCGATGCATTTGTCTTTTAAGGACGCACATCAGCCAAAAGAAAAATTCAGAATCTATGTCCGAAATATATACCTTCATCATCTCCATCGGATATTGGCATATCTATTTGCCAAATATTTTAATTCCACTAATGTTCTTTTCCTGCAAAACCAGAAATGCTATTTCAGAAAAGCCTCCAATAATTCATAGCAAGAAACAAATTGAAATTTATAAAGTCAACAATAGGCCAGTCTCAAGCGTTCATTACAACAATGATTTAACATCCTAAAAAAAGAAGCACACACACAGGAAATAAGAGGAAACACACGCACACCTGGACGATTCTAACACCGGAGGGAGCTAAACCGGAAGATCCTATCAACGTCTTCGTCGCCAGACTCTGGCGACCAACAAGAGGGAGGCCACGACCCTCTCTTACCATGAACAGCCGGCCCACGGCATGGAACAGCGAAGCAAACGCTCATGGAGAACATTGCCTTGGACTGCAGCCACCGGGACGCCTCAGTGCGTGCACTGCTTGGCTTGCAGTCGCGTGGATCTGCTCCCCTACGGACTTCAACCGATCAGTCATGGCGCATCGGCACGGTCTCTTCGGTCCGTGTTGCCAACGTATCGACGTCGTGCAGTGAAAGCAAGGAGAATTGAGGTGAGCCAGTGCTCCCAGGAGCAGATGATGAAGCTGGAGGTTGTCGAGCAACCACACGGCGGACCAGCTGGAGGGGTCGTGAGGAGCTGCAAGTCCGGTCACAGAGGAGGTGGACTAATCCCTAGCTCATGCCTCCTACGCCACTCGCGGTGAGTCGCCTCCGCGTCCACCCTGCGAACCGCCACAGTGAACCGCCTCCATCCCCACCGGATCTGGCAAGAGGAGTTACCCGCAAGCAGGATCCCGATGAGGCCTCACGCCTGCGCCACCAAGATGCGGTCCGTCCCATGCCCCAGCTCACGACCGCACCACGAACTGCGTCGCCCCAAGGATATGGATGGGGCGCGGCGACGGAGTCGGCGCCGATGTGATTTCGGTGGAGACGGTCTGCTTCGCGAGAGATGTTGGCGTGTGGATGGCCGCATTGCGGTTGAAGATAAAACGGCTTCTAAATTATTTTTGTTTCTGTTTAGGGATGAAAGCGAAAAAACACTAGCGAGGTCCACAACGCAGTGGCACATTTACCAGCAGGGCCCACAACGCAGGGGCACATAATCGGCAGATAGCCTCAGAATCCTTGCTCGCCACCAGGCTTAAATCTATAGTTAATGTGTGCTTGTTTTCCTTGTCTTAGATTTTGTGGAGGAGCAAGGATTTTCTTGTGATTGTTGTTGTGCTTGTTATTCCTGCTACCAAGGCAAGTGACATTCATAAACCACCCCATATTTTCCCTAAGTGCATTAGAGTATTTTTTTAAGTAGTATGCATGTTAGGGATTTTCTCTAAGTTATTAATTGCTACGCCCTTCCCTTAGTATATTTAGCCACCTTTCCTTGATAAATTTCTTGGCTCCTATGCCCTATCTGTATAAGTACTTAGCCATGCTACAAAATTATATTTTCTAGCTATCGAGGAAAATTTTCTAAGTACTTAATCAATTAAACACCTGGGTGGAATTGGTGATTGCAAGGTTTATGTTGAGTGGCTCCTTGGGGACATGTCTATGGTGTTTTTCACCAAAGGAGTGCACTTGTGGTTTGCCACCCAGGAACAAAGAGATTCCTAAGTCCCTCCAAGTTTAGAAGCTTCACGTGCAGCCTTAAGACAATGGGCTCTGTCTGGAATGAAGTCGTGAGAGTTCAACTCGTCAGCTTGACAAGAAGATGTAGCAAAACTATAGGTGGAGCGGGTCTTGCAGTAGAGTTGGATTCTCCTTCTGAATTTCTTGTCTCAATTCTCTCCTTTCCTTAATGCACTCAGCGTGTATAGGATGTTTGGGCTAATTGAGGATTAAGGTGAAAGTGCACAACCTCTACAGAGTCAAAAACTAAGTACTTAGTTGTGTCCCCGGTAATGGACAACTTCGAGCAGCTGGACAAGGATGGACGGAAGAGTCTCAACATCAAGTTTTCATGAAGTAAAATTTGACTAAGGAAAATTGTGTTTTATGGTGCAAACCTTTTGAAAGGATAAAACTACTTTACTAAAGTGTTAGGAGAAAATTGGCTTTCTGCAAAAACTAAACTCCACCAAGACATAAATGCATGTAGAATAGACTTGTCACTTATATCCACCAAATTCACTTGCCAGTACATTGTTTGTACTGATTCTCCTTCGGGGGATGCATATTCAAACGTGCAGGTAACTCGGATGAGGAATACTAAGTTGTTGGACTCGGGTCTACACTCAACATGAATGCCTGTGGCGCATGCTGAAGATGGAGGCTCATTGCTATCATGTTTCTGCTTTATTTACTTTGAAGTTTAGCTAGTCATCAAGATTATGCAAGTTGTAATAAATACTTGGCTACTCTGGATTTTTGTTGTATTAATCGATACTTCTGCAATGATACTCTAAATTTTGTACTGTGGTGCTAGCATTGATCCAGGGACTAACACTTAACACAAGTATTCCAGCTTTATTAAAAGTTGGGATGCTACAAAATGGTATCAGAGCAAAGTGTTGCATGTAGGTTGGAGCCCTTAGGATGGAAAGCCCCTTTTTGATCAAGTTATTAACTCCTTTGAAATATTTTGGATCCTAGCGGCATAGTGAGATTGAAGCGGCCCGGACCAACATTGGTTCTATGTCGGCTAGCGGGTGTCATTGTTTCCCTCACTATAGTGAATATCCAATTTACAATAAGTTGTTAATAAAATTTGATCACCTTAAAGTAGGACTTATATTTTTTCTAAGTATTTATGCACTCCTATTCTAGTACTTCCTTGCCTTGTGTACTATGACTTATACTTTGTTTTTTTTTCTAACTTAAAGATGTCGATCATCCACTTCACCATCGAGGAGGACTTCAATCGCACGCTCTTTGGGGAACATCTTCTCTAGATTTTAGAAGTGTTGGAGCCGCCTCTTCCTTCAATCAAAGCAATGCAAATGAAGAAGTTCCACAAGGAAGGCTTTTGGTGTGTCAAACTCATTCAACCTGGACACGAGGTTGCTGAAGACATCCAGTTCAAAACACTTAGTGACTCCATGCATAAGGGCCTCAACGTCTCCATGCAAGATTTGATAGGACGTCTTTGCGGAAAACACCATCAAGAGATGAAGGACCACTTCTCGTTTGACCTCGGAAGGCGTGATGAAAACGGTTTCCCCCTCCTCACAGACGAGGAAGCAAAGCGCAACCCCTTAGTCCTATACCTTCAAGACTTAGAGCATCACCTCAAGGACCTTGAGGAAGATAGGGTCGAGGAGCTTCTAGCGAATGATGGACTACTCGGCCAAATCAAGGAGATGAAGAAGAAGATGGAGGAAGAAGAAGAGGCGACCAAGGCACAAGAAAAGAAATTCAATGCGCAAGAAGAAAAGTTCAAGGAACAAGAAGAGAAGATCAATGCCCAAGACAAGAAGTTTAAAAGTCAAGAGAAGAGAAACAAGACTAAGGACAAGAAGATTAGAGAGCTAAAGGAGGAGCTCGAAATTTATGGAGTTCAGTTAGATGTCGACTGCGACATAATGGCTAGGCTACACGGTGAGAAGAGAGCTCTACAAGAGAAGTTTGAAGCCTTAGAGGGGGAGACAAAGGAACTTAAGAGAAAGCTACAAGAGAAGGAATCCTTAGAAGAGAAGAATGAAGCACTAGAGAGGGAAGTGAAGGAGCTCAAGGACTTTCTCGATAATGAAGGTTTTGCCCTTGAGGAAGTTGAAGCCATGGACGAGTAGTTTTGTAGTTAGACCACCAAGTCTTTAATTTTTTTCGTTAGATCGTGTTGGTTTAAGTATTGACCTACCAACTTGTGGTATGGTAATACTAAAGTGTTTGGTTTGCAAACTTCGTTGTTTTTTGTTAAGTTTATCAATTTAATAGACCAAATTTCAAAATTTAACCTTGGGCAACAAAAGTTTTTAAGTCTTGCCTCGTTGTTGTTTGGTTTGTTGCTTGTGCATGGGTAGGAAACATACTCCCCATAGTTCTAATCTCTCTTTTACTTATCCATGCTAAAACCCAACAGATGCCTCCCCGTCGTGATCCCAACAACCACGACGAAAACAATGATGCAATGCAACAGATGCTGGCCGCTCAGACTCAACTCATGCAGATGATGGCACAGTTTATCGCAGCAACCAACAACAAAAACAAAAACAACAACAACAATCCACCGCCACCACCGCCACCCCCAGTGGACAGACTTGCCAGATTTCTGAGGCTTAGGCCTAACAAGTTCTCCTCTGCAACTGAACCCATAGTGGCGGATGATTGGCTTCGCTCAATCAACAAGGACCTAGTGACCTGTGAATGCACAGATGCTGAAAAGGTGAGGTTCACCGCTCACTTACTGGAAGGACCTGCTGCCATGTGGTGGGAGACCTACCAAGTTACCCATCCGCTGGAAGGCATGACTTGGGATGCATTCAAGTAAGGGTTTCACAATGCTCACATATCATCTGGTACCATGAAAGTGAAAAGAAGGAGGAATTTCGCAGCTTGAGGTAAGGAGGTAGAAGGCTGAAGGAGTATATGGATGATTTATACTCACTGTCAAGATATGCACCGGAGGATGTGGAAACTGATGCAAAGAGGAAGGAAAAATTCCTCGATGGTCTGAAAGGGGAGCTAAAGACACCCTTATCTGTGGCATATGCTCCAAATTATCAATCTTTGTTAGATCAAGCAATAACCCTGAAGAACAACATGAGGAAGGAAGAGAACCGGAAGAGGAAGTTCAGTGCTAGTAAAGTTCATTCCGAGTTTCCACATGAGAGGCCTCAATCCCATCAAGGCAATGGGGGACATGTTTTTCATAAGCATGGAAGTCACCACAGTGGAAATGGCCACATGCATCATGGCCACAACCACAATGGTGGATTCAAGAGTAACAATGGAGGATTCAAAGGAAACAATCACAATGGACATAACCATGGCAATGGACAGCACCGCCCTAACCCTGAAGGGAAGAGAGATATCGCCCAGGTGACTTGTTTCAAGTGCAAGAAGATAGGTCATTATGCTACGGACTGCCCAGAGAGGAGGACTGGTGAGAATGCCAAGCCAAATCCATTACAGAAGGGACATGTGAACCACATCGACGTGGAGGAAGTGATGAATGAACCTGATGTTGTAATTGGTATGTTTCTACTCAACTCCTTTACATCATTGGTTTTATTTGATACTGGAGCATCACTGTTGGGGGGATAATAACCCGGCAGGACCATGCAGAGGAACAAAGACTCGGCTGGAGGAAGTTTACGCGAGACCTTGTAATATGATAATAGGCCGAGTGTCACTGATGGGCCAGCAGTCGCATTGGTAACTTGGCTTGTGGAAAGGGAGATTCTAGAAGGCCAAAAGGCGGTGCGGGCCACATAGTCCAAGACTTGGAGGGCACGAAGAGTAGTTTAGAGTTAATGTGGACCCCGAGTAGGACTCTGGCCGTATCTTTTAAGGAAAGCAAGGGAACCGGGTATTATATATAGACCGGCTCCTAGGGCGTAGAGAGGGATTCGAGTTATTCTAGTTATACGAAAGTAAGCACTTGTAACCCTAGATTAAAGTCTCGGCGACATTGCAGCCCGAGCCTCTAGATCGCCAATCAATATGATCCTAGCTGGAAGTAAGCTATCATCTCCAATGGAGAGGCTGAACTAGGATAAATCTTGTGTCCGATCTGAGCTAAACCCTTTCCCAAACACCAGAGCCGATTTACCCCAACCTAAGTTACCTCCGGTAACATCTGCCATCGATATGGATATTATAGGGGTACATGATGATTGTTCATGCTTGAGTTGGAAGGAAATATTGAAGTTAATTTATGATTACTATAAGGTGAATTCCTTCTTAATGGATTGTGTTGTTTGTGGTGATAAGAATGTTATACTACCTAAGCATATGTATTTATGTATGATAGGTTTACTGATAACACAAACATGGATGGAGGAGAGCATCAAGAGGAGATGGAAAACAAGCATGCAGTGGTGGAAAACAATGGTGCACACATGGAGGAAGACATGGAGATTGTTTCCCACAAGACCTAAAGAAGCTAAAGGAGCCATCCATGCATTGGGGGATGATATGGGAGCAGCAAGGACATGTCCTAGGCTGTTCCAAACGTTTTTAGTAGAGGACCTGCGAGTCCAATGGGCTGAACCCATATTGTTGGGTTCGGTTTGTAATGGTTTGGTTGCACCAAACCGAGTTGGAGTGGGCTAGGGGGCGCATTAGGGCTGGTTGTGGCTGCACCCCCCTCTCTTGGCTGCACCCCCCTCATATATACCTCTTAGGTGTGAATTAGAGAGGGTAGACCCAGTTAAAATTAAACCCTAGATTCCAGAATTGAACCATGTTCATTTGAATTTATCCCCACCAGTTTGGTGGAGTTACCCCTTGCAAATTATGCGTGATATCTATTGTTCCATTGGGAATTAGTAAATACAGGACCACTCGTAGTCTTTGATTACGTTGTGCAAGTGTGTGGAGTTGAGAATATCCAAAGGGATTGAGAGCTGTTTCATTGGCATCAGGGATCAGCCGGAGAGGTTTCAGCAAGACACAAGTTATCATATCCAGTTATCGTGTGAGTTCATCGAGAAGATCGGGCAACCCCTTATCATATGGTATCAGATTTCCATGTTGACTCGGTGAGCAATTTATCCCCTTAGATTCGTTTTTTTTTCTTACCTATCCACGAAAAAGCCCCACAAAAACAGGAGTAGTTCATTGCCATCGCCTTAGATCATCACCACTTTTGAGTTTTAGTTGTTGTTTTGTGGTTGATTTTCGTGTTCCTTTTCTGTTTTTGAGTCCTTTGTTTTCGGTCTAGGTTTAGGGTTCTAAGTGTTCTTCAAGTTATCCCAATCGTGTCCATAAAATTTCATCCAAAAACTCCCTTCCGATCCAAAGTTCTACTTAATTTGAGTTGCTTTTGGTTTCCTGCCGCGGCACAGAATCGCGCAGAATCTCTGCCGCGCGCCAAAAATCCCGCCGCGACCCGCAGCTGTTGCCTCGCGCCCAACCACAGACGCTGTCTGCCCTATTGCGCGCACCCAGTTTTGGCCTGTTCGCTGCACCTGCACGCTGCCGCGGCAGAGAGTTGAGCGTTTTCTCTGCCGTGGTAGAAATTTCCTGCCGTGAGGTGTGTTCTTCGCTCTAATTTCTTTTCGGTTTAGTTTTCTTTTATCATTTCTTTAGGGTTTCTTTTCCTATCTTTGAGAACCATAGACACGGCCTATCTATACATAAAATTAGGAGCATACCCATATAAGAATAGCTCAATTTTGTGCTCACAGGCTGCTCAGATCTTTGTTTCACAGTGTTGTTTTCTGCAAAATTTTGTACCATGAAAAGTATCAAAATATATTGGCCCAAAAGAGTGAAAAAATAAAAGTGAAAAACAGAAAAATAAAAGAGAAAAAGAGGCATGAAAATCGGTGATAGCTACTGCAGTTTTGGAGCTGTTTACATGCTGTTTTGCACTAGTTCTTTGAGCAATATTGTGCCTGTTTATAAGAGCTGTAGCTAGTGTATTTCGAGTGCATTGCAACAATTCTATACATATAGTTGCTTGCCACATTATTCTCCACATGTGTGTTTCCTGTGCTTTTCATATCATCACAAGCAGCAAATATGACGTGTTATTGGTGTTGTTAGGTATCCGTACCAAGCCCCACCATATCCCTTGTTTGTCTTGTGATAGCTAAACTCCCGGGTATTCTCATCTTCACATCAATACACGTGTTAATACTACTTGTGGTGAGTGTTTTCTATTCTCTTTGGAGCGGTAAGATACATGTTTTCTTTGCTGTTTTGAGAGAGTTGTGAGAGAACACCACAACCCATTGTTATTTTGTTACTAACAAGTTAATCAATGGAGCTTTGTAGTTTTTCTATGTGCAGTGATGCTTTCTGGGAGGAGGATTCTACCGGAATGCCTGCAGCAAATTTGTTCCACCTCATTGTAGACATCAAAGGTTGTCATGTTGCTATTACTCTTGATAAGGATACTCATTCTAATTTTGTTAGTCTTGATATGGTAGAGCAATTGCAATTGGACACTTTTCAAGCAGATCCATACATGTTGATTACTAATGATGATAAAATTCGAATTACTCTACGTACTTTTGTTCCATTAACCATTAGTGGTCATACAGAGCAAATTTATTGTCATGTGATTCCTAGAACATTTACTAGTTGTCATCTTTTGTTGGGTGAATCATGTATCGTCAAATTTCGGTTTGATTTTGCTAGATATTACCCTGACATAAAATTACTTTGGAATCATAAGTATCATCGAAGAAAACATGCTTCACTTGAAAATTGTATGGAGGTTAGAAAGCAACCATTATGCTCTCATCAAATCATGGGATCCGAAGTTGAGAAAACATGTGAGGTTGTTTCTAGTAACATAATCATGTCTACTCCTAGTGTTGTTTCATGTAATGTGCAGGTTGCTTTTGAAGAAAGGGAGCCTCTAGTACAACCTGCCCCACCACAACATCCATTGGAGGAGCATGCCATTGTGCCTAGTACTATGTCTTGTGATATGCAGGTTACTCTTGAAGAAAGGGAGCCATCACTAGTACAACCTGCATCACCACTTGAGAGAGATGAATTAGTGCCTACTATATCTGAGGAGGATGTTATTGCTATTGGTGCTGATTTGGAGCTGCCACTAACAAGTACAACTTTTTGTGAGTCTACTAATGTGTTAGTTAATTCTTCTGAGTTGATAACCACATATAGTTCACCACCATGTGATAGTTTGTTTTCAAATTTTGAGCATGTGGTTTTGATTTCACGTAAAGAAGTGCTTGCTAAAATACCACCTATGAATATTGTGTATTCCATCATGTTACATGAACCAATTACTGTGCAATATGCTATGAATAGGATTGCTGAAATTTCATATATAAATTCTAGCACTTATGCTACTTGTTTCACTTTTCATTTGGTTGGTGACTATAACATGAATGAAATTTTTATGGTGGATCACATATGTATTACTTGTGATACAATTGCTGAATTAAATATTGTGTTCCCTTGGTTGAAATGTTTAAAATTTGCTACAACTAAACATGATTCTACACATATGTTTGATTTTCAGCAACATGTGATAAGTACATATGCTACTGATTTATACTTCACTTATATTTGCAAAATGAGTTGCAATTTCCATGATGGTTATAATATGAATGATAAGACAATTGAATACACTACTATAACAATTTTGACTATAGATCTTCTGTGAGAACACTTGGTTTGATAATAACCAATAAGAATTTATACATAGATGTTTCTCCTTATGATCATAATTTCCTGAGCTTCACTTATATTTGCAATGGTGATTGCTATGAGATGAGATGCTATTTATTTTCTTGTGACAATCTTGTGATATATACATGCAAATTTCGTTGCATCCTGTCCTATGAAAATGTATATCATGTCCACAACACTAATGCACCCCATGATAGATATATGTATTGTGCATACACGTTGTTCTTTTTTGTTTCTCCCATGTTTAGATTACCACAAGCCGAGGACGTCTTGTCATGAAGAAAAGGAGGATGATATGGATATTATAGGGGTACATGATGATTGTTCATGCTTGAGTTGGAAGGAAATATTGAAGTTAATTTATGATTACTATAAGGTGAATTCCTTCTTAATGGATTGTGTTGTTTGTTGTGATAAGAATGTTATACTACCTAAGCATATGTATTTATGTATGATACGTTTATTCATAACACAAACATGGATGGAGGAGAGCATCAAGAGGAGATGGAAAACAAGCATGCAGTGGTGGAAAACAATGGTGCACACATGGAGGAAGACATGGAGATTGTTTCCCACAAGACCTAAAGAAGCTAAAGGAGCCATCCATGCATTGGGGGCTGATATGGGAGCAGCAAGGACATGTCCTAGGCTGTTCCAAACATTTTTAGTAGAGGACCTGCGAGTCCAATGGGCTGAACCCATGTTGGGTTCGGTTTGTAATGGTTTGGTTGCACCAAACCGAGTTGGAGTGGGCTAGGGGGCGCATTAGGGCTGGTTGTGGCCGCACCCCCCTCTCTTGGCCGCACCCCCCTCATATATACCTCTTAGGTGCGAATTAGAGAGGGTAGACCCAGTTAAAATTAAACCCTAGATTCCAGAATTGAACCATGTTCATCTGAATTTATCCCCACCAGTTTGGTGGAGTTACCCCTTGCAAATTCTGCGTGATATCTATTGTTCCATTGGGAATTAGTAGATACAGGACCACTCGTAGTCTTTAATTACGTTGTGCAAGTGTGTGGAGTTGAGAATATCCAAAGGGATTGAGAGCTGTTGCATTGGCATCAGGGATCAGCCGGAGAGGTTTCAGCAAGACACAAGTTATCATATCTAGTTATCGTGTGAGTTCATCGAGAAGATCGGGCAACCCCTTATCAGCCGTGACTTTCCCACGACAGTTGGCGCCCACCGTGGGGCCTACGTCCAAAGGTGTTTACATTACGGGAGAAGCTCTGGAAAGCATGAAGAACCTCGTTATCGGCGAGATCATCACCAACCCCGAAGGAGAGATGTTCGTCGACGATTTTGGCTGGGGGCCAGAGTCGGACCAGCTGGAAACCGGATCTGTCGTCATGATCGGCCGGGTTAACGTCTTCGTGGGTATGGTACGTACATCTGGTTCAATTTTTGACAATAATGAATATGATTCTGTGTCAGGGGCCGCCACCTGCGTTCAATCGGATGGGGGAAGAGTCGGTAGGAACGGCAGAACTGGAGAGTGCACCCACCATGAAGAGGGAACAGCCGGAGGAGCCGGCATGGACCCCGCATGGCTGGGTTACTGAAGACGACGCCACCGAATCTATCCTACACCTTCTCGAAGATTGGTATGAAGAAGATAGCTGCGAGGAAGAAGAATATGAATCTTCACCAGGCATTACACGCCGAGTTGCGATCTACACAGCCCCTGCGATAAATCTGAATCTGGGTGATGTGTCAGTAGCCGCGGCTGGTGCGGCGCAAGCGCTGGCCCAACAATAGACTCCGATCAATGGAAACCCGACTGGAGCCCGGGTCGATGGTGAGCAGATGTCCGTCACCAGCGAAACAGGGGAAACTGCTCATCACAGGAACATGTTCGGATTTAGGACGAACAGAACAGCTGGTGCGGGAACGTCACACCCACCAAATCCGGCTCTGTTCAGCAACAACTTGATCTTGGATCCCACAGTGTTAGCAACGGTGATAACATCGGAGAACGCGGCGGCGCGTGCCAGAGACTTGGACGTGTCCCGCCGAGCATTGGAACAACATAGGAGAGATGTAGAAGACGAGAAACTACAGATGGCCGTGCGTCAACGTCAGTTGGATGAGTTAGAGGATCGTATACAGGCAAAACGACTAGAGCATATAATCAGAGGCACCAGACGAGACTGCCTGCGACAGGCGGAGCCCTACAACCGGCCGCGTTATCCATTACGCCTCAAGACCAGCAAATCCCGATCGTGAATCAAGGAACTGGACACGCAGGAGCAGCGCTCGGGGGACAACCGATTAACATGTCAGTCGAGTAACCTGCACTACCCGCTGGGGCGGCCGGGGGCAATGCTGTGCAACCACCACCATCACGATTTCACACCCCGTCGGGTCACTTCAATAACCCTATGGACAACGTGTCCGCCGCAACTTTAGCGCTCGACCGTAATCCACTGGGAGAGTCGCCTCAAGCAATAGAAACCCGGCGGGCTATAGAGATGTTACGCACCGCGGTGGCTCAACAAGCAAATTACCCGGACAACAGGAGCGGCATGCACGGGACGCCGTATATCAGTCGGCAGGAAGGTAATACGAGGAACATTCAGTCGAATTCAGAACGACGGAGGGCATAGCAGCAGCAAATGCCGCCTCCTCCACTTAGACCAACAACTCCTGCGGTCTCAGCGGCGCAAGCTATCGTGGATAGTTCTCGGGCAAGGCGTGCGGCCGGGTCTGTAGCGTGAGGTCCAGGAGTTGGGGCGCCTCCCGCCGCAGCAGCCGAGGCTTCACACGTTTCAAGAATAAGGCCGGTGTCGACAAACTTAGCCGAACCCAAATGCTTATCAGACGCTATCTGTGCCGAGCCTTACCCGGACAAGTTCAAAGAGCCTGGTAAAGTTGTCAACTATGAGCCTACCATGGATCCTGAGACCTGGTTAAGCAGCTATGAGATGGCCATGTCTATTAGCAACGCTTCAGAAAAGCTCCAAGCCAAATTTATGTATCTCATGATGTCTGAAGGAGCAGCTAAACTATGGTTCAATAACCTGCCTGAGAGTTCTATCAATTCGTGGAGTGAGCTTAAGTCGGCTTTCGTCTAGCATTTTCATGGAACTTGCAGGAAATTATACACGATTGACGACTTGGATCGGCGTGTGCAGAGAAAGGGAGAGTCGGCACGCAGCTGGGTGCGCCGAGTCATGGAGATACTCCAGTCTTCCACCGATATCCAGCCAAAGGATGCGATACAAGCTATGGCGAAAACATGCAGATATACGCCCTTGGTACAAAAATTGGTACGCATGAAATCCAGCAGGCATGTTTCAGAAATTACTATGGGGGAGTTGATGGATGCGTGCAACAAGCATGCCTCCACCGACACCACAGAAGAAGATATTGAGGATAAGAAGGGAAAAGCTAATGTGAGAAGCAATGGAAGAACCGGTAACGGGGCTGCACCGAATAAAAATGGAGGTAACAATGGTGGCAATGGAAACAACCAGCACAAACTCCCGTATGAGGGGGGCGCCGAGTTAGTCGCCAATACTGAGGCCGGGTTTGCAAGGCCCAGAGCGGACGGAAACTTCAATGGAGGAAACTTCAACGGAGGAAGTAATTATCAAGGGCCAGCGCGGCCGTCTAACCATATAGAAGCCTTCAAGATGCCTTGGCCGCGCCATAATAGGAATGGCAGGCCGGCTAACCATTCATTGAGCAATGCGTGGATCTACAAAGGTGGAAAATTGAGCAAATACAAGAAGGCGCTGCAAGGTGTAGGCCGGGGAGGAGGGCCGGGTCTGGGTGGAAACCAGGGCAACGGCCCACCCCTCGCAGGCAATGCAGGAGCTGGTATCGCGGGTAATAACCAGGATGGTGCAGGGGGTTTTAAGAGTAGCCCAAAGCAGCTAGGACAGTATCATGTTCACACCACTGGGACCACCAAGAGGGAAAGGAAGATACTCAAAAGAGCTGTAAACTCGGTTTCTACGGGTGTTCCAAGATACCTGAGATGGTCAGATCAGGAAGTAACATGGAGTAGAAGGGACCACCCGGAAGCAATAGAACATCCGGGTTTGCTAGCTTTGGTAGTAGCACCGCAGGTCAATGGCTATGAGTTAAAAAAGGTTCTGATGGATGGTGGGAGCAGTATCAATATCCTATATTGGGAGAACTTTTTACGTATGGGGCTCAAAGAGTCTCAGCTGCAGAAAAGCTCCACAGTTTTTCACGGAATTGTACCAGGACATTCGACCTGCCCTGAGGGAAAGATATCACTGGAGGTTGCTTTTGGAGAATCCAAGGATAATTACATAGTAGAGTGGCTCACATTCGAGGTGGTAAAATTGCGCAGTCCTTATCACGCACTGTTTGGAAGGCCGGCTTACGCCAAGTTCATGGCAAGACCGTGTTACGTTTACCTACAGTTGAAAATTCCGGGCCCTAAACGGACCATCACTATTCATGGGAGCAGGGCTGTGGCAGCAGAGTGCGATGAGGGAGATGCGGCCCTCGCAGAACAACCATGTGCAAAGGAAGAGCTCAGGTATTACAGGTCTCAGGTAGACCCGGAAGATCGAACAGCTTTGAAAAAACCAAATACTGATGATGAGAGAGCTAAGTTTAAAGCAGCCCAAGATACTAAGATGGTGGCTTTCATTGAGGGCGACTCTTCCAAGCAGTTCGCCATAGGGTCCAACCTGGATAACAAGGAGGAAGGCGCGCTCATCGTGTTTATCTGTGAGAATCAGGATGTTTTTGCATGGACGCCTAGCGACATGCCGAGTATCCCGACTGAACTCGCTGAACACAGCTTACATGTTGACCCCAAGTCCCGGCCAGTGAAGCAGGGCCTGAGGAAAATGAATGAAGAAAGAAGAAAAGCTATAGGAGCAGAGGTAGCTCGGCTCTTAGCAGCCGGCTTTATCATGGAGGTTTTCCACCCCAAGTGGTTGGCTAACCCGGTTTTAGTGTTGAAAAAGAATAACGAGTGGAGAATGTGCATAGATTACACGGGTCTCAACAAGCATTGTCCAAAAGATCTGTTCGCCCTTCCAAGGATAGACCAGATCATAGTTGCGGTGGCGGGAAGTGACTTGTTATGCTTTCTGGATGCCTATTCCGGGTATCATCAGATAAAGCTCAAAGAGGAGGATTGGGAGAAGACGTCGTTCATAACCCCATTTGGAGCTTTTTGTTACAAAACCATGACCTTTGGATTGAAAAATGCCGGCGCAACATACCAACCGTGCATTCAGAAGTGCTTTGAGGATCAGATTGGGCGCAATGTCCATGCTTATGTCGATGACATGGTGATCAAAACAAGGAACACATAAACTTTCATTGATGACCTAAAAGAGAACTTCAAGAACCTGAGGAGATACAAAATGAAGCTCAACCCAACAAAATGTGTGTTCGGAGTTCCTGCGGGAAAACTACTTGGTTTCATCATTTCTGAGCGAGGGATTGAGGCTAACCCGGAGAAGATCAAAGCTATTCAGAGCCTAAAAAAGCCAAAGGAATTGAAACATGTTTAGAAACTTACAGGATGCGTAGCAGCACTGAGCCGGTTCATATCTCAGCTCGGAGAAAAGGCAATACCCCTATACCGACTATTGAAGAAAACAGACAGTTTCGTATGGGATCAAGAGGCGGATGAGGCGTTTGAAGCTCTGAAGAAGCAGCTATCTGAAGCCCCGGTTTTGGCAGCACCGGGTCCCAAAGAGCCGATGTTGCTGTATGTTGCGGCCGGGCCTCGAGCAGTTAGTGCAGTAGTCGTGGTCGAGCGTAAAGATGATGGAAATGATTACCCAGTGCAACGGCCGGTTTATTACATGAGTGAGGTCTTATCAGAGGCGAAGCAGCGGTATCCGTATTGGCAGAAGCTAGTGTTTGGGGTATTCATGGCCAGTCAGAAATTGAAGCCGTATTTTCAAGAACACCCCATAACAGTGGTAAGTTCCATACCCATGGCAGATATCATAAGAAATTCAGATGCTACACGTAGGGTAGCCAAGTGGGCCATCGAGATGGGTGATTATCACATCAATTATGAGCCCCGATCTGCGATCAAGTCTCAGGCGCTGGTTGATTTTTTCAGTGATTGGACTCAGACAAGCGTGCCCTCGTTAGTGCCAAGTTCAGAATCTTGGGTTATGCATTTCGATGGTTCCAAGCAGTATGAAGGATCGGGAGCCGGCGTTGTGCTCACATCGCCAAAAGGAGATAAGTTGCGTTACGTTTTGCAAATTCAATTCGGTTGCTCTAACAATGTAGCCGAGTACGAGGCCTTGTTGCATGGATTGTGTGTAGCAAAGGAGATGAGCATTAAGCGTATAAAGTGCTACGGAGACTCGGATCTTGTGGTACAGCAGGTCTCAGGAACGTGGGACAGGAAGTTTGCAATGATGGCAGCATACCGCAGAGAGGTGGACAAAGTAGCCGGGACTTTCTCAGGGTATCAGGTGGAGCACATTGACCGGCGTATGAACGAGGCTGCGGACGCACCGTCGAGACTCGGCTCCCGTCGAGAGCCGGTCCCGCCTAATGTTTTCTTGGATGAATTGTGGCAGCCTTCCGTTAAAACCGAGTCAGAAGAAGAGATAGCTCACCGGGACCCAGACTCAGAACTTGTAGCCACGGTGCGCGCTATTCCAGAATGGACTGAGCCGTTCCTGGCATTTCTACTACGGGGCGAGTTACCACAACAGGAAGTTGTAGCCCGGCAAATCCAGAGATGGGTAAAAGGTTACGTTGCGTAGCTCCAGAACAAAGGCCGACAAATATTGAAAGAAATTCATGAAGGTGATTGTGGAGACCATGCCTCCACAAGATCCCTTGTGGCCATGGCGTATCGGCACGGTTTCTTTTGGCTTACGGCTTTAGCAGACGCAGAACGCTTGGTGGCAAGATGTGATGGATGTCAAAGGTATGCTCGGCAAGCCCATGTGCCGGCTATGGAGCTGCGGACTATAGATATGGTAGGATCTTTCCACATGTCTCTGTGCAAAAAGACTCATTTACTGGTGGCCGTCGATAAGTCCACAAAGTGGGTTGAGGTCATGCCAGTTACAAACTGTGAAGCGGCCACAGCTGTGCAATTCTTGAAGAAGATCATATATCGGTTTGGATACCCCCACATCATAATCACAGACAATGGAACCAATATGTCCTTAGGAGAGATGGAGAAGTTCTGTGGAAACAATGGCATTCGACTTGATGTAGCCTCGGTGGCCCATCCACAGGCCAATGGTCAGGTGGAGAGAGAAAACCAAGAGCTACTTCGTGGGTTAAAACCATGATTACGAGTCCCGTGTCTCCGAGCTGCTGGAGCATGGGTTGAGGAGTTACCCTCTGTGGTTTGGAGAATCAATACTACACCTAACAGGTCTACTCAAATGACCCCGTTTTTTATGGTTTATGGTGCAGAGGCGGTCCTCCCAAGTGATATTATTCATGACACGCCACGAGAAGCAGAGGCGGTCCTCCCAAGTGATATTATTCATGACTCACTCAAAAGACCCGGCAGGACGCTGTGGACATGTTAGAAGAACACAGGGAGCAAGCATTGGAACATTCCGCAATATATCAGCAGGATTTACGGCGATATCATAGCCGCCGGGTCAAGACGCGTGTTTTTCAAGAAGGAGACCTGGTGCTGCGTTTGGCGCAATCCAAAGAGGGAAAACACAAGTTATCTCCCCCATGGGAGGGTCCGTTCATTATAAGCCGGAATCTGCACAACGGATCGTATTACCTAGTGGATGCAAGGAAAGAGTCGGACCATGTGAATGACACTACTCATTCCACCTTCTCCATGTAAGAGCGCGAACGACCATGGAATGTGGCCCAGCTGCGTCCTTACTACACTTAGCATAGACTCGGTTTGCAAATTGTATTACACAATGTAACAGACAGCAGGTTTCAGACGTGTTGTTTTCCTATCCAGGGTACCTACGGGGACTGGAGGGTTTTTAGTGAGGCTGCCTGCCGACCTAACCTTTTCATATCAATAAAGAAATGGTTAAATCATGATAGTTATTATGTTCCTTAAATTTTGTCAGTTTCTTGCATATTTTTCTATAGTTGATCATGCTTTGTATTTACTAGTGTGTTGTTTCAGTCAAATATGTTTTCCAATAGTAAGGCGTATGATTTCGTAGGTCTAAATTTGCGCATCTTTTCCTTTTTTAGTGTTCAAGCTATCTGTAAGCCGGTAGAGCAGAAAGCCTACTGTTGCGTAGTACACATATGTAGGTCTTGGGGGATGATTGCTTGAATAACACAGTTGCATACTCAGACCCGGCCACGATGCCACTCGGTTGTGAGGACTGATTACTTGCAATAAGTAAAGTTGCAATCTCGTAACCCGGACAATAGAGCCAAAAAATTTCTTGACCTTTTTGGACCGAGCTTGATGTGACTCGCAACAAAATGGCATGTTTGCTAACCTATAAATCCAATCAGTCACGATGCCCATTGGGACTTGCCTGACCCTGTTTTTATTAGAGTTATAGCAACATTGAAAATCCATGCGAAAACCGGCTCATAGCTTCAAAGGGGTCAAAAGGGTCATCTAAACCATAAGTTATGAAGAGCAAAGGCGACAGCCGGAAACTCACTAGACATTGCGCATAATTTCAAAACGTATAAGTGTACATAGATATCAAGAATTTATAGGGGGTGATGCTGCACAGATTAAGTTTTCACCTTCATGTCAATGAAAGTTTGGGACTTGGGGACTTGAGAAAGTAAAATTTCTCAAGCCAAGAATCCTCAGACCCAGAGTCCGGGTCTTGGGGACTTGTGAGTACTTTTTTTTTTCACAATCATAAGACCAAGACTCGGCATCTTTATCACAAAGCATAAAATAGCAAAATTGTGCAAAAATAGGTTTGCATACCAAAGCGACAACCAGAAGGGTCATCGAATCCACAGAAGTTTACAGTGTTACAAGCCTTAGGAAGAATATCAAAAAGTGCACAGATGCCTTATCAAATAGCAGTGTTTGAAAGGCATATTACAATGCCCATTGGCCGAATGATTGTTTATTCATAAGAGGGAGTAGCATTACTCCTCCGCTGTAGCCGAGCCATCGTGCGTGGTCTTGGTGGCCGGTTCTTTAGGGGTCCGCTCTGGCGCTTTCTCCGTGTCCATGTCCGGCTCACCAATGGAGGGAGCACGAGATGGAGGAGGAACTACCGGAGTTGATGAAGTTGGTGCAGTACCGGCCTCGGCCTTTTCTTGGCAAACTCCGCCTTGAAACGAGATAACATGTCAAAGGGCGCATGAGCATGGAAGGGAACAGGCTTATCCTCATCATCGAATGGGGCGGTAAGCTTGTTCACGTCAAGGTTTTCTGCGATCAAGCTAGCCGAGTGTCGAATCTGGGTATTGATGGCCTTGAGATCTTTTCCCGAGAATTTGGTATCATCGGTCTTGAACTCGGGAAACCTGTCTACAAGCTTTGCCGGCTCAATCTTGGGGTAGTAGGCCTTAGCCAAGGCAAGGCCGCGTATCACGCCAACCCGGCATGCTGAGCGCTTCCAGGCATCAATCCAAGCGGGGACTGTCGAGTATGCTTCAAGCATGTGTGTTACACCAGTGTAGTCACCGGCCAACTTCACAGCTTCGAGTGTCCATTTTGTCCCTGCCTCAAATTTCCGGATGACATTCTTGAGTATTTTAAGCTTCTGGAGGTCGTCGTGTTCGCCAGCAACCTCATTCGGACCTGCAATACAAGAAGGGGAATAAGATAGTGTGGTCCGGGTCAAAACCTCATAAAGTTGGGAAATCCAATTAACACAAGGCAATAGTGGGAAAATAGCTATGCCTTACCTATAATGGAATCATAGGTATTTATTATAAAAGTTCTGAGTTTCTTGACAAACTCCTCAGTGGTCCGGAGTTTTTTCTTCTGCTTGTTGTATTTCTTTGTGAGGTCCTTGAGGTTGGCCTCCAGTTCCTCACGGAGCTTCACTTCAACTTGCAGGAGTTCATTTGTTTTTGCAAGTACTTCGTCAGTATGAGTTACATAAGCCTGCAAAGGGCAAAGCAATATCAGTCGACAATGAACTTCAAGAGATACATGGGGACTGGATTTGGCTGTCCAGTTTAATGCACAGAAAACAAGTTCTACCGGTTCTCAAATATATTTGCAAGTATCGAGTGATTGTGGACAATTTACTCGGAACTTAGGGACTAGGATATTCTAAAGCTTGTATAAGAAAGACTATATATTTGCAAGTACCAAGTGACTATGGACAGTTTACTCGGAACTTGGGGACTAGGATAAGAATATAAATAACATCAGTTAAACAAACCTGGTGCTCAGCTGCCAAAGACTCGACAATCTCGTCTTCAGTTGCTTTCAAGGCGCGATACTCCTTCAGTAGCTTTTCAAAATCATGGCCACTAAGAGTCGTCCTGGAAGAGTTAGCATCCCGGTCAGCCGGTGGTGGTGTTGCCTTTTGTTCCCCCGCGTCAAATCTGGCAGCGGCGGTCTTTGGAGTAGCAGCTGCGTTTTTTGTTCCAAGGTATTCAACCTCGGGATCAGTCGGCTGGGGGGCGGGAGGAGGAGACTCGGCTCCTGGGTTGGCTTCATTAGCCGGCTCTTTGGCGGGCTGGGGATTGGTGTTGCTCTCCGGGTCAATCGCCATCAGGTCTTCGGCGGGGGTTTCAACCGGATCGCTGAGTGTGACCTTGGCTCTGAGGGAAGAAAAAAATGTGTTTAGTGGTTGATAAAGGTGAAACATGCAAAGTATATGGGATATAGTCAAGCAAGTTATGAAATTTACCCGGTATTCACGATGAAATCACTGGGAAGATCGTTGCTTGACCTGGAAGACACTGACAGAGAGTTGGAAATTGAGACTCGGAGTTTTCCGGCTAAGGGGTGACTCGGAGTTGGATATTTTCGAGGAACATAATTGTGATAATACGAAGGAGTACCGGCTCGGCGAGAGGGTGATTGAAGAGGAATTCCGGGGTTGAGGCCCTCGTCACCCGGTGAAGACCGAGTTGCCCGTCGCTTGGTTGGAGGAGGTGCAACCGTCTGTGATGATACAATAGTTAGATATTCATTAAGTTTGCACATACCAGCATATGAGTACGGCTCTGTGGTCATGGAGGAGTATGGCACCTTGAACGTGACTCCCCTGGATTTCCTTTTCTTGCTTAACTCGGCTTCAGGTTGTTCGGGCTCGCTTTCTTCGGATTGGAAGGCGGCCTTTTCAGCTAGTGCTGGTGATTGCGGCGTAATGTTAGGAATGAAGGTGGGAGGAGAGTCTTGGTCTAGTAAGTCGACAAAATAGTTGTTTAGTAACTCGGAATCACCTTCTTCGTTGTCACTCGGCTCTTCGTCTTCCGAGTTTTCTGAAGGAGGAGGGGTTTCAATCTTCCACCAATCATCAGATTCCTGAGTAAGAACAACAAAGATAAAAGTTGGTGTACGCGTGTTTGAAAAATTAACGGGTACAGAGGAGATTAGTCGGTTCTTACTGGTGGAGCCAGGTTTGTGCGGGTGAAGGGGGAGAGCCCAAAGATGCTCTTGATGACCTCCACCTTCTCAGCCAGATAGTTCTTCATGGCGTTGTTAACATCGAGGGCCGGATATGAATTCTTCGAGTATCGGAGAGAGTCGGTCAAGTGGCCCGAGTATTCGCAAAGAAGTTTCTTGCGAATACTATTGGGTTGGTTCCTACAGCTGATCCAGGTCTTGATTAGATTCAACCCACAAAGACTGTGGGCAGTTAAGACAGAGATTTTGAGAAGGAGGGGTTGGATGGCCTGTCTATCGGCCTCTGGAGCGAAGGCGCTCAGATTATCACTAAGAGAAAGGGTTTCAATAGAAAAACCCGGCAGAGGCTTCTCGCCGGGTGATGAAGTGTCTTTGCAATAAAAGAAGGTTTTTTGCCAATGCTTCACATGGGTGTGAAGATTAAGAGTCGGCATCAAATATTTTTTGCGTCTTTGGATGGCCACGCCTCCACAGACAAGGAGGGGACCATCCTGGTTTTCGCGGCAAGGTTTGCACTGGAAAAGTTCAAGGAATAATGCGAGATTGGGGGAGATGCAGAGGTACGATTCGCAAAGAACAATGAAATGACAAATATTGAGAATCAAAATCGGGCCTATGTCAAAGACCCGGAGTTTGTAGTGGTGAAGAACCTCATGAAAGAAAGGATGACCCGGGGGACGGAAACCCCGAGTCACGTGCTCGAGAAAGACTATAACTTCACCTTCTTTAGGTGAAGGCCGACTCTCCTCTTCGGGAGCCCTCCATGAGATTTCCGATTGAGGAGGGAGGACCCCAGACTCGGCCAGCTCTTCCAGCTTGTCCTGCGTGACAGTCGACCTGGCCCAGTTGGCCATGATGGTTTGACTCGGCTTTTGCTTTACAGCAGTAGCCTTGGCCTTAGACTTGGGAGAGGCCTTGGGATCCATTGGAGAAGATCTAGTGAAAAGCGAAAATGAGAAATAAAATGAGAAAAGGGGTGAATGCGATGAACACGAAGAACCCAAGTTCAAGATCCAGAAATGAAAGCTTAGATTTAAGGAGGTATACCTGGAACCGGCGGCGGAGATGGGGTTTGTTGAACGCGACACGGTGGGGCGGATTGGCGGGCCGATTCTGGCGAGCTACGGCGGCGGTGCGCGTGAAGCTTGGTGGTGGAGCTCCAAGCTGCGTTCTTGAGCTCCAATGGTGCGGCTCGAGGTTGAAGACGAAGCTAGGGGAGATGGCGTTTGTGACTAGGGTTTCACTGTGCCTGTATTTATAGGCGCGGTGAAAACTCTAGAGTGCAAACGGTAAAATGGAGAAAATCACGGGATAGGATACTCGGCCCGTTGATTACGGAAACAAGATCGTGGAAGTTATTTTTATGCAACCGAGTTATAAATGACCGCCAAAAGAGCCGGTCTCGGAATTATTACTCGGACTAGCCTATGAGGAATATGAAAGTCGGGTTATGAAATGGTCACTATGAAGAGTTGATTTGAGAATTGATACTCGAATTAATACAATCGTCGGGTTATTATATGGACCTCCGAAAGAGTCGGCCTAGCTATAGTTAAAGCAATCTAACCTATAACACTATTGTATGTAAATTTTTATTGTTTTGCAGGGAATAGCATGCGCTTCGTGGTTGGAGGTTTGTCTTATGCTTAAAGTTTGAAGCTACAAGAAGGGCGCGCCAACCAAGATGCCCAAGCTATTTGGGGACTACTGTTGGGGGATAATAACCCGGCAGGATCATGCAGAGGAACAAAGACTCGGCTGGAGGAAGTTTATGCGAGACCTTGTAATATGATAATGGGCCGAGTGTCACTGATGGGCCAGCAGTCGCATTGGTAACTTGGATTGTGGAAAGGGAGATTCTAGAAGGCCAAAAGGCGGTGCGGGCCACGGAGTCTTGGAGGGCACAAAGAGTAGTTTAGAGTTAATGTGGACCCCGAGTAGGACTCTGGCCGTATCTTGTAAGGAAAGCCAGGGAATCGGGTATTATATATAGACCGGTTCCTAGGGCGTAGAGAGGGATTCGAGTTATTCTAGTTATACGAAAGCAAGCACTTGTAACCCTAGATTGGAGTCTCGGCGACATTGCAGCCCGAGCCTCTAGATCGCTAATCAATATGATCCTAGCTGGAAGTAAGCTATCATCTCCAATGGAGAGGCTGAACCAGGATAAATCTTGTATCCGATCTGAGCTAAACCCTCTCCCAAACACTAGAGCCGATTTACCCCAACCTAAGTTACCTCTGGTAACATGTGCCGTGACTTTTCCACGACAATCACATTCATTCATATCAAGAGCTTTTTTCAAAAAAATGGGTTTCACTCAGAAAACATAGGCAGAGCCCTTAGAGTGAGTTCTCCAGGGGGAGAAGTGTTCACCAATTCCGGGTGTCGGAATCTTATCCTGGAAATTGGCAAGTATCATTTTTCGACCCATCTTGTAATACTAGAGTCACAAGGCCTAGATGTTATTCTGGGAATGGATTGGATGACCAATTTTGCCGGAGTCATTGATTGTGTAAATAGAGCAATTTCGCTCACAACCCCTGAGGGAAGAAGGATTATATACAAATCCCAGTCGAAAATAAAAAGGATTAGGCTCAATTCTCTTAAGGGGGTTAGCCTAGATCAAGTCCCCATAGTAAGGGAATACCCCGATGTTTTTCCCGATGAGTTACCGGGAATGCCACCTGATAGAGATGTGGAGTTTTTTATTGATCTGCTACCAGGTACTGGCCCCATAGCAAAAAGACCTTAGCCCATGTCCACTGATGATCTGAAGGAACTTAAGAAACAACTAGAAGAACAACTGGGAAAATGATTCATCCGAGAGAGTTCATCCCCATGGGGAGCAGCAGTTTTGTTTGTAGAGAAGAAGGACAAGATTCAACGTTTGGTTATGGACTATCGTAATCTGAATGAGGTAACCATCAAGAACAAGTACCCTCTGCCCAGAATCAATGATCTGTTTGACCAACTGGAGGGATCTTGTGTGTTTTCCAAGATCGATCTCCGATCGGGCTACTTCCAACTGAAGATTAGGGAGTATGATATACCTAAGACAGCCTTTGTCACAAGATATGGATCATATGAGTATACAGTGATGCCGTTTGGTTTAACCAATGCCCCATCATACTTAATGAACATGATGAATAAAGTGTTCATGGAATTTCTTGATAAGTTCGTCGTAGTCTTCATTGACGACATTCTGATCTATTCCAAGAGCAATGAGGAGCATGAGAAACATCTTCGTCTGATCCTGGAAAAGCTTAGAGAACACAAACTCTATGCCAAGTTTAGTAAATGTGAATTTTGGCTAAGGGAAGTGTGATTTCTTGGACACATAGTGTCAAAGGAGGGAATTGATGTGGATCCTTCCAAAGTATCCGCTGTGACGGAATGGGAACCACCTAAGAACGTTGGTGAAATCCGTAGTTTCCCAGGATTATCAGGTTATTACCGCAGGTTTATTGAGAAGTTCTCTAAGATTGCTAAGCCCATGACTGAGTTATTGAAGAAGGAGAAGAAATTCGAATGGAATGAAGCATGTGAAGCCAGTTTCCGGGAACTGAAGAAACGTCTAGTGTCAGCACCAGTTCTATGCTTACTAGACTTAGAGAAAGAATTCCAAGTGTATTGCGACGCCTCACGTCAAGGTCTTGGAAGTGTTTTGATGCAGGGAGGCAGAGTAGCATCCTATGCATCTAGGCAACTTAAGAAGCATGAAGTTAATTACCCCACACATGATCTCGAGTTAGCCTCTGTAGTACATGCCTCGAAGACCTGGAGACACTATTTGATGGGGAAACGATGTGAAGTTTTCACCGATCATAAAAGTTTGAAGTACATCTTCACCCAAAAGGATCTAAACATGAGACAGAGGAGATGATTAGAACTTATTAAAGACTATGATCTTCATTTGCAATATCATCCCGGAAAGGCTAACGTTGTAGCCGATGCCTTGAGTCGCAAGGTTTATGTGAATGGCCTCACGGTAGGAGAGTTACCCGAAGATCTATGTAGGGGATTCAAGGACCTCAGATTGGAAGTGGTACCAGAAGGTTTCGTGGCATCATTAGTAGTACAACCAACTTTGATGGACAAGATACGCAAGGCACAAATGGGAGACAAAGACATAGAGGAAATTAAAGTCAACCTGAGAGCAGGAAAGGCCAATGGATTTCTTGAAGATGAGCAGGGAACCTTGTGGTTTGAGAAACGAGTATGTGTGGCCAATGACCCTGACCTTAGGAAACTAATTCTGCAATAAGCCCACGAAACGCCATGCTCCATTCATCCAGGTAATACCAAAATGTACATGGATGTAAAGGAAAGGTTCTGGTGGAATAACTTGAAGAGAGACATAGCTGAATACATAGCTGAATGTGATTTATGCAGCAGAGTAAAAGCTGAACATTAGAAACCAGCACGACTACTGCAACCTTTAAAAGTGCCAGAGTGGAAGTGGGATCAAATTGGTATGGACTTTATTACTGGATTACCCAGAACTAAGTCTGGGTATGACTCTATTTGGGTAGTGGTTGATCGCTTAACAAAGGTAGCCCACTTTATACCAGCAAAGACCACATACACCAGTGCTAAATTAGCTGAGATTTACATGAAGAGGATTGCGTGTCTTCATGGTGTTCCCAAGAGCATTGTCTCAGATAGAGGTACCCAGTTTACATCTCATTTCTGGAAGCAATTGCATGAGTCCTTGGGAACTAGACTTGAATTTAGCACAACTTTTCATCCACAGACAGATGGCCAGACATAAAGGGTAAATCAAATCCTAGAGGATATGCTTAGAGCTTGTGCACTAGACTATGGATCTAGTTGGGATGATAATTTATCATAAGCAGAGTTCTCTTACAACAATAGCTATCAAACGAGTATTGAGATGGCACCGTTTGAAGCTTTGTATGGGACAAAATGCACAACACCATTATTATGGAGTGGCATAGGAGAACGCAAATTCTTTGGTCCTGACATAATTCAAGAAGCTGAAGAGAAGGTTAGATTGATTAAGGATAGACTAAAAATAGCCCAGTCAAGGCAAAAGAGCTACCCTTATAACAAACGTAGGGAAGTTGTTTACGAAGTTGGTGATAGAGCCTATCTTAGAGTATCACCACTTCGAGGTGTTAAGAAGTTTGGAATTAAAGGAAAGTTAGCACCTCGATTCATTGGACGATTCATAATTTTATCTCGCAAAGGTGAAGTATCCTATGAGTTAGAACTGCCTGAGATATTGTCAGCAGTTCATAATTTGTTCCATGTCAGTCAGTTGAAGAAATGTCATCCTGATATGTTCGAGACACCTTTGGGTGATATAGTACCGCTTGAAGAAGTAAAGTTGGAAAGTGACTTGACTTACGAGGAAAAGCCTATCAAAATATTGGAAACAACATAAAGAGTTACACGCACCAAGACCATCAAATTCTGCAAAGTCCAATGGAGTCATCACACCGAGGAAGAAGCCACTTGGGAAAGAGAAGATGATCTTCGAGAAGACCACCCTCACCTATTTGCTGACCTATCCGAAGCTCGAGGGCGAGCTTCTTCTTAAGGGGGTTAGTCTGTAACATCCCAAGTTTTCAAAATTTAGAAGTCATCATGCATACATGAGCATCATAGCACCCCTGCATTTTTGTTTGCATTTGTTTGAAATTTTGTTCTGGAAGACACAAAATTATGGGCATTATTATTATTAAGCCCTATTTGGATTTTCAAATATTTTATAAAGAAAACTATTTTTTTGGCAATGTTAGGGCCAAATTGTTCCTTAGGTTCTAAGCTTTCCAAAACATATTTTTCTGAAATGGTTTTGTATTGTTTTGGTTTGAATTGAGTTTTAAAAAAAAAATAGGGGAGAAAAAAAAGAAAAGGAAAAGGGTTTTCCAAAGCAGGCCAGCCCAACTGGGCCAGCCCACTCCCTCTCTCCCTGCGCGCGCGCAGCAACCGCGCACTAGGCCGGCCCAGCTAGCGACACCTGTGCCCCGTCTCGATCATCTCCTACCCCGACACGGAGAACACGCCCGAGACGTGTTCGACGAATCGTCCGCGTCGATAACAACCGACCGGAGAATCCTACCGGTTCCGCGCCAAACCCTAGCCCCTCCCTCACGCCTGCCCCGCCTTCTTATACCCCAGAGTCCACCTCTACCCCGCACCCCGAAATCCACGCTCGATTGCCCCCAGGCTGCTCGGAAAAGGTCCTCGCCGTCCCGCAGCTGCCGCCGCGGTGATCAAGCTCCATCGGTGATAGACCGACCCCCACTGTACCTCCTTTGCCCCTATGATTCCTAGTTTTACCTCGCGCGCCTATCTGACATGGCCGCATGGCTTGTTTTCC
Source organism: Alopecurus myosuroides (assembly GCA_028641055.1). NCBI lineage: Eukaryota > Viridiplantae > Streptophyta > Magnoliopsida > Poales > Poaceae > Alopecurus > Alopecurus myosuroides. Next base: position 201,044,103 of record CM054060.1, read on the forward strand.
CTCAGATCACCGCCGCCATCCACGACAGGAGCTACCCGCCGCTCCGATCATCTCCGACGAGGAATCATGGGAGGAGAAGGCCACGCCATCCTCAACCACCTCGCCATCGAGCTCGCGCCATCTTCCTGAGGGTCCTGGTACGTCTCGTTAGCCCCCTAGCCCCGTAGAACACCCACACCGTGCGTGTCCTGTTTCCGCCGCAGTGCGCCCGCGTTTTCCGACGAGTCGACGACGGCCTAGCACCGCTAGCCCGCGGGATCTAATCCCGGCCGTAGATCTGAATCGGATGGTCCACAACAGAAGCTGCAGCGAAGCGGTACAGAGCAATCCAGCGAGTCCATCTTCACTGCAATCGGACGGATGACGATGACGATCCGCGCGAAACGACGCCGACCAATCAGAAACCTCCGTTGACGCTGCCTCGGATCGACTATTTACTGAATTTGGATTTTAAAAACAGATTTCTTACAAATCTTCAAAAATTCATAACTCGAGTTCTACAAATCCAAATTGGGTCATTTTGGACTTTTTGAAATCAGCATGACACGTAGTTTAATCTGACCCGTTAAAATTTTAATTTAGTTTCGTGCAAACACATGTTATTTGTAGATCTTTATTTACACTAAATTGCTTATAACTTTTGTTCTAAAAAGTACTTTTGAGCAAATCCAATTGGGTTAGTTTTGTTTTGATGTCCCCTATGCAGTAGTGGCTGAGGAGAATTTTTAGGACTTGTTTTCGTGGCCGAAAACATTGAGACTAGTTTATAGCCCTTTTGGAAACCTGTTAATGTTAAATTTTTCTAAGTGTGCTTAATTTTTTCCATGCATCTAACTCATCTAAGTAACATCAGAGAGCAAAATTAATCATGTTTTAGTGTTATTGTAAAGTTTGTGCATCATGGTTTATTGCATAGCATGCATACATGTTTTTGTATTGCCTTAGCGAATTCTATGTTTATGTGTGCTTGTTTTCCTTGTCTTAGATTTTGAGGAGGAGCAAGGATTTTCTTGTGATTGTTGTTGTGCTTGTTCTTCATGCTACCAAGGCAAGTGACATTCATAAACCACCCCATTTTTTCCCTAAGTGCATTAGAGTATTTTTTATGTAGTATGCATGTTAGGGATTTTCTCTAAGTTATTAATTGCTATGCCCTTTCCTTAGTATATTTAGCCACCTTTCCTTGATAAATTTCGTGGCTCCCTATGCCCTATATGTATAAGTACTTAGCCATGCTAAAAAATTACATTTTCTAGCTATTGAGGAAAATTTTCTAAGTACTTAATCAATTAAACACCTGGGTGGAATTGGTGATTGCAAGGTTTATGTTGAGTGGCTCCTTGGGGCCATGTCTATGGTGTTTTTCACCTAAGGAGTGCACTTGTGGTTTGCTACCCAGGAACAAAGAGATTCCTAAGTCCCTCCAAGCTTAGAAGCTTCACGTGCAGCCTTAAGACAACGGGCTCTGTCTGGAATGAAGTCATGAGAGTTCGACTTGTCAGCTTGACAAGAAGATGTAGCAAAATTATAGGTGGAGCAGGTCTTGCAGTAGAGTTGGATTCTCCTTCTGAATTTCTTGTCTCAATTCTCTCCTTTCCTTAATGCACTCAGCGTGTATAGGATGTTTGGGCTAATTGAGGATTAAGGTGAAAGTGCACAACCTCTGCAGAGTAAAAAACTAAGTACTTAGTCTTGTCCCCATTAATGGACAACTTCGAGCAGCTGGACAAGGATGGATGGAAGAGTCTCAACATCAAGTTTTCATGAAGTAAAATTTGACTAAGGAAATTTGTGTTTCATGGTGCAAAACTTTTGAAAGGATAAAACTATTTTACTAAAGTGTTAGGAGAAAATTGGCTTTCTGCAAAAACTAAACTCCAGCAAGACATAAATGCATGTAGAATAGACTTGTCACTTATATGCACCAAATTCACTTGCCAGTACATTGTTTGTACTGATTCTCCTTCGGGGGATGCATATTCAAACGTGCAGGTAACTCGGATGAGGAATACTAAGTTGTTGGACTCGAGTCTACACTCAACATGAATGCATGTGGCGCATGCTGAAGATGGAGGCTCATTGCTATCATGTTTCTGCTTTATTAACTTTGAAGTTTAGCTAGTCATCAAGACTATGCAAGTTGTAATAAATACTTGGCTACTCTGGATTTTCGTTGTATTAATCGATACTTCTGCAATGATACTCTAAATTTTGTACTGTGTTGCTAACATTGATCCAGGGACTAGCACTTAACACAGGTATTCCAGCTTTATTAAAATTTGGGATGCTACATTAGGACCTAAAATAACAGGAACAACACAAGGAGATAGACTTATTCTAATATAACCTTTGTCAAGAAGCTCTTGTACTTGTTTCTGAATTTCCTTTCTTTCTTGGAGATTTGTACTATAGGGAGCTCGGTTTGGCAATGATGATCCAGGAATCAAATCAATTTGGTGCTCAATACGCCTCAATGGTGGCAAACCCGAGGGCACTTCTTCTGAAAAAACACCATCAAACTCCTGCAAAACATTAGAAACACCAATAGAAAGAGGAGTCATGTCATTAGAAACTAAAATTTCCCCCTTGTGCATGAGCACTATAGGTACTAGGCTAGGATCCTCTCCAAACTCTCTCAAGTCTTCTTTGGTGGCTAACATTGTGAAAAGGCATACTCCTTTATTTTTTGCACTCGGCCTAGGCTTGTTTTCAACCACAGAAGTTGTGTTTTCACTCTTATTTTCTCTCTCACTCTCCTTTTCTAAATTCACTTCAACTTTCTGTTTTGACTCATTCACTATTTGTTGGGGTGTCATAGGCCTCAATATGATATCCTTATTATTCCAATTCAATTGGTATGTGTTTGCTCTCCCGTTGTGTGTAACTTTTCTGTCAAATTGTCATGGCCTTCCAAGTAATAGATGGCAAACCGACATGGGAACCACATCACACTAAATTTTATCCTTGTATGGTCCAATTTGGAACTCCACTGTCACAATTTGGCATACTCTTATTTACTCCTTGTCATTGAGCCATCGAATATAATATGGATGTGGGTGTGGAATATATCTCAATCTTAGCTTTGCACATAAATCCTTGTTGCTAAATTTCTGCAACTCCCTCCATCAATAATAACCTTGCAAACCATTTGAGGACCAAAAATTACTTTGGTTTGAAAAAGATTGCATCTTTGGCTCTCATCACTGGGAACAATACTCAAAGCTTGTGTGCAAACAATGGTTGGATAATTTTTAGCAAAAGCATCAATAGGACCATCATCATCAGCATATGTATCCTCCTCATTAGGATCAGCATCATCTCCAGTCTCATACTCATCATTAGCATTAAGAAGCATGATTTTCTTGTTTGGGGAATCCCTCTTAAAGTGACCTTTACCTCCACAAGTATGGCATGTCATGTCTCTATTTCTTGGAGGAGGTGTAGCACCACTAGGACCCGAAGTAGTAGTTGTTGTTTTCTTGGAATTTGAGGTACTTGTCTCGGGTTTGGTACTAGAATTCCCACGGGTTGCAGCACTTGGAGGTGGAGGTTGTGAGAAAAAAGATTTTTGTGATGAAGAACTCCTCATTGCACTCACTTGGACCTCCTCATTGAGCTTCTTCTCGGTCTCCCTTGATTGATGCAATAATTCACTCATATTGGCATATTGGACATGCCTCACAATGCTTCTAATTTTGAATTGCAATCCACTCAAAAATCTTTGCATAGTTTGTTCTGGCTCTTCTCTAACCCGAGCCCTTTGAAGGATCAATTCCATCTCCTTGTAATAAGCATCCACTGATTTTGAACCTTGCTTCAATTGTTGTAGCTTGTCATAGAGAGTTCTAATATAGTTTCTTGGAACAAATCTTTCTCTTAGCAATTGTTTCATCTCTCTCCATATTCACTTCTGGTTCTTCATATTCTTCTCTCAATTTTCTAATGCCATCCCACCACAAGAGAGCATAACCATCAAATCCAGAAGATGCAAGCTTCACCTTCCTCTCCTTGGGATACTCATGAAGTCTCCATAATTTCTCAATTTTTAGCTCCCACATCAAGTACTCTTTTACATCCTCAGAATCACAAGCAAGACTACAGAAAGAGAATTTTGGTTTTCCCAAGCCAAGGTAGCACTCGCACAACACGATGAAGCATGCAAGGTGTTGCACCGAGTTCGGCGGAACATCGTGCAATTGCACGCCGTACACCACCATGAGCGCAAGAATAAAAGGGTGGGGGGAAGATACGCCCCTGGAGATGTGGTCCACGACGGCCACTCATTCGGTTGCCTCCGAGAGTGGGAGTAACTCTGAGCCTGGGCGTCTCCATGATCCGGCTGGGAGAAGCCCCTCGCGTTCAGCGACGGTGAGGAACTTGGCCGTCCTGATGGATTTCGTCCACTTCCCTCCTTTTTGCCGCCGACCCTCTGCTCCACTGGCCGCCGAGGAACCGCCGTTCTTTTGAGCGTGCACCATGGTGTGGATTCGAGGAATCTCGTGGAGCACGCTAATGGGTGCGGGCAGGAAGATGGAGCGGATGCGGACACGAGGAAGAAGAAGGGAAAATTTTAACCCTCCTCCCTCGCAGTATTTATAAAAAGGTAAAATCCGCTCCGCACCATTGGATCCTTTCCGGGCTAAATAAGCCCTACACGTGGCGGAAGGAGGCAAACCTCTCCGCCTCCACGCCGCCCACTAAGCGCGATAATATAGGCATTTACTGACAAGCCTAAATTATCGCGCGCTTAACAGTCAAAAATTGGTCAAACTTCACTCGAGCAAGCCACTGCCTGACAGGATAAGTCTACGTCACAGAAATGTCTAATCCCTTGGCATAAACATTGAGGAGATACAAAATGAAGCTCAACCCAACAAAATATGTGTTCGGAGTTCCTACGGGGAAACTACTTGGTTTCATCGTTTCTCAGCGAGGGATCAAGGCTAACCCGGATAAGATCAAAGCTATTCAGAGCCTAAAAAAGCCAGAGGAGTTGAAACATGTTAAAAAACTTACAGGATGTGTAGCAGCGCTGAGCCGATTCATATCTCGGCTCAGAGAAAAGGCAATACCCCTATACCAACTACTGAAGAAAACAGACAATTTCGTATGGGATCAAGAGGCGGATGAGGCGTTTGAAGCTCTGAAGAAGCAGCTATCTGAAGCCCCGGTTTTGGCAGCGTCGGGTCCCAAAGAGCCCAGGTTGCTGTATGTTGCGGCCGGGCCTCGAGAAGTTAGTGCAGTAGTTGTGGTCGAGCGTAAAGAGGATGGAAAGGATTACCCGGTGCAACGAACGGTTTATTACGTAAGCGAGGTCTTATCAGAGTCGAAGCAGCGGTATCCGCATTGGCAGAAGCTAGTGTTTGGGGTATTCATGGCCAGTCAGAAATTGAAGCCGTATTTTCAAGAACACCCCATAACAGTGGTAAGTTCCATACCCATGGCAGATATCATAAGAAATTCAGATGCTACAGGTAGGGTAGCCAAGTGGGCCATCGAGATGGGTGATTATCACATCAATTATGAGCCCCGATCTGCGATCAAGTCTCAGGTGCTGGTTGATTTTTTTCAGTGATTGGACTCAGACAAGTGTGCCCTCGTTAGTGCCAAGTTCAGAATCTTGGGTTATGCATTTCGATGGTTCCAAGCAGTATGAAGGATCGGGAGCCGGCGTTGTGCTCACATCGCCAAAAGGAGATAAGTTGTGTTACGTTTTGCAAATTCATATTGATTGCTCTAATAATGTAGCCGAGTACGAGGCCTTGTTGCATGGATTGCGTGTAGCAAAGGAGATGAGCATTAAACGTATAAAGTGCTACGGAGACTCGGATCTCGTGGTACAGCAGGTCTCAGGAACGTGGGACAGGAAGGATGCAATGATGGCAGCATACCGCAGAGAGGTGGACAAAGTAGCCGGGTCTTTCTCAGGGTATCAGGTGGAGCACATTGACCGGCGTAAGAACGAGGCTGCGGACACACTGTCGAGACTCGGCTCCCGTCGAGAGCCGGTCCCGCCTAATGTTTTCTTGGATGAATTGTGGCAGCCTTCCGTTAAAACCAAGTCAGAAGAAGAGATAGCTCACCAGGACCCAGACTCGGAATTTGTAGCCGTGGTGCGCGCTATTCCACAATGGACTGAGTCGTTCCTGGCATTTCTACTACGAGGCGAGTTACCACAGCAGGAAGTTGTAGCCCGGCAAATCCAGAGACGGGCAAAAGGTTACTCTATCATTGGCAGTGAGCTCTACAAGAGAAGTTCTGCAGGTGTCTTTTTACGCTGCGTAGCTCCAGAAGAAGGCCATCAAATATTAAAAGAAATTCATGAAGGTGATTGTGGACACCATGCCTCCACAAGATCCCTTGTGGCCAAGGCGTATCGGCACAGTTTCTTTTGGCTGACGGCTTTAGCAGACGCAGAACGCTTGGTGGCAAGATGTGATGGATGTCAGAGGTACGCTCGGCAAACCCATGTGCCGGCTATGGAGCTGCGGACAACTCCATTGACTTGGTCGTTCGCTGTTTGGGGTATAGATATGGTAGGCCCTTTCCACATGTCTCCGTGCAAAAAGACTCATTTACTGGTCGCCGTCGATAAGTCCACAAAGTGGGTTGAGGTCATGCCAGTTACGAACTGTGAAGCGGCCACAACTGTGCAATTCTTGAAGAAGATCATATATCGGTTTGGATACCCCCACAGCATAATCACAGACAATGGAACCAATATGTCCTTAGGAGAGATGGAGAAGTTCTGTGGAAACAATGGCATTCGACTTGATGTAGCCTCGGTGGCCCATCCACAAGCCAACAGTCAGGTGGAGAGAGCAAACCAAGAGCTACTTCGTGGGTTAAAACCACGATTACGAGTCCCGTGTCTCCGAGCTGCTGGAGCATGGGTTGAGGAGTTACCCTCTGTGGTTTGGGGAATCAATACTACACCTAACAGGTCTACTCAAATGACCCCGTTTTTTATGGTTTATGGTGCAGAGGCGGTCCTCCCAAGTGATATTATCCATGACTCGCCACGAGTGGCGGCCTATGTTGAGGTGGAAAACGAGAAGACCCGACAGGACGCTGTGGACATGTTAGAAGAACACAGGGAGCAAGCATTGGAACGGTCCGCAATATACCAGCAGGATTTACGGCGATATCATAGCCGCCGGGTCAGGACCCGTGTTTTTCAAGAAGGAGACTTGGTGCTGCGTTTGGTGCAATCCAAAGAGGGAAAACACAAGTTATCTCCCCAATCGGAGGGTCCGTTCATTATAAGCCAGAATCTGCACAATGGGTCGTATTACCTAGTGGATGTAAGGAAAGAGTCGGACCATGTGAATGACACTGCTCATTCCACCTTCTCCATGCAAGAGCGCAAACGACCATGGAACATGGCCCAGCTGCGCCCTTACTACACTTAGCATAGACTCGGTTTGGAAATTGTATTACACGATGTAACAGGCAGCAGGTTTCAGACGTGCTTTGTTCCTATCTAGGGTACCTACGAGGACTGGAGGATTTTTAGTGAGGCGGCCTACTGACCTAACATTTTCATATCAATAAAGAAATGGTTAAATCATGATAGTTATTATATTCCTTAAATTTTGTCAGTTTCTTGCATATTTTTCTATAATTGATCATGCTTTGTATTTACTAGTGTGTTGTTTTAGTCAAATATGTTTTCCAATAGTAAGGCGTATGGTTTAGTGGGTATAAATTTGCGCATTTTTTCCTTTTTTAGTGTTCCAGCTATCTGTAAGCCGGTAGAGCAGAAAACCTACTGTTGCGTAGTACACATATGTAGGTCTTGGGGGCTGATTGCTTGAATAGCATAGTTGCATACTCAGACCCGGCCACGATGCCACTCGGTTGTGAGGACTGATTACTTGCAATAAGTACAGTTGCAATCTCGTAACCCGGACAATAGAGCCAAAACATTTCTTGACCTTTTTGGTTTAAACTTGATGCGACTCGCAACAAAATAGCGTGTTTGCTAACCTATAAATCCAATCAGTCATGATGCCCATTGGGACTTGCCTGACCCTGTTTTTATTAGAGTTATAGCAACATTGAAAATCTATGCGAAAACCGGCTTATAGCTTCAGAAGGGTTAAAAGGTTCATCTAAACTATAAGTTATGCAGAGAAAAGGCGACAGCCGGAAACTCATTACATATTATGCATAACTTCAAGGGGTGATGTTGCACAGATTAAGCCTTCACCTTCATGTCGATGAAAGTTTGGGACTTGGGGACTTGAGAAAACAAAATTTCTCAAGTCAAAAATCCTCAGACCCAGAGTCCGGGTCTTGGGGACTTGTGAGTAAATTTTTTCACAATCCTAAGACCAAGACTCGGCATCTTTCTCACAAAGCATATAGCAGTAAAATTGTGCAAAAATAGGTTTGCATACCAAAGCGACAACCAGAAGGGTCATTGAAACTACAGAAGTTTAAAGTATTACAAGCCTTAGGAAGAATATCAAAAAGTGCATAGACGCACTATCAAATAGCAGTGTTTAAAAGGCATATTACAATGCCCATTGGACGAATGATTGTTCACTGATAAGAGGGAGTAGCATTACTCGGCCGCAGCAGCCGGGTCTTCAGTAGTCACCTCTAGCGCTTTCTCCGTGCCAATGTCCGGCTCATCCGTGGAGGGAGCACGAGCTGGAGGAGGAACTACCGGAGTTGATGAAGTTGGCGCAGTACCGGCCTCGGCCTTTTCCTTGGCAAGCTCCGCCTTGAGGCGAGATAGCATGTCAAAGGGCGCAGGAACATGGAAGGGAGCCGGCTTATCCTCATCATTGAACGGCGTGGTAAGCTTGTTTACGTCAAGGTGCTCGGCGATCAAATTAGCCGAGTGTCGGATATGGGTGTTGATGGTCTTGAGGTCTTTTCCCGAGAACTTGGTGCCATCGGGCTTGAACTCAGGAAACCCGTCAACAAGCTTTTCCGGCTCAATCTTGGGGTAGTAGGCCTTAGCCTTGAGTATTTTAAGCTTCTGGAGGTCGTCGTGTTCCCCAGCAACTTCATTCGGTCCTACAATACAAAAAGGGGAGTAAGACAGTGTGATCCGGGTCAAAACCTCGTAAAATAGGGAAATCCGATTAACACAAAGTGATAGTGGGAAAATAGTTGTGCCTTACCTATGATGGAGTCATAGGTCTTGGTTATGAAATTTGTGAGTTTCTTGACGAACTCCTCAGTGTTCAGGAGTTTCTTCGTCTGCTTCTTGTATTTCTTGGAGAGATCCTTGAGGTTGGCCTCCAGTTTCTCACGGAGCTTCACTTCAGCTTGCAGGAGTTCATTTGTTTTTGCATGTACTTCATCAGTACGAGTTACATAAGCCTGAAAAGGGCAAAGCAATATCAGTCGGCAATGAGCCTCAGGAGATACACGGGGACTAGATTTGGATGTCCAGTTTAATGCACAGAAAACAAGTTCTACCGGTTCTCAAATTTATTTGCAAGTACCGAGTGACTGTGGACAGTTTACTCGGAACTTAGGGACTAGGGTATTCTGAAGCTTGTATAAGAACGAAATTTCAAAAAAAAACTTGTATAAGAAAGACTATATATTGGCAAGTACCGAGTGACTGTGGGCAGTTTACTCGGAATTTGGGGACTAGGATAAGCATATAAATAACATTAGTTAAACAAACCTGGTGCGCAGCTGCCAAAGACTCAACAATCACGTCTTCAGTTGCTTTCAAGGCGCGATACTCCTTCAGTAGCTTTTCAAAATCATGGCCACTAAGAGTCGGCTTGGAAGAGCTAGCATCCCGGTCAGCCGGTGGTGGTGTTGACCTCTGTTCCCCCGCGTCAAATCTGGCAGGGGCGGTCTTTGGAGTAGCAGCTGCCTTTTGTGTTCCAAGGTATTCAACCTCGGGATCAGTCGGCTGGGGGGCGGGAGGAGAAGACTCGGCTCCTAGGTTGGCCGCATTAGCCGGCTCTTGCTCTTCGGCGGGCTGGGGATTGGTGTTGCTCTCCGGGTCAACCGCCATCGGGTCATCGGCGGGGGTTTCAACCGGATCGCTGAGTGTGACCTTGGCTCCGAGGGAAGAAAAACAATGTGTTTAGTGGTTGATAAAAGTGAAACATGCAAAGTATATGGGATATAGTCAAGCAAGTTATGAAATTTACCTGGTGTTCACGACGAAATCGCTCGGGAGATCGTTGCTTGACCCGGAAGACACTGACAGAGAATTGGAAATTGAGACTCGGAGTTTTCCGGCTAAGGGGTGACTCGGAGTTGGATATTTTCGAGGAACATAATTGCGATAAGATGAAGGAGTACCGGATCGGCGAGAGGGCGATCTAAGAGGAAGTCCGGGGTTGAGGCCCTCGTCACCCGGTGAAGACCGAGTTGCCTGTCGCTTGGGTGGAGGAGATGCAACCTTCTGAGATGATACAATGGTTAGATATTCATTAAGTTTGAACATACCGGAATATGAGTACGGCTCTGTGGTCATGGAGGAGTATGGAACCTTGAACGTGACCCCCTGGGTTTCCTTTTCTTGCCTAACTCGGCCTCAGGTTCGGGCTCGCTCTCTTCAGATTGAGAGCCGGCCTTTTCAGCCGGTGCTGGTTATTGTGGCGTAATGTCAGGAATGAAGGTGGGAGGAGATTCTTGGTCTAGTAAGTAAACACAATATTTGTTTAGTAACTCGGAATCACCTTCTTTGTTGTCACTCGGCTCTTCGTCTTCCGAGTTTTCTGAAGGAGGAGGGGATTCAATCTACCACCAATCATCAGATTCCTGAGTAAGAACAACAAATATAAAAGTTAGTATAAGCGTGTTTGAAAAATTAACGGGTACAGAGGAGATTAGTCGGTTCTTACTGGTGGAGCCGGGTTTGTGCGGGTGAAGGGGGAGAGCCCAGAGATGCTCTTGATAACCTCCACCTTCTCAGCCAGAAAGTTCTTCATGGCCTTGTTAACATCGAGGGCCGGATATGACTTCTCCGAGTATCAGAGAGAGTCGGTCAAGTGGCCCGAGTATTCGCAAAGAAGTTTCTTGCGAATACTATTGGGCTGGATCCTACAGCTGATCCAGGTCTTGATTAGATTCAACCCATAAAGACCGTGGGCTGTTAAGACAGAGAGTTTGTGAAGGAGGGGTTGGATGGCCTGTCTATCGGCCTCTGGGGCGAAGGCGCTCAGATTATCACTAAGAGAAAGGGTTTCAACAGAAAAACCCGGCAGAGGCTTCTCGCCAGGTGTGGAAGTGTCTTTGCAATAAAAGAAGGTTTTTTGCCAATACTTCACATGGGAGTGAAGATTGAGAGTCGGCATCAAAGATTTTTTGCGTCTTTTGATGACCACGCCTCCACAGACAAGGAAGGGACCATCCTGATTTTCGCGGCAAGGTTTGCACTGGAAAAGTTCAAGGAATAATGCGAGATTGGGGGCGATGCAGAGGTACGTTTCGCAGAGAACAATGAAATGACAAATATTGAGAATCTAATTTGGGCCTATGTCAAAGACCCGGAGTTTGTAGTGGTGAAGAACCTCACGAAAGAAAGGATGACCCGGGGGACGGAAACCCCGAGTCATGTGTTCGAGAAAGACTATAACTTCACCTTCTTTAGGTGAAGGCCGACTCTCCTCTTCGGGAGCCCTCCATGAGATTTCCGGTTGAGGAGGGAGGACCCCAGACTAAGCCAGCCCTTCTAGCTTGTCCTACGTGACAGTCGACCTGGCCCAGTTGGCCGTGATGGTCTGACTCGGTTTTTGCTTCACGGTCGTGGCCTTGGCCTTAGACTTGGGAGGAGCTTTGGGAGCCATGGACAAAGATCTAGTGGAGAACGAAAATAAGAAATAAAATAAGAAATGGACGAATGCGATGAACGCGAGTTCAAGATCTGGAAATGGAAACTTAGATCTAGGAATGCATACCAGGAATTGGCGGCGGAAGTGGAGCTCGTTGAACGTGACGCGGCGGCGCGGGTCGGCCGGCCGGTTCTTGTGAGCAACGGCGATGTGCGCGTGAAGTCCGGTGTCCGAGCTCCGAGCTTTGGTCTTGAGCTCCAATGGTGCGCCTGGAGGTTGAAGACGAAGTGGAAGGAGATGGCGTTTGTGATTAGGGTTTCGCTGTGCCCTGTATTTATAGGCGCAGTGAAAACCCTAGAGTGCAAACGGTAAAATGGAGAAAATCACCGGATAGGATACCTGGCCCGTTGATTACGGAAACAAGATCGTGGAAGTTATTTTAATGCGGCCAAGTTATAAATGACCGCCAAAAGAGCCAGTCTCGGAATTATTACTCGGGCTAGCCTATGAGGAATATGAAAGTCGGGTTATGAAATGGTCACTATGAAGAGTTGATTTGAGAATTGATACTCGAATTAGTACAATGGTGGGGTTATTATATGGACCGCCGAAAGAGCCGGCCTGGCTATAGTTAAAGCAATCTAACCCGTAGCGTTATTATATGTAAATGTTTATCGTTTTGTAGGGAACAGCATGCGCTTCGTGGTTGGCTCAAAGTTTGAAGCTGCAAGAAAGGCGCGCCAACCAAGATGCCCCGGCTATTCTGGGGACTACTGCTGGGGGGATAATAACCCGGCAGGCCCATGCAGAGGAACAAAGACTCGGCTGAAGGAAGTTAACGCGAGACCTTGTAATATGATAATGGGCCGAGTGTCACTGATGGGCCAGCAGTCGTATTGGTAACTCGGCTTGTGGAAAGGGAGGCTCTAGAAGGCCTGAAAGGCGATGCAAACCATGGGCTCCAAGACTTGGAGGTCACGGAGAGTAATTTAGGGTTACGTGTAAACCCCGAGTAGGACTCTAGATGTATCTTGTAAGGAAAGCCAGGAAACCGGCTATTATATAAACCGGCCCTTATGGCGTAGAAAGGAGAGGATTTCGAGTTATTCTAGATATACGAGAGCAAGTACTTGTAACCCTAGATTGGAGTCTCGGTGACATTGCAGCCCGAGCCTCTAGATCGCCAATTAATATGATCCTAGCTGGAAGTAAGCTATCATCTCCAATGGAGAGGCTGAACCAGGATAAATCTTGTGTCCGATCTGAGTTAAACCCTCTCCCAAACACCAGAGTCGATTTACCCCAACCTAAGTTACCTCCGGTAACATCTGCCGTGACTTTCCCACGACAAGACTATAACTTTTGCATACAAGCTCCAAGTTGAATGAATATTTTTTTTGTTGAAAATCAGGTCTCGTGCAATTTCCACCAAAATTGGCCTGACATCAAAATTCGTTACGAAGGAAAACTTATGGCCAAAACAGTCCGACCCTGTAGCTGAAACTCGGCCACGAATTCGGGAAAAAGGTGTTGCGCCACCTTTAATATGGCCCAAAGGCCTTGTACAAATTAGATTTGGGTTTTTGGTTCCTTGGGCCGTGCTTCCATCTCCTTAGCCTCCACCCAAGCCTCTCCTCCATATATACCCTCCATAGGTCTCAGTTTAGACTTAGATTTTGTTTAGCTAAAAGTTTGTCTAGCCAATTGCTGCAACTTCGTGTACACGATTAGTGCTCAACAACCTGGTCTAGACCTCTTATGAAATCTCACCTATAAATAAACTTCATCTTTCATCCGCAATTCTTGATTGCAATATTTGTTCTAACTTGTTCCTCGATTGCAGGTAGAACGTCAGGCTGATCGTGCTTCTGCAGGATTGGTAACTCCCGGAGATTGGTTTATTGATTGCATTGGCGCTGCATACGTGTGCATAGTAGTCGGATCGCCAAGTTCAAACTCCACCACAAATCGACGTATATATCTTATTGAAAGATCGGACTACCTTTTACCCTATCACATTGGTAAATACTTTCAGACCAAAAAAAGTCTTAGGCAAGGTAACCCATTATCGCCAATATCTCTTTAACATTGTGGCCGATATGCTTGCGGTTATCATTGAGAGTGCGAAGACTGATGGTCAAATTGAAGGTGTGATCCCACACAGCATAAAAAAAGCTCAAAATTTGAAGTTAATTATGTCTGCATTTGAGCAATTACCGGGTTCAAATATTAACTTCCATAAAAGTGAATTGTTTTGTTTTGGGGAAGCACTGGAAAATACCTCGATGTATGCTGATTTATTCCGGTGTGGTCAAGGCCGGTTTTCAATTAAGTATTTGGGCATTCCGATTCATTATCGGAGACTCACAAATGTTGACCGGAATTTGCTGGAGAAGAGACTTCAAACTCGCTTAAACACCTGGAAGGGAAAACTATTATCCTTAAGAGGAAGACTGGTTCTCATAAATTATGTAATACTAGCAAAATACCCGTGCGTTGCAATGGGTCATTTGGTCTCATGAGTGTTATTCAAACAAAAAATATACTGTTGGGGCAGAGACCATCAGGGATTTGGTTACTGGTCAAATTACCGCGGTTACTGGCCGGTAAATGGAATTCTCGCCCCCCACCCCCCTTGAATGAGTTTACCGGTCGAAAAATCCGGACCATTTTGAATTTGAACCAAATTCATCCTTTCAAAATGATTTATATTAAAATAATGTTTTAACCTGAGTTTCTAATTTTGCCTAACAATCTCATTCGGTAATCGACCAATAATTTTCAGATAAACATGTTACCGAATATCTCGGCCCCTCCCGAGATTAATTTATTTATTTTGGCAACCAAATCCTTGGTGACCACACATCAGACTGCGGACACAGGCACAAACGTTAGGCTCAATGAGGCTAGATCATTCACGACTGGATGTTGGATCAACAATCTGAATCGAGGGAAAATGCAAGAAATATAGGTTCATGCTGTAGGAATAAGCTCGAATTTTACACCAATTGCCTAGATGTACCATGTTTATAGGTGCTGAATCGATCCGAGCCGGTAGCCGGTAGGACAAGTACCATGTACTATTCGGGTACGACATGGACACGTAACTTGTGTATTCGGTACGACACGTTGTAAACTCATGAATCGTTTCAGCCGGTAGGAAGAACGATTGCTTACCAAGGAAATGGGTAAAATAGGTTGGGCCGGCCCAGACAAGGGATCAGCGCTACCTGTGTTTTTTTTTTGATCCATATTGGTACGCAACAATCGCAAAGGATCGCTACTTTCGATCCGAAGGCAACAATCGCGAAGGATCGCTACGACGTACCCGTACGGTCGTTAGCATTTATTATATTATATAGTAGAGATATCTAGTATGGTACTTTATTTGATTTCATTCTTCCAAATTCCAAAAGGAATCTTAAAAAGATTGGATTATTTCTGACCAAATTTTTTTTGGCAAGGTGATAGTGAGAAAAGAAGATATCGACCGACTACGTGGAGTGTGGTTTGTCGCCCCAAAGATCAAGGTGGTCTCGGAATTCATGACCTTGAGGTCAAGAGTAGGGCACTACTTGGTAAATGGATCTTCGATCGATCTTTTGGCTGAAGGAGCAGTATGGCAAACCCTCCTAAGGATGAAGTATGTGGGATCAAAAGCTTTATCCCAGATTTTTTTGAAACCTTGTGATTCACACTTCTGGACTAGCCTTATGGCAACGAAGAAATTCTTCTTTTCACAAGGATCCTTTTCAATTAAGGATGGTTCGGAAATTAGATTCTGGGAGGACAAATGGCTAGGCCAATTCACGCTTCGAGAACAATATCCGGCTTTACACAATATTGTGTGATACAAAGACGATACACTCGCCAAGGTGATAGGATCTTCCCTACCGAATGTTTCGTTCAGAAGAAGTCTATTTGGGCCGAGGTAAGCATCATGAAATGCTCTGCTAATGCGGCTAGATTTTGTCCAGCTGACACAGGGTCCAGATAAATTTCAATGGAATTTCAACAAGAATGGTAAGTTCTCGGTTGATTCTATGTACAAAGCATTAATTCAGCCCGATATAGCAGTTGATAATAATAAGAAAAATTGAAAGATGAAGATTCCGCTTAAAACTAAGGTGTTTGCATGGTATCTTCGTCGAGCTGTAATTTTCATATCATATTAAACCATGCTAATTCCCCTGAGAAATGAATTCACACTATACATACATGCTTTGACCGGATGTGCATTTTTTCTCCTGCTCTTATCGCCCATACCAAACAGCACGCATCACCCAACTACGTACAATATAATACAACATTTTGAGGGAGTAATATACACGCGTTTGATAGGTACATGCCAACATTGACAATTTTGAATCCAACAGTACAACTCATCCTAGTTCTGGACACCTTTGGGTAGAGAAGCCATAAAGCGTCCAAGCAATTCTCGTCCTCACGGTTGGTTTCTTAATACCTATACTATATGTATATGCATCCAGCTAACCAGCCTAGCTAGTTACAAATTGTTAACTGCTAGTACCATGCTATACAATTTGTTATGATCACATCAATGCGATTTGTTTCTTGCATAGTGACAAGAGGAAATGCGTAGCTGTGGGGATCTTGTTGCATGCAAGAAGGAACTGCTGCAAGTCAACTCTTGCCCTGCCCTGTCTGTCGTCGGCACTACAATATATTTTGCGTCGCACTGTGACGTCAATTCCTGTTGCTGTTTGCACGCGCATAAATATACTCCCTCCGTCCAGAATTAAGTGTCACAAAGTGGATGTATTTTGTGACATTTAATTTCGGACGGAGGGAGTATATGTTTTGGTTCTTCTTCTTCTAGCTCCTTCTTCCAATGAATAATAGTTCAGTGTCAATACAAAACTGCACATACTCTCCCTCTTTCTCTTGGGCCACTTCTCGATCTCTCCGGCAGGGGATCGAAGAAAGCATCTCGTGTCGTTTCCAAGGTGAGCTTGGCACTGGATTCCTTCTCCTTGGTAAAATTTTAGTTTCTTACTAGTTTTGTATTGATACCAATGTCTTTTCCCTTCTGTCTTAGGTGCCTTTTTCATCCCTTTCTGCGAAAAGACGGTTGTCAACTAGTGTACAAGAGAGAAAGGAAAAGGTTGAGGTTTGTTATCCTTGTGAGTTGGTCGCCATGGGCTGTGCATCATCAAAGCAATTCAAACGAGCTCCGCGGCATGATGATGCTGCGATTCTGGCAAAGGAGACCACATGTAAGAACATGTATACGGGATTCTCCCAGACATAAATCTTGGTTATTTGTTCCCCTGTCGTTCAATCGCTGATTACTTCCTTCATGCAGTTACTCTGAATGAAGTGGAAGCCCTGTATGAGTTGTTTAAGAAGATTAGCTATTCAATATTTAAGGATGGGCTTATTCACAAGGTATATATATGTGTGTGTTACTGTCTGCTTTTTAGTGACTAAACTTCAGGGTGTAGCTGACGTTTTCCTCAACAGGAGGAGTTCCAACTTGCTCTCTTCAGGAACAGCAATCGGAAGAACCTTTTTGCCGATCGGGTCAGTTTATACTACTCCAAGACTCTCAGTACCTTTAATTTCTCCAACAATTTTGAGGCCGCAGCATGTACAACCAGACGTGCAAAGAGTAGATCTCTGTGTGTTCTAAGATTAAGCAAAAGTATCTGGGTACAAGATGGAAGTGCAAATCTTTTCATGTGTGTCACACGTTATTTGACTACGTGATGCAGATATTTGATCTGTTTGATCTAAAGCGCAATGGTGTGATCGAATTCGACGAGTTTGTTCGGTCCCTCCACATTTTTCACCCGGATACACCTATAGCAGAAAAGATTGCATGTAAGGAGCTAGCCCATTTTCTCTCATGGTGGTTTCAGTGTGAACGTTTTGCAAAAGACTTGTTGATTTCCTTACACTTCGGGGACAACTAAATTAGCAGTAGCCGGCTGTTTCTCCTATTGACATCTCAGGAATCCCTTCTTGCAGTTGCATTCAGACTATATGACCTACGAGGCACCGGCAGCATTGAACGTGAAGAGGTTTGCATCTTCTATCTACTCAACTATTATTCATATATAAATTTCGTCAACTGAACATACTACTCCAAGATGTCTCAAACATAATGCCACACTACAACGTAACTGCCTATCCTTCAGTCTGGTACTTGCTGAAACTGATAGCTCGTGCAGTTGAAGGAAATGGTGCTTGCAATCCTGAATGAATCAGGCCTGATTCTTTCTGATGATGCTGTCGAACAAATTGTAGATCAGGTACACAATGTCCAGATTAACATGCTGCGGCAAGGAATTGACACATGCTAGAACTTATATTCTGATAGACATTCAAGCAGGCAGACCTGAACAGCGATGGGAGGATAGATCCCGATGAATGGAAAGCCTTCGCGAGTGAAAACCCGGCCTTGTTGAAGAACATGACTCTCCCATACCTAAAGTAAGAGCCTCCTCATTTTCAGCCTTTGGAAACACGACTCTTGACTGACATCTGAACATGCTGCCATGCAGGGACATAACCATGTCATTCCCCAGCTTTGTTCTCTACTCTGGAACTGGCGATGAGGAGTTGTAGCAGCCATGCTCTCATCTCTCTTACGTTGCTGGATACCATCAGTACGGGCACCTGTTATGTCTCCAACATACATCAACCTACGAAGCTTCTCTCGTGTGGCTTGCCCTTTTCTTTCACATTCGTTGTACAATTTTGTAGATTATGCAAAACCGGTTTTGTAGCAGAAACTAAAATACCAGAATATGCACTGAGAAATGGAACACATCAGGCCAATAGCTCGGCAGTTCTATATCAGTAACCAAGCAGGTTCATCACTTCCATCGTTGCATATGCAATATCTAGCAGTTTGTCCATATGGAATCTTCGCGGTGCGTTTACAGGCGAACATACTCGCATTTAACCTGAGCTACTGAATTTCGTGACTCTCAACGATATACATTTCACTGCGCCGACTCAGCAAGATTTCTTTGTCAATACGAAAACACAGAACTTCAGCAAGTAACTGCAGAGAAAGATTCAGGTTGGTTCTACTTCTTCAGTTTCACCATCTCCTGCAGGTCCATCGGATAGCACATCTTGCTGTGCTCACCAGACCACACATTTTCCGCCAGGATCCGATTCACAGC
Source organism: Alopecurus myosuroides (assembly GCA_028641055.1). Classification (NCBI taxonomy): domain Eukaryota; kingdom Viridiplantae; phylum Streptophyta; class Magnoliopsida; order Poales; family Poaceae; genus Alopecurus; species Alopecurus myosuroides. Next base: position 201,063,022 of record CM054060.1, read on the forward strand.
ATCTGTCGGGTGGAATTCATCCCACCACACATGGCTTGACGCGTCGCTGCATGCCATCTGTGGAAGAACACATATGAATAGGCCACCATATTTGCCCAGTCCACAGCAAGCATCAGTGGTAGTCAGAAACCCTGGATGTTGCAGTTCCATCACAATGTTAAGCCTTTTTTTAGAGATAACCCACAATTTAAATAGAGAACTGATGATGCATTTGCTCACCGTAGCGGTCACGGTTCTCTAGAATGTCCACTGACCCCTCGAATGTATCACAGTAACTTATCATGGAATCTGGGTACTGGCGGATGAACTCGCTGGACATGTGTCTCAGGCCATAGTTGAACTCGATCACAACATTGTTGATGTAGTCGATGCATTCCCCATTTTGGCTGCCGTAGTCCGAAAGGAAGTGAGGTGCACAGCCAACAGGAGGAAGGCCCATCAGCACGATCTTGCGAACATTGATATTGTACAGATTCTGCATAAACAATAAGAATCAGAATGCCGCAGAAGATACACAAGTAGACAAGTTTATTTTAGACATAAAAAGTTGAGCAATCTGACAATAACCACATACAGAACTAAACAGTAACAAAATGCAAAACTGTATTTAATTGGCTAAGGTATCACAAAGAAGAAAGAAACCGAAGCAAACCTTTCCAATTACATCAGCATATACATGAGATTATGTAATGAGCACAATGGAAATTCCTACATTCAAGTGTTGGACGATACAACGTACTACAGGTATGTGCAACTCCAATCGCCAGAAATCACATGCTCTGCTTAAGATTAGATAATGGAAATAAATTAGGCACAGAGAATCCAGTTATCCAGGGTGCGCAAACCGATCAGCATGCTGTTAACACGGTGAGATAAGGGTGCATGGTGTTTCACAGTCGAGCTTAAAGTACCACAGCCATGACTAAACTTCCAAAATGAAGGCACCACAAACAAGTTCAAAAATAAGTGCAGCATGCGCATTTCAGTTACTCAAACACACCACTCAGTTTAAGACAACGCAAGATATCAACTAAACACCATTCCAACTCATTGTAGAATGCAGATACGGGATGATAAGTCCAATCATTCCAAATTCATATTTTATGAAAGCTGTAAATATCATCAGTCTGAAACACTTTGCATTTGAGTACCTAGGCAATTGCCTAAACAGCAACCCCAAATTTGGCAGTCAGAATTATTCACGGGTAAACTGAAAGCCATGGAACTAATGTTCCTAGACTGCAACTAGACAAGGATGCAACAATGTTCTTGTGTTAACGTCCCCAGACAACAAAATTTCTAGTCTGTCCAGATATAAGCAAGTGCATTTTGTCCAAAATGCAATTCATAGTTACAGAGATCCCTATTCCTTAACTATGCATGGTGCAACTCCAGCAAGTGAACCCCAATTGTACAGGCTTAAGAGACGGTACACAGCACACCGATAATCGAAAAGAAGGCGAGCAATCGTATAATAAACTGAGGAGCAAGAACCACACCTTGATTTCCTGCCTCACCGCATTAACAAGAAGCTGATTGAACTCCCATGGGAGGTAATGCATCTGGACGCCTGACACATTGCGCAGGTAGTAGTGGATGAAGTCGTTGCTCCCGATCGACACAAAGAACACCGACCTCTTAAACAGGTCCAGTGTCGCCGCCTCCCCAAGAGCCAGTGCCAGCTGCTCATATGTGTCCTCAACCTGCTGCACCTGCTGGGTCAGCGACACGTGCATCCCCTACAAGCTCAACCAAAATCGCAAGAATCCAGCCTGATTAGCATCATACTGAAGTGAACAAAACATAAATTGATAGTAGAATTCCCCCAGTCAGATTCCTCAGCAACACCACGATACTCTTATAAGATTGATATTGAGGGTGGTGGGGGGGGGGGGGGGGGGGCACACCAGCTCAGAACCACTGCTGGAAAGAATGCCGGCTGCCGCGGACGCATAGTTGACGCCTTGGATCATTCCGTCAATGTTGCCGAGGCCAACGCTGCCGAGGCCCATTCGCATGCTCTGCTCAAGGTACGGAGGCACGAAGGGAAGCCCTAGCTTCTCCGCTGTAGTAAATCAAAAGGGATTAGAATCAAGAAAAGGGAGGCGAATTTGGAATATCGCAAAGAAACCAACAGTACAAGCGCTCCAATGACTGGCACAGATTGAGCGGGGGGGGGGGGGGGGGGGGGGGGGGTAGAAAGAAGAGATCAAGAACACCAAAGAAATGCTGGCGTGTTCTATTGGATTGAGAACATGGCAACGAAAAAATAAACAATAGGTCAGATCAAGGAGCAAAACTAAATTCGTCAGTCAGGGCGAACCCCGAAGACGTAAACCCACAAGATTTAATATGACAAGAACTGTCTGAACTCTGAAACCCGCATCTGCAAGGGCGCACAGAATCAGGAAACCCGCATCTGCAAGGGCGCACAGAATCAGGAAACCTGCATCTGCAAGGGCGCACAGGATCAAGAAACCCGCCCGGCGAAATATTCAAGAGACGACTCGAGAACCTTCTGCATCCCTCAACGAAATCAAAAGAAGCGTCGCGCGAAGCGAGCAACCTACCGAGGTAGTCGACGGGGATGCGTCCGTTGGAGAAGCGTCCGGTGGGGCGGCGGGTGTCGAAATCCCGTCCATACGGCTCGCGGTCAGCGCGGGCGAGCGTGCCGAGGTAGTTGTTGGTGCCGACGTCGGCCGTGGAGTCGCCGATGACGAAGAGCGCCGGGACGAGCGGGGTCGGGGCCACAGATGGGGACGAGGACCGGGAAGGCGAGGCGGCTGCGGAGCAAGGGAGAGCGGAGAGGAGGAGGAGGCACAGGAGGAGAGCGAGGAGAGGGGCCATCTCCGATGAGGGCGGTGGCGAGTTCGCGCGCTCTGGGGTGAAAAGGACGAAGGGAATCGATCGGGTTTATGGATGGAGTTGGACTCTAGCACGTAATACCAACCACAACGCCTTTTTTTTTTGACAGGAGCAACCACAACGCCTTGGCGCTACTAATTGAGCAGTTAGAGCATGCATGCCTAGAAAGCATGTTTTGTACTCTCCATTTCAATTTTGACCACATGCATGGTAAATTAAATGAATCTACGTATAAAATCAGTATAAAGTGACTTATTTTCAATGATATGGACGTGAGCTCTTAATTTAATTAGGCACGATGTCAGAAAAAATGACCAGGGACTGAGGGAAAACGGGTGGGATTTAATGTTGGCAGTCTCTTAGATTGTGTTTGAAACACAAAATTAACACGGATTAACCCCCGTCCCTCCCACCCCCATGGCGGCATCGCCGCCGCCTCCGGGGTGCTCCCCCTAGCTGCCTCCAGTCTCTCTCCCCACGCATCCTACCTGTCGCCGCCACCGCCCTATGCATCACAGGGCAAAGTCCCGCGTAGCGTGGCGGCGGCGGCGGCTCTTCTCTGGCCGGCGGCTAGCTGAGGTGGGGCGGCCCTTCTTGATAGGGATATGCCCAAGGATTATGTTATCACAAGCATGAATGGAGAGTTGATAGAAGACAACATGACCATGGTGAAAACAAACATTCAAGATGTTGAAAACAAGATCACAAATGGTGAAAACAATAAAGCAAGATGGTGAAAACAAAGAATAAACAATTGTTATTCAAATAAACAATTGTTATTCCTTCATGACAAGGGGAGGGCGCCTCCAACAAGTGAAATGTGCCACATATAAATCCTATTAGCAATAGGTATGGTTTGTATACCATATTGGGCCGAATCCCTTAAAGGTGGATCGGTTTGTATCTCTCTTAGAGTCCAAGTTGGACTCCTAGTCATAATAGGAGTCCTAGTCCTAGTAGGAGGTGGATGCTTGCGCAAGGAGCCATTGTGGCCGCATCCCCACCTATTTATTCTTGCCACCTGCGTGTGGAATAGGGGAGAACAAATTAAACCAAAGAAACCCTAGCCTTGAGATTGTATTGCTGCTAAGCATTCATCTTGAAGTAATACCAAGTCAAAGTTGCGTGATATCTTGTTATTCCATTGGGAATAGGGGGATACAGGACCACTTGTAATCTTTGATTACTTGTGCAAGAGTGTGTAGTTGAGAATATCCAAAGGGCTTGATTGTTGTTGCATCTGGCAACAGGGGTCATCCAAGTGAGAGGTCTCAGTGTAGCACTAGTTATCAGAAAATACAGAAAATCCATAAAGAGAGAGAGAAGCTCATTGATAAGATTGGGCCACCCCATATCGCTTCTCTCCCAGCGTCTCTGGGGATGGTGGCGGCAGTTGTCTTCTTCGTTGGAGATAGCTTCCGTTCGGCGGTCCTCCGGTTGCATCTCCGGGGGAAACCTCAGATCCCATCGGGATCGAGCGATGGCGGCGTCCCGGCGTCGTATTCCCTCTTGCGGGCGTCGTTTTGGAGTCTTCACCGGATGGATGGACCAGCGGCGGCGGGGCCGAGGTCGTGGTAGCCTCGACTTTCCAGGTCATCGGACCTATGGATCAGGATCTGCAACGGCTTGCGGCGGGGAGGAGGTCGCTGTCGGCAGCCGATGCTGCGCGGCAGCGTGGTTGCTTGCAGCTGGTCTAGCGGCGGCGCACTGGCCGCAATTTGCTCGGTGCGGTGTCGTCGACACCGCAGGAGTTTGGAGATGGGGCGGCGGCCCGGCTTCTTCGACGGTGGTGGTCTTCGTGGTCATGTGGATGATGCGATGGATGATCTTCGAGATGGTGATGATCTCTGGCTTCGTAAGTCACAGTCGATGGCGGTATGGGACGTTCTCTTCTGTGGTTGCAGAGTTCCATGGCTGGCGGCGGTATGGGACGCCCCCTCCATTTCGAGACATGGTTCTATTCGACGCAGCAGGTGCTACGTATGACGACTTCAGAGGAGCTGTCAAGTCATGCCTGGACGGCGGTGGCGATATGCCGTATCCTGGCAGGTGCTACGCACGACGTTTCTCTGCGGCGTCAAGTCATGCCTGATGTTGTTCAATAGAAGGTGGTGCGACAACAGCTAGAGGCGGAGCGGTATGGGACGTCATCGGCCTCCAGTTTCTCCTCCAGTGGTATCTGGCTATTCGTTGGCCGGAGAGGTGGTGATGGTAGAAGATTTGGTGTCGAGTCTACACACTTCGGTGGAAACATCTCGGGCGAAGTTGACACGCGCTTGCGTCGTTACCTTGCTGAAGGTGATGGTTCGAAGCTTGACTTTGGGGATGAAAATCTCGAGCTCGGTCTTTGATCGGACTCGTCATCATCGGCGCACGTGTGGCTTTTCCTTCTTGAAGGCTTTGTCTAGAAGTTGTGTATGTATCCTTGCTTTTATCTTTTGCCATTAGTTTAGAGGTAGTCTGGTGGAGGTGCTGTTGTGAGGCATGCGGCCTCGGGTTTGTTTACTTTCTATTTCTTTGATTCTTATATTAATGAAAAATCGGCTGTGTGCATCAATTTGATGCAGAGGCTGGGGCAGGGTTCCCGTTTCAAAAAAAAATGAAGTGGAATGAAATGGAACCATTCCGCACCTAAACCCCATTCATGCGTTTGGTTGGGAAAGAGGAACGGAACCAACTGGTTCCACTAGAGGGAATATTCCCCTTAGATGCGGAATGCACTCATTCCACCAAATCGGTGGAATCGATCGGAACCGGGCGCTAATCATTGGATTACGTGTTGATCAATACCATATCACTATGAAATTGCTTAATGAAAGTGGTAACCTCACTCTTAATTATGCTTAATGGCAGTGATAAACTGATTTATACCATCTTCCCTCCATCTCGTACCTCCAACCAAAACCATTCCATTCCACCTCATTACCTCTAACCAAACATAGGAATGGAATGGAACCATGTCATTCCATTCTAGTGGAATGTAATCATTTCGTTCCATTCCACTTTATCCCAAAACCAAACACATCCTAAGAGCATCTCTAGCAGAAACCTTATAAGACGTGGAACTGGGAAATAATCGCCCATTTTTAGTTTTTTGACGGAAAAAACACATCAATCAGAACTTGCAAGCAAACGGTCCCTACCTGTAAAAAGGTTAAGAGGCTGCAGAAAATCCCCCCTCCGAACTGAGAAGACTCCATTTCTGTAGACGACCTGACGGTGCCCTATATAGAGGAAAAGCGGTTGGCAGGAGGGACATTTCAATCCACGCGAGTTGCCTCCCCATTCCCCATCAAGTTGTTGCCGCTGCTGCTATCCCGCCGCCCTTGGTTCCATCCATAAACATGCGACATCTGTCGGCGAGAAGCCGCCACTAAGTCGCTGCTGCCTAGATCCACCGCGCCGCACCGTTACGAAAGCCGCTGTCCTACGTCGACCACTTCCGGCCGCCGCCACTCCGGATTAATCGGTGAGTGCTTTTCCGCGCGAGCAATGCTTCCATTATTTCATGGCCCGCATAGATTCGTAGTTTATTAGGTTTTTCGTTTGCATTTTAGACGCATTTCAGGCCGTGCAAGCAGTTTTTTCTCGAAGACTCGTCCTCATCCGATGATTTGGATGTAGAGACATTGCTCGTGACCCACCGAAAGAAAATGGTGGTGGTTCTCGCCGTGAAGGAGCTCGAGGACCGAAAGAGAAAGAAGCGCCAGCGATCCACTTTCGGTCGCTTTTACATCCTGCAAAACCGCTTTTACGGCAACAAGCTGCTCATGCATGACTACTTCGTGGAGGTGCCTACCTTTCTGCCTCACATCTTCTATGGAAGGTAACGAATGCGCTGATCCCTGTTTGTGGATTTAGTGGAAGCTTGCAAGACGAATTGTCGCTATTTTACCCGTCAGAGGAATGCCACGGGTTTAATGGGGTTCAGCCCATATCAAAAAATCTCCACAGCGATGTGGGTAATTGCCTATGGCGTTCTGGCTGACTATACCGGTGTGTATCTTTGCTTTAACAAGGATACTACAAGCGAGTCTATGCGCAGGTTCGCCAAAGTGACAATTTGTCTCTTTGGTCCTATTTATCTTAGAGCACCCAATGAACAAGATGCATTCAGATTAATGGCATCGAATGAGAGAGCGAGGTTTGTCTCGAATGCTAGGAAGTGTTGATTGTATGCATTGGACTTATGAAAACTGCCCCAAGGCATGGCACATGCAGTATTGTGGCAAGAGTGATGATGCAACAATTGTGCTTGAGGCCGTTGCATCTGAGGATTTGTGTATTTCGCATTGCTTTTTTTATTTTCCCGGTACACTCAATGATATCATTGTATTGCATCAGTCTCATATATTTGTGGGGCTAGGTAGTGGAGATGTTCTAGCTTGAAACTATGATGTCAATGGGCTTCCCTACACAAAGGGGGTGCTATCTTGCCGATGGTATTTATCCTGCTTGGTCTACTCATGATCATCGAGGCTTAGAGGGACTTGGACCTGTTGTTGGTCTATGATAATGTTGGTAGCCGTGTGAAGCCAACTAGAGACCTAGACCGTATTAAAACGTTCCTTCAGAATTGCAGGGAGATTCAGGATTCCAACAGCCACAAGTAGCATCAGGAGGATCTCATTGATCACATCTTGCAGTTGCATGGGCAGTAATCTGCCAATCTTTATTCATCTCATTTCATTCATGTGTGATTTGAACCATTATTTGCGTCAGACACTATTCTTGTATTGGATTATTGGTTAATTCATTTTTACTGTTATTTAAACCATTATTGTATTTTAGAATAAGTTTTATTGTAGAATTAACAATATTTATATTTGAGCTCATATTTGTTTCATAATTTATGTCAAATGACATAAATGTGTCGAAATGTTGAAAAAACCATGTTAAAATACATAATATTCCGTTTTACCTCTCGGCTTTACGCTTTCTGTTCGACCCAGAGCCGAATTCAACCATTAAAACATGTTTTTTTTACGATTTGGATCCCTCGTTTACAGTTTCGCGAGAAATGGCTTCTACTAGAGATGCAATTAATAAGCGACCCATTGTGGATGCTCTAAGAGCAACCAAAACGCCTAGGCGCTAGTTGAGTAGTTAGGCCATGCAAGCATCGACTTCCCAGAAGCCATGTTTTTATTGAGTTTTTAGGCGCGAGGCTCTTAATTAGGCATCGATGGCAGAAAACGACCGGGATTCAAGGAAACGGGCGGGATTTAATCCCCGATGCCTCTAAATAAGCGCACAATTTTGGATGCTCTAAGAGAATCTCCAGTCGTGGCCCAGCCCCAGACCGTTTTTTGGTGGTAAATAGCGGCGCTTGGATGGCGCCGACGGTGATTTCGGCATGGGGCCGCCGGTTCCCAGCCGCGCCCCCGAGATGGCGATTTTTTACGCTTTAATTGACACAAATATACACACAACATAATTTTTATCACATAGTTCACCGTAAAAGTTAATACAAAGCAAATACTTCAACAAATCAAGCGCATAATTTAACAAGTTTTGAGCATAAAATAAAACTCATCAAACTAGACATTTCCCTTGAGCCTCCACAAGTGCTCAACCAGATCGTTTTGTAGTTCTTAATGCACATGTGTGTCTCAGATCTCTCGACGCATAGCGAGAAAGACATCACATGATGCCGACACCTGGTGATCAACAACTGTAAGAGGACCGTACCTGAAATACGTTATAGTGCCAATCACTAGCCCTCCCCCCGTGCTTGCTCTCAGTGCAAAATCACACATGCATTCATCACCTCCCACATCTGAGATTTCGAACAAGGAAGAGTGGGGTACCATACAAGAGCAAATCAAGCTTGGAGTACACCAAATGCTAGCTCGACATCCTTTCTGCAAGCCTCCTAGCACTGCGCAAACCAATATCTCTTGACCAAAACACGTTTGAGATAGTCTTCATAAAATTTTACCATCTTGGAGAGATGCCATCTACCGGGTATTATTGTTAGATGTATACCCAAAAGACAACAATATTTATAAATTTCGTTTCATAATTATAATTATGTTATTATGTTATAACTGGCGTGACTCCTGAATGTGAGATTCAGAGGAAACATCACGATCACTTGTAGTAACATGGACAAGTATTTCATACTCTAGTCTTGCCTTTCAAACTAATTTGTTGTATGCTTCATGACTATGTTTTCATGGTCATGGACATAGTTTATGTCAGCGTTAATAAATAGCATATTGTTGCTAGGGAACAGTGTAACATCCCAAGTATGAAAACAACCCCTAGAATGTTTGCTTTTTGTTATTTATGTTTTGCATCATGGCATCATAAGTTTTGCATTTGTTTTCCAATTGTTTTCCTTTGTTTTCATTTGTTTTCCATTGTTTTTCAATATGAATTTCAAACCCAAAATTCAAATCTTTGTTTCATACTTGATATGTTACAATTTTCAAATGAAAATTTCAAACCAAACATCAAATTGTTTCCAATAACATGGAAAGTTCAAACTAGTTTAAATTTATTTCTTTCAATAATTTAATTAATGTCAAATTCACTCAAATTCAATTAAAATTCCAAACAGCAACCATTTTGAAATTTATGAAAATTACAAAACAAATCAATCATTTGTTACCATTACACTTGAAATTAAAACTGTTAAATTGTTCTTTTCATTTAATCAATTAACACAAAAAATTCACTCAAATTCAAATAAAAATACAAACAGCAACTAATTTGAAATATTTGAAAACAAAATGTTGCAAATTGTTGCTGTTACATTAACTAACCTACACAAATTTTTTCCCTAATTTTTCTAACCCTAAAACTATGCTTTTTCTTCCTATTCTTATTTTGCAAAAAAAAAAACAGAACAGAAAAAAAATTTAAAAACAAAAAAATCGCAGAGAGGGGCAGACAGGCCAGTGGGCAGCAGGCCCAGCCCACCAGCCCACGGCCCGATACCCCCTCGTCCCTTACCTGTACGGCAGCGCGGATCGCCGTACGGCGGAGCAGACGGCTGCGGCGCCTCCTTCTCCTCCTTAAAGCCCGAGCCCTGAGCACCACCCCTAGCCCTAGTTCCCCTCCACCTTTCCCTCGCGCCGCCGTCGCCATTTCTCCTCCCTCTGCACCTCTCTCTCCCATCTCTGCACCTCCACCTCTGAACCGAGCGCCACCGCCTGTATCTCCGATGATCGCCGTGCCCCCGATGCTCCTCCTCGCTGGTTGAGTACGGGGATCAGACCCCCGTACTGCCGCCGTCCTCCTCGACACCCCACCGGTGGCTGAGGGCCGCCGAATCATCGCCACCATCCACCTCGCTGTCGCCGCCGTCGTCGACAACCTCCTCCCGAGCCTTCTTCCTCCCTCCCGGTGAGCACAGCGTCTCCTCCTCCTCCCTCTGCTTCCGCGGCACCAGCCCGCCACAGCACCCTGCAACTGTCCCTGAACGCACACGAGCACGAGCAGCTGCAGATCACCGCCGGCGAGCACCGTCCTGTCGGGTTCAGTTAGCTGACGAAATTCAGTCTAACAAACGCAGTCCCTGAATTTCGTCCGGCGGCAACTGTCCCTGAATTTCGTCAGTCTAACGCGCTAACTGAACCATATCCTCCTCGCGCTCCTTTACTGTCAACAAACGCAGCGACAGTGCAGTGGCAGCAGCACTGCGCGCACAGCCGTGAGGGCGTGGGTTCGATCCCCCCTCGCGCATTTCTTTTCCAGGAATTTACCACGGGTGCTGGCCCACCCGTCATGGGCCGTGGAGGCCAGCGCAGCTGCCGCCTAAGCGCCACGGTGGCCAGGGCCCGCTGGCAGTGGCCCAGGTTGGGTCATTGCGGGTGGAATTCGTTTCTGCCCCAGTTTTCTTTTAATATAAGTCCCTACAATTTACAGATTAGTCCCTAAATTCCAAATACAAATATCTTTTGAATTTCAAATCCAAATAATACAAATAAAATATGTATACTGAACAAAATTTAATTCTCTATCTGATTAAATCATTTGTTTCCTGTTTTGAACATTTCAAATTGTTTCAAAATTCAAATTCCAACAACTCATTTCAAATTTGGTTAAATTCATAACTAATTCAAATTTAATTCAAATGTCACATATAAAATATGTTTTCCATGCCAAATTGAACCACCTTTTCAAATATAAACTTTGTTTCATGTTTTGGATAATTAAAATTGGTTAAATAATTTAAACCTTGTTTAAATCATTTAAAAATTGCCAAATTCATAACTTGCTCAAATTAAATTCTTTTTGAACATATAAAATATGTTTTCAAACCAGAAAATTATAATCTTTTCAAATATGATTTTTAATTAATGTTTTGAACAAATAAACATTCAAATAAATTCATAATTGAATTAAATTCATTTAAATCTTGTTTAAACTTGTTTAATTCATAATTAATTCATTCTAATTCCTTTTTCAACAAATGAAACATGTATTCCACCTAAAATTTTGTGTTCTTTTCAAATATGAATTTTGTCATCTATTTTGAACAATTAAAATTGGTGAAAACAACAAATGCTTGTGTAACTCCTTTAAGAAGCAAATTTTCATAACTCAATAAATAAAATTCCAAACTTGGTAAACTTCATTTCAAATTGATGCTATTGTTGTTTTCTTTCTGTTTTCCTCATCCATGCATCATGCTAATCCACTTTCACATGTTGTTTAGTTGTAGATCATCTAAACCAACCTTAATTCATGGGCTTTCCATATGCAATCCAAATTGCATATGGGTCCCATTTAATTATGTTACCATGTCAGCTATCTTATCTTTGATGCATCAATTAAATTGTCATGCATCATCCCGTGATTGTGCATTATGCCATGTTATTGATTGTTTGTCTCTCTGCGTTGTTTGTTGGCTTCTTCTCGAATAGACGACGACGCTGAGACAGACGAGGTTTACGACACTACTTCTGAGGAGATAGCTCAGTACCAGGCTGCTGAGTTTGCAGGCAAGTATTCACTCACATGAACCATTGTGTTCCTTTCCACACTGGATACCGATACTTTCCGTTGTCTATCCTGCTAGCCTTATGAAGCGTTGCTTGTGTTCGATCCTATCACATGTTATCCTTTAACCCTGATATAGCCTCACCTCCACACCTAAAACCCCGTTGCTTGTTGCCCGTGTCTTACTAGCATGCTTAGGGTTGTTTATGCTCGAGTCTGCTGTCCGTTATTATTCTGTTACCATAGTTATTATGTTCTGGGGCTCGATGTTTAAACAATCCACCTGTTAATGTTTGAGGTAATGCTAATTTGATGATAAGGCACCGGCAGGAGGCCCGGCGTGGTTTTGAGGCCTGCTAGTGTCGACCCTAATTAGGAAAAGGGTCTTGTCTACTGATCCATGATGAGCGCACTATCCGCATGTGGGAAGCGTGTATGGGCGCCCCCCTCAATTTGATTCAATTCGCATCTCGTCCAAATCGCCTCATTTAGTTCGGGTTTTCCATTTGCCGCACGCATATGCAGGTACGAACCCGAGGCCAGTGTGGAAACTTTTGTAGTCGGCATTTAGGGAGACACGTTCTTGGAGTGCTATGAGGGTCCCCTTTTCTTCGTGGGGCTTGATTAGCCATGCGCTCACTTGCACGGGGTTCTTTGGGCTTGATGCGAAGAAGAGTTGAGTTGTGTTGAGTGCCTCGCTTGGTGGGTTTGATTCCCGTCTGGCGGGATATTCTTACGTGTACGGCCAAATTGGTGCACCCCTGCAGGGATAAATCTTCTCGAGAAGCCGTCTTGTCCGTGGTTATGGATGACTTGGTGAAAGTACTGGCTAACAAGTACTCAGACAACTTACACCTAACTATAATAAATTGACTAGTAATAGAGATTACTTCCACCATAAGAAAGTTGTCACCTTAATCCAACTGTGTGAGTTATCCTCGGATTGCTTCTTTGGATAAGGGGCGAGATCCAGGATGGGTTTGTTTGAGGTTAGTTATAGTTGGTTACGATACGCTATCTTATCCCCTTCTTTTAGCCGGAAGTTGTAGCGTGTTTCTGTAGTTGGTTAGAGCAGCATGTTGCCGCACTTTTGTATCACCTATTCTTCCGTTGAACCCAAAGCATCTGTACTTGGTGTTGCCGGGTACACTATGGTTTCTTGTGAGTCTTGCTTGCCAGTACGTTTATGTACTGACCCCTTTGGGGCTGTGGTTTCCGCAGACTACGTTTCCGAGGATCCCCATGGTGGCTACTACGTGGAGTATGACGAGGCTGCTGACCAGTAGATAGCGGACCCGGGCAGGATCCGAGACATCGTGGATGGGCTCCGTCTTTTCGTTCCCGGCCTCTTAGGCCTATTTGGATCTTGTCTGTACTCAGACACTTTGGATGCTTCCGCTGTGTTGTAATGATGAATTGTTGGGACATGTGTCCTCTGGATGATTGTATTTGCTATCTCTGCTCTAGTGAGAGCTAATTGCAACTTATTTCCATCTTTGTGTCTTAGAGACATGTTGTGATATCAGTTGTTCAAAAGCCATTTACGTACCATGTGTGTATGTTATGAAGTACGTCAATGGAAGTGTCCTGATTTCTATGGGATGGTTTACGCAGACGATGGATAGTAGAGAATGGTTGTCACACGTTTACGTGTTGGCCTGCTCATATTGAGATGCGGGTGCAGGTATGCCCCGTAAGCCATTTTTCTACTGTTTAGCGGACTGTGAGTATCCTCTAGAAGTCCGGGTGCGACAAATGGTATCAGAGCCTGTCTGCCTGTAGGATCCCTTTTACTGGTCGCAGTTGAGTCTAGAAACTATTTTGTAGCTATATAGGAAAAAATGAAACGTGAGAGTAGGAATTGTGTTCTTTTATTTCTTTCCCCACCCACCCTCCCTTTTCTGGTAAGGAAGTGCAACGTTGTTTTCTCTTCTCATCTAAACTTTCAAGTTAGGGTTTCACGTATCCTGGTTTCTCTAGGATAGTTATATCTACTAGACCATAGGAATGGAGGTGGTTGTGACAGGATTTATCATGTTGCCTACTCATGATTGAGAACGGAGGCGTGTAAGCCCCGGAAGCAGATCCTCTATTCCTTAAGCAGTAGATATTGATCCTTTAGAAGCCCGGATGGGTTTTCCGTAGTACCTTAGGAGTTTTTGGTCTCGTGTTTCCCCAATGTTGCTTCGATATCCTGTTCTTCTCAACATCCTTTTCGTCCGTTGAAACCTTGTTGTTGCTTTCCACTTCAGTTCTTCTATCGGCGTCTAATCAAAACTTCCCCGATCATCTGCAGATGGATCTCAGGTTCTACCCGCAGGTGGTTCGTATGACTCGTTGCGAGAGCACTGCCGGTTATCCGGAGATGCTGAGAGACATGGTCACTTTTCTGGGGTTCCGTTGGGCACCAGAGTACCAGGTCTACGAGAAGCAGTGAGAGTTTGACCAGACCTACTACCAGGCTATCGTCTACATTCTGTCAGATGATGGCATGAGCGTAGTCCACCGCTACGAGGCAGTAGGTTCCACAGTGGATATGGCTGTGCAGCAGGCAGCTTATGTGAGTCTCACCGTCCTTCGTGCTGACTACTGGGGATTTGATGATTCTATCTATCGCCACACCCCCCGTGGTTACATCACTTCGGAGGGAGCTCACTTCACTCTCTACGACAACTTGGATGTCTACGAGCATGATAACTCCAGGCTGCACACCACCGCTCAGTTTGTGAGGCACAATGACGCAGTTGCCAGCACACTATCTCAGGAGTTGGCTTCAGTTAGAGAGCAGCTCTACCTTGCTTTGACTCGTCTAGCGACTTACACCACAGACTTTGTTGGAAACGAGCGCTTTGCACGTTTCGATCAGCCAGTTGGACGTCGTCTGCCAGATGCTGGAGGATACGAGCCGATCAGAGGTCCACTCCTTAACCTCGGTGCTGGTTACACTGGGATTCCACGCTTTGGAGCACAGGGAGTCGACGCTATGTACTTCATCACACCTAGAGTCGCTCTCAGACCACGTCAGATCTACGTGGATCGTCCTTCTACCTACTTTCGTGGGCGTGCTTCTCACCGTACCTCTCGCCGTACTCCTAGTCGCCGTCCTGCGTAATGAGCATGGGAGTACCGATGTATCCATTCTTAGCTATGTTTAGTTATCCTTTGGCATTTGAACCATTTATGGTGTGTTGGATATTCTGATGTATTTGAACATGTGATGATGTACCTGTTGGTTATCTATTCATGCGTCGGAATAATCGCTCTTTCGGTTTCCAAGTCTATCCTTTTCTATTGTTGTGCTAAAATGCATTTCCATTCAGGATGCCGCCAACAAGGAACAACCCGCCTGAGCCACCGCCAATCACGGAGCTGTTGACTCAGATGACCCAAGTCATGGCACAGATGGCCCAGTTTCAGACTAATCAGCACAACAACCAGACGGCTCCACGAGTCAGCATCAAGGAGTTCCTCAGTCTGGGTCCGAGAGCTTTCGTGGCCACACGCGAGCCTCTGGACGCTGATGACTGGATCCGTTAGATAGCTAAGGCTCTGGAGATCGCTCATGTAGCTGAAGAAGACAAGGTCAAGTATGCATCCTATCTGCTGAAGGGTCAGGCAGCTACTTGGTGGGAAGACTACCAGGCCATGAGAGTTGGCTTTCCAATCACGTGGGTTTGTTTCAAGGAAGCTTTCCTGAAGCACCACATTCCAGATGGTCTCATGGAAAGGATGCGTGAAGAGTTTTGCTCACTCAAGCAGGGCAAGTTGGACGTCATTGGCTATCAGAGTGAGTTCAATCGCCTCGCTCGTTACGCTGGTGATGAGGTGTCCACTGAGGCTAAGAAGATGGCAAGGTTCCGTAGAGGTTTTAACCCGGAACTCAAGTACGCCCTCACCAATATCAAGGCCAACAACTTCGAGGAGCTCGTTAACACCGCGCTCAATGAAGAAAATGGGCGCAAGGCGTTCGAGGAGTCTCGCAAGCACTCGCGTGAGGGTGGTTCCTCCTCCAACATGACCACCCCTCCGCAGAAGCGCCGCATCTGGGTGCCAAATGGTGCTGTCACTCGGGCTCCATACGCCCAAGCTTCTCCAGGCTTCGCTCCCCGCCCACCCAACCCTGCTCAGATGCATGATCAGAGGGCTTCGATGGGGCAGCCAAGGCCAGGACCTCCTCGTGTCGTCACTTGCTACAAGTGCAAGCAGACGGGGCACTACGCTGACAAGTGCACGCAGAGGCAGCTACCTCCACCACCACCTCGTCCCAACACAAACCAGGCAATGGTGCGCGCTCCCCCGCCTAAGGCCTTCAACTCCAACAACAGGCCTGTCGGGAGGACCGCAAGGGTGAATCATGTCAAGATCGACAAAGCTGAGGAAGGTCCTGACGTCGTTCTCGGTATATTACCCGTAAACTCTTTTCCAGCTAAAGTGTTGTTTGATACCGGAGCACCGCATTCTTTTGTGTCAAAGATTTTTGCCACAACAAACAACCTAATGGTGGTTCCACTAAGCAATCAAATCACTGTTCACTCCCCGGGATCTCAAATGCTGACCTCCAAGATAAGTAAGGATAATCAAATCCTAATTGGAGGCCACATATTCCTTGCTTCACTCATGTTGCTGGGAAGTTCTGACATTGATGTCATTCTTGGTATGGATTGGCTGAAAGCTAATAAAGCTAGGATTGACTGTGCTCAAAAGTCAATAACTTTGTTCCACCCTTCTGGCCAGATAGTCTATTCTCCACATGAATCAAGTTCCTTTCAGCTGTGCAACCTCGATGCAAAACCTCTACCTTCGCTTGAAAATGTTCCGGTGGTTTGCGAATTCCCTGACGTCTTTCCAGAAGAGTTGCCAGGGATGCCTCCGGACAGAGCTGTTGAGTTCGTGATCGAACTTGAGCCAGGTACTGCTCCAATCTCTAAGCATCCCTATAAGATAGGAACTCCCGAGCTGAAGTTGTTAAAGGAACAGATTGATATGTACATGGAAAAAGGTTACATTCAACCTAGTTCCTCGGCTTGGGGTTGCCCAACTCTGTTCGTTGCGAAGAAGGATCACACAAAGAGACTCGTTGTTGACTATCGTCCTCTTAACGAGAAAACCATCAAAAACAAGTATCCAATTCCTCGTATCGATGATCTTTTTGATCAACTTGCTGGAGCCTCAATATTCTCAAAGTTGGACTTGAGAATGGGTTACCATCAAATAAAGATCAGAAAAGAGGATATTCCAAAGACAACCTTCACCACTCGCTACGGTCTATATGAATTCACCGTCATGTCCTTTGGTCTCACCAATGCACCGGCGACATTCTCTCGACTCATGAATTCTGTCTTCCACGAATACCTCGACAAGTTCGTTGTGGTATATCTCGATGATATTCTTGTCTACTCAAAATCTGAGGAAGAGCATGAAGAACATCTTCGTCTCACTCTCATGAAGCTTCGCGAGAATCGTCTTTATGCCAAGTTCTCCAAATGTGAGTTCTGGATTCCAGAAGTTGCTTACCTTGGTCATGTCATCTCTGCCAAGGGCATAGCCATTGATCCAGAGAAGGTTAAAGCAATTGTTGATTGGAAACCTCCAAAGACGGTGAAGCAAGTAAGAAGTTTTCTTGGCTTGGCTAGCTATTGCCGTCGTTTCGTCCAAAACTTCTCCAAGATTGCCAAACCTCTCACTGATCTCACAAAGAAGGACAGGAAGTTCGTTTGGTCTCCACAATGTGATGAAAGTTTCAATCTCCTGAAGACTAAACTCACTTCTACACCAGTTCTGGTTGGCCCAGATCCTTCCAAACCTTTCCAGATATTCTGTGATGCTTCTCTCCAAGGTCTAGGTGCAGTTCTTATGCAAGAACGTCAAGTTGTGGCTTATGCTTCACGTCAGTTGAACGCACATGAGCTCAATTATCCCACTCATGACCTTGAACTTGCAGCAGTTGTGTTTGCCCTCAAGAAATGGAGACAATACTTGTTGGGTAATCGCACTGAAATCTTTTCCGATCATAAGAGTCTGAAATACATCTTCACTCAACCAGATCTAAACCTCAGGCAAAGGAGATGGATTGAAAAGATTAAAGACTTTGATCTTACCATTTCTTACACTCCAGGCAAGGCTAATGTTATGGCCGATGCTCTCACTCGCAAGTCATATTGCAATAATCTCATGATCATGGAAAGCCAACCTCCTCTTCATGAAGAATTCCAGAAGCTGAACCTTGGTCTTGTTCCTCAAGGCTATCTTGCAAACTTGTCAGCCAGTCCAACTCTCGAGGACAAGATTCGTTCTGAACAACTTCGTGATGCTGAAATCAAGAAGATGGTAGAACACATCAAAGAAGGCAAGGAGAAATTTAAGTCCTTCTCAGTTGATGACAAGGGAACTGTGTTCTTCGAAGGACGCATTGCAGTTCCTCAAGTTCAAAGTCTCAAAGATGTCATTCTAAAGGAGGCTCATGAAACTCCTCTCTCCATACACCCTGGAAGTACAAAGATGTACCAGGATCTCAAGACACTGTATTGGTGGCCTGGCATGAAACGTGAAATTGCTCAATACGTTTCTGAATGCGACGTTTGTCAACGTGTTAAGGCAGTTCATCAGAAAACAGCAAGTCTTCTCCAACCTCTAAAAATCCCTGAGTGGAAGTGGGACATGATTGAGATGGACTTCGTTACTGGTTTTCCAAAGTCCAAGAAGGGCAACGATGCAATCTTCGTTGTCATTGACCGTCTCACTAAGGTAGCTCACTTCTTTGCTGTCAAAGAAACAATCTCAGCTAGCCAATTAGCAGAGCTCTACACAGCAAAGATTGTTCCTCTTCATGGTGTTCCATTGGAAATAAGCTTAGACCGTGGAAGCATCTTCACTTCTCATTTCTAGAAAAGCTTTCAAGAAGCATTAGGCACCAAACTTCTGTTCAGCACAGCTTATCACCCTCAGTCTCAAGGGCAAGTTGAAAGAGTCAATCAGATTCTCGAAGATATGCTCAGAGCATGTGGTATCTCCTTTGGCATGAAATGGGAGGAATGTCTTCCATGTGCTGAATTCTCCTACAACAACAGCTTCCAGGCAAGCCTAGGCATGGCACCATTTGAGGCACTCTATGGCCGCAGATGCAGGAGTCCAATCAATTGGTCTGGAGCTGGTGAACGTTCACTCTTAGGCCCTGACATTGTTAAGGAAGCCGAAGAGAAAGTTCGTATCATTCGTGACAATCTCAAGATTGCTCAGTCTCGTCAGAAAAGCTACTATGACAGCAAGCACAGGGATATGGTTTATGCACCTGGTGACAAAGCATATCTCCGTGTAACTCCCCTCAGAGGCACTCGTCGTTTCGGTGTCAAAGGAAAGCTTGCACCAAGATACATTGGTCCTTTCAACATTCTCTCAAGGCGTGCGGAAAATGCCTATCGTCTTGAACTTCCAGAAAAGCTATCCAAGGTGCACGATGTGTTTCACGTGTCACAGCTCAAGAGGTGTTTCAAAGATCCAGATCGTGCAGTTGATCATGATTCCATTGAACTGCAACAAGATCTATCTTATGAGGAGCACCCTGTTCGTATCCTTGATGAGACCGAGCGTAAGACTCGCAACAAGAGCACGAAGTTCTTGAAAGTGCAGTGGTCCCATCATTCCGATAAAGAGGCAACGTGGGAGACCGAAGAGGATCTTCGCAAGAAGTATCCGGACCTTTTCTCTTCTCAGTAGGAATCTCGGGGCGCGATTCCTTCAAGGGGGGGCGTTTTGTAACATCCCAAGTATGAAAACAACCCCTAGAATGTTTGCTTTTTGTTATTTATGTTTTGCATCATGGCATCATAAGTTTTGCATTTGTTTTCCAATTGTTTTCCTTTGTTTTCATTTGTTTTCCATTGTTTTTCAATATGAATTTCAAACCCAAAATTCAAATCTTTGTTTCATACTTGATATGTTACAATTTTCAAATGAAAATTTCAAACCAAACATCAATTGTTTCCAATAACATGGAAAGTTCAAACTACTTTAAATTTGTTTCTTTCAATAATTTAATTAATGTCAAATTCACTCAAATTCAATTAAAATTCCAAACAGCAACCATTTTGAAATTTATGAAAATTACAAAACAAATCAATCATTTGTTACCATTACACTTGAAATTAAAACTGTTAAATTGTTCTTTTCATTTAATCAATTAACACCAAAAATTCACTCAAATTCAAATAAAAATACAAACAACAACTAATTTGAAATATTTGAAAACAAAATGTTGCAAATTGTTGCTGTTACATTAACTAACCTACACAAATTTTTTCCCTAATTTTTCTAACCCTAAAACTATGCTTTTTCTTCCTATTCTTATTCTGCAAAAAAAAAAAAACATAACAGAAAAAAAAAATTTAAAAACAAAAAAATCGCAGAGAGGGGCAGACAGGCCAGTGGGCAGCAGGCCCAGCCCACCAGCCCACGGCCCGATACCCCCTCGTCCCTTACCTGTACGGTAGCGCATCCGCGTTGCCCACGTCGCCATACGGCGGAGCAGACGGCTGCGGCGCCTCCTTCTCCTCCTTAAAGCCCGAGCCCCGAGCACCACCCCTAGCCCTAGTTCCCCTCCACCTTTCCCTCGCGCCGCCGTCGCCATTTCTCCTCCCTCTGCACCTCTCTCTCCCATCTCTGCACCTCCACCTCTGAACCGAGCGCCACCGCCTGTATCTCCGATGATCGCCGCGCCCCCGATGCTCCTCCTCGCTGGTTGAGTACGGGGATCCGACCCCTGTACTGCCGCCGTCCTCCTCGACACCCCACCGGTGGCTGAGGGCCACCGGATCATCGCCGCCATCCACCTCGTTGTCGCCGCCGTCGTCGACAACCTCCTCCCGAGCCTTCTTCCTCCCTCCCGGTGAGCACAGCGTCTCCTCCTCCTTCTCCCTCTGCTTCCACGGCACCAGCCCGCCACACCACCCTGCAACTGTCCCTGAACCCAAACGAGCACGAGCAGCTGCAGATCACCGCCGGCGAGCACCGTCCTGTCGGGTTCAGTTAGCTGACGAAATTCAGTTTCGCCAGTCTAACGCGCTAACTGAACCATATCCTCCTCGCGCTCCTTTACTGTCAACAAACGCAGCGACAGTGCAGTGGCAGCAGCACTGCGCGCACAGCCGTGAGGGCGTGGGTTCGATCCCCCCTCGCGCATTTCTTTTCCAGGAATTTACCACGGGTGCTGGCCCACCCGTCATGGGCCGTGGAGGCCAGCGCACCTGCCACCTAAGCGCCACGGTGGCCAGGGCCCGCTGGCAGTGGCCCAGGTTGGGTCACTGCGGGTGGAATTCGTTTCTGCCCCAGTTTTCTTTTAATATAAATCCCTGCAATTTACAGATTAGTCCCTAAATTCCAAATACAAATATCTTTTAAATTTCAAATCCAAATAATACAAACAAAATATGTATACTGAACCAAATTTAATTCTCTATCTGATTAAATCATTTGTTTCCTGTTTTGAACATTTCAAATTGTTTCAAAATTCAAATTCCAACAACTCATTTCAAATTTGGTTAAATTCATAACTAATTCAAATTTAATTCAAATGTCACATATAAAATATGTTTTCCATGCCAAATTGAACCACCTTTTCAAATATTGTGACGCCCCGAGATCGGGCACTATGCAGATTTCAGCATTCCCGCCAAAATCCACATAATAACCGATTCCAGGTTGTCACGTGTGATAACATTACAACAGTTCACGAATATTCCGCAACAACAACAGAAAAGATATATACAAGAAGACTCAAACGAGTCAAGGATACAACTGATACAATACAAAGATCCAAATAACAGCGGAAGAAACAACATAGCGTCCGACTACGGACAAGATACAAATTGGACTAAGAGTCCTGAAGATAACCGAGAGCGTCCAATCCCTGCCCAGGCCAAGCCGGAGGGATTCCCAAGCTAACATCGTCAGACTTCAAACCTGTTGACTGCAATGTTGAATATGCAGCCACGAAAAAGAATTCGTGGGTCAGTACGGTTAAGTACTGGCAAGTGGATAAACCATACTCACAAGATACCGGCGTAGCCAGTCATCACAAGATACAAATACTTTGGGTTCAACGGAAAGGAAGGGATTATTGCAAATAAGTGGCAGCGGGCTGCACAAACCAACTACAGAGACTCGATACAACATCCGGCTAAAAGAGGGGGGATACGATAGCGTATCGTAACCAACTACAACTACTCACCAAACAATACCCATCCAATGTCACCCCCTACTAAGGAAGCAACCCAAGGATAACTCACACTGTTGGATTAATGATGTTCAACTTATTGTGTCAATAAGACTATTACTAGTCAAGTTATTATCATTAGGTGTAAGTTGTTCTGAGTACTTGTTAGCCAGTACTTTCACCAAGTAATCCATAACCGCGGAAAACACGGCTTCTCGAGAAGATTTATCCCTGCAGAGTGTGCTCCAGTACCCGTACACACTCGAGCCACCAACTAAAAATCAGGTTGGCTCGACACGACCCAAACCATCTCTACAACCCATCCTAGGAGCCACGGAGCTATAAGGTCCCGGCCAGTCCGACCTAACCTAAGCGCAAGGGTGAAAACCACACCCCCCGGCACCACAGGCCTCGCCCTATATGCATCATCATCATCATAACCATCACCAGTAACCATGGGGGCGCCTCCCATTATGCAAAGGAGCAAATGGAACACCCAAACTAAGTGTGGCTCTTCGGACAAGCTGCAGATCAGGTATAAGTCGAGGGGGGTCCCATACTACCACCCGGATGCGGTGAGCACGCTCATCATGGATCAGTAGACAAGACTCTTTTCCTAATTAAGTTCGACACTAGCAGGCCTCAAAACCCTAACCCGGGCCTCCTGCCGGTGCCTTGACATCAAATTATTATTACCCCAGACATTAACATGTTGTTGATTGAATTGAAACCCAACTACCAAACTAAACAGGTGATAAGACGGACAACAAGACTCGGGCGCAAACAACACTAAGCATGCAACTACGACACGAGGGCCAACAGGGTAAACAAGCAACAGTTAATAGGAAGTGGAAGGAAGGCTATATCATGGCTGCAAGGTAAACATATAATAGGATCGAGACACAAGCATCGAAGCAAAAGGCTAGCATAAGAGCAACGGAAAGAATCTGTAACAAGTGATGAAAAGCAGCCATTTGGCAGCAAGTGAGTATACTTGCCTGGAATCCAGCAAGTAGAGGTACATCCACATAACTTGTCGTTGCTCACATCATCTCAACGTCCTATCCGGGAAGAAGCAACGAACCTCGAACAAACACCGGATGCAACAATTACTACTACGGCAAAAGATCCAGCATGATCAAGATATGGATGCATGACAATTTAATGGATGCATAGAAATAAACTAGTTGACATGATAACATGTTTAAATGGACCCATATGCAATTTGAGTTGCATATGAAAGCCCATGAATTATGGTTGAAACAATTGTTTTACAACTAACCAACAGGTGAAGTGGTTTAGTATGATGCATGGATGAGGAAAACAACAAAATAACAACAATAGAACCAATTGGAAATAAGGTTTACCCATTTTGAAATTCATTTATTAAGTTTTGGAATTTTGGTTACTTAAAGGTGTCACACAAGCATTTGTTATTTTCATCAAGTTAAATTGTTCAAAACAGATAACAAAGTTCATATTTGATTAGAACACAAAATTTTAGGTGGATTACATGTTTCAATTATTGAAAAAGGAATTACAATGATTTAATTATGAATTAAACAAGATTAAACAAGTTTTAATTGAATTTAATTCAAGTGTGAATATTATTTGAATTTTTATTTGTTCAAAACATAAATTCAAATTCATAATTTAAAAGGTTATACTTTTCTAGTTTGAAAACATATTTTATATGTTCAAAAATAATTTAATTTGAGCAAGTTATGAATTTAGCAAATTTAAATGATTTAAACAAGGTTTAAATTATTTAGGCAATTTTAATTATTCAAAACATGAAACAAAATTTATATTTGAAAAGATGGTTCAAAATAGCATGGAAAACATATTTTATTTGTGTGATTTGAATTAAGTTTGAAATAGTTATGCAATTAATCAAATTTTAAATGAATTGTTTGAATTTGAAATTTGAAACAATTTGAAATGTGCAAAACAGAAAACAAATGATGTAATTAGATAGAGTATTAAATTTGGGGCAGAAAACATATTTTATTTACATTATTTGAATTTGGAAAATAAAAGTTATGTGCATTTTAATTTTGGGGACTAATCTGTAATAACAGGGACCTAAAAGAAGGAAAAGGAATTGCAGATGGGCCCCTGGGGCGTTTTTCACCCAGGGCACCCTAGCCTGGGCCTCTGCAGTGCGGGCCCGTGCCCCTGTGGCGTCCACGTGGGCGTGTGCGCAGTGAGGTGGCAACAGGGGCCAATGACCAGTGGGTCCTGCCCCTGCGCGCGTGGCAGAGAAAAAAAGGTGGGGTTAATTCCCCTTGGTGGGAATCGAACCCGCGGTCTGTCGCTCGCTCGCGCGGTTCGCTACCACTGCGGTGTTGCTCGCTGTTTGGTTTCAGATACAGATGCGACGCTTTTGGGGTTCAGCGGCGACAGATACTGTAACTGAACAAAGTTCAGATGCAGTTAACAGTAGCAGCAGAGCAAGGCGGCCGGCGGTGAGCTTTCGTGCACGGGGTGTGCTGTGCTCGCCGGTGTGTGCGTCGTGCGTGCGGTAGTGACCGTGATGCAGAGAGAGGGCAAGGTGGCGGGTGAGATGGGTGCTCACCGAGGGGAACGGAGGAAGGAGGAGGCGGTGCCTGACAGAGGTTGGCGACGGCGACGTCGCGGAAGCGTGACAGCGATCGAGTGCGTCTCGTGTCCCTCCCTGGACACGAGGAGGAAGCCCGGGCCCTGGCGGATCCATTCCCCATCACGGCACGGTGATCGACGGCCCCAGGAGGCGACGGCGGAGGGGGTTTCTGTCGGCGGACTGTGGAGGTGCAGGGTCAGGTTTCAGAAGCAGAAGAAATCGGGGGGGGGGGGGAAGAAAGGAGAGCTGGCGGCGCTAGGGCGAGAGGTTAGGGAGCTAGGGCTAGCGGAGGGGGAGGTGGACGTTTTTATGGAGCAGTGAGCTCGGTACGGCAGGCAATCGGGAGGGGGAGAGGGGATCCTGTGGTGCTGCTGCTGTTCGTACTGTCGATGACGACAGCAGGAGGTACGGGAGGACCCTCTCGAAGGGGTATCGGGCCAGGAGAGGCAGGCTTGGGGGTGATGGGCTGGGTGAGTGGGGTTGGGCTGTGGGTTGTTGCCTCCCCACAGCTCACCCTCTCTTTTTATTTTTTTTCCTTATCTTTTTTTTTGTAAAGGATGAAAGAGAGAGAGAGAGAGAAATAGGGTTTGGGGGGTTTTAATTTTTATAAATAAATCTTATCAATTGGCAAACAGCAATTTCAAAGCAATTGTGAATATTGAGTCCAAATATTGAAATATTAATTGGAGTTTTAAGTTGATAATTGAAATTCCATTAGTTTTCCATAAAGCTTGATTTTTAAACAATTTATTCTATAACCCCAAACAATTTATGAGGCCTTATTGAATTAATTATTTGCAAGAATTTGATTTTTTTTAAACCCACAATTTGATCATGCCCATTATAATTGAATTTGAAGTGTATTTGAATTTGTCATTAGTGTGTTGATTAAAGGGAGTTTTATTTAACAAGCAATTTGAATAAAACAACTTCAAACTATTGAAAAACAATTTGAGGTATTTAGTTTGCAATTTTCAATTGGAAATTTTAGGCATGTTTTGAACAATTTAAATTGGTTTGGATTTTTGAGTGGTTTGGAAAACAGGATGCAATGCTTATGTGATGCATGTGATGCAAGCAAAAGAAAACAAACAACTTCCTACTTAGGGTAACACCCCAGGTGTTACAGACGACACCACTAACTAGGGATTGCGCCCTCGCAATCCACCTGCTAACCCGGGAGGGGAAAGAAGTTCGACTATCGATTCTTCATGCTTCCAGCTGATCTCCTCGACACCACTAACAAGGGATTCTTGCTCGGAGGGACGACGATGTTCTTCCACCAGGAATCTTCCGATGATCGAACCTATTAGGTTAAGGGCTCAGAAAACATCCACCCACGTAGGATCCTAACACTTTGAAAGATAGACAAGGGGGGAAGACTCCAAAACAAATAAGATGGGAGGGGAATAGAATAGACATAAGGAGAAAACAAGAATCCTATTGAGATGTTTTTCCAAAATAGTTTAGCAGAAATAGTTTTTGACACTCTATAAACATAGACCGTTAGCGAGGTTATCCTACAGGCTTTGCGGACCCGTTGCTTTGATAACCATTCGTATCGAAACAATATCGGGAATCGGAACCAAGGCTCTGATACCATTTGTGACGCCCCGAGATCGGGCACTATGCAGATTTCAGCATTCCCGCCAAAATCCACATAATAACCGATTCCAGGTTGCCACGTGTGATAACATTACAACAGTTCACGAATATTCCACAACAACAACAGAAAAGATATATACAAGAAGACTCAAACGAGTCAAGGATACAACTGATACAATACAAAGATCCAAATAACAGCGGAAGAAACAACATAGCGTCCGACTACGGACAAGATACAAATTGGACTAAGAGTCCTGAAGATAACCGAGAGCGTCCAATCCCTGCCCAGGCCAAGCCGGAGGGATTCCAAGCTAACGTCGTCAGACTTCAAACCTGTTGACTGCAATGTTGAATATGCAGCCACGAAAAAGAATTCGTGGGTCAGTACGGTTAAGTACTGGCAAGTGGATAAACCACACTCACAAGATACCGGCGTAGCCAGTCATCACAAGATACAAATACTTTGGGTTCAACGGAAAGGAAGGGATTATTGCAAATAAGCGGCAGCGGGCTGCACTAACCAACTACAGAGACTCGATACAACATCCGGCTAAAAGAGGGGGGATAAGATAGCGTATCGTAACCAACTACAACTACTCACCAAACAATACCCATCCAATGTCACCCCCTACTAAGGAAGCAACCCAAGGATAACTCACACTGTTGGATTAATGATGTTCAACTTATTGTGTCAATAAGACTATTACTAGTCAAGTTATTATCATTAGGTGTAAGTTGTTCTGAGTACTTGTTAGCCAGTACTTTCACCAAGTAATCCATAACCGCGGAAAACACGGCTTCTCGAGAAGATTTATCCCTGCAGGGTGTGCTCCAGTACCCGTACACACTCGAGCCACCAACTAAAAATCAGGTTGGCTCGACACGACCCAAACCATCTCTACAACCCATCCTAGGAGCCACGGAGCTATAAGGTCCCGGCTAGTCCGACCTAACCTAAGCGCAAGGGTGAAAACCACACCCCCCGGCACCACAGGCCTCGCCCTATATGCATCATCATCATCATAACCATCACCAGTAACCATGGGGGCGCCTCCCATTATGCAAAGGAGCAAATGGAACACCCAAACTAAGTGTGGCTCTTCGGACAAGCTGCAGATCAGGTATAAGTCGAGGGGGGTCCCATACTACCACCCGGATGCGGTGAGCACGCTCATCATGGATCAGTAGACAAGACTATTTTCCTAATTAAGTTCGACACTAGCAGGCCTCAAAACCCTAACCCGGGCCTCCTGCCGGTGCCTTAACATCAAATTATTATTACCCCAGACATTAACATGTTGTTGATTGAATTGAAACCCAACTATCAAACTAAACAGGTGATAAGACGGACAACAAGACTCGAGTGCAAATAACACTAAGCATGCAACTACGACACGAGGGCCAACAGGGTAAACAAGCAACAGTTAATAGGAAGTGGAAGGAAGGCTATATCATGGCTGCAAGGTAAACATATAATAGGATCGAGACACAAGCATCGAATCAAAAGGCTAGCATAAGAGCAACGGAAAGAATCTGTAACAAGTGATGAAAAGCAGCCATTTGGCAGCAAGTGAGTATACTTGCCTGGAATCCAGCAAGTAGAGGTACATCCACAGAACTTGTCGTTGCTCACATCATCTCAACGTCCTATCCGGGAAGAAGCAACGAACCTCGAACAAACACCGGATGCAACAATTAATACTACGGCAAAAGATCCAGCATGATCAAGATATGGATTCATGACAATTTAATGGATGCATAGAAATAAACTAGTTGACATGATAACATGTTTAAATGGACCCATATGCAATTTGAGTTGCATATGAAAGCCCATGAATTATGGTTGAAACAATTGTTTTACAACTAACCAACAGGTGAAGTGGTTTAGTATGATGCATGGATGAGGAAAAACAACAAAATAACAACAATAGAACCAATTGGAAATAAGGTTTACCCATTTTGAAATTCACTTATTAAGTTTTGGAATTTTGGTTACTTAAAGGTGTCACACAAGCATTTGTTATTTTCATCAAGTTAAATTGTTCAAAACAGATAACAAAGTTCATATTTGATTAGAACACAAAATTTTAGGTGGATTACATGTTTCAATTATTGAAAAAGGAATTACAATGATTTAATTATGAATTAAACAAGATTAAACAAGTTTTAATTGAATTTAATTCAAGTGTGAATATTATTTGAATTTTTATTTGTTCAAAACATAAATTCAAATTCATAATTGAAAAGGTTATACTTTTCTAGTTTGAAAACATATTTTATATGTTCAAAAATAATTTAATTTGAGCAAGTTATGAATTTAGCAAATTTAAATGATTTAAACAAGGTTTAAATTATTTAGGCAATTTTAATTATTCAAAACATGAAACAAAATTTACATTTGAAAAGATGGTTCAAAATAGCATGGAAAACATATTTTATTTGTGTGATTTGAATTAAGTTTGAAATAGTTATGCAATTAATCAAATTTTAAATGAATTGTTTGAATTTGAAATTTGAAACAATTTGAAATGTGCAAAACAGAAAACAAATGATGTAATTAGATAGAGTATTAAATTTGGGGCAGAAAACATATTTTATTTACATTATTTGAATTTGAAAAATAAAAGTTATGTGCATTTTAATTTTGGGGACTAATCTGTAATAACATGGACCTAAAAGAAGGAAAAGGAATTGCAGATGGGCCCCTGGGGCGTTTTTCACCCAGGGCACCCTAGCCTGGGCCTCTGCAGTGCGGGCCCGTGCCCCTGTGGCGTCCACGTGGGCGTGTGCGCAGTGAGGTGGCAACATGGGCCAATGACCAGTGGGTCCTGCCCCTGCGCGCGTGGCAGAGAAAAAAGGTGGGGTTAATTCCCCTTGGTGGGAATCGAACCCGCGGTCTGTCGCTCGCTCGCGCGGTTCGCTACCACTGCGGTGTTTCTCGCTGTTTGGTTTCAGATACAGATGCGACGCTTTTGGGGTTCAGCGGCGACAAATACTGTAACTGAACAAAGTTCAGATGCAGTTAACAGTAGCAGCAGAGCAAGGCGGCCGGCGGTGAGCTTTCGTGCACGGGGTGTGCTGTGCTCGCCGGTGTGTGCGTCGTGCGTGCGGTAGTGACCGTGATGCAGAGAGAGGGCAAGGTGGCGGGTGAGATGGGTGCTCACCGAGGGGAACGGAGGGAGGAGGAGGAGGTGCCTGACAGAGGTTGGCGACGGCGACGTCGCGGAAGCGTGACGGCGATCGAGTGCGTCTCGTGTCCCTCCCTGGACACGAGGAGGAAGCCCGGGCCCTGGCGGATCCATTCCCCATCACGGCACGGTGATCGACGGCCCCAGGAGGCGACGGCGGAGGGGGTTTCTGTCGGCGGACTGTGGAGGTGCAGGGTCATGTTTCAGAAGCAGAAGAAATCGGGGGGGGGGAAGAAAGGAGAGCTGGCAGCGCTAGGGCGAGAGGTTAGGGAGCTAGGGCTAGCGGAGGGGGAGGTGGACGTTTTTATGGAGCAGTGAGCTCGGTACGGCAGGCAATCGGGAGGGGGAGAGGGGATCCTGTGGTGCTGCTGCTGTTCGTACTGTCGATGACGACAGCAGGAGGTACGGGAGGACCCTCTCGAAGGGGTATCGGGCCAGGAGAGGCAGGCTTGGGGGTGATGGGCTGGGTGAGTGGGGTTGGGCTATGGGTTGTTGCCTCCCCACAGCTCACCCTCTCTTTTTATTTTTTTCCTTATCTTTTTTTTTGTAAAGGATGAAAGAGAGAGAGAGAGAGAGAAATAGGGTTTGGGGGGTTTTAATTTTTATAAATAAATCTTATCAATTGGCAAACAGCAATTTCAAAGCAATTGTGAATATTGAGTCCAAATATTGAAATATTAATTGGAGTTTTAAGTTGATAATTGAAATTCCATTAGTTTTCCATAAAGCTTGATTTTTAAACAATTTATTCTATAACCCCAAACAATTTATGAGGCCTTATTGAATTAATTATTTGCAAGAATTTGATTTTTTTTAAACCCACAATTTGATCATGCCCATTATAATTGAATTTGAAGTGTATTTGAATTTGTCATTAGTGTGTTGATTAAAGGGAGTTTTATTTAACAAGCAATTTGAATAAAACAACTTCAAACTATTGAAAAACAATTTGAGGTATTTAGTTTGCAATTTTCAATTGGAAATTTTAGGCATGTTTTGAACAATTTAAATTGGTTTGGATTTTTGAGTGGTTTGGAAAACAGGATGCAATGCTTATGTGATGCATGTGATGCAAGCAAAAGAAAACAAACAACTTCCTACTTAGGGTAACACCCCAGGTGTTACAGACGACACCACTAACTAGGGATTGCGCCCTCGCAATCCACCTGCTAACCCGGGAGGGGAAAGAAGTTCGACTATCGATTCTTCATGCTTCCAGCTGATCTCCTCGACACCACTAACAAGGGATTCTTGCTCGGAGGGACGACGATGTTCTTCCACCAGGAATCTTCCGATGATCGAACCTATTAGGTTAAGGGCTCAGAAAACGTCCACCCACGTAGGATCCTAACACTTTGAAAGATAGACAAGGGGGGAAGACTCCAAAACAAATACGATGGGAGGGGAATAGAATAGACATAAGGAGAAAACAAGAATCCTATTGAGATGTTTTTCCAAAATAGTTTAGCAGAAATAGTTTTTGACACTCTATAAACATCGACCGTTAGCGAGGTTATCCTACAGGCTTTGCGGACCCGTTGCTTCGATAACCATTCGTATCGAAACAATATCGGGAATCGGAACCAAGGCTCTGATACCATTTGTGACGCCCCGAGATCGGGCACTATGCAGATTTCAGCATTCCCGCCAAAATCCACATAATAACCGATTCCAGGTTGCCACGTGTGATAACATTACAACAGTTCACGAATATTCCGCAACAACAACAGAAAAGATATATACAAGAAGACTCAAACGAGTCAAGGATACAACTGATACAATACAAAGATCCAAATAACAGCGGAAGAAACAACATAGCGTCCGACTACAGACAAGATACAAATTGGACTAAGAGTCCTGAAGATAACCGAGAGCGTCCAATCCCTGCCCAGGCCAAGCCGGAGGGATTCCAAGCTAACGTCGTCAGACTTCAAACCTGTTGACTGCAATGTTGAATATGCAGCCACGAAAAAGAATTCGTGGGTCAGTACGGTTAAGTACTGGCAAGTGGATAAACCATACTCACAAGATACCGGCGTAGCCAGTCATCACAAGATACAAATACTTTGGGTTCAACGGAAAGGAAGGGATTATTGCAAATAAGCGGCAGCGGGCTGCACTAACCAACTACAGAGACTCGATACAACATCCGGCTAAAAGAGGGGGGATAAGATAGCGTATCGTAACCAACTACAACTACTCACCAAACAATACACATCCAATGTCACCCCCTACTAAGGAAGCAACCCAAGGATAACTCACACTGTTGGATTAATGATGCTCAACTTATTGTGTCAATAAGACTATTACTAGTCAAGTTATTATCATTAGGTGTAAGTTGTTCTGAGTACTTGTTAGCCAGTACTTTCACCAAGTAATCCATAACCGCGGAAAACACGGCTTCTCGAGAAGATTTATCCCTGCAGGGTGTGCTCCAGTACCCGTACACACTCGAGCCACCAACTAAAAATCAGGTTGGCTCGACACGACCCAAACCATCTCTACAACCCATCCTAGGAGCCACGGAGCTATAAGGTCCCGGCTAGTCCGACCTAACCTAAGCGCAAGGGTGAAAACCACACCCCCCGGCACCACAGGCCTCGCCCTATATGCATCATCATCATCATAACCATCACCAGTAACCATGGGGGCGCCTCCCATTATGCAAAGGAGCAAATGGAACACCCAAACTAAGTGTGGCTCTTCGGACAAGTTGCAGATTAGGTATAAGTCGAGGGGGGTCCCATACTACCACCCGGATGCGGTGAGCACGCTCATCATGGATCAGTAGACAAGACTCTTTTCCTAATTAAGTTCGACACTAGCAGGCCTCAAAACCCTAACCCGGGCCTCCTGCCGGTGCCTTAACATCAAATTATTATTACCCCAGACATTAACATGTTGTTGATTGAATTGAAACCCAACTATCAAACTAAACAGGTGATAAGACGGACAACAAGACTCGAGCGCAAACAACACTAAGCATGCAACTACGACACGAGGGCCAACAGGGTAAACAAGCAACAATTAATAGGAAGTGGAAGGAAGGCTATATCATGGCTGCAAGGTAAACATATAATAGGATCGAGACACAAGCATCGAATCAAAAGGCTAGCATAAGAGCAACGGAAAGAATCTATAACAAGTGATGAAAAGCAGCCATTTGGCAGCAAGTGAGTATACTTGCCTGGAATCCAGTAAGTAGAGGTACATCCACAGAACTTGTCGTTGCTCACATCATCTCAACGTCCTATCCGGGAAGAAGCAACGAACCTCGAACAAACACCGGATGCAACAATTACTACTACGGCAAAAGATCCAGCATGATCAAGATATGGATGCATGACAATTTAATGGATGCATAGAAATAAACTAGTTGACATGATAACATGTTTAAATGGACCCATATGCAATTTGAGTTGCATATGAAAGCCCATGAATTATGGTTGAAACAATTGTTTTACAACTAACCAACAGGTGAAGTGGTTTAGTATGATGCATGGATGAGGAAAAACAACAAAATAACAACAATAGAACCAATTGGAAATAAGGTTTACCCATTTTGAAATTCACTTATTAAGTTTTGGAATTTTGGTTACTTAAAGGTGTCACACAAGCATTTGTTATTTTCATCAAGTTAAATTGTTCAAAACAGATAACAAAGTTCATATTTGATTAGAACACAAAATTTTAGGTGGATTACATGTTTCAATTATTGAAAAAGGAATTACAATGATTTAATTATGAATTAAACAAGATTAAACAAGTTTTAATTGAATTTAATTCAAGTGTGAATATTATTTGAATTTTTATTTGTTCAAAACATAAATTCAAATTCATAATTGAAAAGGTTATACTTTTCTAGTTTGAAAACATATTTTATATGTTCAAAAATAATTTAATTTGAGCAAGTTATGAATTTAGCAAATTTAAATGATTTAAACAAGGTTTAAATTATTTAGGCAATTTTAATTATTCAAAACATGAAAAAAAAATTATATTTGAAAATATGGTTCAAAATAGCATGGAAAACATATTTTATTTGTGTGATTTGAATTAAGTTTGAAATAGTTATGCAATTAATCAAATTTTAAATGAATTGTTTGAATTTGAAATTTGAAACAATTTGAAATGTGCAAAACAGAAAACAAATGATGTAATTAGATAGAGTATTAAATTTGGGGCAGAAAACATATTTTATTTACATTATTTGAATTTGGAAAATAAAAGTTATGTGCATTTTAATTTTGGGGACTAATCTGTAATAACAGGGACCTAAAAGAAGGAAAAGGAATTGCAGATGGGCCCCTGGGGCGTTTTTCACCCAGGGCACCCTAGCCTGGGCCTCTGCAGTGCGGGCCCGTGCCCCTGTGGCGTCCACGTGGGCGTGTGCGCAGTGAGGTGGCAACAGGGGCCAATGACCAGTGGGTCCTGCCCCTGCGCGCGTGGCAGAGAAAAAAGGTGGGGTTAATTCCCCTTGGTGGGAATCGAACCCGCGGTCTGTCGCTCGCTCGCGCGGTTCGCTACCACTGCGGTGTTGCTCACTGTTTGGTTTCAGATACAGATGCGACGCTTTTGGGGTTCAGCGGCGACAGATACTGTAACTGAACAAAGTTCAGATGCAGTTAACAGTAGCAGCAGAGCAAGGCGGCCGGCGGTGAGCTTTCGTGCACGGGGTGTGCTGTGCTCGCCGATGTGTGCGTCGTGCGTGCGGTAGTGACCGTGATGCAGAGAGAGGGCAAGGTGGCGGGTGAGATGGGTGCTCACCGAGGGGAACGGAGGGAGGAGGAGGCGGTGCCTGACAGAGGTTGGCGACGGCGACGTCGCGGAAGCGTGATGGCGATCGAGTGCGTCTCGTGTCCCTCCCTGGACACGAGGAGGAAGCCCGGGCCCTGGCGGATCCATTCCCCATCACGGCACGGTGATCGACGGCCCCAGGAGGCGACGGCGGAGGGGGTTTCTGTCGGCGGATTGTGGAGGTGCAGGGTCAGGTTTCAGAAGCAGAAGAAATCGGGGGGGGGGGGGAGGAGAGCTGGCGGCGCTAGGGCGAGAGGTTAGGGAGCTAGGGCTAGCGGAGGGGGAGGTGGACGTTTTTATGGAGCAGTGAGCTCGGTACGGCAGGCAATCGGGAGGGGGAGAGGGGATCCTGTGGTGCTGCTGCTGTTCGTACTGTCGATGAAGACAGCAGGAGGTAGGGGAGGACCCTCTCGAAGGGGTATCGGGCCAGGAGAGGCAGGCTTGGGGGTGATGGGCTGGGTGAGTGTGGTTGGGATGTGGGTTGTTGCCTCCCCACAGCTCACCCTCTCTTTTTATTTTTTTTCCTTATCTTTTTTTTTTTGTAAAGGATGAAAGAGAGAGAGAGATAGAAATAGGGTTTGGGGGGTTTTAATTTTTATAAATAAATCTTATCAATTGGCAAACAACAATTTCAAAGCAATTGTGAATATTAAGTCCAAATATTGAAATATTAATTGGAGTTTTAAGTTGATAATTGAAATTCCATTAGTTTTCCATAAAGCTTGATTTTTAAACAATTTATTCTATAACCCCAAACAATTTATGAGGCCTTATTGAATTAATTATTTGCAAGAATTTGATTTTTTTTAAACCCACAATTTGATCATGCCCATTATAATTGAATTTGAAGTGTATTTGAATTTGTCATTAGTGTGTTGATTAAAGGGAGTTTTATTTAACAAGCAATTTGAATAAAACAACTTCAAACTATTGAAAAACAATTTGAGGTATTTAGTTTGCAATTTTCAATTGGAAATTTTAGGCATGTTTTGAACAATTTAAATTGGTTTGGATTTTTGAGTGGTTTGGAAAACAGGATGCAATGCTTATGTGATGCATGTGATGCAAGCAAAAGAAAACAAACAACTTCCTACTTAGGGTAACACCCCAGGTGTTACAAATATAAACTTTGTTTCATGTTTTGGATAATTAAAATTGGTTAAATAATTTAAACCTTGTTTAAATCATTTAAAAATTGCCAAATTCATAACTTGGTCAAATTAAATTCTTTTTGAACATATAAAATAT
Source organism: Alopecurus myosuroides (assembly GCA_028641055.1). Classification (NCBI taxonomy): domain Eukaryota; kingdom Viridiplantae; phylum Streptophyta; class Magnoliopsida; order Poales; family Poaceae; genus Alopecurus; species Alopecurus myosuroides. Next base: position 201,098,486 of record CM054060.1, read on the forward strand.
GTTTTCAAACCAGAAAATTATAATCTTTTCAAATATGATTTTTAATTAATGTTTTGAACAAATAAACATTCAAATAAATTCATAATTGAATTAAATTCATTTAAATCTTGTTTAAACTTGTTTAATTCATAATTAATTCATTCTAATTCCTTTTTCAACAAATGAAACATGTATTCCACCTAAAATTTTGTGTTCTTTTCAAATATGAATTTTTCATCTATTTTGAACAATTAAAATTGGTGAAAACAACAAATGCTTGTGTAACTCCTTTAAGAAGCAAATTTTCATAACTTAATAAATAAAATTCCAAACTTGGTAAACTTCATTTCAAATTGATGCTATTGTTGTTTTCTTTCTGTTTTCCTCATCCATGCATCATGCTAATACACTTTCACATGTTGTTTTGTTGTAGATCATCTAAACCAACCTTAATTCATTGGCTTTCCATATGCAATCCAAATTGCATATGGGTCCCATTTAATTATGTTACCATGTCAGCTATCTTATCTTTGATGCATCAATTAAATTGTCATGCATCATCCCATGATTGTGCATTATGCCATGTTATTGATTGTTTGTCTCTCTGCGTTGTTTGTTGGCTTCTTCTTGAATAGACGACGACGCTGAGACAGACGAGGTTTACGACACTACTTCTGAGGAGTTAGCTTAGTACCAGGCTGCTGAGTTTGCAGGCAAGTATTCACTCACATGAACCATTATGTTCCTTTCCACACTGGATACCGATACTTTCCGTTGTCTATCCTGCTAGCCTTATGAAGCGTTGCTTGTGTTCGATCCTATCACATGTTATCCTTTAACCCTGATATAGCCTCACCTCCACACCTAAAACCCCGTTGCTTGTTGCCCGTGTCTTACTAGCATGCTTAGGGTTGTTTATGCTCGAGTCTGCTGTCCGTTATTATTCTGTTACCATAGTTATTATGTTCTGGGGCTCGATGTTTAAACAATCCACCTGTTAATGTTTGAGGTAATGCTAATTTGATGATAAGGCACCGGCAGGAGGCCCGGCGTGGTTTTGAGGCCTGCTAGTGTCGACCCTAATTAGGAAAAGGGTCTTGTCTACTGATCCATGATGAGCGCACTATCCGCATGTGGGAAGCGTGTATGGGCGCCCCCCTCAATTTGATTCAATTCGCATCTCGTCCAAATCGCCTCATTTAGTTCGGGTTTTCCATTTGCCGCACGCATATGCAGGTACGAACCCGAGGCCAGGGTGGAAACTTTTGTAGTCGGCATTTAGGGAGACACGTTCTTAGAGTGCTATGAGGGTTCCCTTTTCTTCGTGGGGCTTGATTAGCCGTGCGCTCACTTGCACGGGGTTCTTTGGGCTTGATGCGAAGAAGAGTTGAGTTGTGTTGAGTGCCTCGCTTGGTGGGTTTGATTCCCGTCTGGCGGGATATTCTTACGTGTACGGCCAAATTGGTGCACCCCTGCAGGGATAAATCTTCTCGAGAAGCCGTGTTGTCCGCGGTTATGGATGACTTGGTGAAAGTACTGGCTAACAAGTACTCAGACAACTTACACCTAACTATAATAAATTGACTAGTAATAGAGATTACTTCCACCATAAGAATGTTGTCACCTTAATCCAACTGTGTGAGTTATCCTCGGATTGCTTCTTTGGATAAGGGGCGAGATCCAGGATGGGTTTGTTTGAGGTTAGTTATAGTTGGTTACGATACGCTATCTTATCCCCTTCTTTTAGCCGTAAGTTTTAGCGTGTTTCTGTAGTTGGTTAGAGCAGCCTGTTGCCGCACTTTTGTATCACCTATTCTTCCGTTGAACCCAAAACATCTGTACTTGGTGTTGCCGGGTACACTATGGTTTCTTGTGAGTCTTGCTTGCCAGTACGTTTATGTACTGACCCCTTTGGGGCTGTGGTTTCCGCAGACTACGTTTCCGAGGATCCCCATGGTGGCTACTACGTGGAGTATGACGAGGCTGCTGACGAGTAGATAGCGGACCCGGGCAGGATCCGAGACATCGTGGATGGGCTCCGTCTTTTCGTTCGCGGCCTCTTAGGCCTATTTGGATCTTGTCTGTACTCAGACACTTTGGATGCTTCTGCTGTGTTGTAATGATGAATTGTTGGGACATGTGTCCTCTGGATGATTGTATTTGCTACCTCTGCTCTAGTGAGAGCTAATTGCAACTTATTTCCATCTTTTGTGTCTTAGAGATATGTTGTGATATCAGTTGTTCAAAAGCCGTTGACGTACCATGTGTGTATGTTATGAAGTACGTCAATGGAAGTGTCCTGGTTTCTATGGGATGGTTTATGCAGACGATGGATAGTAGAGAATGGTTGTGTTGGCCTGCTCATATTGAGATGCGGGTGCCGGTATGCCCCGTAAGCCATTTTTCTACTGTTTAGCGGAATGTGAGTATCCTCTAGAAGTCCGGGTGCGACAAACAGTATGTCCGGGTAGACCCAAGTACTTTATATGCTAAGATTTTCCAATGTGATGTATTTTTTTCCTTAGTGACATATCACATCAAGGTTACAGTACGACATATCCTTAGACCATGAGGTTACTGGGGTTGTGCATTCTGGAGGTTTTACTTTGGTACTATCAAGTGTGACACCATAAACTGGGTGAATAAAAAATGTAGGTACTGGGTAATTCTAAAGGTATGTATTGACCTTGATGTCTTGAGATGGGAATTACTCCTTCGTAAACTAAAAGGAGATATACAACCTAGACCCACTCGGTATGAATGATATCCATATGTTCTGCAGACAATGCATGATGATGATACATCATGTGGGATATCGTAATACGGGAACGAGTAAAAAGAATCTTACCGGTTAACGATATAGAAAAAGGTATAGTGAACCAAGGATTTTTTCATGGCTACACAGAAATACTTAATCTCGGTAAGTTTAGTACCACGAGTAATGGCAATATTGTACAATAACCAACATGTTCCACATAGTGTCTTTCGCATATTGAGTGGGAGTCAATATGGGCATCCATGTCTCCGATATTCACCATTAAGCCAGAAAGATTTTCCGATGTCATGTCCACTCATTATCGAACCTATAGGGGCCACACATTTAAGTTTGTTTTGGTTTATGTGTATATTGGTAGGTCCGGAACAACAAGGAGTATCATCGGAACAGTGTTTCCGCGTGATAGATATATTGCATATACCATAGAGAAATTATAAAGAGTGCATTAGTATCCCACAGTAATAGAACTATCGGAATTAATTCTGAAGTTTTTGTTGAGAGAGAAAATAATGTTGCACACTTTTGAGAGCATTAGTAGGTGGGCATGAGATGTCCTGGGATATTACAAAGTGTTTATAACATTGATGGATAGAGTCGATGATTTTATATATATGGTATATAGGGTTTCGTAAGAGTTTCAGAGTAAACCTGAGAAATGGGGGGTGTCAGAGGGGGGCAGAAATGCCCTAGGGCTGCACCCAAATATTGGGTGCCTGTCAAGTGATCCCAAGGGCCACAAACAAGGCGCCTCACATTCCGTGGGATGAATCCAAATACATCTGAATGATTTATTGGGAATAAAGAAATAAACTAAGGAAAGCGTGAACTTATGTGAATAGGTTCACGATTTGAGGACTATTCTCAAAAGTCTTGAGGTAGAGAACGTGATGGACAATGAAGTCCCAACACCTAATAGGGAATGTTCTCCATTAGGGGATGAGGAGTATCAAGTTTATGTGATCATGGTGGACATGGTGAGTTCTGAGCTAGGTGATTGTTACCCACACTTTCGCCCCTTCCGTCTCATGGAACTTTTAATGGCTTGGTTCTTCATACAAGTCTGTCATGATCTTCATAAAATCATGTGCCATGGTTCAATGAGGGAGCACAAAGACAAGTTCACATGGATATTAGAAAACCTTAAGGATATTGGTTTTTCAATTCCAGAGAAGCAAGTAGTTGACACACTCCTCATGTCAGTTCCATCACATTACTTCAAATTCTTTTTGGCTTTCTACAAGCTGGTGGAAGTGGATAATGCAATTGAAGAAGTCTTCCATATGCTCATGTCAGCTGAGATGGATGTCTTCGTCCATGCTGTGATGACTACACCAATTGACAAAGACAAGTGGTATGCCCACATGAGGTACTAGTAGCCTTGCACGTGCACGCACGTCTTTACAAGACAGATCTTATAATTTAGTTAAATGACACTTTTATTTTTACTTACACAATAGAGAACATATGTGGTAGATGTATAGTGTGTCACTTACACTTAATTCAGTTAATCTGCGACTACGGGCACCCCTGACATGAATAACAAGGTAAACGCAGCATTGCAGCCACAAACACATGGATGGCTATTACACTTCCATAATCTGTTCACGTTTAGGCTTCAGTATTGTTACGCAGACAAGTCAAAAATTGTGATTCATTTGTTAAACTTTCAAGCAGCTAGTAGATGGAATCTCCATTTATGTTTTTTCCAACAGGAAGTGATCATGGGAGTAACTTGACTTTTTAATGGAAAGCAATGGTTAACAAGAGAACAATATGTTACAAGAAATATCAAGAGGCCCTTATGCGCAGGTCAAAATGTGCTCATGCAATCGCATTCCTTGATTTAACAAAAAATAATATGTGACCACATTGGCTTATATTGTACCATGCTAAGTACTAAAGAGTAGCTCGATAGATAATCTTGTCCCCAAGCAAGGAAATCAGTTCCAGAATCACTTCATTACCGGATTCGAAGACAACATTGTGCACAACATAATTCGAAAGTATATTGGCCATGAAGAAGCATAGTCGACTCCACCGCCGCTTCTCTTCATTTTCAAAAACATGCATGAATGACTACAATAGACAATGATCGAGCCATCCTGCAACATATTGTATGTCTGGAATAGCGGTAGTATCATCAACCCTACATTCAGTTTCGTCCAGCCCAGACAAGAATACGCATCAGTCAACTTGGCAATCGCTGCGAAGATGAAACAAAATAAATCTGTAATCTGCATTACGTCAAGAGATGATTGAACAGAAAACAAGCAAAGTTAATTGGCCTGACCAAACTTGTGGTGACTGGATAAAAATATCGCATAATTCAATTCAAAACTTGTAGATCGGCAATAAACATCACAGGAAAAAAATACAAATAATTATATCACTAACAAATTGATCATGTCTAATGTCGAAAAAGAAAACAAATTGATTGTGACCCAGTTTAATTGTTGTACATGGGAGTAATCCAAAGAACGACATCTCAGTCTATAACTCATGCAACACCACACATTCAGGAACCAAAAATCGAGCAATAAAAATAGCATTATTCATTCAGAACAACATCTATTAATAATGAAATCAAACTGCATAAATATTTAGTAATGTGGTTGTTATAATTTTTAGGAGAGAATGTCTCGTGTACTTAAGAGAATCATTTCATCATCTAGCATCTTAACCTTGTAGATCGAGCACCCTGATTATATCATCTCGCATCAGAAGGAGTAAACCATTATCATAGTCTAGCATCATAGCTAACCAGCATGAGATATCCTACTCTAACTTACCAGCATCAGAATATCGTCCAAACCTTCTCAGTGCTGGAAATAGAACAGAAACATGGACAAATGCAAGCATGAAGTAAACTGGACTACATAATAAAGATATCCAAGTTAGTAGATTTTTTGTCCTACAAATTATCAACAATGTATGAGTACAAAAATAAAAATGACAACACCAATAACTCAAAAATCAGTTTCCTATAGTACCTAGTAAGAGATGGCTGAAAATCTTAGAGGTTGTCACAAAGAAATATATTAGATAAAATAGAAAGGTTGCAACATTTGCATTAGTATATAATTATAGTGGTCAGTTAATCAGTAGATATGTGGAAACCATATATATACCTCAAGTTTCTAAATCTCCAACTCAGCCTGCTCTCGTCTCATGCATGGTTCTTTCACGCCATTATCTTCACCTATTCACGTTTGTTTTGAATACATGAACCAAAAAATTTGACTACAAACAGTTGGAGAAACCTGATAGATCACACCTCCACACCGCTTCAGTCATCCGCCTTGCTGAATACACTTACCTGGCAAAGAGGTTTATCCTTCTCGGACGGAGCCGACCTGATCAGGTTGGCGGCAACATTCACAACATGTCCTGCTGCACGCCCGCTCCACATGCATCGATAAATGCAATCACATCGGTCACCTAGTCTCATCCCAATACATTGTAATTCTTTCAGGTTGCATCATTATCCACATATAATCTAATCATAAGTATATAAACTCACCTTTGGAGTATCACACTATGAGGCAAACAGGCTACCTCGCCGCAGAGTGGACAGAGAAATTAAAACACGATTGGTGCACGTGTCCGATTAATATAGCAATATGATTCCTAATCTTAGTCCGTTACAGTTAGCTACTAAGCATCACAGTTACTGAACAAGAGAAATAAAGGAAGGACATAATCTGTACGGCCCTTTGGTTATATACAGGTCGATTCCCAGATTGCATGAGTGTGCTAACTACTAATAATTGATCAATTGCAAATAGAATAAAGTTAAGGCGGACCTGCTCAGGCATCTCGAGATGCCGGCTGCTCGTGGACCGGGAAGGTAGGATGGCAATTAGATTGTTTTGGAACAACCGAACAGGTAGCGAAGCTGGCGGAGGCGGGGAATGGGGCGGCGCGATTGGCCCATCCCAGATGATGCTGCACGATGGGTGGCTGCCGAGGCGTACGCCTACTCAAGGATGGTGTGGGCGCGCCGCCGGGGAGCCGCATCGCCGCCGGCGGAGGGGAGGCCCTACACGCGCTCAGAGCCGGGATCGACGACACGCAACCAGCTCTTCCCCGGGTTCCTCGCCGGTGTGGACTGCCGCCTTTCCCGGATCGATTCCCAGGCTCCCAGCTCGGCCTCATCAAGCCCATCGTCCCTTTGTTGCGCGCCGGACTTCGTGCTGTCCGTCGTCGGCCCGGCGGACGCGGACGCAGCGTGGCAGTTTGGCGTCAGGGGTAGCCGAAGAAGAGAGTTATGGCGTCGATCCGACGTCCGTAGGATGGCATTGGCGCTCTAACTGGAGGATGCGATGGACATGGAAGGAAGGCGAGCGAGCAGCAGGATGTGGTGTTTGATTTCTAGGAGACAAGGAAGAGCGTGGAAGATGGTGTCTGGGTTGGAGCGGCGCTAGAATGGAAGTGAGGAGAGCACGGGAGATCCAACAATCACGCTGTTGACTAATTGACTCGAAGGAAGGAAATGAGCAGTTTGCGGGGTACGTTTTTTACTTAGCCGGTCGTGGGCGTGGGAAGGAGACGGAGGGAGAATGGAGAAATCTGGATCGTTCAACGGATGCGCGTGTACGGTCTAGATCTAATTTTCCTGCCAAGTTTGTTCTTTTATAAGTAGTGGAGATAAGAGTTATACGGTTATTGACATTTTCTTGTCTCAAAAATATTTTGGTATTGGATACTGAATTTTCTTAACTTGCAATTAATTGCAGAGTTAGAAGGAACAGAGGCAGGAAAGGTAGAAAGCATGGAAATCGCAATGAAATACGCATTTAATGACGCCATACCATATGCATCATCTATGAAGTCCAATGAATAGAGAGGATAAACACCGGGACTTCGAAATAATAGTTATTTTGAGTTCGATCATTTTGCAATGAATATTTTATGTTCGTAAAGTTTGTTAAGTCCAAAATATAAATATGTGTGGGAATTCCAAGCTTGGGAATTCAAATTTTATGATCTTATTTCTTATATTATGTCATTAAGTTCTATTATTAAGTCTTGAATATTTTGATTCAACTTATTACTTAAATTGGAGTAATATTTTTATGGATCGTTAAATAAATTGGAGATAAGTCTTTTATTGATTTATTAAGGTTCGAAGATTGTCTCCAAATTATTCAATAAACCTAAAATCCATAAAATTGTTATGCACTTGTCAATTTCAAAATTCACATTAAGGATCGATGTTCTCTAAATTTACTGAATTCCATTGAAGACTCAATATAATAAGTTGGTTATATTGACGAAGTGGAATGGATGAAATAATAGAAATTTCAATGTTTCATAAAAGTCAGTGGGAGTGCTATGAATCAAAAGCTGGGATCAAAGAAATTTGATTGAAGAAGAAATGACTTAATAAAAATTATAACATGATAGACAGAGAAAGTTTTCTTAGTCTAAATTACTAATGATCAGTTTCGGGAGACTCAAAATTATCATGATAATGAAATCTTTGTGATACAACGATTTAAGCAATGTTATACTAAGATTCTCAAAGTGTCTTGGTGTGATATGTGGAGAGTGAAACGAAAATAATTCTTAGCCCATTAAGAAAATTATTTTGTATGTTTGTTAAGGTTGGAGCATTATCATTAATTAATTTAGAGTTATTTTAATGAAAGTTCCAAGTGATCAATATTGCTCAAGTATGGTGCATAATTGATTAAATTGTTTTTGCATAAAACCAATATATGTATGGTAGTTGATACGTCCATTTTGCATCACTGTTTTATATTGTTATTTTCTGTTATTCATCGATATATTTCATGTATGCATCCCTTATGTTATTTTATCTTATTTTGCATGTTTCATAATTTTTGTAGAATAAACATCGGGACCAGAATTCTGATGGAAAAACCACCGTTGAGATACCATAATTCAGAAGATCAGAAAAAGAGGGGGGATACCGGAGGTATCTTAGAAAGTTCAGAAGAGGGAGCCAGCCACGAGGAGAGCCAGAGGGGGGCCACCAGGGGCCCACACCATGGGGTGGCGCGCCCCCCTTGGCCGCGCCGCCACGTGGTGTGGCCACCCTGGCCCACCTCTGGTCGACATCTTTCAAGTACTTGACCCCCAGGGAACCCTAAGCCCCGGACTATCATCGAATAATTATTCTGCCGCCGCCTCGGGGCATAAAACACCCAAGAGAGAAAAGCTCTCTAGCAGGGATAAATTTGCCGGGGAAATTCCTCTCCGGAGAGGGGAATTCATCGCCATCGTCACCTTCATTGCTCCGGGCATCATCAAGATCGTCATCATCATCACCACCAGCACCATCACACTCATCATCCACCGTCCTCCCGCTGTAACAATTAGAGGCCCCTATCGTTGTTTTACATTAGTTCTCTCTCCCGGTGTGGATTACTTGTTAGTAGTTGATTCTTGTGACATTTATTGGTGTTAGCACTTTATGACCAGATTGTTATCATCCTTTATATCACCTCTTATTATGATCAATATGATGTCTTGTGATTAGTTTGTTTAGTTCTTGAGGACATGGGGGAAGTCATGATGTTAGTAGTGAAGTTATGTTGAAGTAATATCTCGTGGTTCGGTATTTAAGTTGTGGTGCTATTCTTCTAGTGGTGTCATGTGAACATCGACTACATGATACTTCACCTTCATGGGCCTAGGAGGATGCATTGTGTATTTGGCTACTAATTGTGGGGTTGCCGGAGTGACAGACACCTAAACCCCCGTTAGGAAACCAATGCACGAGGGAGTGTAGAATCCCGGAGTTTTAAGGTTGTGGTTAGTTTTATCTCAATTAATTTTTTGTATTTGCGGATGCTTACGAGGGGTTTAATCACAAGTATGTATTAGTCCTAGTTGGGAGGTGCATTAACATAGGTTCACCCACACAACACTTCTCGAACCAATGGATATTAATCAACAGTAACGAAGCGAAAGCACTTGACGAAATTGCCATGTGTCCTCGAGAACATTTGGTAGTCATAAGTAATACAACCGGCTTGTCCTTTGCTCTCAAAAGTATTGGGCCACTCGCTGCAATATTATTTACAACACTTTATTTACTCACACTTTATTTATCTTCTATATTCAAAAAAACCAAAAACCCGTTTACTAGTGTTTAGAGTGAATTCTCTATCCAACTTGCTTCTCAACACCTTCTGCTCCTCGCTGGGTTCGACGCTCTTATTTATCGAAAGTACTACGATACACCCCCTATACTCGTGGGTCGTCAGTAGTAAATTTCCACTTTAAACTTCAAGTGTCTAACACGTTGGATTAAGGAGAAAAGTGTCTTCTCATGATAGAGAGGTGGAAATTATATTAATTTAATATTACAAATCTTTGTAATAAGGACTGAATTAAAGGGGCAACATGAAAAATGTTTCCATTTCTTCACCTTATCTAGGAATTTATATATGAGATGCATAAAGTTTGAACTTAATATTGTATAAAGGTCATTTGAAGAATTTGATGTAATATTCAATTTGTGAAGTAGTCATCAAAATTCCAAGACAATTACCATGAAATGTAAAACAAAAAAAATAACATAATAATGAGCATATATGACATTGGATTTTCATAAAGATCCAAGAAAAAAAATGTTCATGTTAACTCCAAGATTTCATCTTGTGAGTGGTTGAAGTGATATTAAATCACGGTAACATTAATATTTCATAAAGGGAATCAGATATGAATATGTATGATATTCATAAAAATAGTCTTGATTCAAATTATTTTATCAAGAACGAATAAATGATAATGATGAGTTGAAAAACTTATCATATCAATTGTTTGGTACTGTTATTGGATCAATTAGCAAAAATAGTTGCTAAGTGTAATTAATTTTACATTACCGGAGTAATCTTCAATATTACATTATGAATGTTGAGTCAGACGTATTAATGAAACAAGAAGTTATTCTTTTCATTATATAAAACGAATGGAGTTAAAAGTCAGTGGGAGCTAGATATAATCTTTTAATTTGTCTAGGCCTAATTAAAAGAAAGTTACCTCATGAAATAAGATAAAGGATTTTTTAATGAATTGTCAGAAAGTGTCTTATTAAATTCAAAATCGATGAGATAGATTAAGGAGTTTAATAAGGATGAATATGATTCGTTGGATTAAGAAGAGAGAGGACAATAAAAAAATCATGCCATGGCTACTACAAGATTTAGGAGGAGTAAAATTTCTATGCTTAAAGCTACTGATGGCAGAATGGTTTCAGATCATCATGAGATGGCTGGCATGCTTTGGTCATGTTATAAGGATAGAATGGGCCGAACTGATTGTATACAAATGTAATTTGATATTTCTAGTCTCATGGATAAGCTAGATGGCTTGGATGAACTCACAATTTCTGTTTTTGTGAAAGAGCAGGATGATATTATTGCTTATATGCGTATTGATAGAACCCCTGGTCCTGATGGTTTTAATGGGCTGTTTTTGAAAAATGTTGGTCTCCGATTAAAGGTGATTTCTGTAAGTTGGCTGCTGATTTTCATAATGGCACTATCAACATGGAGAATACTAATGGATCTTATATTACTTTAGTGCCAAATATTCCAGTGCCTTTGGTCACACTCTTAGGAAGCAAGATCTACCCCTTGGTACAACCAGACCACAGATCCAAGATTTAATGCCTTTGGTCACAAAATTGGAGAGAAGGCTTGCTTCTAGTTCCTCTTTTCTTTCTCAAGGTGCTAGATTACAACTCATCAATTCTTCCTTATCATCCATGCCTTTACACATTTTGTGCTCTCTGCAATTTCCTCCTGGTTTAACAAAACAGCTAGATATGATTCTAAGGTAGTGTTTGTGGAGGGGTAATTCTAATACACCTAGTAAGTCCTTGGCTGCTTGGGAAGTGGTGACTCTGCCAAAGATGAGTGGTGGGTTAGGCATTGTTGATTTTCAGAAGAAAAATGCTGCCCTGCTGATGACCCACAAGTATAGGGTGTGTATCGTAGTACTTTCGATAAATAAGAGTATCGAACCCAACAAGAAGCAGAAGGTGTCGACAAGCAGGTTGGATAGAGGATTCACTTTAAACACTAGCAAACGGGTTTTTGGAGGTTTTTGATATAGTATATAAATAAAGTGCGAGTAAATAAAGTGTAGTAAATAATATTGCAGTGAGTGGCCTAATCCTTTTCAGAGCAAAGGACAAGCCAATTGTATTACTTATGACTACCAAACGTTCTCGAGGACACATGTGAATTTCGTCAAGTGCTTTCGCTTCATTACGGTCTATTAATATCCATTGGTTCGTGAAGTGTTGTGTGGGTGAACCTATGGTAATGCACCTCCCAACTGGGACTAATACATACTTGTGATTATACCCCTCGTAAGCATCCGCAAATACAAGAAAGTAATTAAGATAAATCTAACCACAACCTTAAAACTCCGGGATTCTACGCTCCCTCATTCATTGGTTTCCTAACGGGGGTTTAGGTTTCTGTCACTCCGGTAACCCCACAATTAGTAGCCAAATACATAATGCATCCTTCTAGGCCCATAAAGGTGAAGTATCATGTAGTCGACGTTCACATGACACCACTAGAAGAATAGCACCACAACTTAAATACCGAACCACGAGATATTACTTTAACATAACTTCACTACTAACATCATGACTTCTTCCATGTCTTCAAGAACTAAACGAACTACTCACAAGACATCATATGGATCATAATCAGAGGTGATATAATGGATAATAACAATATGGTCATAAAGTGCTCACAGTGATAAATCTCACAAGCATCAACTACTAACAAGTAATCCACACCGGGAGAGAGATCTAATGTAAAACAACGATAGAGGCCCCGAATTGTTAGAGCGGGATGACAGTGGATGATGAGGCTGATGGTGCTGGTGGTGATGATGATGACAATGACGTTCTTGATGATGGCCAGAGCGATGACGGTGACGATGGCGATGATTTCCCCTCTCTGGAGAGGAATTTCCCCGGCAGATTTCTCCCTGCCAGAGAGCTTTTCTCTCTCGGTTGTTTTCCGCCCAGAGGCGGCGGCGGAATAATTCTTCGATGATGGTCTGGGGCTTAGGGTTCTCTCGGGGTCAAGTACGCAAAAAATATCGACCAGAGGTGGGCCAGGGTGGCCACACCACGTGGCGGCGTGGGCAGGGGGGCTCGCCACCCCATGGTGTGGGACCCTGGTGGCCCCCCTCTGGCTCTCCTCGTGGATGGCTCCCTCATCTGGACTTCTAAGACATCTACGGTGTCCTCCCTCTTCTTCCGATCTTCTAAAATAGGGTATCCTGACGGTGCTTTTCCATTAGATTTCTGGTCGCGGTGTTTATTCTCCAAAAATTATGAAACATGCAAAATAAGATAAAATAACATAAGTGATGGATCATAACATGAAATATATATATGAATAAAAGAAAATAACAATATAAAACAGTGATGCAAAATGGACGTATCAACTCCCCCAAGCTTAGACCTCGCTTGTCCCCAAGCGAAACTGAACTCAGTAAACATGACCACAGGTTTATAGAGTGAGGTGTCGATAAATAAAATACAGACAAGAGGCATCAAATCTAACACAGAACAAGTCATTTTAGACAACAACTTCCTCTCATATAATAAAACTTGAAACTAGTAGAGGAACAACAAAGGTGCAAAAAGTAAATCAAAATTGGTAAAGGCAAACATCGTTCTTGGTCAGAGAACAATTAAAGGCGTACTTATGTTTCGATCAGATTCTTTATACTAGAGCTATATTGCAGAGTTTATCATGCTCAATTATAACGGTCTCTTTGCAAACATTGGTAACTTTCAAAGTGGTATTCAGACAGATAAAAGCATTTGCAGAAACAAGGAAGAATAAAGAACATGATTGAGTAAATCAACATTTAGCTGGATGAATCACAACAACTCAAATGCTTGCTTAAGATAGAAAGAAGTAGGTTTACTAACTCAACATAAATGTAAAAGATAAACTCTTCACAGAGGGAAGAATTGATCACTCATGTGCTAGAGCTTTTATTTTGTAAAACAGAGGTATAAAATGGTTGACACTCCTCCCAACCTTTCTTACACAAACCATGGATAACCGAATCCTCGGGTGCCTGCCAACAGTCACAAACCGTGGAGGAGTGTCTAAATTTTGAGAGGTGTATGTTTATGTCAACGAATGGCAAACAGATGGTACAGTATGTCACAAGCCAACTAGACTTTACAAGAGCGGCTCCCATAGAAGGTCGCAACTGGTATAGAATGTCATCCCTCTTTCTCTTTTGTTTACACAATTATTCTTTGACTGCTAAATCAAGGGCAACAATAGTGAAGAGAATTTGTATTATTATTTGGGGCTGGGAACCCGCTGCCAGCTCTTCTAGCGTTTGGATAAGCGGATGAAGCCACTAGTCCATGGCATGAAATCCAATCAACAAGTGAGATAAAGATTCTCTATTTTGCGTCCTCATGAGCTAAAACAGGAGCACAAAACAGGTGTAATTTTGAAGGTTTAAAGGTAGCACACAAGCAATTTACTTGGAGTGGCGGTGAAATACCACATATAGGTAGGTATGGTGGACACAAATGGCAAGGTTTTGGGGCTCAAGGTTTGGATGCACGAGAAGCATTCCCTCTCAGTACAGGTTTTTGGCTAGCAAGGTTGGGTAGCAAGCATAAGGATTGAAGTAAAACAAACAAAAACATATATGATAAAGCCAATCATGCAATCTTCCTTGAGGGTGCAAACAAACTTATTTGAGAATACTAAGATTATGAGCTAACAAGAAAGAAAGATCATGGATAATATATCTACATGCAACTCCCTCTCATCTACTTAAGTCTCAACGAATTGTTGCTACTGACCAATGCTAAGTTTTCCAAAACAACTAAATTATCTTGAAGCTCCAGAATTGATACCAATACTAATAACAAGATAAATCACATAACAAAAATTGCAAACTAAAGTAAAGTAGAACAAGTAGATGATGAAACTTCTCATTAATATTTCATTACGGCAACTCAAACCAAGGGATACAACGATAACCAACTAAGGAGCAACACTTCCATACTGCAAACCGTACTATATGCTATTTTCTCTACTCACGATATGACTCTACTAAAAGGTAAAAAGGGTGAAAGATAAGGGTATGATACCGCGGCACTCCCCCAAGCTTGGAACAAGCCAAGGGGATGCCAATACCAATGACGAATCAATTCTTCGGTGGTGGTGGTGAATCCTTCTTGATGAGCTTATCAATTGATTCCTTCAGATCTTCAATTTCGAATGTAAGCATACGCATCACCTCCGTATTGCGATCAATATGGTTTGCGTGCTTGTCAGACGGTGAATTCCAGCCATCAAGATTCCCCCCACACACTTCCTTAGGTTTAGAGATTTGTTTATCTGCACGGCTAGAACGATCCATATCCCAGCAAGAAGGCACATTTGCCTCAGGTACCCTCCTAGATTGATACTCATGAATTAAAGTACGAAAAGGTTTCTTTATGCCTGAAAGGGGTGTACTTGAAGCCAAGTAGTGACGTGGGGCCTTCCCTCTGGTGCTCATCCTCGCCGTTTGCTTGGAAGGTTTTGCAACCACTCCCATGCTTGCGATGGTGGCGTGTGGACGCACTCGTGGGTTTTCTTCTACATCTCCTTCAGCTCCACTCTCGATCTCCTCCTGGGGCTTCCGGTCTTGGAGATCATCTTCCTTCGGTCCCTTCCCCTTGTTGTTGTTGGCGGAGACCATGATGCTTCTAAAACTGAAAACAGATCCTGGCAGAAACAACTCGAAACAGAAACACGACGATAAAACGATATATGGACCTCGGGGGGTTATATAGCAAAAATATGCGTAACGAAAGGAAAGTCCAGGTAAAAAATGAGTCGGAGAAGGGCTCCGGGGTGCCCACACCATAGGGTGGCGCGACCAAGGGTGGGCCCGCTCCCCCACATGGTGTGGTGCCTCCGGGCACCTTCTCCAACTCATCTTTGGCTCGGTATTTTTTATATTTTCCAGAAACCAATAATTTATAACTTAAAAGGTATTCCGCAAACTTTTTCTTAACAGAACTGTTACCTATTCCAAATTAGGCTCTGCAGATTTTGGAATCTTCCCTCTAATGAACTTCTCCGGAGTCATTACTTGAATAACATCAACATCGTCATCATAGTAATCCATAGAAATATAATGTTTGAGTCTTTGTCCATTTACCACTTGTGTAGTGTTATCTTTGAGGGAAGCAATTTTTATTGCACCCGAACGATACACTTCTTCAATAATATAAGGTCCTTCCCATCTGGAGAGTAATTTTCCTGCAAACACTCTGAGACGAGACCGATACAATAGAACTTTCTCACCAACATGAAACTCTCTTTTAAGGATTCTTTTATCATGCCATTGTTTAACTTTCTCTTTAAAGAGCTTGGCATTTTCATAAGCTTCACATCTCCATTCATCTAGATGATTCAAATCAAGCATTCTTTTCTTACTAGCAAGTTTAAAATCTTTATTTAATTCTTTCACTGCAATAAGCTTTGTGTTCTAATTCTAAAGGCAAGTGACAATCTTTTCCATAAACCATTTTATAGGGAGACATTACCATAGGATTTTTATAAGCAGTTCTATAAACCCACAAAGCATCACTCAACTTATGTGACCAATTCTTCCTAGATTTATTAACAATCTTTTGCAAGATAGATTTAATTTCTTTATTTGATAATTATACTTGCCCACTGGTTTGAGAATGATAAGTTGAGGAAATTCTATGATTAACATCATATTTAGCAAGGGTCTTTCTAAAACCACCATGAATAAAATGAGAACCTCCATCAGTCATAAGATATCTAGGCACACCAAACCTAGGAAAAATAACATCTTTAAGAATTTTTAAAGAAGTCTCACCATCAGCACTTTTAGTAGGTATAGCTTCTACCCACTTAGTAACATAATCAACAACAACAAGAATGTGAGTGTAACCATTCGAAGGAGGAAAAGGACCCATAAAGTCAAATCCCCAACAATCAAAAGGTTCAATAACAAGAGAATAACTCATAGGCATTTCATTACGTCTAGAAATATTTCCAACTCTTTGCCATTCATCACAAGATAAAATAAATTTACGTGCATCTTTAAAGAGAGTAGGCCAATAGAAACCTGATTGTAGAACCTTCTGTGCGGTTCTATCTCCAGCGTGATGTCCTCCATAGGCACTACCATGGCACTTCTTCAATATTTCACGTTGCTCATGATCTGGTACACATCTTCTCATAATACCATCTACTCCTTCTTTATATAAATGTGGGTCATCCCAAAAATAATGCCTCAAGTCATAGAAGAATTATCTTCTTTGTTGAGTTGTAAACGTTGGAGGCAAATACTTTGAAACAATAAAGTTAGCATAATCAGCATACCATGGACTATCTTGGGATTTTACCTTTATTGCAGACAACAGTTTATTTGGAAATCTATCATTAACAGGAATATGATCAAATGTAATGCTTTCCAATCTAGACAAGTTATCAGCAACAGGATATTCAGCACCCTTCCTATCCACAATATGCAAATCAAACTCTTGTAAAATCAACACCCATCTAATAAGCCTAGGCTTAGCATCTTTGTTTTCCATAAGGTATCTAATAGCAGCATGATCTATATGAATAGTAACCTTTGAGTCAACATTGTAAGGTCTAAACTTATCACATGCAAAAACTACAGCTAAGAACTCTTTTTCAGTGGTAGCATAATTCTTTTGAGCAGGCTCAAGAGTCTTACTAGCATAATGAATAACATTCAAGTTCTTATCTACGCGATGTCCAAGAAGAACACCTACAGCAAAATCACTAGCATCGCACATAATTTCAAAAGGTAAATTCCAATTAGGTGGTTGAACAATAGGAGCAGTAGTTAAAGACTTCTTTAAAGTTTTAAAAGCTTCCTTACAATCATCATCAAAAACAAATGGTACATATTTTTTAAGAAGATTAGTGAGAGTCTTTGATATTTGAGAGAAATCATTAATAAACCTCCTATAAAAACCAGCATGACCAAGAACACAATGAATACCTTTAACATCCCTAGGATAGGGCATTTTCTCTATGGCTTCCACTTTAGCTCTGTCAACTTCAATACCCCTTTCAGAAATTTTATGTCCATAAACAATTCCTTCATTTACAATAAAGTGGCATGTCTCCCAATTAAGAACAAGATTAGTTTCCTCACATCTCTGCAAAACTTTTTCAAGGTTGTGCAAACAATTATCAAAATAAGTTCCATAGATGGAGAAATCGTCCATGAATACTTCCACAATTTCTTCACAAGAATCATGAAAAATAGCAGACATGCATATTTGAAAAGTAGCAGGAGCGTTACACAAACCAAAAGGCATATGTCTATAAGAATAAGTACCATAAGGACAAGTAAAGGTTGTTTTCTCTTGATCTTTCTTCCTAACAGCAATTTGAGAAAACCCAGAATAACCATCAAGAAACCAAAAAAATGAGTTTTCTTAGACAACCTCTCTAACATTTGATCAATAAAGGGAAAAGGATAATGATCTTTCTTAGTAACTTTATTAACCATTGTAAAATCAATGCATATTCTATAACCAACTACTACTCTTTGTGGAATGAGCTCATTGTTTTCATTAGGCACAACAGTCATTCCTCCCTTCTTAGGGACACAACGCACATGGCTCACCCATCTACTATCAGCAATAGGAAAAATAATACCAGCATCGAGAAGTTTTAATACCTCATTTCTTACCACTTCTTTCATCTTAGGAATTAAACGGCGTTGATGTTCAACTACTGGCTTTGCATCAGGTTCAATATTAATAGCATGCTGACATATAGTAGGAGAAATTCCCTTCAAATCATCCAGAGTATATCCAATAGCTCCATGGCGTTTCTTCAGAATTCCCAATAATCTTTCCTCCTCTTCACCTGAAAGTTTAGCACTAATAATAGGATTTATTTTCTTGTCATCAATATAAGCATATTTAAGATCATCACGCAAAGGTTTTAAATCAAAAACAGGATCCTGCTTGGGTGGTAATGTTGTACCCAAGTCTTCCACAGGTAAATTATATTTCAGTATTACCGATTGACGAAGAAGAATATCGTCAATCTCATTTTTCTCTTCCATAAAGACCTCACTCCCGTGGTCCTCCATATATTGCTGCAAAGCATTGTTTGGAGCAAGAGCAATAGAAGAATGTTGTTCAACTTTCAAATTCTCATCAGGCAATTTAGATTCATAAGGTGCTCTAGCAAATTTGGAGAAATTGAACTCATAAAATTTTCCATCAAATTTAGTCAAAATATTCTCTCTTTTACAATCTATAATAGCACCACAAGTGTTCAAGAAAGATCTACCAAAAATACTAGGACAAGTCTTACTAGCAGCCTTACCAAGTACTAGAAAATCAGTGGGATATTTAGTCTTACCGCATAAAACTTCCACATCTCTAACAATATCAATCGGAAAGACAGTTTCTCTATGAGCAAGCTGAATAACCACATCAATATCTTCAAGCTCACAAGAACCAATTTCATGCATAATTTCTCTATAAATATCATAAGGTATAGCACTAGAACTGGCACCAATATCACACAAACCATAATAGCAATGATCACCAATCTTAACAGAAAGCACATGAACACTAGTTTTCTTAGGTCTATGAGGATGGGAAAAAATATTATAAGTATTTATGCCCTTTGATGGTGTATTGGAAACCCCAAGAGGAGGGTGTGATGAGAAAGCGGCAAGAATTTCGCTCAGTTAAGAACCAAGGTTATCAATCCAGTAGGAGGAAGAGGATCTCGGGAAGGTTGGTGCCACTGACGGTAGTGATGGCGCCTCACCGGTGTCAGCAACAACGTGAAACCTGCACACAACACAACCAAAATGCTTTGTCCCAACGGTACAGTGAGGTTGTCAATCTCACCGGTCTTGCTGAAAACAAAGATTAGACGTAGAGTGTGGAAAATGATGTATGCTTGCAGTAAGTAAAGAAAGCAGGAAATTGTTGTGGTTTGTTTAACAGTGTGGAAAATGGACCGGGGTTTATATGTTCACTAGTGGTTTCTCTCCATAAAGATAACATGCTGGGTGAACAAATTACAGCTGGGCAATTGACAAATAGAGGTTGCACCGTAGTGCATATTATAACAGGGTGACTACTATGATATTTAGTGCGGGCATTACAACAAAATACATAGACCAAAATCCATCTGCATATATGACTAATAATCCACCCTCAGGTTATCATCAGAACCCCCTTAGGTATTAAGTTGCAAGCAATAAATAACTGCATTAAACAATGTGTGTAATGTAAGCAATGATTATGCACGCGGGCACTCTCACCGCTGTTTTCTCCCTAATGGCAACAACACATCCTCCCCCTTCACGTTTCTGTCACTCGAGCAAGGCAATGAGGAGGCATGAACCCACTATCAAGCATAAATACTCCCTCTTGGAGTCACTAGCAACTTCTTGGCCAGAGCAACCACTAGCAACGGAAAGCATGCAAGATCGCAAATAACATATGCAATAAAGACTATAATCAACTTGGCATAAGTTCAATATTCATCGGATCCCAGCAAACACAACATATAGAATTACATTAGATCAATCTCGATCATGATAGGCAGCTCACGATATCTAAACATGGAGGCATATGAGGAGAAGACAACCATCTAGATACAGCTACGAACCCGTAGTCCAAGGATGAACTACTCACGCATCACTCCGAAGGCAGACATGGTGATGTAGAAGCCTCCGGTGATAATTTCCTCTCCGACAGGGTGCCGAAGACAGCTTCAGAACCCCCCTGATCTAGGGTTGACGGTGACGGCGGCTGCGGAACTTTTTCGGGGATTTTGATCAGGTGTTTTGGGTTTTCCATCCGAGGGGATTAAATAGGCGAAAGGGAAAAGGCGGTGGAGCTCCAGGGGCCCCACACCCATAGCTAGCGCGGCCAGGGGGCGCGACACCCTATGGTGTGGGTCCCCTGATGCCCCTCTTCAACTCCTCTTCGGTCTTCTGGATGCTTCCGAGGAAAATAGGACTTCTGGGCTTCGAACTTTCCAATTCCGAGAATATTTCCAGAACAACTTTTCTCAAACTAAAACAGCAGAAAACAGGGAACTGGCTCTGTGGCATCTTGTCAATAGGTTAGTCTGGAAAATCGATAAAAATGCTGTAAATAAGGGAGAAAACAAGTAGCAATTGGCATAATATGATCATGGAGCATCAGAAATTATAGATACGTTGGAGACGTATCAAGTATCCTCACATAAGACAATGTGTTCATCCTCCACATTTCCACGAACAAGATCTTTCACTATCGCTACAGCAGGTTCAACAGTTATTTGTTCATCAGGTTCAATAGATTTCTTATTACTCTTATTAACCACACTGGCCACCATAGAGTGTTCTTTCACCTTAGCATGGAAATGCATTTTTTCAACATATGGCTCAGGAACAACAGGATTAACAACATGCACTTGTATATTAATAGCAGGAACAATATCTTTATAAGGTGCATGGTACTTGTGATAATTCTTTTTAGGAATATCAAGATAGGAGGCAAAAGCTTTAAGACAGTTTTCAAAGATTTGAGAATCAAAACCACAAACAACACTAACATCATAGAAATCATTGGTTCCCATAAAAGATTTAATGCATCCATAATCATTATTTATACCCGACTTTCTACCTTCGTCATTCTTACATCCTTCAGTGTTCTCTTGAATACGATCAAGAAAATCCCATTTAGCTTCTTCCTTCAAACGTGTGAACGATCCATAATAAGAAGCATCCAATAAATCCTTATCATGAAGTCAAAGCCTTGCATAAAAAATATTTATAACAACATTTCTCGGGAGTTCATGAACGGGACATTTAAGCATTAATTACTTCATTCTCCCCCCACACTTGGGCAGTAATCTCTCCATCATGAGGCCAGAAATTATAGATTTCATTTTGATCTTTATGAATCTCTCTAGGAGGATAGAATTTAGAATAAAAGAGTGGAACAATTTCCTCCCATCCAATAGATTCATCATTCTTCAGTAGTTTGAACCATTCAGCGGCTCCTCCTTTCAGCGATAAAGAAAATAATTTTCTTTTAACTTGATCCATTGTAATACCTGCACACCTGAATAACTCGCATAATTCATGTATAAAGAGCAAATCATCACCGGGATGGACAGTTCCATCACTGTAATAGCAGTTATCCATAACACGTCCAACAATTTTCATAGGTATTTTATAAGGATCTAATTCAGCAGAGGACGGGTTACCAACTACCCTAGTAGAAAAAGTCAAAGTTTTCCGTAATGAAATAAAACAACAGACATAAATAAAAATAGCACTCACAGTAAAAGTTTCTCTTACAAATTCCACTTACCAATAGCGCTTCACTCCCCGGCAATGGCGCCAGAAAATAGTCTTGATGACCCACAAGTATAGGGGGTGTATCGTAGTACTTTAGATAAATAAGAGTGTTGAACCAACGAGGAGCAAAAGGTTGGATAGAGGATTCACTGTAAACACTAGCAAACGGGTTTTTGGAGGTTTTTGATATAGTATATAAATAAAGTGCAGTAAATAATATTGCAGTGAGTGGTCCAATCCTATTGAGAGCAAAGAACAAGCGGGTTGTATTACTTATGACTACCAAACGTTCTCGAGGACACATGGGAGTCGTCAAGTGCTTTCGCTTCATTACGGTTGATTAATATCCATTGATTCGTGAAGTGTTGTGTGGGTGAACCTATGCTAATGCACCGCCCAACTAGGACTAATACATACTTGTGATTATACCCCTCGTAAGCATCCTCAAATACAAGAAAGTAATTAAGATAAATCTAACCACAGCCTTAAAACTCCGGGATTCTACGCTACCTCGTGCATTGGTTTTCTAACGGGGGTTTAGGTTTCTGTCACTCCGGCAACCCCACAATTAGTAGCCAAATACACAATGCATCCTCTTAGGCCCATAAAGGTGAAGTATCATGTAGTCGACGTTCACATGACACCACTAGAACAATATCACCACAACTTATATACCGAACCACGAGATATTACTTCAACATAACTTCACTACTAACATCATGACTTCTCCCATGTACTCAAGAACTAAACGAACTACTCACAAGAAATTATATGGATCATAATCAGAAGTGATATAATGGATGATAACAATCTGGTCATAAAGTGCTAACACCGATAAATCTCACAGGCACCAACTACTAACAAGTAATCAACACCGAGAGAGAGATCTAATGTAAAACAACGATAGAGGCTCCTAATTGTTACAACGGGATGACGGTGGATGATGAGGGTGATGGTGCTGGTGATGATGATGACGATGTCGATCTTGATGATGCCCGGAGCGATGACGGTGACGATGGCGATGATTTCCCCTCTCCGGAGAGGAATTTCCCCGGCAGATTTCTCCCTGCGAGAGAGCTTTTCTCTATCGGGAGTTTTCCGCCCCGAGGCAGTGGCGTAATAATTCTTCGATGATGGTATGGGTCTTAGGGTTCCCTCGGGGTCAAGTACGCGAAAAAGATCGACCAGAGGTGGGCCAGCGTGGCCACACCACGTGGCGGCGCGACCAAGGGAGGGGCGCCACCCCATGGTGTGGGCCCCTGGTGGCCCCCCTCTAGCTCTCCTCGTGGTTGGCTCCCTCATCTGGACTTCTAAGACATCTCCAGTGCCCCCCCTCTTCTTCTGATATTCTGAAATAGGGTATCCTGACGGTGCTTTTCCATCAGATTTCTGGTCCGGGTGTTTATTCTCCAAAACTGATGAAACATGCAAAATAAGATAAAATAACATAAGTGATGCATCATAACATGAAATATATCAATGAATAACAGAAAATAACAATATAAAACGGTGATGCAAAATGGACGTATCACCTGCTGATTAAATGTCTTTTCAAATTTTATAACAAAATGGATATTCCTTAAGTGGACCTTGTGTGGAAGGGATATTATGTGGACAAAGTCCCCCATGATGAGAACTTAATGGGATCTTTTTGGTGGACGGATTTTATGAAGCAGGTGGACAATTTCAGGGCTATGGCTACTGCATCACATGGAAATGGAGCTTCTTTCTTGTTTTGGTCTGATAAGTGGAAGCTTGGTGATTCCTCATTACCTTTAAGAGATATATTTCCAAGACTATTCTCTTATGTTTTGCATGATAATTCATCTGCTGCTGCAGTTTTGGCTTTGGAGGATAAAACACAACTTTTCTAGCTTCCTTTGTCGCATCAAGCTTATGCTGAGTTTCTGGAGATGGAGCACTTGTTAAGTGATAATCCCATCTTTGATGAGAAGGATAGTTGGGTTTATTCTTGGGGGCCTACATATTCTTCAACGCGGTTTTATAAAAGAATTCATAAACATTTTGAAACTCCCAGTGTTTATCAGTGGATTTGGCAGTCAGCTTGTACTATGAGGTTGAAAGTGTTTGCCTGGTTGCTGGTCAGAGACAGGCTTCACACAAAGGAACTACTTAAAACAAGACATTGGGATGTAACTGGAAATTTTAATTTTGTTCTATGTCCTGCTGGTGTGTATGAGGATAGGCAACATCTCTTTTTCACTTGCAATTTCAGCCAAAGAGTTTGGAATTATTTGCAGATATATTGGATCCAGGCTGCTGATATTCAATTAAGTATTAGTCACGCAAGGAAGGAGTTTTCTAAACCTTTTTTCATGGAGGTGGTGATTTTGGCTTGTAGGCATATCTGGCTTCTAAGGAATGGGAATGTTTTTCCAGAATATAATGCCCTCTTTTACTAAGTGGAAGGGAGGTTTTGTTCATGATCTGTCCACACTGACATACATGATGAAGAAGAAGTCTAAAGATGGAGTAATGCAATGGATTGATGCCCTTCCTTAATCTGTGGAGCTAGCCTCTTGTATATAGTTTTTTGAGTTTTTTTTCTTTGTACATATAACTTTCCTATTCAGTTTAATAAAGGGGTGGGATGTGATACGTCTCAAACTTATCTATAATTTCTGATGTTCCATGTTGCTTTCATGCCATATGTTACATGTTTTCTATACACTTTATGTCATTTTTATGGATTTCCTAGGACTAACCTATTAACAAGATGCCATAGAGCCAGTTCATGGTTTCTACTATTTTTTGTTTCAGAAAATTTGTTCTGGAAATATTCTCGGAATTGGACGAAACAAAATCCTAGGGTCATAGAAATCTATCACGTACACGAAGTCCGGAGGGGACCCAAAGGGGGGCCCTAGAGCCACCACACCATAGGGTGGCGCGGCCCCCTTGGGCCAACCAGGTGGTGTGGCCCCTGGCCGCCCACTGACGTTGCTCTTTCGCCTATTTAAGCTCCTCCTCGGGTATACCAGAGCCTCCATCCACGAAAAGTTCTGTAGCCGCCGTCATCGTCAACCCTAGTCCGGGAGGGTTTTGAAGCTCTTCCCGGCACCCTGCCGGGAGGGGGAATCATCACCGGAGGGCTCTTCATCACCATGCCTGCCTCCGGAGTGATGCGCGACTAGTTCATCCTTGGACTAAGGGTCCATAACAATAGCTAGATGGTTGTTTTCTCCTCTTTATGCCTCATGTTTAGATCTTTTGAGATGCCTAACATGATGAAGATCATCTGTCTGTAATGATACATGGTGTGTTTGCTGGGATCCGATGATTATTGAATGCTATGTCAAGTGATTATCAATCTATCATGATTATGTTATTTATGATCCTGCATGCTCTCCGTTACTAGTAGATGCTTTGGCCAAGTTGATACTTTTAACTCCAAGATGGAGTATTTATGCTCGATAGTGGCCTGATGCCTCCCTTTCATTCACGCTCGAGTGACAGAAACGTAACAAATGGGGGATGTGTTGTTGCCATTAGGGAGAAAACAACAATGTTTTCATTGTTTACATTACACACTTTACTTAGGGCGATAATCTGTTGCTTGCAACTTAATACCCGAGGTTTGATTGGATGACGCTCTGAGGGTGGATTATTAGTCATAGATGCAGTTGGATATCGGTCTATGAATTATGTTGTAATGCCCGCATGAATCACATAGTAATCATCATGTCATGCATATGCACTACGGTGCAACCTTTATATCTGTCAATTTCCCAGCTGTAATTTGTTTACCCGACATGCTATCTATCTTCTATGGAGAGACACCACTAGTGAACTGTGGACCCCGGTCCATTCTTTAAACTAATAATACAACCACTGCAAACACTGTTTTCTTTACCGCAATCATTGTTTTCCTCTCATTCACTGCGATCACTATTCTCTTTTCATTTACTGCAAAACAAGTACTATTTTCTACACTATACATCTAATCCTCTTTGTTAGCACAACCGGTGAGATTGACAACCTCACTGTTTCGCTGGGGCAAAGTATTTTGATTGTGTTGTGCAGATTCCACGTTGGTGCTGAGCCTGGTATGTGTCCTGCCAACTTCAGATGTCATCAACCTTAAGAAGTGATTTCTTTCTCCTACTGGTCGATTAAACCTTGGTTTCTTTTTGAGGGAAAACTTGTTGATGTACTCTTCATACCTTACACTTGGGGTCTCCCAACGAGCGTGTGTTTACCCGCCATGAGGATGTTGTGGGGACTTTGCCCTACATTCAGAGTGCTCTAAAAAGTGTGCTAAGTGTAATTCTGAAAGAAATTTCAAATTGCAATGAGACAAACGAATTTGTCTCAAACGTAAGCATGATGTGATATTATGCAATAGACTTGACCTTCGTAATCTTAGTGAGATAAATAGAAAGGGTTGAGATCAAGAAACAAAATTTATGGTTTGACCAATCTCGTTGTCATGAATAGGCACATAATAACCAGTATGTTTCCAATGTGCTCAATTATTTAGCCAACCGGTATAAAGGAGAAAAAATTGAAGAGAAAAAATTTAGCCAACCAGTATGTTTCCAATGTGCTCAATTAAGCCTAGAATATTATGATGAGATGTTTCTCACATAGATATTTACAGTGGTATCACAAAGTGAAAAACGACTTAATGGGATTTTGTATAGCTTGAAATAGTATTGTGGGATGTTTACTCAGATATGTATTTGTAGTGGAATTACGAAATAAAATAATTACTAATTTTATTTGAAATTATGATTATTCAATTGATTATACTATATGTTGCATTATTATCAATACTAGCATGTTGCCCACGTACATGCGCGGGAAACCTCTTTAATTGTTTTAAAATGCATCACATGCATTCTTATAAATATTTGCAAGAGCATAATATATATTTCGAAAGTGAATAACAAATAAATTAATTATTTAATGCAATAGTAAATTAAAAGGTCCAACAAATATCATAAATCGTATGCTCTTAAAATTTATTACCCTTTTTAATCTTGTATGTTACTGATATGTTGATCTAATGGTTATTGCGCGTTTACGCACACTTACAAAATCTAGCAACTCTGTACTTATAGTAAAAATAGGCTCAATTAGATTAACAACTTGATGTTTTGAATTTTCTAGAAAATATCTAATTTATCACTTCCTGTTTACCATGTGTATTGTGATTTTACTATATATTTTATGCGATATCGATTCTGGTTGATTAATGTTGTAATATTTAGTTACTATATTTAGATAAATTTCTAAATTTATAATGGCACATACTCTTCTAAACTTTGCAAGATTTGTCCATCTTATGGAAGATTGGACTTCTCCATTGCATCCGTGGAGTCATAAAAGAACATAAAGATACACCGGAAGAGTGTCGATCCATTAACTTTTAATATGTATAGCGGTATAAAATTTTGAAATTTTAGTATGTAGATATTTTTCATCAAAATAATAATAATATTTCATCTTACCAATTTGGGCAGTTTAAATATACAAATGGCCAAAGTTACACAATGTTGAATTTTATGACTTTTACGATTATGTACTAAAGACTACACGTAGTATTGCAAATTACCTGGTTAATATGGATGATTTTAGAAAGTAAGAAAAGAGATGCATATAGGCTTAGCAGAATGTTCTACAAATCGTATAAAAATTTGTCTTTTTTGATAAAGGGTAAGTGTACGTTTTTCATATATATAATTTATAGCATATCATATGTGCTGACCTGTCTTAATATACTTTCTTTAGACCCAAAATTTCACTTTGGCTCCTAGGTACAAGTGCTCCCTATATTTTAGAAATTCAAAAATCATATTTATAACTTCTAAAAAATTCCAAAACAAAACGTTAGATGTAGGTAATGAAGCATCCTACAAATATACAAAATACTTTATATTATGGCAACAACAAAATAACAAAATTTCGTGTATTTTGAAAATTTAGAAGTGAGTACAATCATATCCACACATTTTTTATTTTTGTCTAGCTCAGTGTATAAACTATTTCAAACTGAGATTTGGATGTTTGTGAGATACACTTTCAATACTATGCGGGATTTCTCTCCAGATATTTAAAAACTTATAAATACGATTTTGATTTTCTTTTTTAAACAAAGGAAGTACAATAGCTTGGGAGCCAACAATCTTCACTCCCGTAGGGCTTCATGTAACACTTTACTAATAGTTTCTAGATGTGTTGCTCCAACCCTTTCTTAAACCTTTGTAACATTATTTCTCTTCGAATGATATACCTTAAAGAGAGTTTTCTTTCAAACGCACAGTCAATTCTTTCAAACGAGCGACACCGTCTTTGTTCTTTATTTTTCAGTCGGTTATTACACGAAGTACGACATATATGTACCTTTGAGTCTGTTTGTCGCACTAAGGCTAGTCATAGTGTGGAGTAACTAAGTAGTAACATCAACGCCACATTAGCAAAAAATCCGACGTGGCAAATAATTAATATGGAGATAGATGGTGGTGGTAATATAGCTAGTTACAATCACATCACATATTTCAATGCATTATATGTCTACAATCTAATAAATGCTTATTTGCATGACCACATGTATGTTACTCCTCACTATGGAGGTAGTAACATAGACTTGTAACAACATCATGTTACTACTCTTAGTTACTCCCCACTATGAGTAGCCTAAGTAAGACATATGAATACTTTTAAATATGTTTACCACACTAAATAGTCTAATCATGTGAGATTTATTTTGAAATCATGGAACACCCCACGGAAGAAAGTTAATGATAAAATTGAAGTGTATTTAACATGACCATATAGTGTAAAAAGCTCTCAATTCAATAGGAATGTATGATAATCGTTATAAGAATATATATGTTAGAA
Source organism: Alopecurus myosuroides (assembly GCA_028641055.1). NCBI lineage: Eukaryota > Viridiplantae > Streptophyta > Magnoliopsida > Poales > Poaceae > Alopecurus > Alopecurus myosuroides. The sequence continues at coordinate 201,127,488 of CM054060.1, forward strand.
GTGTACAATAAGGTTTCTGCGAAAAATTTCGTCCAACCTAAAATGACAGTTTTATCCTCCCACCAAATTACATACTACTGCTTTTTTTTGCCACGAAACGGTTCGTACATACAAACAAAAAAACGTATTCTTCTCATCTCTCCCGCCCCTTCAATCCCCTATCCGAATCCTCTGTGCGCCCCCACCTCCATGGCCGCCCAGCTTCCCTCGGATATCTCGGCCGTGTAGGTACGTTGCCGTGCTGACTCCCCATAGCCGGTGCTCCACCCTTCCGCCCCATCTCCTGCGTTGGCGGACATAGTAGCCGGAAACATGACGATTCCGTGTTTCACGACCCCGGGTCAATCAACCCAGATCGTGGGTCGGGAACGACGGCGGGTCAGCATGTGCCGGGAACAATGGCGTGTAACGACCCCGTTCGGTTGTCGCTGACCCTAATGACAACCAAGATTGCAGGGAGAGAAGAGGTTGCATCAGACATCCCGCCGCTGTCCGCCCGCTCCCCGTTTGCGCTGTCTCCGTCCCGACATGGATAGGGGCGCCGACGACCGGCCGGATGTTCCAAGACTCACGCTGCCATTGCACCGCTTACTGATTGCTCTCTTTAGTCGCCACCGTAGCGTGGGTTGTCACTAGACGAGGACGTTAGAGCCACCATTGGACTAGATTACGGGAATAAATCGGGAAAAAATGAACTATTTGGGGATGAATGGATGTTGGATTTGGGGAAGATGATATGCGTCGACCGTCAACTACCATGGTAGTGCCTTGCTCCTGCGCTGAACCAAAGCCTGACCTGTTGACGCTCCACACAATATCAGGGAAAAAACAGTAGTGTACCTGATGCGGAGGGGTTAGCTCATAGATGTCCCGATCTTCACGAATCGACGAAGAACACGAAGAACATGAGAGGGGGAATCGAGGGGAAATCGTGGGAAAACGCGGGGAAACACAAGGGAGACAAATAGCGAGAACCGAAGGAGCCCAAATCTCCCGTCAACTAAACCTCGAGGGCCTCCTACGGAACAATCAATCCAACTGAGCTCACCTTGATTGAAACCTCTTCACACCCGTAGCCGGTCCACTACGCCAATAGAACCTCAAGGATTAGTTGAGGAACATATTGATACGGTCCTAGATACGAATCATAGGAGTAGCCTTGATACGGTCCTAGGTCAAAGTTCTAATTTCATCTCTAAACCTAGATCTAGCTCCGAGGAGTCCTTATATAGCCAAGGGGTCGGAGTAGGTGGAAAAGGGGTGAAAATACCGTCCATTCGCGTGTCTTCAGGGGGGACGGCCCTTGAGGCCAGGGTGGGAGCTGGGGCGCCCCTGGCCACGCTGGCCTGAGGCCGGGGTGGAGGAGAGGGCAGGCCGACCTAGGTCCGAGGTGGGGAAGGGGATCCGGCCTGGGGGCCGGCTTAGGACGGGGTGGGGGCCGGGACCTTCCGAGGGGGGCGGCCTGAGGAGGGGGAGGAGCCGGCCTGGGGTCGTGGTGGAGGCCAGCTCCTTCTGTGGGTCGGCCTGGAGGTGGAAGGGGGGCCGGCTGGCCGGTGTTTGAGTCCGAGGCCCCTGTTTTCCCCCTTCTTCCTCCGCTCCTTCTTCTTCCTTCACGCTATCTTCTCGGACTTCTTCCACAGGTTCTTGGGCATCGTCTTGGGCACGTTCCGGGGCATCCATGGTGGGTTCGAACCTGAGCACACAAAGGGCATTTCCATGAGGTAGCGCACCATTAACCAAGTGACCGAAATCATGAAGCGAGAGGAGTGAGTTCACCTTGTCACGTATGGCCTTTGCTCATGATCTCGTCATTGGTCCACTTGGTGGAAATGGGTGGGCTGCATCATCTCCCCCCTTGAAAAAGGGTCGACCTCGACTCTCCGTCGTCTTCATCACTTGGGTAACCATGGAAGGGAGAGAGGTCCTTGACATTGAAGGAGCCGTGGACGAGGTACTTGGATTGCGGTAAGTCAAGCTTGTAAGCATTGTTGTTGATGCGCTTGATGATCTTGAAGGGTCTGTCGCCTCTTGGCTTGAGCTTGGAGTTGCGCTCTTGTCGGAAACGGTCCTTGCGCAAGTGTAGCCAAACGAGGTCACCTTCTTGGAACACCATGGGCTTCTTGTTCTTGTTCATGATGGAGGCTCGATGCTCGTAGTGCTTCTCGAGTGTAGTTCTTGTGGAGTCATGTAGCTTCTTGATGTAGTCGGTGCGCTTGTCAATGTCCATGTTGACTTGCTCGCAGAGAGGCAATGGTAGTATGTCGAGTGCGGTGTTTGGGTTGAAGCCGTAGACGATCTCGAATGGGCTTCTCTTGGTAGCTTGGTGTAGTGCTCGATTGTAGGAAAACTCGGCGTGAGGGATGCATTCTTCCCAATTCTTGAGGTTGGGCTTGATCAATGCTCGAAGGAGTGAAGATAGCGTGCGGTTGACGACTTTCGTTTGTCCATCCGTTTGTGGGTGGTATGTGGTGGAGAAAATTAACTTGACACCGAGCTTGGCCATCCACGTCTTCCAAAAGTAGGAGGTGAACTTTACGTCGCGATCCAACACAATGGAAGTGGGCACACCATGTAGACGCACAATTTCCCTGAAAAACAATGTAGCAACATGTGAAGCATCGTCGGTTCGGTTGCATGGAACAAAATGTGCCATCTTAGAGAAACGATCAACAACGAAAAAGTTGGAGTCCATACTGGTTTTAGTTCGTGGGAGTCCTAACACAAAGTCCATACTAATATCGCTCCAAGGTGCGTGTGGGATAGGCAATGGCAAGCAAATACCATGAGGGTTGGAAGTAGACTTAGCTCAGAGACATGTAGAACATCTCTTGACGTGTCATAAATTGGGTAGTTGAGCTTAGAACCATCTAACTTATCACTATGATAAGAAATGGACGTCCATTATGCATAAGAACGCCACCAATGCCTATGCCACTAGTGTCAAATTCAATCTCAAAAGTTTTCTCAAAATCCGGCAAGACAAGCAAAGGAGCTTTGGTTAAACATTTCTTAAGTGTGTCAAAAGCTTTTTGTTGCGCGTTTCCCCAAACAAAAGGTACATTTTTCTTTGTGAGTTCATTAAAAGGGCAAGCAATTGTTGAAAAATCTTTCACAAAGCGGCGATAGAAACCGGCAAGGCCATGAAAGCGCCTTATCTTACCCACGGAAGTAGGGGGAGGCCAATTCCTAATTGCCTCGACTTTCTTGTTGTCGACTTCAATTCCATTGGAAGAGATCACAAATCCCAAGAAAACAAACTTGTTAGTGCAAAAATTGCATTTGGAGAGATTAGCGAAAAGTTTTGCTTTGCGAAGAGCCAACAACACTTGAGAAACATGATCAATATGATACTCCAAAGACTTGTCGTCAAAGTAAACCACAACAAATTTTCCAATGAAACGACGCAAGACTTCATTCATAAGACGCATAAAAGTGGAAGGGGCATTCGAAAGACCAAAGGGCATGACAAGCCATTCATACAAACCAAGTTTTGTTTTGAAAGCTGTTTTCCATTCATCACCTATACTCATGCGAATTTGGTGATAACCACGTTTAAGATCAATTTTGGAAAAGATAGTAGCACCCCTCAATTCAGCAAGCATATCATCAAGTCTAGGGATTGGATGTCTATATCTAACGGTGATAGCATTGATAGGTCGACAATCCATGCACATTCAGGGAAGTAGCATCTTGCTTTGGAACAAGTATAACCGACACGGCACAAGGGCTAAGGGATTTGCGGATAAAACGTTTGTCTAGTAGTTCTTGTATTTGGCGCTCAATCTCCTTAGTCTCCTCGGGGTTGGTGCGGTAAGGAGCACGGTTTGGAAGTGGTGCACCCGGGATGAGGTCAATGCGGTGCTCAATTCCTCGAACGGGAGGTAGACTCGGACGGAGTTCATCGGGAAACACGTCTTGAAATTCCTACAACAAAGGCAACAAGGATGGAGGGAAATTTATCATGTCGTTAGTGTCAAGTGCTTCCCCTTTGCACACGAGGACGAAGTGGAGGATGGTTGGGTCATCTCGTAACTCTTGCATCTCCCTTTTGGTGGCAAGTAAGGCAAGGCCTTTGGGAACACTCATAGTTTTTCCACTCGTATTTGGCTTGTGGCTCTCACTCTCTTCGAGGTGGATCACTCTCTCACCACTCATCTCACGAGATTTGAGCTCTTCTTGTTTACGTGCAAGTGTCTTGGCGTTGTCGGCGATCACTTGGCTAGGAGACATGGGACGTAGCACAAACGTCTTGTTATTCCACTTAAATCTATAGTGGTTGGTACACCCATCATGAATAGCACTCTTGTCATATTGCAAGGTCGTCCGAGAAGAAGATGACACACGGTCATAGGCACAACGTCACACTCAACAGTGTCTTCATAGGGGCCAATCTTGAATTGCACGGAGACCATGTGTTGTATCTTGAATGTGCCGGAGTCACTAAGCCATTGAACATGGTATGGATGCAGATGTTACTTAGGGCAATTTGAGTTTGACGCAAAGCTCTTTGCTTGCCAAGTTGTGGAAACTACCGCCATCGATGATAACCTTGATTGATTTTCCATTGATGCCGGCTCTTGTTTGGAAGAGATTAGAATGTTGGTCATGTTCATCTTGAGGAGAAGTAGTAAGGACTCTTGTCACCAATAGCGATGGATTCTTGTCCTCATCGCAATAGACACTTTCTTCATCTTCATTTGGCCCATCCAAGGAATTAATAGCAACTTGATGCATGGCATAATATTCTCCTTCACTCATGGAGTCACATTCACTCTCTTGGTTGACAATCATGATCATTTTGTTGGAACACTCAAAGGACTTGTGTCCACTTCCACCACATTTGAAGCAAGTGATAGTGCTCGACTTGACTTGAGGGGTATGTGAAGAGGTGGTGGGAGGCACTTGTTTCTTGAACGGTTGTGGAGACTTGTTGGTAGCACTAGAAGCTCTAGAGGTGCTATTGTTGTTGGTTGGAGTAGTCACTTGTGTCATTGGAGACGAAGAGGAGAGTCTTCCGCAATTTGACGTTGGGCATTGAGAGCTTGATGGATATCAGATAAATACTGATTAGGGGTATATCCGGCATTGTACTAAAGAGCCGGATTACCAGGGTGTCCTGATTGGTAATGGATCACAGTCCATTAGGCGGCCTAGTAAGCTGACGCACAGAAGCCGAATTCTAGAAGAACCCGGACCACGGCGCAAAGTGGTGCGGCTTGGAGTAGAAGGCGGATTCCTGCTTTCCAAGTTAGATACTTTTTGTAGTCTTCTAGGTTTCCTTTCTGTAAGACCTAACCCGACTATTATATAAAGCCGGCGGGAGGGAAGAAAGACAACAGACAGACAATTAGCTAGAAGCCAACTCGCCGAAAAGTTGATCCTAGCCGAGTTAGTGAAACCCTACTCACATTGTACTTTGTATACTTTAGGCTTCAACTTTGATTTAGTGAGATTGCAGGAATAGGAACGCCGCCTAGTTGCGACGTACCGAACTTGGGTAAATTTGGTGTTCCTGGTTGTTGTGCTACCACGTCCCCCCACGTCTTTACCCGTAGACTCATGGCACCCCCGTCTATGAACTCTACTACGATGTCTCGACAATGGACAAGGGCCACAATGTTGTCATACGGTTGATACTCGACGATCTTCCTTATAGGATAGTTGAGGCCATTGAGGAAGCAGGCCATTGTTTGTTATTGAGATTCCATCACATGTGCTCGAATCAATGAGGTCTCCATCTTCTCGTAGTACTCATCAACATACTTCAAACCTTGACGAAGTTCTTGGAGTTTCTTGAAGAGGTCACGCTTGTAATGTGGAGGAACAAAACGAGCATGCATGAATTTCTTCATCTCATTCCAAGTGGCAATAGGAGCAATGCGGTTGCGGACTCTTTCGTCTTGGAGACGCCCCCACCATAAGAGTTCATAGCCTTCGAATTCCAAAGATGCCAAGGCAACCATCTTCTTGTCGATGAAATTGTGAATGTCGAAGATCTTGTTCACCTTGAGAGCCCAAGCAAGATATTCTTCAGGGTCATTCTCACCATTGAACTTTGGGACATTGAAATGAAGGGCACTCATGTTGTTGTCTTCTTGTTGACGATGGGGTCGCTCATGAGGGTCTTCATCATAGACGGGCGGTGAATCATCATATGGGTCATCCTCATTGTCTTGTTGTTGGCTATCATGATGGGGAGGATGACGTCGGTGGTCATTAGGAGGTGGTTGTTGGTGGTGAGGGAATCTTGCTTCACTGTGTTCACTATCATCATTGTCATTGTGTTTTTGTTGAGGACGTTCTTGTTCACGGTGAGGGCATTGCGGAAGCACTTGTTCATCTCGAGGGTGTTGAGGACGATCATGTTCTTGGCGGTCATTGTTGTTGGGACGCGCATTGTGCCTTGGTGGCCTTCGATGTTGACGAGCACCTTTCATGAAGTCATTGTGGCCATTGTCTTGAGCGTGGCCTTGTGGCGGTGGGTGATGATGTTGACGAAGGTCCTGGCGTTGCGGTTGTTGAAGAGGGTCACCACGGCCTTGGCGGTGCTGAGAAGGTGGTGATAGCGTGCTATCTTCGTACCAATTTCGTCGCGGAGCTTGTTGTTGATGAGGTTGTTGTGGTTGTTGAGGAGGTGGTTGTGGTTGTTGAGGTTGTCCATCATCCTCCATGTTGGTGTTGCGATCATGGCGGTCATGGCGACGAGCTTGGTGAAGATCTTGATTGTGGTGGCTTGAGCGCCGAGACCTTGAGGACAATGATGAATGAAGGAGGTTGGCAACATTTGCCAAGTTGATGTTGATGTGTTTCATTTGATCATTCAATCGAGCCTCTTGCTCTTGGAGTTGATGCTCATAGCGTTGCAATTCGTCCTTCACGAGTTCACGGAGTTGGAAATGGTCATTGTGGCTGACAAAGTTGGCGTAAGCATTGTCGTTGAAGAAGGGGTTTCCGTCATCCTCCGAGCTCAGACTTATGAATACTCCTTCCCTAGCCATATCAAAAACACACAAGGGTGATATGAAGAAATGGATGTCTCACTTACCCAACGTTACCTTTTTTTGGTCGTATTGAGGCTAGTGGACGAGCCTAGGTGTAGGGCGGTATGTCAAGAGCGAGTCCAAAAAGATCGAAAGAAAACCGCAAACGACAACACACACGCTTTATGTGGAAGGAAAATGGGTTACGAAAATGGCGAGGAAAGACGACAAAATCCGAAGAAAAGTTTGTTGTAAAACATGGAGAAGAACCGAAAAGAAATGCTAACACAAAAACCAATCCTAGTGGAGGAAGATGATATGGTGGAAACTAAAATGAAACACACACACAAGGGATAAATGGGGTTAGTGCGGCCAATGGACGAGCGAAGACGAAATGTACCTAACGAAGACTAAGCTCAATGACACACCAACACAAGGAGGACGCTAGCTCAAACCGCAATTTACAAGAGGCAACAAGATCCGCACCGTGGCAACCGTTCACTCTCTCTTCTTTTGCGGCGCGAAGCTACACGTTCCTACAATGGATAGCAATTGGCATCGATCTTTTGCTTCTTATTCTATCTTTTTTTTCTGTTTTTGACGATGATTCCAAAATGCCAATGCCTACTAATACGATGCCAAGCGATGTAAAAGAGCTAGTCCAAGTAGGAAAGGTAGACACTGAGTGGGGTTAGTTCAAGCGGAAGCAAGTTATACCTAAGCGGTGGATGATGACGGACTTGCGGCTGATGGATGTCGATGCCGTGTTGATCCGTTGATGTAGTTGCGTAGGCGATATCGATGGCGATGCGTAGGAACTTGTCTCACTTAATTCGAAGCAACGACGACAAAGAAAAACAAGTTACAAAATCTTTCCAGAAATCGAAGAGCAGAGATTTTCTGTGATTTTTGCTGAAATTCGAAATTCCTTCAAAGTCAAGATATTTTTGGACAAATTCGAGAAAAGTGGCTGAATAGAAAGGTGGGGAATGGTCTTTGGCAACAAATCCATGGATCAAAACCACAAAAAACTCAACAAATCGACAGATTAGTCGAAATCCCTTTTTGGCTATTTTTGGTGAAATTTTCGAATTTATGGTGGATAGAAGAAAAATTGGTGGAAAAGGAGTGGAGTGGGGGTCGAATTCGTGTCAATCTAGCTCTGGATACCAGATGATGCAGAGGGGTTAGCTCCTAGATGGCCCGATCTTCACGAATCGAAGAAGAACACGAAGAACGAACGAAGAACGCGATGAACACGAAGAACACGAGAGGGGGAATCGAGGGGAAATCGTGCGAAAACGCGGGGAAACACAAGGGAGATAAATAGCGAGAACCGAAGGACCCCAAATCTCCCGTCAACTAAACCCCGAGGGCCGCCTACAGAACGATCGATCCAACTGAGCTCACCTTGATTGAATCCGCTTCAGACCTGTAGACGGTCCACTACGCCAATCGAACCTCAAGGATTAGTTGAGGAACATTGGACAACTCCTAACTAAATCCCAAAGAGAGAGGATAGGTAGTTGGATGAATCTAGATACGGTCCTAGATACGAATCATAGGTGTAGTCTTGATACGGTCCTAGGTACAACCATAGGAGTAGCCTCACAAGAGGGATCCAAGAGCAAAGCTCAAAGTTCTAATTTAATCTCTAAACCTAGATCTAGCTCGGGGGAGTACTTATATAGACAAGGGGTCGGAGTAGGTTGAAAAGGGGTGAAAATACCGTCCATTCGTGTGTCTTCAGGGGGGCCTGCCCTTGAGGCCGGGGTGGGAGCTGGGGCGTCCCTGGCCACGTCGGCCTAAGGCCGGGGTGGAGGAGAGGGCAGGCCAGCCTGGGCCGAGGTGGGGAAGGGGATCTGGCCTGGGGGCCGGCCTCAGGCCGGGGTGGAGGTCGAGACCTTCCGAGGGGGCCCGGCCTGACGAGGGGGAGGAGCCGGCCTGGGGTCGGGGTGGAGGCCGGATCCTTCTGTGGGGTGGCCGACCTGAGGTGGAAGGGGGGCCGGCCTGGCCGGGGTTTGAGGCCGGGGCCCATGTTTTCCACCTTCTTCCTTCGTTCCTTCTTCTTCCTTCACGCCATCTTCTCAGACTTCTTCCATAGGTTCTTGGGCATCGCCAAGAGGTGAGCTCTACCATTGTCTTGGATGTTCCTTGGGCCTAACCTAACACAACCAAACAATTGGTTCCACTTTGCTACCCCCTTCCGGATCACGTAAAGGGGCCAAATCGGCAGTTCGCCTTTTCCCTAACGGGGCTAGGGTTTGTACGGAGAGGGGCTCCAGAGCGTCTGAATGCCACCAAATCCCATGGTATTCCATACCACGTGTGTTAGAGTGTGGCATGGGTATTGGATTCCCAATATTCCCTCACTCTCTGTGTTACGGCTTCACCAGCGTCAGATTCTCTTTGGCGGGCTCCAGGACTACTTAGAGCCCGAAACTCCCAGATTTGTCGGAACGGCGGGAACCTCACATAATATTTGTATAGATATGACAGGGTTACATCTTGTTAGTCTTAGTCGGGATTCCGACATTCCCCACTTTTAATTACATAGTCATTTGATAACCAATTGCATAGATTGTCAATTTATTTAAGTCACCCATCATGCATCCGATGGCCAGCAATATTTCTGTCCATGCCCACACGAACTCGCGCGCGCAGAATTTTCGTGCCGCACCCACCCCAAATTATGGATCAAACTTTGGCGCCTCCCCCACAACGCGCGCGCACGCCTCTTACAAAATTTTGCACCTTCCTCTACCCACCCGCGGCCTCTCAACGAAATTCCCCCGCCTCCTTTTTTCCATTGACGAAGTTTCCCTCTTTCCTCTCTTCCAACCTCGCTGCGTAGCTCTCCCACCTCGCGTCCTTGCCGTGTAGCTTTCCGTCCCGCTCCCACACGTCGCCGCGTAGCTTTCCGTCCCCATCTCCCACCTCGCCGCGTAGCTCCGTCCGGTCTAACATTCCCCCGTGCGGGTCTTACACCTTGCCATGTAACTCGCCTTCCCGGTCTCCCAACTCGCCAGTTTCCGCCCAGCTTTTCCACCTCGCCGTCCAGTTCTGCCACCTCGTCGTTCAGGTCGCCGTCCAGATCTTCCACCTCGCCGCCAGATCTGCCACCTCGCCTTCCAGGTCGCCGTCAAGATCTGCCACCTCACTGTCCAGCTCGCAGTTCGGCCACCTCGTCACCAACCTCACCTTACATCTAGGTCTCCCACCGCCTAACTAACCTCGCGGCAACTTCCTCGTCGAGGTCTGCCACCTCGTCACTAACCTTAAGGCAACTATCTCATCAAGGCCTGCCACCTTGACTCCTGAAGAGATGGTTTCAGCCATGGCAAGCAGTAAGAAAAAGGACCTACATCCTGAGGCGATCTCGAGATAATTATTTCAGCCTATTTGATGCTTATTCCGCGCACATTTTTGTTTATGTTTTAGTTCCTGATATCGTGAAAATTGCCTGTTATGTGCTTCTTTATGTTTGATGAGTTCCTATGGTCAAAATTTGCTTATTTTGTACATAGATGCACTCATTTTACTATGTATGTTGTTAAAATTGAAATGGTAAGTAGCGTGCCATAAAAAGTGAACAGAGGGAGTAGTACAGAACAATCAACACCAGCACTATATGTTAGAACATCCCTCCATGGAAGAAACCCAAATCTTACTATGTTGCTTTAATGGGTTCTTATAGTATCTAGTGTGATGTTTGTAGCTTACGTTGAGCTCTTGATTTATGTTGGAACCACCTGTAAAATCCATTGACGAAACAAGGATCAATAATGTCCTGAGAAACCATCTGCGGCTGGGTAGATATTATCATATGCTGTTGCAAGCCCGACCATACTCTCCCCTAAAAAGAGCAATAAGGAAAGCTCTGGATCCAAGTATGATCCTCGAGGGGAGGAAGACTTCACTGAAGAAGCTGAACCTTTACCTTCTAGCTCAACAGCCTTTCATGATAGCTCAGTAGTGAAGGTGCTCCTTACTTATCTCGTGTGGGAATGGTGGCCTAATTACTGCATTTACATATATGTTGTGCTACCATCCCCATTGATCTGTACATGTGAACTATGCAGGTAGGAAACTCAAAGTCAAGGCGACATCCGGTAGGGGGCAGATGCCTCCAGGCGACAACTCCTTGACTGGCAAGAAGCATGTCCGTGCTGACAGACAACACATCACCTGTTACTCCGATAGGAGATAAAAATATCCAGAAGAGTACCTGGCAGTTTCCGCACCCAGAACGGGTCGAACAAGGAGTACGAGGTTGCAGAACCAACCCACAAATCCTGTCAGGACACCACCACTCGGGAAGAAGAAGCCATCTAAGTCCCACAAGAAGCCATCAGACAATGACAAGACGGTAGATGTCGAACACAAGCAGCCAGCTGCCGTCCAAACCAAGGTGATAGCTGTAGTGACCGAGAAGGCAGCCGTCCCGCTCGAGATGGAAGCTCCCCAACTTGGCCAGCAGGAATCTGCCCAAAACAAGCAGACAGTTGCCCATGGCCATCTGGAAGCTGCCCAATACAAGGATGCAACTGACCACCGTGAGGAGACACACACCCAGTACGAGCAGGATCTTCTCGCTGGCCAGCTGCCAGGTCCCCAAGTCGAGCTCCCACCATTCCAACATGAGGGGCAAGGTTCCCAAGTCGAGGAGGTAGATGCCCACTCTGAGGCACTGGTTTCTGACCCATGGTCTGAAGATCGGCATCACTTGTGCCAGGAAGGTAACATGTTAGAGAACTGTGCTATCCATTTCCAGAATTAAATCCAAAATGCAGAACACTAACTCTAGTGCGGCCACATTTTTTTAGATAATCAACCTGGAGACATCACTATAAGTGGTGGAGGTGGGGTTGATAGGGGAATAAACATGGGGAAGGGGCTGGACAGGATGTCCAGAGGAAAGAGGATCAGAATAGTTATTCCTCCTCGATGTACTAGGCCAACTGACGAGAAAATTTCTGCCATGTATGCCACTGCATGTTCAATTGCAGCCAAGGAGGTTGTCCCCGTCTTTCTCCATTGGAAGTAGTACAACAAAAGAACGACATATTTAAAGCCTTTGCTGGCCATGTGGCTGTAAGTTTTGTAACTCTTGATTCCAGTTCTGTCCACCGCTGTTCATAAAAATGAAGTATGCTATTTCTTTTGTTTCAGTCAAAGTTTCTAATGGACCTCGACGACCCTAATATCATGTCCTCTCTTGAAATGCATCTCAGGAGCCGTACAAAGAACATGCGTCATATTCTGAAGAAGGAGTATTGGAACAAAGTCAAAGACAAGACTAAGGTTTTGCCTAAAGCTCCACCAATAGAGAAGATTGAAGATGCTGAATGGCAAGCTTTACTAGCCAGCTGGGGCTCAACCAAGAAACAGGTATGTGTCTTTGCTCACTCGAACTGCTATTGCATCAATTCGATAACCATGATTGTTGCTAATACTTCATACTTTGTTTGTGTAGACGACCTGTCTGAAAGCTGCACAAAGCAGAGGCTGTGTCATGTACCCTGCTCATACGGGTTCTCGGAGTTATGAGATTTGTTGCGACAAGGATCAAGATGCAGTTCAACTGTTCAAAGCTACGCACATAAACAAGGCGGATGGAACATACCCTTCGCCTGTGAAAAATGCAATTGTAAGCTCCCCGGAATTCTTCACAACTCTGTAATCAACATTTTACCGTCAATAGATTCTTGTAGGACACCTTCCCTTTGTGAATTCTGCTAGCAAACTTCTGTCATCAGCTATTTCACCCATGATTGTCATCTTCTAGTTCATGTACATGCATGCTTTAACTTGCTTGTCATCTGCTAGTTCATGTACACGCATGCTTTAACTTGCTTGTCATCTGCTATTTTAATCTATGTTCTGTACATGCTTGTCGTGTGCTATTTTCATCTATGTTCCTCAGATGCCTGTTTTTCCATCATCTATGTCCCTTAAAAGCTACTTTGGCTAAGACGTATGCCGCAGCGCGTGTAATCAACTCGGTGCGAACTCTGAGCTTTGTTAAGTCAAAGCTGGGCAATAAAATGCCTTTTATCTACAAAAAAAAAGCTAGTTCGGCTGCTGTTGCATATATGCTTGTACATGCAGACCCGTTGTCATTTCAGCATCACCAGATACGTCTCTTAAAATATGCACTTGAGCGTGCTGTCATTTCAGCATAGTTTCCAACTATGTTTTGTACATCCTTGTCGTCAACTAATTTATCTACGCTTCTCGCTAGTAATGTACCTGCGTGTTTAATTGCTTGTCATCTGCTAGCTTATGTATGCTTGTCATCTTATATTTCATATCAATGTTCCTTATGAGCTAGTTCAGCTGCTATCTCATCTTGTCGTTTTGCATGCTTTTTAGGCTGAAATGGAAGCAAAGATGGTGCCAGCTTCGCCGGGGGGTACAGTCAGGCCACCTCTTGTCTACCGCCGAAGCTGTCGCTGAGGTGCTCGGGCAGGGCCAGCGAAAGCCTACGTTCCTAAAGAACATAGGCGTGACAACCAGCCGATTTAGAGCAACAAAGTGTGAGCTCCAGCATCAGGTTAACTATGAGATAATCACGAAGCGGGAATTTGTCATGGAGCTGAAGGCAGCCAGGGATCAGGCTGATGCAGACAGGATCGCCCACCAACAAGAACTGGATGACATTCGAAAGCAATCTGCAGAGTATACCCAGGCTCAATATAAAACCAATGCCATTCTTCAGGGGCTACTGGGTATGCCACTTCCTACGCCCCAACACAACCCTGCGACTAGCAAACTAGGCAGCTGATATGAAACTGTTTCTCTTCGTGATGTATTTTGGTGGCTTTTTGGTAGGTGCCCTTGGTGGGATTTTTTGTGCCCCTTGTGAGGCTGTGAACTATGGCAGATGGCATTCGATGTCTCTGCTGGTGGCCCTTGTGAGGTTGTGAACTATTGTAGATGGCCTTTGATGCCTCTACGGGTGGCCCTTGTGAGGCTGTAACCAGTCTTATTTGCTGCATGTTTTTGCGTGTGCTTTTCTGTGAAAACTAGCAGTGCTAGAATTTAAAATTCGTCCGCACCGGCTAAACGGCCTTTCGAACCCCGACGGGAAAAAAACGTCGATACACGATGACGTCACCCGAGTACCTGGCGACGGTTACGATCCGTACGAGAACACGTGGTACATATGGTAGGTCCATGAGGCGGCACCTTATTGGATGAAAATCGCGAGAGAAAATCACGTCACGGATACGTTTCGACGTGGACATGCCATGTTGGTCAACGTGTTGGCTCATGATTCGCGTCGTCTTACGACGAACTAAAACGTCTCAACGTTGGACAACGTTATAAATTCGTCGATAATAAGCGTATACGTGGAACTTTAGGAGAGCGCCATGTGGCACCTCTATAGTGCTTGAACCCGCGACGGTAAAATAAACGTCCCACGTATTATGACATCATAAAACGGGATCGATGACGTCATAAAAGGAGGTAACAGTATTTCCAATCGCGACGTTTTAAATATTTCAAGAAAATGACGACATCCGAAACGGTAGAACTGACGTCAGCGGCGCCCGTAACGGGTAACGGAAAATACGATGCCACGTGTGCACACGCTGCAACGAAAAAAAACGTCACAGCAAGCATATGATGCGACATCAGTATCCGGCTCCGTGGGGCCGTCGATGTATTGCTGAGTGTCAGCATATGATGCGAGCTCGTAGGCTATTTCTTTGCGGCGCAAGATGTACTCATCCCGTTTGGTCCATTTGGAGTTGGTGCGGACGTCCTTGAGCTTCTCCATATCCAAGTTTTCGTACCAGGAGAGCACCGTGTGGAGGGCTTCATCTGCGCCAGCACAGGCTGCGGAGGCGTGCCACTTCTTCAGCTCCTCCTTGACATGGTTCAAGTCGGCGGCCATCTCATTGATAGTATCCGGGATCTGCTTCTCTGGCCAGAACAGCTTACACTACCAAATTCTGCGCGAACCGGAACGTTTTGAGCAGCACGTTTTGATAACGTCGTGTTGTTTCCGTCGCGGATGGCTGAAAAGTGGAATTTGCTCTCGAAGGACGCGGTCCATCTCGACGTTTCTTATATGTTCCGTCGCGGATATTTTTTCCCCGCCCCAATAGGCCCAGTTGGAGGCGAGTTTCGTTCCACGAGAACGTCGCAGATTAGTCGAATATATCCCTTTGCATTTCTGTCATTTATTTGTCCATATTGTGAAATCGAATTATCTGTTTGGTATATGTTTTTGCATCGGAGTTAGTCTAATGTAACCCTTTTAACTTCTGTCACTTAGATCCATCGAAACTTCTGTCATCTATATCTCCATATTGTGAACTAAAATTATATCTATCTTAAGAAAATAAACATAGACTACATATTAATAGAAACCACCCAATACAACCAACGAGATTGTGGATCTAAAGAAAACATCAGAAGCACGGGGGCAGCAGTAGGGGGCTAAAAGTGCATCAGTAGGGGGCCGACAGCTCCTCCGATGGCACTGGATCCTCCGACGGCACTGGATCCTCTGACGCACTGTATCCTCCCTTGGCACTGAATCCTCCCTTTCCTGGGGACTCACAGCTGCGAGGAGAGCGATCAGAGTTTTCTTCTCTGCCAAGGCTAAACCGATCTTCAGTTCCCCAACCTGCGAGGTCAGTTCGACGTTGGTGGCCATCATCTTGGACATATCATCCATCAACTTCCGATACGCTACGAGGGAAGCTTCGCCCTGGGCCACCTGCTCCAACCTGGCATCGCGTGCCTTCTTGAGATTGTCGTAGGCGAGCTTCAAGGCCTTCTCAAGCTCAGCTTCTAGGATGTCAACCCTCTTCGCCAGAGCGGCGAAGATGACCCTCTTCTCGGCTTCATGTGCCCTGTAGATAGTTGCATGATAGGAAGTTGATGTTAATCTAAAAGGAAAATGGATCTAAGAAAGATGAAATCACGAGGAATTCAGAAACGGATCTAAGAAAGATGAAAGCACGAGGAATTCTGAAAAGGATCTAAGAAAGAAGAAATCACGAGGAATCCAGAAACGGATCAGAAGTACGTGAACGGAAATGGAACCTACAAGAGGGCAGCAGACCGCTTCGCCGGTGGAGCCATGGCCGCCTGGAGGAACGATCGAGCAGCTACTACGTCAAAGGGTTTTCGCTTGAGGGGAGGCGGTGAGGTAGATAGAGGATGAACTGAAGAGTGCGTCTATTTATACACCGAGAGGGGGAGTGGAACGGAGGAGCCGTATGCACGACGGAGCAATAACTGGCCGCCGGAACTAAAGCGACACGTTTCACGTTCACAATATCGTGACGAACGCGTGGCATGCTGCATGCCAGGGTTACTGCGGTGAGTGGAAAAGCGGTTGTTTCCACACTTGGGCCATGATGGCACTTTCTTGGGCCCTCTCCTGTCAGGCCCTTTTTATTGGGCCTTATAGCACTCTGTAGCCCATAATTATCCTACTACAGTTGCAGCCCAAAATAAGAAGGAAGAAATGTTGAAACTTCAACGAACACATAAAACGTCGAAATTTTGATTATTTTGACACGTTTCAACATCTTCCACACTATAAAACACTACACATCATCCCAGAATGTGTCGTCAAGTTCATCGTCATCGGAGTCCTGTATAAGGCATATAACGAGGACATTCAAGGCAAAGAAAAGTGGAACAATGGAAACAAATGTAATACGAGCCTCATATATCATTGCCATGCAAACCAAGGGCAAAAGAAGTGCTTATAATAGCATGTACGAATACATATACTAAAATTGGATACACTATAAGGTATTATAGACACTCCCTTTCCCTTTACCATGGCCTAGTTTAAATCATCGGCATATAGCAACGATGACATTCAAGGCAAAGAAAAGTGGAACAATGGAAACAAATGTAATACGAGCCTCATATATCATTGCCATGCAAACCAAGGGATAAAAGAGTGCGTACAATAGCATGTACGAATACAAATACTCAAATTGTATACACTACAATGTATTATAGACACTCTCTTTCCCTTTACCATAGCCTAGTTTAAATCATCGGCATATAACAAGGAGGACATTCACGACAAAGAAAAAGTGGAACAATGGAAACAAATGTAATACGAGCCTCATATATCATTTCCATGCAAACTAAGGACAATAAAAGTGCCTATAATAGCATGTACGCATACAAATACTAAAATTGTATACACTACAAGGTATTATAGACACTCTCTTTCCCTTTACCATGGCCTAGTTTAATCATCGTCATATAACAAGGAGGACATTCAAGGCAAAGAAAAGTGGAACAATGGAAACTAATGTAAAACGAGGCTCATATATCATTGCCATGCAAACCAAGGCAAAAAGAAGTAATTACAATAGCATGTACGAATACAAATACTCAAATTGTATACACTACAAGGTATTGTAAACACTCTCTTTGCCTTTACCATGGACTAGTTTAAATCATCGGCATATAACAAGGAGGACTCAAGGCAAAGAAATGTGGAACAATAGAAACAAATGTAATACGAGACTCATATATCATTGCCATGCAAACCAAGGGAAAAATTAGTGGCTATAATAGCATGTACGAATACAGATACTCAAATTGTATACACTACAAGGTATTATAGACAATCTCTGTCCCTTTACCAAGGCCAAGTTTAATCATCGACATATAACAAGGAGGACATTCAAGGCAAAGTAAAGTGGAACAATGGAAACAAATGTAACGAACCTCATATATCATTGCCATGCAAACCAAGGGATAAAAGAGTGCGTACAATAGCATGTACGAATACAAATACTCAAATTGTATACACTACAATGTATTATAGACACTCTCTTTCCCTTTACCATGGCCTAGTTTAAATCATCGGCATATAACAAGGAGGACATTCAAGACAAAGAAAAAGTGGAACAATGGAAACAAATGTAATACGAGCCTCATATATCATTTCCATGCAAACCAAAGGCCAGGCGAGTGCCTATAATAGCATATACGAATACAAATACTCAAATTGTATACACTACAAGGTATTAGACACTCACTTTGCGTTTACCATGGCCTATTTTAAATCATCGGCATATAACAAGGACATTCAAGGCAAAGAAAAAGTAAAACAATGGAAACAAATGTCCTCATATATCATTGCCATGCAAACCAAAGGCCGAGAAAGTGCCTAAAATAGCATATACGAATATAAATACTCAAATTGTATACACTATAAGGTATTTTAGACACTCTCTCTGCCTTTACCATGGTCTAGTTTAATCATCGGCATATAACAAGGAGGACATTCAAGGCAAAGAAAAGTGGAACAGTGGAAACAAGTGTAATACGAGCCTCATATATCATTTCCATGCAAACCAAGGGAAAAAGGAGTGGTTATAATAGCATGTACGAATACAAATACTCAAATTGTATACACTACAAGGTATTATAGACACTCTCTTTCCCTTTACCATGGCCTAGTTTAAATCATCAACATATAACAAGGAGGACATTCAAGGCAAAGAAATGTGGAACAATAGAAACAAATGTAATACGAGCCTCAGATAACATTGCCATGCAAACCAAGGCCAAGCGGGAGCCTATAATAGCATATACGAATACAAATACTCAAATTGTATACACTACAAGGTATTATAGACACTCTCTCGGCCTTTACCATGGCCTAGTTTAATCATCGACATATAACTAGGAGGACATTCATCATGTTTATAAATTAGGATACACAAAACAAAAACAGGTGGAACAATGGAAAATGCACAGAAAAAATGAATCTGACCTCAGAATTTCTAAGTACAACAAGTATAGTCACTACTAGCACCTGGCCTCGGTAAATCATTAGCCAAAGTGTTAATAATTTGGTCAAAATTGAAATAACCTTGCAAAAATACTAAATCTAAGCGGTGAACCCAAAAAAACCCCCAAATCTAAGCCTAATCTAACTGAAGCACCCAAATCGGGTACAGAATTAAACCATAACCTTTCGAAATCATGGTGGAAATAGATGAACTAAGCGTGCCAGATATCCCAAAATTAAGCCATAGAGCAAAACCACGTCTACGGGAGAAAATACGAAGCAGAGACGCAGAATGAACGGTAAAAACATGTAGATCTACCGTGCATGTCTTGCTACGCAGAAAAATCGAGCTCAATCTACAGATCTACGATACATACAAGGGATAAGAGGGTTAGATATCATCTTACTGCCATTGCCAAAACCCTCGAAGAGGACGGGACGACGCACGCGGTGATCTGAAAAAAAGCCGATGAAGATCCTACCTGCCAAGGGAAGAAGAGGAGGCCTGGCCTTCGTTTCCCGCTGAGGATGGTCACCGCGGTGCTGTCGATGTCCTGGCGGAAGAAAACCCGCCGACGGAGAGAGGGCAATCTCAGGAAGGTGGTGAGAGAGATAGAGCGAGTGATATGACTAGAAGAGAGAGAGGGGGAGGTGAGCGCAATTAAAGGGCGCGCCTTCCCGAAGGGGTTGACGGCTTGAGACTACATCTCCCGCACAATAAAGGGCCGGCCTAGCGCCAGTTGCCCAAAACATTTCACAAAAGAGAACAATAATAATTTGAAATGGAAAGAAAAACAATTAATACGGAATAATAATAATTTAACCATAAGATACTCCATCCGTTTGATCTGACAGAATAAAAACTTCCACGATTTTTTTGAAAGACAAAATGCAGATTCAATAGCTAGCCCTGCTGGGGAAAAAGGCGGAACTGCCGTTCTAGACCTCTACATGAGCCGAAAGGGGGTAGCAAAGTGGAACCAATTGTTTGGTTGTGTTAGGTTAGGCCTAAGGAACACCCAATACAATGGTAGGGCCCACCTCGTGGAAAGATTCCCCAGCTCCGTCAGATCCGGGAGTTTCGGGCTCTAGGTAGTCCTGGAACACGCTAGAGAGAATCCGACATCGGTGAAACCCTAACACAGAGAGCGAGTGAATCTTGGGAATCCAAGACCCATGCCAAACTCTATCACACGTGGTGTGGCGTGTAATGGGATTTGGTGGCATTCAGACGATCCGGAGCCCCCTCTCCGGATAAACCGTAGCCCCGCTGGAAAAAAGACGGAATTAATTGTCGTTCTGCCCCATCTACATGAGCCGAAATGGGGTAGCAAAGTGGAAAAAATTTCTTGGCTGTGTTAAGTTAGGCCAAAGGAACACCCAATACAATGGTAGGGCCCACATCTTGGAGATATTCCCCCAGTTCCGTCAGATCCGGGAGTTTCGGGCTCTAAGTAGTCCTAGAACACGCTAGAGAGAATCCGACGCCGGTGAAGCCCTAACACAGAGAGAGAGAGGTAGTCTCTGGTATACAAGACCATGCCACACTCTAAAACAGATGGTATATCATATCATGGTATTTAGTGGCATTCATACGATCCGGAGGCCCCCTCGGAGAAACCATAGCCCCGCTGGGGAAAAAGGCGGAACTACCGTTCTGGCCCCTCTACGTGAGTCGCAAGGGGGTAGCAAAATGGAACCAACTGTTTGGTTGTGTTAGGTTAGGAACAAGGAACACCAAAGAAAATGTTAGGGTCCACCTCTGGGCCAGATTCCCCTAGTTCCATCAAATCCGGGAATTTCGTGCTCTAAGTGGTCCTGGAACCCGCTAGGTAGAATCTGACGCCGGTGAAGCCTTAACACAGAGAGCGAGGGACTCTTGGGCATCCTAGACCCATGACACACTCTAACACACATGGTATGGTATACGTACAATGGCATTTGGTTGCACTCAGACGACCCCGGAGCCCCCTCCGGAGAAACCATAGCCCTGGTGGGGAAAAAGACGGAACTGTCATTCTGCCCCATCTACGAGAGTCGGAAGGGGGTAGCAAAGTGGAACTAACTGCTTGGTTGTGTTAGGTTAGGCCCAAGGAACACCCAAGAGAACTGTAGGTCCCACCTCTTGGCACGATTCCCCTAGTTTCGTCACACCCGGGAGTTCGGGCTCTCATTAATTAGTCCTGGAACCCGCGAGAGAGAATCCGACACCGGTGAAACCCTAACACAGAGAGTGAGGTATCTCGGGTATCCAAGACCATTACACTCTAACACACATGTTATGTCATACCACGGGATTTGGTGGCATTCATACGATCCGGGGCCCCCCTCCGGAGAAACCACAGCCCCCTCGCTGGGGAAAAAGGCGGAACTGCCGTTCTGGCCCCTCTACGTGAGCCGGCAGGCGGTAGCAAAGTGGAACCAACTGTTTGGTTGTGTTAGTTTAGGCACAAGGAACACCAAAGAAAATTTTATGGTCCACCTCTTGGCAAGATTCCTCTAGTTCCGTCAAATCAGGGAGTTTCGGCCACTAAGTAGTCCTGGAACCCGCTAGAGAGAATCTGACGCCTATGAAGCTCTAACCCAGAGAGCGAGGGATTCTTGGGAATCCCAGAACCATGACACACTCTAACACACATGGTATGGTATACGTACCATGGGATTTGGTGGCATTCAGACGATCCGAAGCCCCTTCCGGAGAAACCATAGCCCCGCTAGGGAAAAAGACGGAAATGTCATTCTGCCCCATCTACGAGACTCGGAAGGGGGTAGAAAAGTGGAACGAACTGCTTGGTTGTGTTAGGTTAGGCCCAAGGAACACCCAAGAGAACTATAGGGCCCACCTCTTGGCAATATTCCCCTAGTTCCGTCACACCCGGGAGTTTCGGGCTTTCATTAATTTGTCCTGGAACCCGCGATAGAGAATCCGACACCGGTGAAACCCTAGCACAGAGAGTGAGGTAATCTTGGGTATCCAAGACCATGACACTATAACACACATGGTATTTAATACCACGGGATTTGGTGGCATTCAGACGATCCGGAGACCCCCGCTGGGGAAAAAGGCGGAACTGCCGTTCTGGCCCCTCTACGTGAGCCGGAAGGGGGTAGCAAAGTGGAACCAACTGTTTGGCTGTGTTAGGTTAGGCACAAGGAACACCAAATACAATTTTAGGGTCCACCTCTTGGCAAGATTACCCTAGTTCCGTCCAATCCGGTAGTTTCGGGCTCTAAGTAGTCCTGGAACCCGATAGAGAGAATCTGACACGGGTGAAGCCCTTACACAGAGAGCGAGGGACTCTTGGGCATCCATGACACACTCTAACACACATGGTATGGTATACCATGGGATTTGGTGGCATTCAAACGATCTGGAGCCACCTCTCCGGAGAAACCATAGCCCCGCTGGGGAAAAAGACGGAACTATCGTTCTGCCCCATCTACGTGAGCCGGAAGGGGGTAGCAAAGTGGAAACAATTTCTTGGTTGTGTTAGGTTAGGCTGAAGGAACACTCAATACAATGGTATGTCCCACCTCTTGGAAACATTCCCCCAATTTCGTCAGATCCGGGAGTTTCGGGCTCTAGGTAGTCCTGGAACACGCCAGAGAGAATCCGACGCCGGTAAAGCCCTAACACAGAGATAGAGGTAATCTCGGGCACAGAAGACCATGACACACTCTAACACACATGGTATGTCATACCATGGGATTTAGTGGTATTCATACGATCCGGAGCCCCCCTCCGGAGAAACCATAGCCCCCCGCTGGGGAAAAAGGCGGAATGGCCGTTCTGGCCCCTCTACGTGAGCCGGAAGGGGGTAGCAAAGTGGAACCAACTGTTTGGTTGTGTTAGGTTAGGCACAAGGAACACCAAAGAAAATTTTAGGGTCCACCTCTTGGCAAGATTCCCCTAGTTCCGTCAAATCCGGGAGTTTCGGGCTCTAAGTAGTCCTGGAACCCGCTAGAGAGAATCTGACGCCGGTGAAGCCCTAACACAGAGAGCAAGGGACTCTTGGGCATCCCAGACCCATGACACACTCTAACACACATGGTATGGTATACGTACCATGGTGTTTGGTGGCATTCAGACGATCCGGAGCCCCCTCCGGAGAAACCATAGCCCCGCTAAGGAAAAGAGACATAACCGTCGTTCTGCCCCATCTACGAGAGTCGGAAGGGGGTAGCAAAGTGGAACTTACTGCTGGGTTGTCTTAGGTTAGGCCCAAGGAACACCCAAGAAAACTATAGGGCCCACCTGTTGGCAAGATTCCCCCAGTTCCGTCACACCCGGGAGTTTCGGGCTCTCATTAATTAGTCCTGGAACCCGCGAGAGAGAATCCGACACCGGTGAAACCGTAACACAGAGAGTGAGGTAATCTCGGGTATCCAAGACCATTACACTCTAACACACATGTTATGTCATACCACAGGATTTGGTGGCATTCATACGATCCGGAGCCCCCCTCCGGAGAAACCATAGCCCCCCGCTGGGGAAAAAGGCGGAACTGCCTTTCTGGCCCCTCTACGTGAGCCGGCAGGGGGTAGCAAAGTGGAACCAACTGTTTGGTTGTGTTAGTTTAGGCACAAGGAACACCAAAGAAAATTTTATGGTCCACCTCTTGGCAAGATTCCTCTAGTTCTGTCAAATCCGGTAGTTTCGGCCACTAAGTAGTCCTGGAACCCGCTAGAGAGAATCTGACGCCGGTGAAGCTCTAACCCAGAGAGCGAGGGACTCTTGGGAATCCCAGACCCATGAAACACTCTAACACACATGGTATGGTATACTTACCATGGGATTTGGTGGCCTTCAGACGATCCGAAGCCCCTTCGGGAGAAACCATAGCCCCGCTGGGGAAAAAGACGGAACTGTCGTTCTGCCCCATCTACGAGAGTGGGAAGGGGGTAGCAAAGTGGAACGAACTGCTTGGTTGTGTTAGGTTAGGCCCAAGGAACACCCAAGAGAACTGTAGGGCCCACCTCTTGGCAAGATTCCCCTAGTTCCGTCACACCCGGGAGTTTCGGGCTCTCATTAATTAGTCCTGGAACCCGCGAGAGAGAATCCGACACCGGTGAAATCCTAACACAGAGAGTGAGGTAATCTCGGGTATCCAAGACCATCACACTCTAACACATATGGTATTTCATACCACGGGATTTGCTGGCATTCATACGATCCGAAGCCCCCCTCCGGAGAAACCATAGCCCCCCGCTGGGGAAAAAGGCGGAATTGCCGTTCTAGCCCCTCTACGTGAGCCGGAAGGGGGTAGCAAAGTGGAACCAACTGTTTGGACACACTCTAACACACGTGG
Source organism: Alopecurus myosuroides (assembly GCA_028641055.1). Classification (NCBI taxonomy): domain Eukaryota; kingdom Viridiplantae; phylum Streptophyta; class Magnoliopsida; order Poales; family Poaceae; genus Alopecurus; species Alopecurus myosuroides. The sequence goes on from CM054060.1 coordinate 201,151,571, forward strand.
TATGGTATACCATGGGACTTGGTGGCATTCAGACGATCTGGAGCCACCTCTCCGGAGAAACCATAGCCCCGCTGGGGAAAAAGACGGAACTGTCGTTCTGCCTCATCTACGTGAGCCGGAAGAGGGTAGCAAAGTGGAACCAATTTCTTGGTTGTTTTAGGTAAGGCCGAAGGAACACCCAATACAATGGTAGGTCCCACCTCTTTGAAATATTCCCCCAATTACGTCAGATCCGGGAGTTTCGGGCTCTAGGTAGTCCTGGAACACGCCAGAGAGAATCCGACGCCGGTGAAGCCCTAACACACAGAGAGAGGTAATATCGTGTATACAAGACCATGACACACTCTAACACACATGGTATGTGATACCATGGGATTTAGTGGCATTCATACTATCCGGAGCCCCCCTCCGGAGAAACCATAGCCCCCGCTGGGGAAAAAGGCGGAACAGCCGCTCTGGCCCCTCTACGTGAGCCGGAAGGGGGTAGCAAAGTGGAACAAACTATTTGGTTGTGTTAGGTTAGGCACAAGGAACACCAAAAAAAATGTTAGGGTCCACCTCTTGGCAAGATTCCCCTAGTTCCATCAAATCCGGGAGTTTCGGGCTCTAAGTAGTACTAGAACCCGCTAGAGAGAATCTGGCGCCGGTGAAGCCCTAACACAGAGAGCGAGGGACTCTTGGGCATCCCAGAACCATGACACACTCTAACACACATGGTATGGTATACATACCATGGGATTGGGTGGCATTCAGACGATCCGGAGGCCCCTCCGGAGAAACCATAGCCCCGCTGGGGAAAAAGACGGAACCGTCATTCTGCCCCATCTACGAGAGTCGGAAGGGGTAGCAAAGTGGAACTTACTGCTTGGGTGTGTTAGGTTAGGCCCAAGGAACACCCAAGACAACTGTAGGGACCACCTCTTGGCAAGATTCCCCCAGTTTCGTCACACCCGAAGTTTTGGGCTCTCATTAATTACTCCTGGAACCCTAACACAGAGAGTGAGGTAATCTCGGGTATCCAAGACCATTACACTATAACACACATGTTATGTCATTCCACGGGATTTGGTGGCATTCATACGATCCGGAGCCCCCTCCGGAGAAACAATAGCCCCCCGCTGGGGAAAAGGGCGGAACTGCCGTTCTGGCCCCTCTACGTGAGCCGACAGGGGGTAGCAAAGTGGAACCAAATGTTTGGTCGTGTTAGGTTAGGAACAAGGAAAACCAAAGAAAATGTTATGGTACACCTCTTGGCAAGATTCCCCTAGTTCCGTCAAATCCGGGAGTATCGGGCTCTAAGTAGGCCTGGAACCCGCTAGAGAGAATCTGACGTCGGTGAAGCTCTAACCCAGAGAGCGAGGGACTCTTGGGAATCCCAGACCCATGACACACTCTAACACACATGGTATGGTATACGTACCATGGTATTTGGTGGCATTCAGACGATCCGGAGCCTCCTCCGGACAAACCATTGCCCCGCTGGGGAAAAAGACGGAACTGTTGTTCTGCCCCATCTACGAGAGTCGGAAGGGGGTAGCAAAGTGGAACGAACTTCTTGGTTGTGTTAGGTTAGGCCCAAGGAACACCCAAGAGAACTGTAGGTCCCACCTCTTGGCACGATTCCCCCAGTTCCGTCACACCCGGGAGTTTCGGGCTCTCATTAATTAGTCCTGGAACCCGCGAGAGAGAATCCGACACTAGTGAAACCCTAACACAGAGAGTGAGGTAATCTCGGGTATCCAAGACCATGACACTCTAACACACATGGTATGTCATACCATGGGATTTGGTGGCATTCATACGATCCGGAGCCCCCCTCCGGAGAAACCATAGCCCCCCGCTCGGGAAAAAGGCGGAACTTCCGTTCTGGCCCCTCTACGTGAGCCGGCTGGGGTAGCAAAGTGGAACCAACTGTTTGCTGTGTTAGGTTAGGAACAAGGAACATGAAATAAAATGTTAGGGTCCACCTCTTGGCAAGATTCCCCTAGTTCCGTCCAATCCGGGAGTTTCGGGCTCTAAGTAGTCCTGGAACTCGCTAGAGAGAATCCGACGCCGGTGAAGCCCTTGCACAGAGTGTAACACCCGGGGGATTTCCCTCAGATAGAATTGCTTGTTTTCCATTTGGCATTGCATCATGCATCATTTGCATTGCACTTTGCTTCAAACCATTTTTAGAAAATTCAGACAAATTTATACTTTCAACCATGCTCAAATGGTTCCAATTAAAATTGCAAACAAATAATTTTGGGAGTTGGAAATAATAAAAATGGGTTGGTTTTCAAATTGGTATTAAATGAAACCCAAATTTGAATTCAAATTTCAAAAATTCAAACAAGTGTGCAATTTGAAAATTCTGGAAAACAAAAGGTCATGCAACTGGGCTTTTGACTTGTTTAACCCACTAAGAATATTTTGGGAATAAAACCCTAAAGTTTTCTTCTCTAAATTCTTCTCCTTTCTATTTCTACAAAAAAAAAACAAAACAAACAAAAGAAAAATAACAAAAGCACAGTGGGGAGGCAGGCCTGAGCCCACCTACGACCCACAGGCCTTAAGGCCCAGCCCACACGGCCTTCGGCCTTTTCCCTTCACCGTACCACGACGATGTCGTCACCCACCTCTCCACGCCAAAAGCAGGGACAACACCGCACCTCACCTGCTCCTCCACGCTCCCCCCTTATCTTCCCCTCCTCCAAGTCTCTCCCCCCAAACCCTACCCACTCCATCTCCTTTCTCCTTCTCCACGCCACCACCAACTCCCTCTGTTTCCCTCAGATTTTCCTCTCCAATTCCACTGAATCTTCTGAAGAACAGACGGATGCCTCCATGGCCGCAGCTTGGAGGCCTTGGTGCCGATGCTGTGCTCGTCGTCGGGCGCCCATCTTCTCGGGAATGGAAACGTGGGGTTGTGGGCTGCGGACTTGCTGCAGACGCCGCGGCCGGAGAACGCCCGAGGCGACGGCGCCATCACCTTCTTCTTCCCCGTCGACAACCAGCTACACTACCGCATGCTGCGTCATCTCCGACCTCGTCGTCCTCGCCTCCCGCGTCTTCCACACCATCCCGGTGAGCCCGTGAGCCCCCGTACTCCCCTCCCTTGCTCTGTGTTTGGTCGTCATCGAACGGCGTCGTCGCCCCGTGTCTCTACCTTGCATCATCGCCGTCTCGCGTGCCCGTCGGCGCTTTCTGCATCTCCGTCGTGTGGCACCTGTAGAAACATTCAGTTTCGTCAGGAACTTTCCGCCGAAATCAACTACAAAAAGAAACCTAGCCTAGATCTATCACAAACGCTCCGATAGCCCAGTGGTTGGCTCGCCGTCCGCGCAGCACGGGCACACGGGATCGAATCCCCTCGGCCGCGCTTCGCCCCCCCCTTTTTTTTGCCAATTTTCTTCGCGGAGGTGCTGGTCCCATAGGTCAGCAGCACTGGACGCCAGCACAGCGCGCACCCAGGCCCCGCTAGCGCCACCGTGGCGCAGCCCCCCTTGTCAGTGACCTTGTGTCAACAGCGGCTCGGTGGATCTCGTTTTCCAGATCCAGATCTGGATCTGGAAATTGCCCCGAGGCCCCTGTCTTTTCTCTGTTTCGCACCAGAGCCCTCTGCCTCTGTTTTCTTCACACACCAGTCCCTGTCTTTTTGCAAAATGCACCCCAAACTTCAAATGCTTATATCTTTCAAACCACAACTCCAAACAATACAATTTTTATATGTTTTCCAGCCAGAAAAATGCAAGGAATATTAATATGCCACCCATGCTCATGTTTGCATCTTGTATTGTGCATTTTAGCCTGTGTTATGCATGTCAACCAAATAAAAACATATGGAATGTGTTGGGGTATTAACTAAATATTGCCCTATTCCATTTAACTTGTTAGCTCACCTACTTATTATTTTCCATGTTAAACAACATTTAATATGATGGCTAGATAAACAACTTGAACCAATAATCATTTTCCGGACTCCGATTCCGATTAAATTGCTTAAGTTGCATCTCCTTTTGCATCTCGCATGTCATGCATATAAAATTAGGATCATGCTGGATCTTTGCCGTAGTTGTAATTGTTACATCCGTTGTTTCTTTTAGCTCTTTGCCTCTTCGCGGATAGGACGTTGAGATGATGTAAGCAACGACAAGTTCTGCTATCTCTACAGCTGGTTTCTAGGCAAGTATACTCACTTGCTACCTATGGCTGCCTTTCAACACTTGTTACCGATTCTTCCCGTTGCCTTTATTCTGGCCTTATGATTCGATGCTTGTGTCTCGATCCTATAATATGTTTACCTTGCAACCATGATATAGCCTTCCTTCCACTTCCTATTACATGGTGTTTATTTACCCCGTAGGCCCTCGTGTCGTAGTTGCATGCTTAGGTTTGTTTGCGTTCGAGTCTTGTTGTCCTTTGTCGTATCACCTGTTTAGTCGATAGTTGGGTTTCAATCCAATCAACTTCATGTTAATGCTTGGGGTAATAATAATTTGATGATAAGACACCGGCAGGAGGCCCGACGTGGTTTTGATGCATGCTAGTGTCGAACTTAATTAGGAAAAGGGTCTTGTCCTCCGATCCATGATGAGCGCGCTAACCGCATGTGGGAAGCGAGTATGGGCGCCCCCCGCAACTTTGATTCGATTCGCATCGCGTCCAAATCGCCTCATTTAGTTCGGGTTTTCCATTTGCCGCATGCATATGCAGGTGCGAACCCTTGGCGCCAGAGTGGAACTTTTGTAGTCGGCATTTAGGGAGACACGTTCTTAGAGTGCTATGTGGGTCCCCTTTTCTTCGTGGGGCTTCATTAGCCGTGCGCTCAATTGCACGGGGTTCTTTGGGCTTGATGCGCAGAAGAGTTGGGTTGTGTTGAGTGCCTCGCTTGGTGGAAGAGCATTTCCATCTGGCGGGTTATTCTTACGTGTACGGCCAAATTGGTGCATCCCTGCAGGGTTAATCTTCTCGAGAAGCCGTGTTGTCCGCGGTTATGGATGACTTGGTGAAAGTGCTGGCTAACAAGTACTCAGACAACTTACACTTAACGATGATAACTTGACTAGTAATATAGATAACCTCCACCATAAAAATGAATGTCACCTTAATCAACAGTGTGAGTTTCCTTGGGTTGCTTCCTTATTAGGGGGTAACACTGGATGGGTATTGTTTGGTGAGTAGTTATAGTTGGTTTTATCGCGCTATCTTATCCCTCTCTAATAGCCGGAAGTTGTAGAGTGTCTCTCTAGTTGTTGCAGCAGCCCGCTGCCGCTTCTTTACACTACCCCCTTTTCTTTCCGTTCTACCCAAAGTATTTGTATCTTGTGATGATTGGTTACGCTGGTATCTTGTGAGTATGGTTTATCCACTTGCCAGTACTTAATAGTACTGACCCACGACTCCGTTCGTGGCTGCATATTCCACATTGCAGTCAACAGGTTTGAAGTCTGACGACGTTAGCTTGGGAATCCCTCCGGCTTGGCCTGGGCAGGGATTGGACGCCATCGGTTATCTTCAGGACTCTTAGTCCAATTTGTATCTTGTCCGTAGTCGGGCACTATGTTGTTTCTCCCGCTGTCATTTGGATCTTTGTATTGTATCAGTTGTATCCTTGACTCGTTTGAGTCGTCTTGTATATACCTCCTCTGTTGTTGTTGTGGATTATTTCGTGAACTGTTGTAACATTATCACAAGTGGCAACCTGAAATCGGTTATTATGAGGATTTGGGTGGAAATGCCGAAATCTGCATAGTGCCCGATCTCGGGGCGTCACAAATGGTATCAGATCGTGGTTTCTGATTCCCGATGTTGTCTCGATACGAATTGTTATCGAAGCAACGGGTCCGCAAAGTATGTAGGATAACCTCGCTAACGGTCGTGTTTGTAGAGTGTCTAAACTATTTGTGCTAAAACTATTTTTGGAAATATCTCACTAGGATTCTGATTTTCTTCTCATCTCTATTCTATTTCTCCTCCGATCTTATTTGTTTTGGAGCCCCTTCTCTTATCTATCTTTCAAAGTTTTAGGATCCTACGTGGGTGGGCGTTTTCTGAGCCGTTAACCTAATAGGTTCGATCATCGGAAGATTCCTGGTGGGAGAAGATCGTCATCAACCTGAGCAAGATTCCCTTGTTAGTGGTGTCGAGAAGTTTCTTAGTGGTGTCTAGGAGATCAACATGGAGCACGAAGACTCGATAGTCCGGCTTTTCCCTCTCTCTTGGCGTTGGCGGATTGCGAGGGCGCAATCCCTTGTTAGTGGTGTCGGCTGTAACACCCGGGGGATTTCCCTCAGATAGAATTGCTTGTTTTCCATTTGGCATTGCATCATGCATCATTTGCATTGCACTTTGCTTCAAACCATTTTTGGAAAATTCAAACAAATTTAAACTTTCAACCATGCTCAAATGGTTCCAATTAAAATTGCAAACAAATAATTTTGGGAGTTGGAAATAATAAAAATGGGTTGGTTTTCAAATTGGTATTAAATGAAACCCAAATTTGAATTCAAATTTCAAAAATTCAAACAAGTGTGCAATTTGAAAATTTTGGAAAACAAAAGGTCATGCAACTAGGCTTTTGACTTGTTTAACCCACTAAAAATATTTTGGGAATAAAACCCTAAAGTTTTCTTCTCTAAATTCTTCTCCTTTCTATTTCTACAAAAAAAACAAAACAAACAAAAGAAAAATAACAAAAGCACAGTGGGGAGGCAGGCCTGAGCCCACCTACGACCCACATGGCCTTCGGCCTTTTCCCTTCCCCGTACCACGACGATGTCGTCACCCACCTCTCCACGCCAAAAGCAGGGACAGCACCGCACCTCACCTGCTCCTCCACGCTCCCCTCCTTATCTTCCCCTCCTCCAAGTCTCTCCCCCCAAACCCTACCCACTCCATCTCCTTTCTCCTTCTCCACGCCACCACCAACTCCCTCTGTTTCCCTCAGATTTTCCTCTCCAATTCCACTGAATCTTCTGAAGAACAGACGGATGCCTCCATGGCCGCAGCTTGGAGGCCTTGGTGCCGATGTTGTGCTCGTCGTCGGGCGCCCATCTTCTCGGGAATGGAAACGTGGGGTTGTGGGCTGCGGACTTGCTGCAGACGCCGCAGCCGGAGAACGCCCGAGGCGACGGCGCCATCACCTTCTTCTTCCCCGTCGACAACCAGCTACACTACCGCACGCTGTGTCATCTCCGACCTCGTCGTCCTCGCCTCCCGCGTCTTCTACACCATCCCGGTGAGCCCCTGAGCCCCCGTACTCCCCTCCCTTGCTCTGTGTTTGGTTGTCATCGAACGGCGTCGTCGCCCCGTGTCTCTACCTTGCATCATCGCCGTCTCGTGTGCCCGTCGGCGCTTTCTGCATCTCCGTCGCATGGCACCTGTAGAAACATTCAGTTTCGTCAGGAACTTTCCGCCGAAATCAACTACAAAAAGAAACCTAGCCTAGATCTATCACAAACGCTCCGATAGCCCAGTGGTTGGCTCGCCGTCCGCGCAGCACGGGCACATGGGATCGAATCCCCTCGGCCGCGCTTCGCCCCCCTTTTTTTTTTGCCAATTTTCTTCGCGGAGGTGCTGGTCCCATAGGTCAGCAGCACTGGACGCCAGCACAGCGCGCACCCAGGCCCCGCTGGCGCCACCGTGGCGCAGACCCCTTGTCAGTGACCTTGTGTCAACAGCGGCTCGGTGGATCTCGTTTTCCAGATCCAGATCTGGATCTGGAAATTGCCCCGAGGCCCCTGTCTTTTCTCTGTTTCGCACCAGAGCCCTCTGCCTCTGTTTTCTTCACACACCAGTCCCTGTCTTTTTGCAAAATGCACCCCAAACTTCAAATGCTTATATCTTTCAAACCACAACTCCAAACAATACAATTTTTATATGTTTTCCAGCCAGAAAAATGCAAGGAATATTAATATGCCACCCATGCTCATGTTTGCATCTTGTATTGTGCATTTTAGCCTGTGTTATGCATGTCAACTAAATAACAACATATGGAATGTGTTGGGGTATTAACTAAATATTGCCCTATTCCATTTAACTTGTTAGCTCACCTAATTATTATTTTCCATGTTAAACAACATTTAATATGATGGCTAGATAAACAACTTGAACCAATAATCATTTTCCGGACTCCGGTTCCGATTAAATTGCTTAAGTTGCATCTCCTTTTGCATCTCGCATGTCATGCATATAAAATTAGGATCATGCTGGATCTTTGCCGTAGTTGTAATTGTTACATCCGTTGTTTCTTTAAGCTCTTTGCCTCTTCGCGGATAGGACGTTGAGATGATGTGAGCAACGACAAGTTCTGCTATCTCTACAGCTAGTTTCCAGGCAAGTATACTCACTTGCTACCTATGGCTGCCTTTCATCACTTGTTACCGATTCTTCCCGTTGCCTTTATTCTGGCCTTATGATTCGATTCTTGTGTCTCGATCCTATAATATGTTTACCTTGCAACCATGATATAGCCTTCCTTCCACTTCCTATTACCTGTTGTTTGTTTACCCCGTAGGCCCTCGTGTCGTAGTTGCATGCTTAGGTTTGTTTGCGTTCGAGTCTTGTTGTCCTTTGTCGTATCACCTGTTTAGTCGATAGTTGGGTTTCAATCCAATCAACTTCATGTTAATGCTTGGGGTAATAATAATTTGATGATAAGACACCGGCAGGAGGCCCGGCGTGGTTTTGAGGCATGCTAGTGTCGAACTTAATTAGGAAAAGGGTCTTGTCCTCCGATCCATGATGAGCGCGCTAACCGCATGTGGGAAGCGAGTATGGGCGCCCCCCCGCAACTTTGATTCAATTCGCATCGCGTCCAAATCGCCTCATTTAGTTCGAGTTTTCCATTTGCCGCATGCATATGCAGGTGCGAACCCTTGGCGCCAGGGTGGAACTTTTGTAGTCGGCATTTAGGGAGACACGTTCTTAGAGTGCTATGAGGGTCCCTTTTTCTTCGTGGGGCTTGATTAGCCGTGCGCTCAATTGCACGGGGTTCTTTGGGCTTGATGCGCAGAAGAGTTGGGTTGTGTTGAGTGCCTCGCTTGGTGGAAGTGCATTTCCATCTGGCGGGTTATTCTTACGTGTACGGCCAAATTGGTGCATCCCTACAGGGTTAATCTTCTCGAGAAGCCGTGTTGTCCGCGGTTATGGATGACTTGGTGAAAGTGCTGGCTAACAAGTACTCAGACAAGTTACACTTAACGATGATAACTTGACTAGTAATATAGATTACCTCCACCATAAAAATGAATGTCACCTTAATCAAAAGTGTGAGTTTCCTTGGGTTGCTTCCTTAGTAGGGGGTAACACTGGATGGGTATTGTTTGGTGAGTAGTTATAGTTGGGAATCCCTCCGGCTTGGCCTGGGCAGGGATTGGACGCCATCGGCTATCTTCAGGACTCTTAGTCCAATTTGTATCTTGTCCGTAGTCGGGCACTATGTTGTTTCTCCCGCTGTCATTTGGATCTTTGTATTGTATCAGTTGTATCCTTGACTCGTTTGAGTCGTCTTGTATATACCTCCTCTGTTGTTGTTGTGGATTATTTCGTGAACTGTTGTAACGTTATCACAAGTGGCAACCTGAAATCGGTTATTATGCGGATTTGGGTGGAAATGCCGAAATCTGCATACTGCCCGATCTCGGGGCGTCACACAGAGAGCGAGGGACGTTTAGGCATCCAATACCCATGACACACTCTAACACACATGGTATGGTATACCATGGGATTTGGTGGCATTCAGACGATCTGGAGCCACCTCTCCGGAGAAACCATAGACCCGCTAGGGAAAAAGACGGAACTGTCGTTCTGCCCCATCTACGCGAGCCGGAAGGGGGTAGCAAAGTGTAAATAACTGTTTGGTTGTGTTAGATTAGTCCCAAGAAACACCCAAGAGAATGATAGGGCACACCTCTTGGCAATATTCCCCCAGTTCCGTCACACCGGGGAGTTTCGGGCTCTCATTAATTAGTCCTGGAACCCGCGAGAGAGAATCCGACACCGTTGAAACCCTAATACAGAGGAAGAGGTAATCTAGGGTATCCAAGACCATTGCACACTCTATCAAACGTGGTGTGGCTTGTAATGGGATTTGGTGCCATTCAGACGATCCGGAGCACCCTCTCCGGATAAACCATAGCCCCGCCGGGAAAAAGACGAAATTGTCGTTCTGCCCCATCTACATGAGCCGGAAGGGGTAGCAAAGTGGAACAAATTTTTTGGTTGTGTTAGGTTTTGCCGAAGAAACACCCATTACAATGGTAGGGCCCACCTCTTGGAAAGATTCCCCTAGCTCCGTCAGATCCGAGTGTTCCGGGCTCTAGGTAGTCCTAGAACACGCTAGAGAGAATCCGACATCGGTGAAACCCTAACACACAGACAGAGTGAATCTTGGGCATCCAAGACCCATGCCACACTCTATCACACGTGGTGTGGCGTGTAATGGGATTTTGTGGCATTCAGACGATCCGGAGCCGCCTCTCCGGATAAACCATAGCCCCGCTGGGAAAAAGACGGAATTGTCGTTCTGCCCCATCTACATGAGCCGGAAGGGGGTAGCAAAGTGGAACCAATTTCTTGGTTGTGTTAGGTTAGGCCGAAGGAACACCCAATACAATGGTAGGTCCACCTCTTGGAAAGATTCCCCCAGTTCCGTCAGATCTGGGAGTTTCGGGCTCTAGGTAGTCCTGGAACACGCTAGAGAGAATCCGACGCCGGTGAAGCCCTAACACACATAGAGAGAGGTAATCTCGGGTATACAAGACCATGACACACTCTAACACACATGGTATGTCATACCATGGGATTTAGTGGGATTCATACAATCCGGAGCCCCCTCCGGAGAAACCATAGCCCCCCGCTGGGGGAAAAGGCGGAACTGCCGTTCTGGCCCCTCTACGTGACAAGGAAGGGGGTTGCAAAGTGGAACCAACTGTTTGGTTGTGTTAGGTTAGGCACAAGTTGCACCAAAGAAAATGTTAGGGTCCACCTCTTGGCAAGATTCCCCTAGTTCCGTCAAATCCGGGAGTTTCGGGCTCTAAGTAGTCCTGGAACCCGCTAGAGAAAATCTGACGCCGGTGAAGCCCTAACACAGAGAGCGAGGGACTCTTGGGCATCCCAGACCCATGAAACACTCTAACACACATGGTATGCTATACGTACCATGATATTTGGTGGCATTCAGACGATCCGGAGCCCCCTCCAGAGAAACCATAGCCCCGCTGGGAAAAAAGACGGAACCATCGTTCTGCTCCATCTACGAGAGTCGGAAGGGGGTAGCAAAGTGAAACTTACTGCTTGGTTGTGTTAGGTTAGGCCCAAGTAACACCCAATAAAACTTGAGGGCCCACCTCTTGGCAAGATTCCCACAGTTCCCTCACACTCGGGAGTTTTGGGCTCTCATTAATTAGTCCTGGAACCCGCGAGAGAGAATCCGACACCGGTGAAACCGTGACACAGAGAGTGAGGTATCTCGGGTATCCAAGACCATTACACTCTAACACACATGTTATTTCATACCACGGGATTTGGTGGCATTCATACGATCCGGAGCCCCCCTCCGGAGAAACCATAGCCCCCCGCTGGGGAAAAAGGCGGAACTGCCGTTCTGGCCCCTCTACGTGAGCTTGCTGGGGGTAGCAAAGTGGAACCAACTGTTTGGTTGTGTTAGTTTAGGAACAAGGAACACCAAAGAAAATTTTATGGTCCACCTCTTGGCAAGATTCCTCTAGTTCCGTCAAATCCGGGAGTTTCGGGCTCTAAGTAGTCCTGGAACCCGCTAGAGAGAATCTGACGCCGGTGAAGCTCTAACCCAGAGAGAGAGGGACTCTTGGGAATCCCAGACCCATGACACACTCTAACACACATGGTGTGGTATACGTACCTTGGGATTTGGTGGCATTCTAACGATCCGAAGCCCCCTCCGGAGAAACCATAGCCCCGCTGGGGAAAAAGACGGATCTATCGTTCTGCCCCATCTACGAGAGTCAGAAGGGGGTTGCAAAGTGGAACGGACTGCTTGGTTGTGTTAGCTTAGGCCCAAGGAACAACCAAGAGAACTGTAGGGCCCAACTCTTGGCAAGATTCTCCTAGTTCCGTCACACCCGGGAGTTTCGGGCTCTCATTAATTAGTCCTAGAACCCGCGAGAGAGAATCCGACACCGGTGAAACCCTAACATGGAGAGTGAGGTAATCTCGGGTATCCAAGACCATGACACTCTAACACACATGGTATTTCATACCTCGGGATTTGGTGGCATTCATACGATCCGGAGCCCCCCTCCGGAGAAACCATAGCCCCCCGCTGGGTAAAAAGGCGGAACTGCCGTTCTGTCCCCTCTACGTGAGCCGGAAGGGGGTAGCAAAGTGGAACCAACTATTTGGCTGTGTTAGGTTAGGCACAAGGAACACCAAATAAAATGTTAGGGTCCACCTCTTGGCAAGATTCCCCTAGTTCCGTCCAATCCGGGAGTTTCGGGCTCTAAGTAGTCCTGGAACCCGATAGAGAGATTCCGACGCCGGTGAAGCCCATACACAGAGAGCGAGGGACTCTTGGGAATCCAAGACCCATGGCACACTCTAAAACACATGGTATTGGTATACCATGGGATTTGGTATCATTCAGACGATCTGGAGCCACCTCTCCGGAGAAACCATAGCCCCGTTGGGGAAAAAGATGGAACTGTTGTTTTGCCCCATCTACGTGAGCCGGAAGGGGGTAGCAAAGTGGAACCAATTTCTTGGTTGTGTTAGGTTAGGCCGAAGGAACACCCAATACAATGGTAGGTGCCACCTCTTGTAAAGATTCCCCCAATTACGTCAGATCCGGGAGTTTCGGGCTCTAGGTAGTGCTGGAACACGCGAGAGAGAATCCAACGCCGGTGAAGCCCTAACAGAGAGAGAGGTAATATCGGGTATACAAGAACATGACACACTCTAACACACATGGTATGTCATACCATGGGATTTATTGGCATTCATACGATCCGGAGCCCCCCTCTGGAGAAACCAAAGCCCCCCGCAGGGGAAAAAGGCGGAACTGCCGATCTGGCCCCTCTACGTGAGCCGGAAGGGGGTAGCAAAGTGGAACAAACTATTTGGTTGTGTTAGGTTAGGCACAAAGAACACCAAATAAAATGTTCAGGTCCACCTCTTGGCAAGATTCCCATAGTTCCGTTAAATTTGGGAGTTTCGGGCTCTAAGTAGTCCTAGAACCCGCTATAGAAAATCTGGCGCCGGTGAAGCCCTAACACAGAGAGCGAGGGAATCTTGGGGATCCCGGACCCATGACACACTCTAACACACATGGTATGGTATACGTACCATGGGATTGGGTGGCATTCAGACGATCCGGAGCCCCCTCCGGAGAAACCATAGCCCATCTGGGGAAAAAGACGGAACCGTTGTTCTGCCCCATCTATGAGAGTCGAAAGGGGGTAGCAAAGTGGAACTTACTGCTTGGTTGTGTTAGGTTAGTCCCAAGGAACACCCAAGAGAACTGTAGAGCCCACCTCTAGGCAAGATTCCCCCAGTTTCGTCACACCCAGGAGTTTCGGGCTCTCATTAATTAGTCCTGGAACCCGCCAGAGAGAATCCGACACCGGTGCAACCCTAACACAGAGAGTGAGGTAATCTCGGGTATCCAAGACCATTACACTCTAACACACATGTTATGTCATTCCACGGGATTTGGTGGCATTCATACGATCCGGAGCCCCCTCCGAAGGAACCATAGCCGCCCGCTGGGGAAAAAGGCGGAACTGCCGTTCTGGCCCCTCTACGTTTGCCGATAGGGGGTAGCAAAGTGGAACCAACTGTTTGGTTGTGTTAGGTTAGGCACAAGGAACACCAAATAAAATGTTATGGTCCACCTCTTGGCAAGATTCCCCTAGTTCCGTCAAATCCGGGAGTTTCGGGCTCTAAGTAGGCCTGGAACCCGCTAGAGAGAATCTGACGCCGGTGAAGCTCTAACCCAGAGAGCGAGGGACTCTTGGGAATCCCAGACCCATGACACACTCTAACACACATGGTATGGTATACGTACCATGATATTTCGTGGCATTCAGACGATCCGGAGCCCCCTCCGGAGAAACCATTGCCCCGCTGGGGAAAAAGACGGAACTATCGTTCTGCTCCATCTACGAGAGTCGGAAGGGGGTAGAAAAGTGGAACGAACTGCTTGGTTGTGTTAGGTTAGGCCCAAGGAACACCCAATAGAACTGTAGGGACCACCTCTTGGCAAGATTCCCCCAGTTCCGTCACACCCGGGAGTTTCGGGCTCTCGTTAATTAGTCCTGGAACCTGCGAGAGAGAATCCGACACCGGTGAAACCCTAACACAGAGAGTGAGGTAATCTCGGGTATCCAAGACCATGACACTCTAACACACATGGTATTTCATACCACGAGATTCAGTGGCATTCATAGGATCCGGAGCCCCCCTCCGGAGAAACCATAGCCCCCCGCTGGGGAAAAAGGCGGACCTGCCGTTCTGGCCCGTCTAGGTGAGCCGGAAGGGGGTAGCAAAGTGGAACCAACTATTTGGCTGTGTTAGGTTAGGCACAAGGAACACCAAATAAAATGTTAGGGTCCACCTCTTGGCAAGATTCCCCTAGTTCCGTCCAATCCGGGAGTTTCGGGCTCTAAGTAGTCCTGGAACCCGTTAGAGAGAATCCGACGCCGGTGAAGCCCTTACACATAGAGCGAGGGACTCTTGGGAATCCAAGACCCATTACATACTCTAACACACATGGTATGGTATACCATGGGATTTGGTGGCATTCAGACGATCTGGAGCCACCTCTCCGGAGAAACCATATCCCCAATGGGGAAAAAGACGGAACTGTCGTTCTGCCCCATCTACGTGAGCCGGAAGGGGGTAGCAAAGTGGAACCAATTTCTTGGTTGTGTTAGGTTAGGCAGAAGGAACACCCAATACAATGGTAGGTCCCACCTCTTGGAAAGATTCCCCCAATTACGTCAGATCCAGGAGTTTCGGCCTCTAGGAAGTCCTGGAACACGCTAGAGAGAATCCGACGCCGGTGAAGCCCTAACACAGAGAGAGCGGTAATCTCGGGTATACAAGACCATGACACACTCTAACACACATGGTATGTCATACCATGGGATTTAGTGGCATTCATATGATCCGGAGCCCCCTCCGGAGAAACCATAGCTCCCCGCTGGGGAAAAAGGCGGAACTGCCGTTCTGGCCCCTCTACGTGAGCCGGAAGGGGGTAGCAAAGTGGAACCAACTGTTTGGTTGTGTTAGTTTAGGCACAAGGAACACCAAAGAAAATTTTAGGGTCCACCTCTTGGAAAGATTCTCCTAGTTCCGTCAAATCGGGGAGTTTCGGGCTGTAAGTAGTCCTGGAACCCGCTAGAGAGAATCTGACGCCGGTGAAGCCCTAACACAAAGAGCGAGGGAATCTTGGGCATCCCAGACCCATGCCACACTCTAACACACATGGTATGGTATACTTACCATGGGATTTGGTGGCATTCAGACGATCCGGAGAAACCATAGCCCCGCTGGGGAAAAAGACGGAACCGTCGTTCTGCCCCATCTACGCGAGTCGGAAGGGGGTAGAAAAGTGGAACTTACTCCTTGGTTGTGTTACGTTAGGCCCAAGGAACACCCAAGAGAACTGTAGGGCCCACCACTTGGCAAGATTCCCCCAGTTCTGTCACACGCCGGAGTTTCGGGCTCTCAATAATTAGTCCTGGAACCCGCGAGAGAGAATCCGACACTGGTGAAACCCTAACACAGAGAGTGAGGTAATCTCGGGTATCCGAGAACATTAAAAAACACATGGTATGTCACACCATGGGATTTGGTGGCATTCATACGATCCGGAGCCCCCCTCCGGAGAAACCATAGCACCCCGCTGGGGAAAAAGGCGGAACTGCCGTTCTGGCCCCTCTACGTGAGCCGGAAGGGTGTATCAAATGTAACATCCAAGTATGAAAACCCTTAGTTGTTTTATTTATTTGTTTAATTTATGCAATGCATCATGGCATCATTCTCATTTTCATTTCTGTTTGCATTGTTTTCATAATAAAAGTCAAGCTTAATCAAACATTGTTTTCACACTTGTCTGTTACTTTCTTTCAAACAAAGAATTGCAATTTAAAACCTCTTTTGTTTCCAAACAATCCATTGTAATTCATCCATTAAATTGTTGCTTAAATCAATTACTCAATTAAAACAATTAATTCCAAATCATTTCCAATTTCAACCCAACTCTCCAAACCTTTAATCTTTTGGAGCCATGAAGTTCATAACTAATTGGTATCCATAATTCTTAAACCCCTTTAAAAACCCTAGGGGAAAACCCTATGGAAAATGTTTTGTTTTACCAATATTAATTAATATTGCATATTCCAATTAAATTGGTTAATTTTTTAAAAACAACAAACAAAACATAAATTTTTGGAAAACAAAATCTACCAAAAGGTTGCATTTCTTTTCCACTAATAACTTTACCCTATTTTTTTGTTCCAAAGTTTTGGTACACAAAATCTTGTTTTGTTCCAATTGGCTCAACTACAAAAAAAAAGCAGTGTACAAAAAAAAAATAAAGCCAGGAGAGAGCAGCAGCTAAGGCCCAGCCCGTTTATCCCTTTTTGGCCCGAAAACCTTCCATCACACGTCTGTCGTCTTCCTCGACGACGACGTCATCTGTACGACATGATCGCCACCATCCGATCCTTCTCTGGAGCTCCCCGATGGCCGCCGTACAGCACCCTCGAGTCCATATAACCACCACGGCCCCCTCCGGCCACTCAACCCTAGCCACCTTCTCCTCTGCGCCGCCAATCTCCCATCCTCTCCCCCCAAGCCTGCCTTTCTCTCTGAACACCCAAAGCTCTGAACTTCCCGCCGCCGTCCCTCTGAAATCCGGCAACGTGCGCCGTCTCCGATGGCTAAGTTCGAGAGCTAGGCGCGGGAATTGGAAGCCCGCGGTCCCCTCTACCTCAACGACACCGCCACCTAGCCCTAGCCGCCTCCGATCGCCGCCGCCGTCCACGCCAACCTCGCCGTCGACTTCTGCCCGTCGCCTGAACCCCTACCTCGAACAGCGAGGTGAGCTCTCTGTTTGCTCCTCTCCCCTCGCCCTACGTCGCACGAGCAACCGCCCCTAGTCCCAACCCCCAGCCTCGCACGCATCCGCTACGGCCTCACCGGCGCAGCACCAAGGTTTTCCTCGCCGGCGTTCGTATCTCTGTCAGAAGTTTCAGACAGCGAGTGCCGCTGAGATTCAGTTAAAAGTTGCACTCTTTACCTTGGCTGCGCGTGTGTTTCAGACAACGAACCCGCACCAGCCGCACTGGTTGCAGGCGAACGCGCGCGAGCGAGAGAGCGAGGGTTCGACTCCTGGCTCTCTGGGATTAAATCCCTTCTTTTTCCTCCTCGCTGATAGCTAGGGACCACCCGTCAGCCGCAGTGGCAGCCACGCGTGTGCGCTTCGCCACGCTGGCCACGCTGGCCCACAGGGCAGTGGCCGGTGTGTATCTTCCAGCGGTAACAAAAGTCTAAAAACAAATCTGTTATTTTTCCAATTCTTTTAAATGGGCAGAATAAACTATAAACTTCAAAATTCAATAACTTTTAAAATATGAACCTAACAAATGCAAA
This sequence comes from Alopecurus myosuroides, assembly GCA_028641055.1. NCBI lineage: Eukaryota > Viridiplantae > Streptophyta > Magnoliopsida > Poales > Poaceae > Alopecurus > Alopecurus myosuroides. The sequence continues at coordinate 201,169,187 of CM054060.1, forward strand.
CTTGATGTCTATTCTGATCCAAATTTTATAAACTTTCCAAATTTGCAATTTGTGTTCTATTTTGAATTTTCAAAATGCAATCTAAATTCAAATTCAAATAATTCAAATGCAAATTGAAATAATTCATAACTAATTCATTCTGTTTTCAAATAATTCAAATAAAATATGTTTTTCACACCTTTTTGAATGCTCTATTCAAATATAAATTTTGTTTTCTGGTTTGAATAATTTAAATTGCCTAAACAATTTAATTCTTGTTTAACTCAATTAAAAATTGTTTAATATTGCCTAATTCATAAATAATTAATCCTAAGTCCAATTTCAAATTGTGAAACATGTAATCCAACTAAAATTTGATAAACTTTTCAAATATAAAATTTATAATTGGTTTTGCATACTTTAAATTGTTGAAAACAATCAATACTTGTCCAACACCATTAAGCACCAATAATTCCAAACTTGTTAATGTTTTCTAAAATGATTAACTATCATTCCAATTGCAATTAACTTTGTTATCTTATTGTTCCTCATCATGCATGCATCATACTAATTCAACTACACCTAAATGCTTAGTGATAGAACAATTAATCCAACTCCAAGCATGGGCTTCCATATGCACCCTTTTGCATATGGAATCCATTTAAATTTGTGTTTCATGTCAAGCAAGTTATTTTGGTGCATCTATTAAACATGACATGCATCATCCAATGTTTGTGCACCTATGCCATGTATTGATTGCCCGTTTTCCTTCGTTGTTGTTTTTGCTTCTTCTCGATTAGACGACGACGTTGGTACCGACGAGCCTTACGACACCACTACTCAGGACCTAGCCCAGTACGAGGCTGAGCTGCCAGGCAAGTTATCACTCACATGAATCATCGAGTTCCTTTCCACACTTGTTGTCGATACTATCTTTTTGTCTACTATTGCTAGCCCTATGTATCGTTGCTTGTTCTCCGAACCCATCACATGATACCTTGAGCCATGATATTGCCACCACCTCCCTACCTACAGCCATTGCTTGTGCCTGTTCTTATCTAGCATGCTTAGGGTTGCTTTTACTCGAGTCTGTTGTCGGTTACTACTGTTGCTATCTTATTATCATGTACCGGGGCTCGTTGTTAATCAATCAATCCTGTTAATTGCTAATGGTAATAATAATTTGATGATAAGGCACCGGCAGGAGGCCCATGAGTGGTTTTGGAGCCTGCTAGTGTCGACCCTAATAGGAAAAGGGTCTTGTCTACTGATCCATGATGAGCGCACTACCCGCATTTGGGAAGCGAGTATGGGCGCCCCCCTCAACTTGACCTGATTCGCATCTCGTCCAAATCGCCTCATTTAGTTCGTGTTTTCCATTTGCCGCATGCATGTTTTTGCGAGCCCAGCGCAGGGTGGAACTTTCGTAGTCGGCATATAGGGGGACACGGTCTTAGAGTGCTATGATGGTCCATTTTCTTCTGGGCTTGATTAGCCGTGCGCCCAAGGTTCTTTGGGCTTGATGCGAGGAATGGTCGGTTGTGTTGAGTGCCCCGCTTGGTGGGAGGCATCCCATCTGGCGGGATATTCATGAGTGTACGGCCAAATTGGTGCAACCCTGCAGGGATAATCTTCTCGAGAAGCCGTGTTTTCCGCGGTTATGGATTACTTGGTGAAAGTACTGGCTAACAAGTACTCAGGACAACTTCAACATAATGATCAATCATGTTTCACCCAATGATTAATAACCTGACTAGTAATAGGTTATTCACACAATAACTTGATTCACCTTATCACAACTGTGTGAGTTATCCTCGGATTGCTTCTTTGGATAAGGGGCGAGATCCAGGATGGGTTTGGTTGTAGTTATCTTTCAGTTGGTTACAATCCTCGATCTTATCTTTTCTGTTAGCCGGAACTTGTAGATCTTTCTGTAGTTGGTTAGAGCAGCCAGCAGCAACTTTATATCACCCCTTTTCTTCCGTTGATCCCAAGCATCTCTGCTTGTGTTGACGGGTAACTCCTTGATGAACTGTGAGTCTTGCTTGCCAGTACTTGGATGTACTGACCCCGTTGGGGCTGTGGTTTACGCAGAGTACTACTACGACTACGATGCTTCCCAGGATGGCTACTTTGTGGAGTTCGACGACGCTGCAGACGAGTAGTTAGCTGGACCAGGGCAGGATCCAGACCTACGTGGATGGGCTTCGCTTTTATTTATTTTCTCCGGCTTCTTAAGCCATGGATTTGTCTGTACTCAGACCCCTTTGATTGCTTCCGCTGTTGTAATGGATGATATGTTGGGACATGTGTCCTCTGGATGACTGTATTCGATATTTTCTGCCTTAGTGAAGGCCAGTTGCACTTATTTCATTCTTTTGTGTCTTAGAGACATTCTGTGTTATCATTCGTACCAACTGTTGACGTACCGTGCGTGTTTGATTATGAAGTACGTCGACAGTAGTGCCTTTAGGTTCCTAGCGGATAGTTTACTTCGACGGTGGAAGCAGGGCTTGTGTTGTCGCGCATAAGCGCAGGCCTACCAGGAAGCTGGGACGTGGGAGCATGTATGCCCCATAATCCAAGCACCTGACTTCCAGTTCGTGCGAAGAGTATCCTCTAGAAACCCAGGGTGCGACAAATGGTATCAGAGCCTGTCTGCCTGTAGGATCCCTTTTTACTGGTCGCAGTTGAGTCTAGAAACTATTTTGTAGCTATATAGGAAAAATGAAACGTGAGAGTAGGAATTCTGTCATTTTTCTTCTTTCCCCACCCACCCACCCTTTTCTGGTAAGGAAGTGAAACGTTGTTTTCTGTTCTCACCTAAACTTTCAAGTTAGGATTTCACGTGCTTTGGGTTATCTGTAGTACCTCAGGATTTTTGGTCTCGTTTTCCCGATGTTGCTTCGATATCATGTTCTTTTCAACATCCTTTCGTCCGTTCAACCTTGTTGTTGTTCTTCCACATCCTTTTTCATCTACCGGAGTCTAATCAAAACCTTCCAAATCATCTGCAGATGGGTCTCAACTACTATCCGCAGGTGGTTCGCATGACTCGCTGTGAGAGCACCGCCGGTTTTCCGGAGTTGCTGAGAGACATGGTTACCTTTCTGGGGTTCCGTTGGGCACCAGAGTACCAGGTCTACGAGCACCAGCGAGAGTGTGACCAGACTTGCTACCGGGCTATCGTCTACATTCTGTCGGATGATGGCAGGAGCATTGCACACCAGTACGAGGCAGTAGGGTCCACAGTGGATATGGCAGTGCAGCAGGCAGCGTACGTGAGTGTCACCGTTCTCCGAGCTGACTACTGGGGGTTTGATAAGTCCAGTTTTCGTCACATCCCCCGTGGTTACATCACGGCAGCGGGAGCTCACTTCACTATCCACCGCGACATGGATACCTACGAGACTGATAGCTCCAGGCTCCAGATCACTGCCCAGTTCGCTAGTCACAGTGATGCCGTTGCTTCCGCACTTTCTCAGGAGTTAGCCTCAGTCAGGGAGCAGCTCCACCTTGCTCTCACTCGTCTGGCGACGTACACCACAGACTTTGTTGGAGACGAGCGCTTCGCACGTGTCGTTCAGCCAGCTGGTCTTCCGTTGCCAGATGCTGGAGGTTACGAGCCGATCAGAGGCCCACTTCTCGACCTCGGAGCTGGTTACACAGGGATTCCCCGCTTTGGAGCACAGGGATACGACGCTTTCCACTTCACGACACCGAGAGTTGCTCTCAGAGCAGTTCCTATCTACATGGATCGTCGTGATACCTACTTCCGTGGGATTCCTCCTCACCGTATCTCTCGTCGTACTACTCACCGCCGTCCTGCGTGATGAGCATGGGAGTACCGTTGTATCCATTACTAGCTGTGTCTAGTTTATCCTTTCGTTTTCGAACCATGTATTGGTCTGTTGGATATTCTGATGTATTTGAACATGTGATGATGTACCTGTTGGTTATCTATTCATGCGTCGGAATAATCTATCTTTCGGTTACCAAGTCTATCCTTTTCTGTTGTTGTGCTAAAATGAATTTCTGTTCAGGATGCCTCCAACCAGGAACAACCCGCCTCCGCCACCACCAATGGGGGAGCTGTTGGCTCAGATGACCCAAGTGGTGACACAGATGGCCCAGATCCAGGCTAACCAGCAACACAACCAGAATGCTCCAAGGGTCACCATCAAGGACTTCCTCAGCTTGGGCCCAAAAGCTTTCGTGACAACACGTGAGCCCCTGGATGCTGATGACTGGATCCGTGACGTAGCAAGAGCTCTGGAGATAGCTCATGTTGCTGAAGAGGATAAGGTCAAGTACGCCACCTACCTACTGAAGGGTCAGGCAGCTACTTGGTGGGAGAACTACCAGGCCATGAGGGCTGGCTTTCCTATCAACTGGGGATGTTTCAGAGATGCCTTCCTGAAGCACCACATCCCGGATGGTCTCATGGAAAGATGCGTGAGGAATTCTGCTCTCTCAGACAGGGCAAGCTGGACGTTCTCGGCTACCAGAACGAGTTCAATCGTCTCGCTCGGTACGCTGGTGACGAAGTGTCCACCGAAGCCAAGAAGATGGCAAGGTTCCGCCGAGGTTTTAACCCGGAACTGAAGTACGCTCTCACAAACATCAAGTGCAAGGACTTCGTGGAGCTTGTGAACACCGCGCTCAATGAGGAGAATGGGCGCAAGGCGTTCGAAGAGTCGCGCAAGCACTCGCGTGAGGGTGGTTCCTCCTCCAACATGACCACCCCTCCGCAGAAGCGCCGCATCTGGGTGCCAAATGGTGCTGTCACTCGGGCTCCAAATGCCCAAGCTTCTCCAGGCTTTGGTCCCCGCCCACCCAACCCATCTCAGATGCAGGGTCAGAGGTTTCCGATGGGGCAGCCAAGGCCAGGTCCTTCTCGTATCGTCACTTGCTACAAGTGCAAGGATACTGGACATTATGCTGACAAGTGCACTCAGAAGCAGCTACCCCTACCTCCTCGCCCCAACACCAACCAGGCTATGGTTCGTGCTCCTCCGGCTAAAGCCTTCAACTCCAACAATAGGCCTGTCGGGAGGAACGCGAGGGTGAACCATATCAAGGCCGACAAAGCCGAAGAGGCTGCTGACGTCGTTCTCGGTATATTACCCGTAAACTCTATTCCAGCTAAAGTGTTGTTTGATACTGGAGCATCGCATTCGTTTGTGTCAAAGATCTTTGCTACAACGTACAATTTAGCTCTGGTTCCGCTAAGCAATCAAATCTATGTGCACTCTCCGGGAACTAAAATGATTACTTCCAAGATAAGCATGGACAATCAGATCCTAATTGGAGGTCGCATATTCCTTGCTTCACTCATGTTGCTGGGAAATTCTGACATTGATGTCATTCTGGGTATGGATTGGTTGAAGACCCACAAAGCAAAAATTGACTGTGCTCAAAAGTCAATAACTCTCTCCCACACTTCAGGCCAGATAGTCTATTCTCCATATGGATCAACTTCTGTTCAGCTGTTCAGCCTTGATGCCAAACCCCTTCCGGCAATTGAAAATGTTCCGGTGGTTTGTGAATTCCCTGACGTCTTTCCAGAAGAGTTGCCAGGGATGCCTCCGGACAGAGCAGTTGAGTTCGTGATCGAGCTTGAGCCAGGTACTGCTCCAATCTCTAAGCATCCATACAAGATAGCTCCTCCTGAACTGAAATTGTTGAAGGAGCAAATCGATATGTATATGGACAAAGGTTTCATTCAGCCTAGTTCCTCCGCTTGGGGTTGCCCAACTCTGTTTGTTGCCAAGAAGGATCAAACTAAGAGACTCGTGGTTGACTATCGTCCTCTCAACGAGAAAACCATCAAGAACAAGTATCCACTTCCTCGTATCGATGATCTTTTTGATCAACTTGCTGGAGCCTCAATATTCTCAAAGTTGGACTTGAGGATGGGTTACCATCAGATAAAGATCAGAAAGGAAGATATTCCTAAGACAGCTTTCACCACTCGGTACGGTCTATATGAATACACCGTCATGTCCTTTGGTCTCACCAATGCACCGGCAACGTTCTCAAGACTCATGAATTCTGTCTTCCATGAATACCTCGACAAGTTCGTTGTGGTATATCTTGATGACATTCTAGTCTACTCAAAATCCGAGGAAGAGCATGGAGAACACCTTCGTCTCACTCTCATGAAACTTCGCGAGCATCGTCTGTATGCCAAGTTTTCCAAATGTGAGTTCTGGATTCCAGAAGTTGCATATCTTGGTCATATCATCTCTGCCAAAGGCATTGCCATTGACCCTGAAAAGGTTAAGGCAATTGTTGATTGGAAACCCCCTAAGACGGTGAAACAAGTTAGAAGCTTTCTTGGCTTGGCTAGCTATTGCCGTCGTTTCGTCCAAAACTTTTCCAAGATTGCTAAACCTCTCACTGATCTCACAAAGAAGGACAAAAAGTTCATTTGGACTCCACAATGTGATGAGAGTTTCAACCTCCTGAAGACTAAACTCACTTCCACACCTGTTCTAGTTGGCCCAGACACCACCAAACCTTTCCAGATATTCTGTGATGCATCTCTCCAAGGCCTAGGAGCAGTTCTTATGCAAGAACGTCAAGTTGTGGCTTATGCTTCACGTCAGTTGAACCCACATGAGCAAAACTATCCCACTCATGATCTTGAACTTGCAGCAGTTGTGTTTGCCCTCAAGAAATGGAGACAATACTTGTTGGGTAACAAAACTGAAATCTTTTCCGATCATAAGAGTCTGAAATACATCTTCACTCAGCCAGATCTGAACCTCAGGCAAAGGAGATGGATTGAGAAGATTAAAGACTTTGATCTCACCATTTCTTACACTCCAGGCAAGGCTAATGTTATGGCCGATGCTCTCAGTCGCAAATCCTATTGCAATAATCTCATGATCATGGAAAGCCAACCTCCACTTCATGAAGAATTCCAGAAGCTGAACCTTGGTCTTGTTCCTGAAGGATACCTTGCTAGCTTGACAGCCAGCCCAACTCTCGAGGACAAGATTCGTTCTGAACAACTTCGTGATAATGAAATCAAGAAGATTGTGGATCACATCAAGGAGGGCAATGATAAGTTCAAGTCCTTCTCAATTGATGACAAGGGAACTGTGTTCTTCGAAGGACGCATTGCAGTCCCTCAGATTCAAAGTCTCAAGGATATCATTCTCAAGGAGGCTCATGAAACTCCTCTATCCATTCACCCTGGAAGTACAAAGATGTACCAGGATCTCAAGACTCTGTATTGGTGGCCTGGCATGAAACGTGAAATTGCTCAATACGTTTCTGAATGCGACGTTTGTCAACGTGTTAAGGCAGTCCATCAGAAGACAGCAGGTCTACTCCAACCTCTGAAAATTCCTGAGTGGAAGTGGGACATGATTGAAATGGACTTCGTTACTGGGTTTCCAAAGTCCAAAAAGGGCAACGATGCAATCTTCGTTGTTATTGATCGTCTCACTAAGGTTGCTCACTTCTATGCTGTAAAGGAAACTATCTCAGCTAGCCAGTTAGCAGAGCTCTACACAGCAAAGGTTGTTCCCCTTCATGGTGTTCCATTGGAAATAAGCTCAGACCGTGGAAGTATATTCACTTCTCATTTCTGGAAAAGCTTTCAAGAAGCATTGGGCACTAAACTTCTGTTCAGCACAGCTTATCACCCTCAGTCTCAGGGGCAAGTCGAAAGAGTCAATCAGATTCTCGAGGATATGCTCAGAGCATGTGGTCTCTCCTTTGGCATGAAATGGGAGGATTGCCTTCCATATGCTGAATTCTCCTACAACAACAGCTACCAGGCAAGCCTAGGCATGGCACCATTTGAGGCACTGTATGGTCGCAGATGCAGGAGTCCAATCAATTGGTCTGGAGCTGGTGAACGTTCACTTTTAGGCCCTGACATTGTTAAGGAAGCCGAGGAGAAAGTTCGTATCATTCGTGACAATCTCAGGATTGCTCAGTCTCGTCAGAAGAGCTATTATGATAGCAAGCACAGGGATATGGTCTATGCACCTGGTGATAAGGCATATCTCCGTGTAACTCCCCTCAGAGGCACTCATCGTTTTGGTGTGAAAGGAAAGCTTGCACCAAGATACATTGGCCCTTTCAACATCCTCTCAAGACGTGCAGAGAATGCTTATCGTCTTGAACTTCCAGAAAAACTATCCAAAGTGCACGATGTGTTCCACGTGTCACAACTCAAGAAGTGTTTCAAAGATCCAGATCGTGCAGTTGATCATGATTCCATTGAGCTGCAAGATGATCTATCTTATGAGGAGCACCCTATTCGTATTCTCGATGAGACCGAGCGTAAGACTCGCAACAAGAGCACCAAGTTCTTGAAAGTCCAATGGTCGCATCATTCTGATAAAGAGGCAACGTGGGAGACCGAAGAGGATCTTCGCAAGAAGTATCCGGACCTGTTCATTTCTCAGTAGGGAATCTCGGGGCGCGATTCCTTCAAGGGGGGGCGTTTTGTAACATCCAAGTATGAAAACCCTTAGTTGTTTTATTTATTTGTTTAATTTATGCAATGCATCATGGCATCATTCTCATTTTCATTTCTGTTTGCATTGTTTTCATAATAAAATTCAAGCTTAATCAAACATTGTTTTCACACTTGTCTGTTACTTTCTTTCAAACAAAGAATTGCAATTTGAAAACCTCTTTTGTTTCCAAACAATCCATTGTAATTCATCCATTAAATTGTTGCTTAAATCAATTACTCAATTAAAACAATTAATTCCAAATCATTTCCAATTTCAACCCAACTCTCCAAACCTTTAATCTTTTGGAGCCATGAAGTTCATAACTAATTGGTATCCATAATTCTTAAACCCCTTTAAAAACCCTAGGGGAAAACCCTATGGAAAATGTTTTGTTTTACCAATATTAATTAATATTGCATATTCCAATTAAATTGGTTAATTTTTTAAAAACAACAAACAAAACATAAATTTTTGGAAAACAAAATCTACCAAAAGGTTGCATTTCTTTTCCACTAATAACTTTACCCTATTTTTTGTTCCAAAGTTTTGGTACACAAAATCTTGTTTTGTTCCAATTGGCTCAACTACAAAAAAAAAAGCAGTGTACAAAAAAAATAAAGCCAGGAGAGAGCAGCAGCTAAGGCCCAGCCCGTTTATCCCTTTTTGGCCCGAAAACCTTCCATCGCACGTCTGTCGTCTTCCTCGACGACGACGTCATCTGTACGACATGATCGCCACCATCCGATCCTTCTCTGGAGCTCCCCGATGGCCGCCGTACAGCACCCTCGAGTCCATATAACCACCACGGCCCCCTCCGGCCACTCAACCCTAGCCACCTTCTCCTCTGCGCCGCCAATCTCCCATCCTCTCCCCCCAAGCCCTGCCTTTCTCTCTGAACACCCAAAGCTCTGAACTTCCCGCCGCCGTCCCTCTGAATTCCGGCAACGTGCGCCGTCTCCGATGGCTAAGTTCGAGAGCTAGGCGCGGGAATTGGAAGCCCGCGGTCCCCTCTACCTCAACGACACCGCCACCTAGCCCTAGCCGCCTCCGATCGCCGCCGCCGTCCACGCCAACCTCGCCGTCGACTTCTGCCCGTCGCCTGAACCCCTACCTCGAACAGCGAGGTGAGCTCTCTGTTTGCTCCTCTCCCCTCGCCCTACGTCGCACGAGCAACCGCCCCTAGTCCCAACCCCCAGCCTCGCACGCATCCGCTACGGCCTCACCGGCGCAGCACCAAGGTTTTCCTCGCCGGCGTTCGTATCTCTGTCAGAAGTTTCAGACAGCGAGTGCCGCTGAGATTCAGTTAAAAGTTGCACTCTTTACCTTGTCTGCGCGTGTGTTTCAGACAACGAACCCGCACCAGCCGCACTGGTTGCAGGCGAACGCGCGCGAGCGAGAGAGCGAGGGTTCGACTCCTGGCTCTCTGGGATTAAATCCCTTCTTTTTTCCTCCTCGCTGATAGCTAGGGACCACCCGTCAGCCGCAGTGGCAGCCACGCGTGTGCGCTTCGCCACGCTGGCCACGCTGGCCCACAGGGCAGTGGCCGGTGTGTATCTTCCAGCGGTAACAAAAGTCTAAAAACAAATCTGTTATTTTTCCAATTCTTTTAAATGGGCAGAATAAACTATAAACTTCAAAATTCAATAACTTTTAAAATATGAACCCAACAAATGCAAACTTGATGTCTATTCTGATCCAAATTTTATAAACTTTCCAAATTTGCAATTTGTGTTCTGTTTTGAATTTTCAAAATGCAATCTAAATTCAAATTCAAATAATTCAAATGCCATTTGTAATAATACATAACTAATTCATACTGTTTTCAAATAATACAAATAAAATATGTTTTTCACACCTTTTTGAATGCTCTATTCAAATATAAATTTTGTTTTCTGGTTTGAACAATTTAAATTGCCCAAACTATTTAATTCTTGTTTAATTCAATTAAAACTTGTTTAATTTTGTTTAATTCATAACTAAATAATCCAAAGTCCAATTTCAAATTGTGAAACATGTAATCCAACTAAAATTTGATAAACTTTTCAAATATAAAATTTGTAATTGGTTTTGCATACTTTAAATTGTTGAAAACAATCAATACTTGTTCAACACCATTAAGTACCAATAATTCCAAGCTTGTTAATGCTTTCTAAAATGATTAACTATCATTCCAATTGCATTTAATTTTGTTATCTTATTGTTCCTCATCATGCATGCATCATACTAATTCAACTACACCTAATGCTTAGTGATAGAACAATTAATCCAACTCCAAGCATGGGCTTCCATATGCACCCTTTTGCATATGGAATCCATTTAAACTTGTGTTTCATGTCAAGCAAGTTATTTTGTTGCATCTATTAAACATGACATGCATCATCCAATGTTGGTGCACCTATGCCATGTATTGATTGCCCGTCTTCCTTCGTTGTTGTTTTTGCTTCTTCTCGATTAGACGACGACGTTGGTACCGACGAGCCTTACGACACCACTACTCAGGACCTAGCCCAGTACGAGGCTGAGCTGCCAGGCAAGTTATCACTCACATGAATCATCGAGTTCCTTTCCACACTTGTTGTCGATACTATCTTTTTGTCTACTATTGCTAGCCCTATGTATCGTTGCTTGTTCTCCGAACCCATCACATGATACCTTGAGCCATGATATTGCCACCACCTCCATACCTACAGCCATTGCTTGTGCCTGTTATTATCTAGCATGCTTAGGGTTGCTTTTACTCGAGTCTGTTGTCGGTTACTACTGTTACTATCTTATTATCTTGTACCGGGGCTCGTTATTAATCAATCAATCCTGTTAATTGCTAATGGTAATAATAATTTGATGATAAGGCACCGGCAGGAGGCCCATGAGTGGTTTTGGAGCCTGCTAGTGTCGACCCTAATAGGAAAAGGGTCTTGTCTACTGATCCATGATGAGCGCACTACCCGCATTTGGGAAGCGAGTATGGGCGCCCCCCTCAACTTGACCTGATTCGCATCTCGTCCAAATCGCCTCATTTAGTTCGTGTTTTCCATTTGCCGCATGCATGTTTTTGCGAGCCCAGCGCAGGGTGGAACTTTCGTAGTCGGCATATAGGGGGACACGGTCTTAGAGTGCTATGATGGTCCATTTTCTTCTGGGCTTGATTAGCCGTGCGCCCAAGGTTCTTTGGGCTTGATGCGATGAATGGTCGGTTGTGTTGAGTGCCCCGCTTGGTGGGAGGCATCCCATCTGGCGGGATATTCATGAGTGTACGGCCAAATTGGTGCAACCCTGCAGGGATAATCTTCTCGAGAAGCCGTGTTTTCCGCGGTTATGGATTACTTGGTGAAAGTACTGGCTAACAAGTACTCAGGACAACTTCAACATAATGATCAATCATGTTTCACCCCAATGATTAATAACCTGACTAGTAATAGGTTATTCACACAATAACTTGATTCACCTTATCACAACTGTGTGAGTTATCCTCGGATTGCTTCTTTGGATAAGGGGCGAGATCCAGGATGGGTTTGGTTGAAGTTATCTTTCAGTTGGTTACAATCCTCGATCTTATCTTTTCTGTTAGCCGGAACTTGTAGATCTTTCTGTAGTTGGTTAGAGCAGCCAGCAGCAACTTTATATCACCCCTTTTCTTCCGTTGATCCCAAGCATCTCTGCTTGTGTTGACGGGTAACTCCTTGATGAACTGTGAGTCTTGCTTGCCAGTACTTGGATGTACTGACCCCGTTGGGGCTGTGGTTTACGCAGAGTACTACTACGACTACGATGCTTCCCAGGATGGCTACTTTGTGGAGTTCGATGATGCTGCAGACGAGTAGTTAGCTGGACCAGGGCAGGATCCAGACCTACGTGGATGGGCTTCGCTTTTCTTTATTTTCTCCGGCTTCTTAAGCCATGGATTTGTCTGTACTCAGACCCCTTTGATTGCTTCCGCTGTTGTAATGGATGATATGTTGGGACATGTGTCCTCTGGATGACTGTATTCGATATTTTCTGCCTTAGTGAAGGCCAGTTGCACTTATTTCATTCTTTTGTGTCTTAGAGACATTCTGTGTTATCATTCGTACCAAACTGTTGACGTACCGTGCGTGTTTGATTATGAAGTACGTCGACAGTAGTGCCTTTAGGTTCCTAGCGGATAGTTTACTTCGACGGTGGAAGCAGGGCTTGTGTTGTCGCGCATAAGCGCAGGCCTACCAGGAAGCTGGGACGTGGGAGCATGTATGCCCCATAATCCAAGCACCTGACTTCCAGTTCGTGCGGAGAGTATCCTCTAGAAACCCAGGGTGCGACATCAAAGTGGAACCAACTATTTGGTTGTGTTAGTTTAGGCAAAAGGAACACCAAAGAATATGTTAGGGTCCACCTCTTGGCAAGATTCCCTAGTTCCGTCAAATCCGGGAGTTTCGGGCTCTAAGTAGTCCTGGAACCCGCTAGAGAGAATCTGACGCCGGTGAAGCTCTAACCCAGAGAGCGGGGGACTCTTGGGAATCCCAGACCCATGACACACTCTAATACACATGGTATGGTATACGTACCATGGGATTTGGTGGCATTCAGATGATCTGGAGCCCCGTCTGGAGAAACCATAGCCCCGATGGGGAAAAAGACGGAACTATCGTTCTGCCCCATCTACGAGAGTCGGAAGGGGGTAGCAAAGTGAAACGAACTGCTTGGTTGTGTTAGGTTTGGCCCAAGGAACAACCAAGAGAACTTAGGGCCCACCTCTTGGCAAGATTCCCCCAGTTCCGTCACACCCGGGAGTTTCGGGCTCTCGTTAATTAGTCCTGGAACCCGCGAGAGAGAATCCGACACCGGTGAAACCCTAACACAGAGAGTGAGGTAATCTCGGGTATCCAAGACCATGACACTCTAACACACATGGTATTTCATACCACGGGATTTGGTGGCATTCATACGATCCGGAGCCCCCTCCGGAGAAACCATAGCCCCCCGCCGGGGAAAAAGGCGGAACTGCCGTTCTGGCCCCTCTACGTGAGCCGGAAGGGGGTATCAAAGTGGAACCAATTGTTTGGTTGTGTTAGGTTAGGAACAAGGATCACCAAAGAAAATGTTAGGGTCCACCTCTTGGCAAGATTCCCCTAGTTCCGTCCAATCCGGGAGTTTCGGGCTCTAAGTAGTCCTCGAACCCGCTAGAGAGAATCCGACGACGGTGAAGCCCTAACACAGAGAGCGAGGGAATCTTGGGCATCCAAGACCCATTATATTCCAAAATCTAACACATATGGTATAGCATACCATGGGATTTGGTGGCATTCAGACGATCCGGAGCCCCCCACTCCGGAGAAACAATAGCCCCGTTGGGGAAAAAGACGGAACTATCGTTCTGGCCCCTCTACGTGTGCCGAAAGGGGGTACCAAAGTGTAACCAATTTATTGGTCGTGTTATGTTAGGATCAAGGAATACCCATGAAAAATGGTAGGGCCCACCTCTTGTCAAGATTCCCCCAGTTCCGTTAGATCCGGGAGTTTCGGGCTCTCATTAAGCAGTCCTGGAACCCCCGAGAGAGAATTCGACGCTGGTGAAACCCGAGCACAAAGAGCGAGGGAATCTTGGGAATCCAAGACCCATGCCACACTATAACACACATGTTATGGCATACCATGTGTTGTGGTGGCATTTAGACGTTCCAGAGCCCCCTCTCCGGAGAAACCATAGCCCCATTGGGAAAAAAGATGGAACCGACGTTTTAGCCCCTCTACGTGAGCCGGAAAAAGGGTAGAAAAGCGGAGCCAATTGTTTGGTTGTGTTAGGTTAGGCTCAAGGAACACCCAAGACAATGGTAGGGTAATTTATTTATTATTAGTAATAGTTTATGTCAGTAATTTATATATATCTTCCCATTATCCTTAAATAACATATTTCAATAATGGTTATCTTTTTAGGCCATCCATCATGTATCCAACGGCCAGCAATGTTCTCCAGCCAATGTAGAAAAATCTAGCAGGCACAGAAAATTTTGCGCCGCCCACCCAAATTATCGACCAAAAACTTTGCCGCCTATGTCGCCCTAAATTTCGAACCTCTCCCTCTTCTCTGCCCCGTCGCCAAAATTTCCCCTCCTCTTCTTGTCATAAATCCCCCTTTCCTCCTAAACCCCATCTACTCCGCCCCGGGCTTCCACCTCGCCCTGTAGCTTGCCTTCCCGGGCTTCCACCTCGCCGTCCAGGACGCCATCCAGATCTGCCACCTCGCCGTGCAGATTTGATACCTCGCCGTCTAGGTCGCCGTCAAGATGTTCCACCTCGCCGTCCAGGTCGTCCTCAAGATCTGCCACCTCGCCTGCCTGGTAACCGTCAAGTTCCTTTGGTCAGAGTTTTCTTATTTTCGAGCTTGTATAAAGCTTAAGATCACTTCTCCTGTGATCCTATCATACTTAGGTCCACAAATTAGAATACTGATATGATATGGTCAAACAACGAATTGCATCACTAAGATTTTCTAACTCTATGTTGTCCCACCCCAATTAAAAATAAGGCTATTTGTAAAGAACATGTATGCGCTATTTATTTTCATTTATTCGCATAAATCATCATTACTAGACTTATATTGTAAGCTATTTATTTCCATTTATACCATGTCCACCATCTAGATAAGGCATGCCTTGCATGATAGCTCAACAATAAAGGTACTTATGTTGTGTGGAACTGCTGGCTTAATTACTGTTCTGCCATATATTTTGTGCTACTATCCTAGTTGATTTGGTACATATGAACCGTGCAGCTTAGGAACATTAAAGTCAAGAGTACATCTGGTAGGACAAAGATGCCTCCTGGTGGACATGGTTGTAAACGCAAGCGCGTCAAGTCCCATCGCGAGCATGCAGTTGCCCATGTCCATCCGTATGCAGATGAAGAATTCAAGCGGCCAGTGGTCCAACACGAGGAGGCATCTCCCCAAGGCCAGAAGGAAGCTGCCCAAGGCGAGCAGGCACTTGCCCATGGCCAGCTGGAAGCTGCCCAACAGAAGGAGGAGGCTGACGAGGTAGCCGCCCAATGCGAGCAGGTACCTCCCTACGGTGAGCTGCCAAGTGTGCAAGGCGAGCTGCCACCATTCCTAGGTGAGGGGCAAGGTTCCCAAGTCGAGGAGCAAGGTTCCTGCAACAAAGAGCAAGATGACATATCATAGAGATGGCATGCTCTACGAGGGGCCATGTGTGGAGGGAAATCCAAAATGCAGAATATTAACTCTAGCAATGCCACAATTTATGTAGATTACCCATGTGAAGACATTGTTTTGAGTGGTGCGGCTGGGAGGAGAAGAAACATTTCCAAAGGAAACAGGATCAGAATTGTTATTCCTCTGGGAAAGACAAGGCCAGTGAACCCAAAGGTTGCTGCCATGTATGCTACTGCATGTTCATTAGCTGTGAAGCATACAGTCCCTATCTTCCCCCATTGGAAAGAGTACAAGGGAAGGGAAGATATATTTTCCTCCTACCACGGCCATGTGTCTGGAAGTTCTGTAACCCAAACTTCCAGTTCATTCCATTGCTGTTCATATAACTGAAAAGTGCTCTTTCTTTTGTTTCAGTCAAAGTTTCATCTGAATCCCAGAGACCCTGTTATTCGTTAATCTCTTCTGATGCTTCTCAAGAACTGTACAAGACAAAGACGCCATATTCTGAAGCAAGAATTTTTTGACAGCGTTAGAGACAAGAGTAGAGTTGTACGAACTCCTCCTGATGTAGTTGGGCACATGAGCGAAGCAGAATGGTGCAGGCTAGTCGATAACTGGTCCTCAGTCAGGAAATGGGTACTGTCTTTGTTCACTCTACCTTGCCACTGTTTCTATTCCATTACCTGGACTGTGTCTAATCAGTTCTTACTTCGTTTATGTAGATGGCTTGTATGAAAGCCAGGCAAAGCAGACAGGTCGTCCAGTTCCATAGCGCCACAGGTTCTCGTAGCTACGAGGTTTGCTGCGACATGGGGGAAGATTCCTTTGAATTGTTCAAAGTTACGCACAACAACAACACACGTGGATTCTCTTCGCCCGTGAAAAGAGCAATTGTAAGTCCCTCAGAATACTGTTTATCTTTGGGATCAACAATTACCTCAATAGATTCTTCTAGATACGTACTGATGCTTCCCTTTGTGAATTCTGATGCAAACTTCTGCTATTTCACCTATGCTTGTCATCTCATAGTTCATGCACATGCATGCTGCTTGCTTTTCATCTGCTACTTCATCTATCCTTGTGAGCTGCTATTTTCATCTATGTTCTGTACATGATGTTCGTCTGCTATTTTCAGCCATGTTTACTTACATGCCTATCATGTGATGTTTTTCATTTATGTTCCTTACAATCTTGTCATGCGAGCTTAATTGCGTGTCATCTACTATTTGCATCTTTGTTATGTACAAGCTTGTCATGATATCAATGTTCCTTACAAGCTTGTTCAACTTCTATTTCATGTAAAGCTTTTACATGCTTTATAGAAAGAAATGCAATATCATATGCTAGAACGTACTTCAGTAGATGGCGCTGCCAAGGAACCTCTTTCTGCCACTGAATATGTCGCTGCCGTGCTGACCAAGAACCGTCTAAAGTCTTTGTTCCTGAATATCATAGGTGGGGTCACAACCAGTGCATGAGAAAAAAGTCTCAGCTTCACCTTCAACTTGATTCTGAGAGAAAACAGAGGCAGGACCTGGAGTCTGTAGTTGATGAGTTGAAGCATGCCAAGGAACAAGCGATGCAGATAAGATGAAGCATCGACAAGAATTGCTGCGTATGACGGAGGAACACAAAGGCATGCAGAAGAGTCAAGAAATGTACAAAACCCTTATTGGTGGCATGTTGGCTCAAGTTCATCCGAGATATGGAACTGAGTAGCCCTTTGTGAAACCGCTTGTTGTCTGTTGAACTGTATTAGACTGCCTTTGCTGGCGAGCTATGTTGTGACCTTATTTGTAATTTATATATTTGTTGTGTTTGCTTTGCTGTGAAAACTAGTATAGTATTTTCCATGCTTATGAATACGAGGACATGTGGTACTATATGGTAAGTCCATGAGGCGGCACCTTATTGGATGGAAATCGCGACGAAATAAACACGTCACGGAAATGTTTCGACATGGACATGCCGTGTTGGTACACGTGCTGGCTTATGATTCGCGACGTCTTACGACGAACTAAAACGTTGCAACGACGGTCAACGTTATAAATTCATCGGGAATATGCGTATACGCGGAACATTATGAGAGAGACACGTGGCACCTTATACTGCTTGTACCCACGACGAGAAAATAAACGTCGCACATATTATGACGTCATTAACGGAGGTAACGGTAGTTTCAGTCGCGACGTTTTTAAAATGTCAAGACGATGATGACGTCAGGAACGGTGGAAGTGACATCAGTAACGGATAACGGGAAAACGATGCCACGTGTACACACATTGCGACGAAAAAAACGCCGCTCCTTGTTGGGCCTTGTGTTGGGCCGGCCAGTAGCTCGCGACGGATTAGTGTTCATTTAATCGTCGCAGAATCATCCGTGACAGTTGATCAGGAACGTTCTCACTCCGTCGCGTAAACCGTCGTGGATTGCCCTTAGCGAAGGTTTGGAGCCCATCCGCAACGGCATTGAAACGTCACAGACCGCGCGGAATTTGGTAGTGTTATGCAGGCGCATAGCGGTTGAAACCATGGAGCCTCCCAAACCCTTGAGGGTGAGAACACAGGTCTTGATGCTCTTGATGTGATCTTCCATAGTGTCCGAGTCGTCCATGTTAAGGCCTAAGGCTGCCCTCAATCTCCTAGCCTTCTCCAAAGCAGTCTCAGCAGCAGGGTTGAGATCCGGGAAGGTATCTAGCATGGGGATTGCTGGGATGAGTAAGAAGGGGGAATCGAGAAGAAGAAAAACAGAAGGATGAAATGAGAAAATGAAAACCGGATAAATAGTAGCGGTAACTCACATCTCAGCTCCAGGACAAGGGCCCCTAGTCGGCGCGTCCAGTCTTCAGCCTGCCGGAACTGCTTGTCTTGGAGGCGGCGAGAATCGTCCACCATGACCTCGAGAGATTGGTTTCTCTCCTTTAGAGACCTAATCTCCCTCTCGAGCTCCAGCTTCTCCATGGCGGCTCGATTCAATGCCTCAGTCTTCTCATTCCCGGCCTCCAGTGCAGTCTTGAGGGCATAAGCAAGCTCAAGTTTGAGCTTATCAACTTCAGCCTTCTCGGCCTCCAAGTTGTTCTCCAGCTGGGCCTCTCGGGCCTGCACCTGCTGCTGCGCCTCGGCTAGGGTGACTCACCCTTGATGCTGTTTGTGGAAGGCCTTGTATTCTTGTGCGATAAAAGCAACCTGGTGAGCAGCATGAGGAAGAAACAAACCATAGGGGAATAGAAAAGAAGGGTTAACTCACCTTCCAGAGAGGTAATTTTACTCTGCGTAGAGGCCGCCATGACTTCACAGTCCTGGTGCCTCTCGACGAGAGCTCTAAGCTCACCTGCAGAGATGACAGACAATGAGCAAAGAAACAAACTGGGCGTAAACATAAAACGCACAAACCAAAATGCTGGCACTTACTCTCTACAGAGGATAGCTTGGTGACGGTCTCAGTAACGTTCTTCTCCAGAATCGCCCTCTCACCCTTCTCGGCCTCCAACTCCCTGTTCTTGTCCCTGACAGCCCGGTGCGACCATAGAAGCTGACAGAAAACTGTGGTACGGGTCTCAGTGCACTCCTGCAGAGAAGAAGAAAGCATTGTGAGTTGGAAGATTCGGACCGAATAGATTGCAACTCGGTTGAGCCTTATCTACTCGGCCCAAATCTCGGGGACTGGATGGTCGATAAAACAAAGTCTAAAAAGAGGAAGGTTGGCAACTCAGAAAAGTCAAAAAAGGGTAAAGGCACTTACCCGGTTGGTCTTATCAGCATCTTCGCCAGCTTTGCGCAGGCAGAACAGCTTATGCGCCTGAGTGCTGCTGGAGGAGCACATCGCCATTGTAACAGGACCGGCATCGGCCTTGTTCCACACCGTCTCATTCGGGGCGGCCAAATTTCTTGTTGTCCTAGTCCTTCTCGATGTATCCTATCCGGTCAAGGACAGTGTCTACATCTTATGGGAACTCATACTCATCCTCCGTGGGGGGAGCATCATCCCGGATGGTCAGGGAAGTGTCCTTACCCTTGGATCCGGAGCGGGCCAGGGCCTTCCGCCGCTTCAGATCAGCCAACCGCTCGGCCTCTTGCGCCATCTTGATCTTGTGCCGCTCCTGCAACTCAACCCAATAATCCGGGAAGTTCGGAGGCTTGGTGGTGCCGCTGACGCCCGCGCCGGGAGCCTGTTCTTCCGCAGGGGCGAACTTGATGTTGGTCTGAACCAGTTTGGTGTTCCGATTAGCGGGACCGCTACCCGGGGCCTTTGCCTGCTTGGGCTTGTTGATTGGCCAGTCGTTCTTCTTGGGTGGCGGTCGTTGCTGCGCTGGTTGCCTGCCTTGCTGAGCACCTGGCAGTTGGTACTCTGAAGTCTGAGGGGTCCGCTGCTGAGATGGTGGTTGTCACGGCTTCTCGGGCTGCTGCTGCCCGGCATGCCACTTCTCGGGCGGTTGCTGACCAGTCTGCCCCGCACCTCGCTTAGGTTGCACTCTAGTTGGCTGCGGCTGCGAAGCCGACTTTGCTACTGGAGGTGTTGGCTGCTTCTTAGAAGTTGGCTCAGAAACCTGCCGCTTCGGCGTTGGTGTCGCTGAGCGCTGCTTCTCAACAGAAGGTTGTTGAAGTGGTTGCTGAGGGGGTGGCAGAGGTGCTGAGGGAGGTGCTTGCACCACGGGTGGCGGTGTTGGCTGCCAAGCACTCGGCTCTGACCCTGCTGGGGTGGATTGCATCGGCTCTGAGATGGGCTCGGGTGTGGGCTGCCGCGTCTCGGTGGGCCGCTGCATAGCCGGCTGCTCGTTGTTGGTTTCCGGCTCCTCCTGAGCCTGATCAGTCTCTAACTCGGTGCATGTGTTCTCGGCACCGAGGTCTTGTTCTTCCTTGCAGGGAGAGGGTTCCTTGGCCCTCTCCTCTGGCTGATCCTCCCCGTCATCAGTGGTATGGTCCACGAGGTTCTCGGGTGGATTGTTGGTGGCTTCCGCATCCAGGGGATCGCTGAGAAAAGAAGAAAGAAGAAAAAATGAGATGGGAGCAAAGAAGAAACAGAGAAGAAGTAGAGAAGACAGAAAGAAATGAAGAGGGTATCTCGTAAGGACTTACGTGTCCACAACGGTGCATTTCCTGCGCCCGGTGGTCAGTTTCTTGCCAGCTACCTTCTTTGGCTTCTTGGCAGGAGGCTCCAGTGCTCCGCTGCCCGACCTCCTCTTGGTTCCGGTGGGGGCGGCTATGGAGACGGGTGCCACGTGTAGCGGCTCTTCCCCCTCCACGTCATCTGCAACTGAAAAGAGCAAGTACAAAAGTGACAAGGGAAAAAAGAGCAAGACAGGATACAAAGCACACACGGGTGAACTCGGTCACCTTCATCATCCTCAGACCAGTCCCGAATAGAGGTGTAGTCTCGGGACTTACCATCCTGACCATCGAGAGGGATACAAAGTGTATCCTGGACATCGAACACCTTCGCGTCGTCCTCGGTCGTATCCGGCTTCCAGTTCCTCTCGAAGACGACATGATCCACCCTTTTCTGACGTGGGAGAACCTGAAAATACAAGCACGAGGCATAAGGGAAACAGGCTGAGGTCCTACTCTCAGTAGAGTGCAAACACAGAGCACAATAAGCTAAGTCACATCAGAAGAGTTGTACTTAGTCTAGCGTGCAAACATAAAGCACAAGAGGCTAATTCCTAGAAGAGGAAAACGAGTATAGGTTCTACTCAGCCCAACATGCAAACAGAAAGCATATACGGCTAAGTCCTAAGTAGGAAAGCAAGTGGAGACTCTACTCTGAACAACATGCACACATAAAGCATAATAAGCCAAGTTCTAACAGAGGAGCTCTATCCGGTATTGAATGCAGACGTAAAGCATGTTGGGATAAATCCAAGGAAAAGAGGCTAAGGCATTCCTTACTCGGTATGAAGTGAAGAAGCGAGAATTGAAATCAACCAAGGGTGCAGAGAGGAATACTTACTTGGGGAATCGGTTTGCTGCGGCTATACGGCACGAAGCCGTAGAACCAGGTGTCAGAGAGGGTAGCCCTGAGAATGGACTTGGCCCAGATCGCCACCTCCGCCTTGGTGAGCTCAAAGGTAGTGGTCCGAGTGCAGTCGCGGGCCCCACCTATGTAGCACATCTTTTGCACTCGCTCTTGAAGCAGAATAACTTGGCGCTCTACCCAGCAGGCGATCAGATCGTCTTTGAGGAGCCCTTCCCCCACCAGCTCCTGCAGGCGTTCGTCAACCTGGTTGACGTCCTTCACCGTCTTCCTGGGGTGATAGCCCCAGTTTCGCATCTCGGTGGGGGGCCTGTACTGGAACTCGGGCATCTTGATCAAGTCGACGGCCTTCTCGCCTGGTGCTGGAGCTGGGTTCTTGACGTATAAGAACCCCCTCTGCCATTTGCGGCAGGTATCGAGTCCGAGAACTCGCGGGTGGACACCCGTGGGGCGCTGGAGCATCATCGCGGCACCCGTCTGAGTCATCTCTTTCGGGGCAATTGGATTGGAGGGATTGGGAACTACTTGTTGGCGGAGAAAAAAGTACTTATCCCAGGTGTCTACCGTGGGGTAGACACCGAGAAAGGCTTCGCAATAGGCTACGTGGGTGGAAAGCATGGCTATGACGTTGGCATGGAGATGGTCAGGCTGGAGGCCGAAATGTCGCAAGAAATCTTACATGAATTTGGAGATTGGGAGGCCAAATCCACGCTTGAAATGGCTAAGAAATACTACGAACTCACCGGAACCGGGAGTGGGCACAAGCTCCTTCCCGGGAGGGCGGCAGATGACGCCCGGAGGCACCCGGCGTGGGTTCACGAGCCACTGGCAATCCGATGCCTTGACGTCGGAGCCCTCCCAGCCGGCGCGCAGCGGCGCGGCCTCCTCCTCATGCAGATCTTCAACAGCGGCCTCGAGCTCCATGGTTCTTCTTCCGGTGAGGAAGCGGCAACGGAGAAGAAGAGTTACGACGGAGCGCGGCGGCGTGCGGGGTGAACTTGTCCTCTCTGGATTCGTGGAGCGGCGGCAGATTGTGGGTGCACGGCGACGCTGCATGCTCACTATGAGAAGCAGAGGCAAAGAGATAGCGGAGATGGGGGAAAGTGGAGAGGAAGAAGAGAAAGAGGGCGGCGCGGGCTATTTAAACCTCCTCGAGCGCAGTTACCACGCGGGATCAATCGTGGGGAAGAACGTGCGGCTTGGGTAGTAACTGTGCCCATTAGAAACGCATAAAGCGTATTACACGCGCGTAACGGGCGCAGTAAATCCCACACCCCACATCGTGGGCTATTGAGTACCTGTGTGAAGGGACACGACGGCATGTGGACCCATCGTGCAGTGACAGCCGCGTACCACGTGGCCACGCCAGAACCGAGGTGTCGTGGGTACGGTTGTGTGATACGTACGCGGTCTGGACACGCGAAGATGGAACCTCTCTGAGCGGCAAGATTTTTGGAAATTTGGCTAAGTGTTAGGTTCTCGGTTGGGACCAACAGGGTTCAGTCTACTCGGCACAATAATAAAAACTCCAAAGATCACAGTGGTGAGGCCTGAGTTCAAATGGTGGGCATCCAAGTTAAGGTGTTATTCGGCTGCAGCTCATCGAAGGAGAGTATTTTGGTTTAAAGCTGGCAGGGCCCAACTCCCAAGTTCGCCGGACTCTACCATCTTCGGGGACTAATGTTGGGGGGCTACCCCCGAGTAGGGGTAAGGCAGGTGAGAAACATGTTTCAGGATGATGTTTATCAAGTCCAGCTGTACCGAGTTGGTATTGGCCGGGTAGGCGTCTACCCGGTATCCGATATTTGGTAAGCGCTATTCGGCAAGAAGTATAGAAGACCAAGAGAAGATTCGACCATCTGAATGGATCAACCGGGTAGCACTCGGATGATCCGGATAGAGGAGACGCTATTCTACTCCGGCACAAAGTCAATGGAGCCGTTCTGGAAGATCCCACGTATCCAGGGGCCGTACAGGCATGCAGTTCAACTTACTAGGAGCGTGGTCATCCGCGGTGAGACGTGGGAACAGTACGGGTGGGTACTTGTCAAGTCCTGTCACTGGCAAGGGGGACAAGACATGTCAGTGACCTACCCTAAGAGACTGACAGGGTGGACAAGACTTTTCAGCCGGACGGCGCGGCGACTTTCGGCTACGGCGTTAGCGGGAACACGGAGGCGTGCGCCGTTATCACAGAGGTGTTGTCTAATCTGTACTTTCTATTCATAGTATAGTGGCTGGCTACCAGTATATAAGGTGGCCAGCCCCCTCCTACGCGGGGGACGTTGAACCTGAGCACATTTATTGCGAGGCTTGGTAGTTGAGAGAGACAACAGTAGAGAGAGCTGAGCGCTGGCTACTCGGCAGAGAGTGAGACATTGAGAGTTTGTATCTTCTGTACTCGGTGTGACCCTATACAGAGAGGTAGGCAGGAGTAGGGGTGTTGCCTCCACACGAGGGCCCCGAACCTGGATAGATCTTGTTGTTTGCAGTACTCCTGAGCGCGTCTACTCGAAGTGTGATCCCTCCCCGAATACCTACAGCGTCCATCGGCCCCAACTTTAGCCATCCTATGGCATCTGTCTTCTCCACACCACGACAACAACCAAAAAGGAAGCCATTTTGAGTCAAGAAGTTTGTTGTCGAACTTGGTGTAGTTCCAAGTGAGCTAGTACTATGAAGATGTATTGTGTGAAAATAGTGGCAACATAGTTTCGTCCAAGGAACTAAGATCACACGAGTTGACATAATATATACTAAGTCATATCATTTGAGAATGAATTATGTGTAAATACGTAAAGTATGAAAATACACACGGGCCTGAACTTGTCAGGCCCGTTGAGGAAGTTTACCACATGCAAAACATTAAATACACCGATATGCCATAGGTGTTAAGTGCTGAATTAATAACTAGATTAGTGTATCTAGTGCAACTGGAAGACTGATACAATATGCACTAGAGACAATAAGAAATGAATTATTATTTATATTTATATTTCGTGATGGGTACAGAGGAGACGGCACTCTGCAACAGTGGTGTGCTGCAGGATGCTCATGTCGTCAAGATGACGCTGAGTGCGGTACAGTAGGACCTCCATGTCCTCCGAGTGAGAACCGATACTCTCGAAGTCCTGAGACATGGCAACAGGTGTGACGGTCTCGTCCCTCCTCTCGAGGAACTCGAAGCTAGAACCCAAGTACTGGTAGTCCCTCAAGTGGGCCAGGCGCGCAATGGCCTCCTAGATCACTCGCACAGCACCCTCCTGCAAGGAGCGCTCGAAGGTGGCAAAGACGAAGGTTTCCGCGGAAGGAGTGGTAAGCGGAGGGCATATGGTGCACTCCACAAACCACTCTCCCTCGATGGGAGATCCGAAGATCATCCCTCCCCACAGCTCGGGGACCGGAGGATCTATGAGCTCGGTCATGGCTACAAGCCTCTGCTCGAAGCGGAAGGGAACGTCTCTGGCCAGTCTAACTGGCAAGCCTCAGTGAAAACCACGTCCATCTACACAAAGTTTTAAGCAAGCTTAGTTAGACCCAAGTGTGCAAAATTTTAGAGTCGAGCATGATATAACTTAATGTATGTAGAGTTTGGGAAAATAGGGAAGATAGGTATACGAATATTTTTAAACTTAGTCACTTAATTATATTATTTATATATATATATTTAGAGTACTAGTTAACTTCCATGCTAACTAAGGGCTCATAGGGTCAGGATAGCTCTGATACCAACTTTGTAGAGGCCCCAAACCGGATGGTCCGGAACCTCTCATATGCATACATTCACGATCCCAGGAATTCAGTCGTGGACAACATACGAAGTGGTACACAGATACATTACCCATTACACGAATAAAATAGTCTTACAAACCATTGATCACATGACCAAGTCTTTATTAACTGCCACGCAGGACAGGCAAATGTCTCACATCACACACATAGCGGAAAAGAAACACACATACGTAGCCCGTGTTAATCCTTCACTGACAGGGTGCTGACCGGGAGCTGGGCCTAGTTCGCATAATCGTCGGAATAGTACTCTTGTTCGTATTCCTCCTCTGGTGGCATCTCCTCAAAGTCTGGCCAAGTAAATAGCTAGGGGCAAAACCAATATGAGTACATTTGAATGTACTCTGCAAGACATCCTTTATACACTTACAAAATGCAGTATGCTTATATGGTGGGTAGGTAGGCTATAAATGGGGCTCACTACCCATGGTGTATGTAAGATAACATCATGGTTTCTTTGACATCTCTATATCTTTGTTGAAAAAGATACTTCGAAAATAGTATAATTTTTCTTTCTCTTGTGGATATCGCATGTACAAGAGGTTTTATAAAACTGGTTTTATAAAAGAAAGTTTTCTTTGCAAAATTTCTTGGAAAACATCTCTAGCTTCTTCATCGGTACCTCTCAGGTACAAGTCCTTGTTCAAAAACTCTTTTTGAAAACTTGACACAATGCTAGCTACATGGCCTTTCAAATGACCATATCTGAGGGCTCGGCTATTCTGAATAGTTTTACTCTGCGGAGCTGTAAAAATTCCACTAGATCCAATTATCTACCATGAACCACCCATGGATCGACACAGTGATATGCAAGCATCAGAAGAATGATCCTAACTGTCCACTCTGATCAAGCTAGTATATGGATATCCCTTTGATTAGGTTTATTCCCCCTGGCACCATGTCACACATCGCCAAACAGGGGACCTAACTGTCGCATCCGGAGGAGAACTTAATCCCTCACTGTGTATGTCCCGTTTCTCACTCCTGGCGACACTTCGGTTCAGAGAATCATCCTCTCTATAGCATCTTGGGATAGGACACACGCTAACAAGATCAAGTATCTAGATAGTCCCCGTACCCATGTTGGGGTAGAGTGGCAGTACTTCTTGATTGTCCAGCGAAGACAGGTTATGTGTCTTTTGTAAAACATTTGAAAAACAACTCTTTAGCTCCCCCGGTGAAAAAGGTCCCGCCTCTTCACCGTGGATTTTTCAACTCATTTTGTTTGCAAAAGCACATTTAAAAGTGTCCACTTAGGGACTCAAGATTATTACCTTAGGCAGTATTTATATACCTTATAGTGGCTAAAGGCTTGGTAACACCAAATTGACTAATGGCAAAGTGATAGTATAACTATATAATATTTATAGTAATAGCCACTCAATAAAATAGTTTTTGGTAATCAAGTTTTTGAAAAACTTCAGAAGTAGGACATGCATGATACATAATTATAAGTAGTATAACAACAAGCTTTAAGGATGGATTGCCTTGGAGGAGTCGAGGGTCCTGTTCGTGATAACAGCAAGAGTGGTAGTAGTAGCCTCCGGCTCCAACTACTTCTTCTTCGGTTCTATCGTCGTAAAATAAAAATAAGGACACCCAATCAGAACCAAACTAAGAAAACAAAGACTCTCAACTACACCATACATCAAGAAATGCACAAACAAAATAGCACACAAGTTCACAAAACAATACTACACAAGCATACACCCAAAATAACAATATTCGAATAATATTGACACTACTACTATGGTTGAGATATATCATTTCTCAACAAAATGAGATGGAACCAGTGGGTGTTCCACGAGGTTTTCCATGTCATTTAAGAGGTACTAAGCCTCTGGCCCAACTTGTGGAAAACAAAACATTCATCTAGTAAAAACACAACTAGAGATTCTAGTGGAAAACAACACTATGAATAATAAGCACTAAAGCTACACATGCATCTCTAAGGAAAATAAAACACACCCTAACAGAGGTGAAAACAAGTACCAACCAGTACCAAAATGGTACTAGACTCACCTAAAAATACTCCTAACAACTTGGATAAAAATCTAGCTAAGCATTTGCATCACAAGATTTAATAAAAAATAAAACTAGAGAATAACACTATGCTCATACTAGTTCCAAACATTTCCTAAACATGCACAAACTTTCTAACATGCTAGATCTGTGAGAAAACAACATTATAACACTAAGCACAACATCTAAACATGCTAGAAAAAAAAGTAACACTAGCAAGCAATTATTCTAGAATTAAATCTACACATATTATTTCTAACAGAAAAGTGCAAAAACTTAGATCTGTCACCAAAATTAATCTATAGCTCTAAAAATCACACCAAGCTAGGATACCATATATCTACACATAATCTAACAGATCCAGTTGGATTCACATCAAAAAGTGATTTCAAACCACTTCTAAAAATCCTAGAATATGCTACTGGACATTTACCAAAGTGGATGGAATTTCCAAATGGTAGCTCGCCTTGATGTGAGGTCAAGCCCTAATGATAGATCTAGTCAAGAGTTACTCAAGGAAATTTAGTTTGCACAAATTGAACATTCCAACAAAAAGTTATTGCATTTTTTCCTTAACAGACAGTGTGTAGTTCATCATTTTTCACTTGTTCAAAAATGGTTCAAACACAGTTCTGTAAGTTGCATTCGTTCAAGATTTTGTATATCTACCTCAGGTAATTTTGGTTGATTTTATTTTTGAGCTTTACTATTTTTAACATGATTAAAGTAAAGTGTCAGATTCATTTCGTTTTAAAAAGGAAAAAAGGATTTCGTTCTCGGGCTATTCAACATACGGGCGCGCGGCCCGCTAAAGCGCTGCGGCCCAGCTTGCTTCCACGGCATGCTGCACGCGCGTACCGCTTCGTGGTTTAAACGTGGCCGTTGAACTCGCGATCAACGGCGCACGGCCATCGTCCTCCTCTCCTCTCTCTTTTATCTCTATCGAACAGAACCGAGCGCGGCCGGCGGCGAGTTGGAAGCGATTGCTCACCTAGGGCTTGCGTAGGATGGTGGCGAGGGGTTTGGGCAGTCGCAGGTGCTCGGGGCCATGCAGGGGCGTTGGAATCACGACATGGGGTGGTGTCTGTCGCTCGCGTGAAGCAGGTGTCCCGCGGCGGCTCCGACGATATCACCGGTGTTCCTGCAAACGGGGAAGCACGAGGGTGGGTCAAGCGTGCTCCACGGAGGGTGGGGAGTGGTTTGAGAGCGAAAGGGAGGGGTGGGGTTGCCTCAGGCGTGCGCAACCCACCTTGGCAGTCCGCGGGTGCTGGCGGCGTTCTCCGGCGATCTAGGCTCGCAGAGAGCTCGGGGTGTTCGTGGGTGGATACGAGGTGAGTGAGGGGTGGTGTGTGGGTGTGGTGGCAAGGTCGTGGCTCTCCCGTGGCTTTATAGGCGCGGGAGCGGCCGTGTGCATGCATGGGTGCCCTCGGGTGGCAGTGCAACGCGCTCGTGCGCGCCCTGGCGTACCCATGCCATGGCCCTTGGCCTTTGGGTGCGTCCAGGGGTGCTAGCTAGGGTCAGTCAAGGTCGCAACATCGAGTGAGAGGAGAAAAATCGCGAGGTGGCCACAGTGGCATAAGACAGTGCACACTCTGTCAGAGTTGCCCATGCCGCCCCCTCCCGTTTTCACATCTGAAGACCACGAGCTCGCCTCCTCTGTGGTCAACTTGACTTGGTTTCTAAGGGATAGAAATGTAGTGTGCTGACTAGGCTTCTAGAAGGTCCAAGTGGTGCAGCAAATGGATCATCCAAACGAAAGTTATAAGTATTTGAAAATCGTGTCATTTACTGTTTTCTGCAGAAATTCAGTTTCAGTTAAAACCTTAGAAATTTTCTAAGTGCTGAGGAACAGAGTGGATTAGTCATAAGTTGCACTTGTTTTCATGGATCAAACTAACTTCAAATTTGTTTTCCAAGTGTGGTTCTGTTAAGCAACATTTGTACTTTCAGAAACAGCAAAAGAAAACAAATTTGAATTTCGAAGATCAATGAAAACAAGGTGGAAAAACAGCTAGTTTAAGTTTTTCTCTGTTTTCCAGAAAACACTAATTCTGTCTTATTTTCTTAACACAAAGACATCAAGCAAATGATTGTTTCTATAAATAAAATTTTCAAACCAAGTTCACCATTTTGTAGTCCATATATTAGAGATCACATCCATGCCAAGAAAACACAAAATGTGATTCTCTATCATATAGATAACATGAGTGAAAAACACCTAATTGGCTTATTTTTCAGAAAAGAGTTTCTATAGGAAACCTTAAGGAAAACATTGGTGTAATCTTTTTCCAAATTGTTTTCTTGATTCTAAACAAACCAAATATCATTTATAAGTTGAAAACAACATTGCCACAAGAATATTGATGAACAACTTTGGAAACACCAGGTGGAAAACATCACAGAAATAACTGGAAAATATCAGGAAACAAAGTGAATGATTTTTGAATCAAAGATTGCTTGCATTGCATAGATAAGCATGGTTCATTACGTAATGTTGGATTACACAAGGGAATTAATTTTTTTTTGTTGGCTCACAAAAATGGCTTCCCTCATGTGTTACAAGTGTCCCAAATCTGGGGTGTGACAGATCTACCCCCCTTAAAAGAATCTCGCCCCGAGATTCGCGGGTCTAGTCTTTGAGGAGACCAGGGAACTCCTTCCTGATATAATCTTCACGCTCCCAGGTTGCTTCCTCCTCTGAATGATTCGTCCACTGAATCTTAAGGAACTTGAAAGCATTTATCCTAGTAGCACGAACATTTTCCTCAAGTACACGCAGGGGTCGATCACGGTAGGTCAAATCATCATTGATGTCAATGGTCTTGAAGTCAACGTCTTGGTAAGTGAGATTCTTCTCAGGTACGTGAAGACACTTCCGGAGCAATGACACGTGAAAAACATCATGAAAGGCTGACTGCTCTTCAGGCAACTCCAGCTGATAAGATACCTCTCCACGACGGGCTAGGATCTTAAACGGGCCAATATACTGGGGTGCAAGCTTTCCCTTGACATGGAAACGCTGCATCCCTTTGAGCGGCATAACACGCAGATACACGAAATCTCCTATAGTGAAAGAGACATCGCGACGCTTAGTGTCCGCATAGTTCTTCTGGCGTGATTGTGCGGCTTTAAGAGGGTCGCGGATCAAATGCACTTGCTCCTCTGCAGCTTTCAGAGTATCAACTACAAAGATTTGGCTGTCTCCTGTTTCAGTCCAGTTCAGAGGTGTGTGGCACTTCTGTTCATACAATGCTTCAAAAGGTGCCATCTGCAGGCTTGACTGATAGCTGTTATTGTAGGAAAATTCTGCAAACGGCAGACAATCTTCCCACTTAACTCCATAGGAGAAAACACAGGCACAGAGCATGTCCTCCAATATCTAGTTCACACTGTCTGTCCGTCAGTCTGCGGATGGTAGGCTGTGCTAAAGGCTAGCTTGGTTCCCAAAGCTTCGTGTAACTTCTTCCAGAATCTAGATGTGAACTGTGATCCTCGATCTGACACAATCCTGCTGGGAACTCCATGTAGGCTGACTATCCAAGAAATATAGAAATCAGCAAGCTGGTCTCCATGATATGTGGTCTTAAAAGGTATAAAGTGTGCAACTTTGGTGAGCCTGTCAACGACTACCCATATCGAATCATTTCCTCGACTGGACCGTGGCAGTCCAGTAATGAAATCCATTCCAACTTCATCCCATTTCTAAACATGTACTTGCAACGACTGTAAGAAACCAGCAGGACTCTGATGTCCAGCCTTCACTTGCTGACAGATATGGAACTTGGCTATAAACGAGGCAATATCTCGCTTCATTCCGTGCCACCAAAACTTCTCCTTCAAATCTTGATACATTTTAGTTCCTCCAGGGTGAATAGAGAATAAAGTATCATGAGCCTCAGTCATGATTGTTTGCTTCATCTCTGATTCAGTCGGAACACAAATGCATCCTTCATACCATAAGACTCCATCAGAATCAATGGTAAAACCGGCAACTTCTTCTTTCTCCATCCGGGTTTTGATTCCCACAATACTCTTCTGGCCCTTCTGAGCTTCTTGGATTTGATCAACTAGAGTTGGTTTGACTTCCATGGCTTCCAACATGCCATACCTGACCACCTCGATACCAAGCTGGTCAAGTTCTTTCCACAACTCCGGTTGTCTGATCTAAATCATAGCATTCAGAGAGGCCGGATCTCGACTAAGAGCGTCTGCAACAACATTCGCCTTTCCAGGGTGATAGTGGATACTAAGATCATAGTCCTTGATGAGCTCTATCCAACGGCGTTGCCTCATATTGAGTTCACAATGTGTGAAGATATACTTCAAACTCTTATTATCTGTATAGATTTCACACCTCTTCCCAATAAGGAAATGTTGCCATGCTTCGAGAGCATGCACAACTGCAGCAAGCTCTAAGTCATGATTAGGATAATTCAACTCATGTGGTCTCAACTGGCGTGAGATAAATGAGATGAACTTTCCTTCTTGCATGAGAACACTTCCAAGACCAAGCATAGAAGCATCACAATACACATCGAAACTCTTGGTGACATCCGGCATAATGAGTACCGGGGCCGTCACCAGTCGATTCTTCAGCTCTTGAAAAATCTCAGCACATGTGCCCGTCCATATGAACTTGATGTCCTTCTTGAGCAATTGAGTGAGTGGTCTGGCTATACTGGAGAATCCTTGAACAAACTTGAAGTAATATCCGGCTAATCCCAGAAAAGATCCGACTTCAGTCTGATTAGTCGAGGCACCCTATTAGCGACAGACTGAACCAGAGCAGGGTCAACAGAGATTCCACCTCAAGATACTATGTGTCCAAGAAAACCAACTTCCTTCAACCATAATTGACACTTGCTGAACTTAGCATACAGTTGATGCTGTCGAAGTGTTCCGAGAACAGTTCTCAAATGGTCTTCGTGTTCTTCCTCACTCTTGGAGTAAATAAGAATGTCGTCAATGAAAACCACGACAAACTTGTCCAGGCATTCCATGAAAACCTTATTCATAAGATTCATGAAGTAGGCGGGGGCATTGGTTAGACCAAAGGACATCACGGTGTACTCATACAACCCGTAACGTGTGGTGAAAGCAGTCTTTGGAATATCGGTCTCACGAACCTTCAACTGATGATAACCAGTACGAAGATCGATCTTTGAGAAAATTCTCGCCCCATTTAGATGGTCAAACATGTCTTCATCTTTGGGCAGCGGGTATTTGTTCTTGATGGTAACATCATTCAACTTACGGTAATCCACACATAGACGTGAGGAACCGTCCCGCTTATCCACAAAAATGACAGGTGATCCCCATGGTCATGCACTAGGGCGAATCAAACCTTTTCTTAACATGTCATCAAGCTGCCTCTTCAACTTATCTAGCTCCTTCGGGTTCATCCGGTAAGTCTTCTGTGCTATGGGTCCAGTGCCATGTATCAACTCAATAACAAACTCGATATCCCGATCAGGCGGCATACCGGGTAACTCCTCAGGAAACACATCTGGGTATTCACATACTACCGGAACTTCCACGAGTGTAGGTGTGGCTATACCAGTGTGGCAGTGAGTCTTTGAGGTAGACTTTGTTGCGGCAAAGGCAACATTCTCTCCATCACTTGCAGTCAAAGATATGGACTTCCTGGTGCAATCAATCACACCACTATACTTGGTCATCCAGTTCATGCCCTGTCGCACCCGGACTTCTAAAGGATACTCGCCGTTCCGTTGAACAGTAGATGATTGGATTACGGGGCTTACCGGCACCCGCGTCCTCTTACGAGTAGGCCAACACACGTATGTGTGACAACCAACCCCTATCTGTTCAGCGTCGACGTAAACTATCCCATAGAAATCAGGATACTTCCATTGACGTACTTCAAAACATACACACATGGTACGTCAACGGCGTTTGAACAAGTGATATCACAACAGATCTCTACGACACAAAAGATTGAAATAAGTTGCAAATGGCTCTCATTAGAGCAGAGATAGCAAGTACAATCATCCAGAGGACACATGTCCCAACAATTCATCATTACATCACAGCGGAAGCATTCAACATGTCTGAGTACAGACAAGATCCAAATAGGCCTAAGAGGCCGGAAACTAACAGACGGAGCCCATCCACGAAGTCTCGGATCCTGCCCGGGTCCGCTATCTACTCGTCAGCAGTCTCGTCATACTCCACGTAGTTGCCACCATGTAGATCCTCGGAATCGTAGGTCTGCGGAAACCACAGCCCCAAAGGGGTCAGTACATAAACGTACTGGCAAGCAAGACTCACAGTTCACCAAAGTGTAACCCGTCAACACCAAGCACAGATGCCTTGGGTTCAACGGAAGAAAGGGGAAGATGCTGCAACTGGCTGCGCTAACCAACTACAGAGATTCTACCACTTCCGGCTAACAGAAAGGAGATAAGATCGAGTATAGTACCCAACTGCAAGATAACTTCAAACAAACCCATCCTGGATCTCGCCCCTTATCCAAAGAAGCAATCCGAGGATAACTCACACAGTTGAAATAATGATGGTTCATATTATTGTGTCAATAAGCCTATTACTAGTCAAGTTGTTAATCATTGGGTGTAAGGTTGTTAATCATTAGGTTTAAGTTGTCCTGAGTACTTGTTAGCCAGTACTTTCACCAAGTAATCCATAACCGCGGAAAACACGGCTTCTCGAGAAGATTATCCCTGCAGGGTTGCACCAATTTGGCCGTACACGCATGAATAACCCGCCAGATGGAAAGGCCCTTCCACCAAGTGGGGCACTCAACACAACTCAACTCTTTTTCGCATCAAGCCCAAAGAACCTTGGGCGCACGGCTAATCGAGCCCCGAAGAAAAGGGACCCTCATAGCACTCTAAGACCGTGTCCCCCTATATGCCGACTACGAAAGTTCCACCCGGGATCCAAGGGCTCGCAAGATCATGCATGCAGCAAATGGAAAACCCGGACTAAATGAGGCGATTTGGACGAGATGCGAATCGAGTCAAGTTGAGGGGGGCGCCCATACTCGCTTCCCACATGCGGTTAGTGCGCTCATCATGGATCAGTAGACAAGACCCTTTTCCTATTAGGGTCGACACTAGCAGGCCTCAAAACCACAGAGGGCCTCCTGCCGGTGCCTTATCATCAAATTATTATTTAACAATAATATTAGCACGATTGATTGATTAAACATCGAGCCCCCAGAACATAATAAAAATAGTAACAGAAAGTAACGGGTAACAGACTCGAGCAAAACAACCTAAGCATGCTAGTAAGACACTGGCTCAATCAATAGGGTTGTAGGAGTGGTGGTGAGGCAATATCAGGGTTAAAGGATTCATGTGATAGGTTCGTAACAGAAACAACTACCACTAAGGCTAGCAGAAATAGACAACGGAAAGTATCGGTAACCAGGGTTGAAAGGAACACAATGGTTCATGTGAGTGATAACTTGCCTGCAAACCCAGTAGCCTGGTACTGAGCTAACTCCTTAGAAGGGATGTCGTAAGTATCGTCGGTCTCAACGTCGTCGTGTATCCGAGAAGAAGCAAACAAACAATGCAGAAAGATAAACAATCAATAACATGGCATAGTGCACAAACATGGGATGATTCATGACCATTTAATTGATGCACCAGAAATAAAGTAGTTGACAAGATAACAACAGGATTAAATGGACCCACATGCAATGTGGATTGCATATGGATGCACATGTTAAGGTTGAAGCAATGATCTACAATTAGTTAACATGTGGAAGTGGTTTATCATGATGCATGCATGATGAAAACAATAAAGTAGCAACATTAGATGCAATTGGAATGAGGATTAACAAGTTAAGAATTCATTTATTAAGTGTTGGAAATTTTGGTTACTTGATGATGTTACCCAAACAATTGGTTGTTTTCATCAAGTTAAATTGTTCAAATTAGGTAACAAAGTTTATATTTGAAAAGAACACCAAATTTTAGGTGGATTACATGTTTCAAATATTGAAAAAGGAGTTAGGATAATTTAATTATGAATTAAACAAGATTAAACAAGTTTTAAATGATTTTAAATCAAGTTTGAATTTTATTTGGATTTTTATTTGTTCAAAACATAAATTCAAACTCACCTTTGAAAAGTTCACACTTTGATGGTTTGAAAACATATTTTGCATGTTCAAAAATAATTTTATTTGGGCAAGTTATGATTTTATCAAATTTTAAATGAATTAAACAAGGATTAAATTGTTTAGGCAATTTTAATTATTCAAAACAGGAAACAAAAATTATATTTGAAAAGGTTATTCAAAATGGTATGGAAAACATATTTTATTTGCATTATTTGGATAAGGGATGAATTAGTTATTGAATTTAGAAATTTGCATTTGAATTATTCAAAATTGAATTTTAAATGCATTTGGGAATTTCAAGACAGTACACAATTGGAATATTTGGATAGATAATTAAATTTAGAACAATAAGCATATTTAACTTTTGTTATTTAGAGGTATATTTTGAAAGTTATTCAAGTTTTTTAAATTTAGGTTTCAAATCTGCAATTTAAAAGGAATTTGTGTTGAGGCAGAAACGTGCAAAACATTTTATACACACTGGGGTTCTACCCTGGCCACTGCCAGTGGGCCACAGAGCCACTGGACGCTTGCGTGGCAACGGGTGTGGCTGACAGGGGGCCCTCCCTGTCAGCGCACGGATGAAAAAAAGGTGGGGAATTGCGGAGCCAGGGACTCGAACCCTGGACCCTCCCCGAGAGTGCAACGCACTGAACCAGTACGCTACGGAGCGCTTCTTGACAGAATACAGGATGCGAACAGGATATGGTTTCGATCCAAGGTTAACTGAACCTTTCTGAAGACCGAATGCTTCCACGACATGACGGAGGATGACGCCGGCGGTGATCACCGTTGTGCGCGTGGATGCAGTGCTGGATGCCGTGCGTGTTTGCGATCACGACAGAGAGGGAGGGAGGAGAAGCACGGCGAGCTCACCAGCGGCTGCAGATGTTGCAGAGGGTCGATGGAGCTCCCGCGGCGGCGACGGCGTGGTCGTGGATGGAGGCGCAGCAGCAGGGGCTCGTGGGCGCCGTGTAGGGGTTGGTGAGGACGAGGAGGTCACGGCGAGTCGATTCCCGCGGTCGGATCACGACGATAGGCCCTGCAGCAACGACGGTGACCACGAGTTCAGCAGTGAAGTCACGGTGGCCGGAGACATCGAAGATGGCGGCGGTGGTCCAGAGGGTTACCGAGGCCGAGAAAGTGTCGTCGAGGTAGAAGAGATCGCGGCGGAGCGAGTTCGGGGTTTAGGTGGGGTGGTGGAGCGCAGCAGTGGCGGTGGAAGCCACGGTTTCAGAGAAGCGCGCCGGTGAGAAATTCAGAGAGGGAAGCCCGAGCAGAGAGAGGGGGAGCGGCGGCGATCCAGAGGGAAAATAGTAGGCTAGGGTTTAGGGCAGCGGCGCAGGTGCCCTAGGGGTGCTATATAGGGGGGTACTGGTCATTGGTGGCCGTCGGGATGCGACAGCGTCGCCGTGGCACCTCTGGATGTGGTGCCGTACGCGAAGACGACGGGGGCGGCAGCTAGCGAACCGTTACGGGCGGCGCGCGTAGGTGAGTTAGTGGGCTGGGCTGGGGTTAGTTAGGTGCTGCGCGCCGTTTTCTTTTATTTATTTTTTTGTTCTGCAGTTTTTTTTGTAGCAAAAGAAATGGAAGAGAAGAGGGGTTTTGAGGTTATAAAAAATCATAGTAAAATTAGGGTGGGCACATTAGGTTGATTACAACCAAAACCAATTTTTGGAATTCAAAAACATTTGAATTTTTCTGGTACTGTTTGAATTTGGATGGTGTGTGATTGAATTTTATTATTAAAGGGTTATTGACAATATTTTTAAGAATAGGGTGATCAAAGAATTTAATTGGAAACAAAGAGCACAAAAAGGTTTGGATTGTTTTTATAATTTCAAAAGAGGTGTTGTTTAGTGAGTTGGTTTGAATTTGAAAGCAATTTGGGAATTCATTGATTAATATTGAAAACAAGGATTTTAATAGGGTAAACCCTATTAGTAAGTGGATTGAAACATTAGAATGGTTTGGTGATGTTATAACTTCCAAATTTGGTGTTGTAGATGATTTGCTTTGCATTTGAAATGTGATTTGGAAATTAATTGTTTGATTTAATTGTTTGATTAAAACCAAAAATTTAATAAGTGATCATTATGGAATAAAAAGAAAACAATTTGGTTGTTTTTATTTGAGATTTCTATTTAAAAGGTTGTAACAGAGCAAGTATGAAAACAAAGCATTTGAAATTGTTTGATTTTCATTGTGAAAACAATTAAGAACAGATACAAAACAAATAGTAAACAAGGCAAACAAGGAAATAAATATGATGTCATGATGCAATACTTTAATAACAAGAAATCAAACATTCTAAATGGTAGGTTTTCATACTTGGGCTGTTACAAAACGCCCCCCCTTGAAGGAATCGCGCCCCGAGATTCCTACTGAGAAAAGAAAAGGTCCGGAAACTTCTTGGGAAGATCCTCTTGAGTTGTGTCACGTGAAACACATCGTGCACCTTGGATAGTTTTTCTGGAAGTTCAAAACGATAGGAATTTCTGGCAACTCTTCTGGAAAGATGTCAGGGAATTTGGTAACCACCGGAACATTTTCGAGTAAAGGGAGAGGTTTTGTATTGAGTGTGTATAGCTGGATAGAATTTGATTCATTTGGAGAATAGACTATCTGGAATGTGGTGCTTCAGGAATGCTTCCTCGAAACAACCCCAGGTGATAGGAATGCCAACTCTCATAGCCTGGAATCAACAACAACAACAACAACAACAACCTTTCTGGCCAGATAGACTTGATATTTGGGAAGTTTTGATTAGACGCCGGTAAAAGAACTGAAATGGAAAACAACAACAAGATTTCAACGAACGAAAAGGATGTTGAGAAGAACAGGATATCAACATCGGGGAAAACGAGAACAAAACTCCTGAGGTACTACGGAAAACCCATCCGGGCTTCTAAAGGATCAATATCTACTGCTTAAGGAATAGAGGATCTGCTTCCGGGGCTTACACGCCTCCGTTCTCAATCATGAGTAGGCAACATGATAAATCATGTCACAACCACCTCCATTCCTATGGTCTAGTAGATATAACCATCCTAGAGAAACCAGGATTCGTGAAATCCTAACTTGAAAGTTTAGATGAGAATGGAAAACAATGTTACACTTCCTTACCAGAAAAGGGAGGGTGGGTGGGGAAAGAAGAAAAAAGAACAGAATTCCTACTCTCACGTTTCATTTTTCCTATATAGCTAGAAAATAGTTTCTAGACTCAACTGCGACCAGTAAAAAGGGATCCTACAGGCAGACAAGCTCTGATACCATTTGTCGCACCTGGACTTCTAAAGGATACTCGCCGTTCCGTTGAACAGTAGATGATTGGATTACGGGGCTTACCGGCACCCGCGTCCTCTTACGAGTAGGCCAACACACGTATGTGTGACAACCAACCCCTATCTGTTCAGCGTCGACGTAAACTATCCCATAGAAATCAGGATACTTCCATTGACGTACTTCAAAACATACACACATGGTACGTCAACGGCGTTTGAACAAGTGATATCACAACAGATCTCTACGACACAAAAGATTGAAATAAGTTGCAAATGGCTCTCATTAGAGCAGAGATAGCAAGTACAATCATCCAGAGGACACATGTCCCAACAATTCATCATTACATCACAGCGGAAGCATTCAACATGTCTGAGTACAGACAAGATCCAAATAGGCCTAAGAGGCCGGAAACTAACAGACGGAGCCCATCCACGAAGTCTCGGATCCTGCCCGGGTCCGCTATCTACTCGTCAGCAGTCTCGTCATACTCCACGTAGTTGCCACCATGTAGATCCTCGGAAACGTAGGTCTGCGGAAACCACAGCCCCAAAGGG
Organism: Alopecurus myosuroides; assembly: GCA_028641055.1. NCBI lineage: Eukaryota > Viridiplantae > Streptophyta > Magnoliopsida > Poales > Poaceae > Alopecurus > Alopecurus myosuroides. The sequence goes on from CM054060.1 coordinate 201,208,524, forward strand.
GTCAGTACATAAACGTACTGGCAAGCAAGACTCACAGTTCACCAAAGTGTAACCCGTCAACACCAAGCACAGATGCCTTGGGTTCAACGGAAGAAAGGGGATGTAAAAGATGCTGCAACTGGCTGCGCTAACCAAATACAGAGATTCTACCACTTCCGGCTAACAGAAAGGAGATAAGATCGAGTATAGTACCCAATTGCAAGATAACTTCAAACAAACCCATCCTGGATCTCGCCCCTTATCCAAAGAAGCAATCCGAGGATAACTCACACAGTTGAAATAATGATGGTTCATATTATTGTGTCAATAAGCCTATTACTAGTCAAGTTGTTAATCATTGGGTGTAAGGTTGTTAATCATTAGGTTTAAGTTGTCCTGAGTACTTGTTAGCCAGTACTTTCACCAAGTAATCCATAACCGCGGAAAACACGGCTTCTCGAGAAGATTATCCCTGCAGGGTTGCACCAATTTGGCCGTACACGCATGAATAACCCGCCAGATGGAAAGGCCCTTCCACCAAGCGGGGCACTCAACACAACTCAACTCTTTTTCGCATCAAGCCCAAAGAACCTTGGGCGCACGGCTAATCAAGCCCCGAAGAAAAGGGACCCTCATAGCACTCTAAGACCGTGTCCCCCTATATGCCGACTACGAAAGTTCCACCCGGGATCCAAGGGCTCGCAAGATCATGCATGCAGCAAATGGAAAACCCGGACTAAATGAGGCGATTTGGACGAGATGCGAATCGAGTCAAGTTGAGGGGGGCGCCCATACTCGCTTCCCACATGCGGTTAGTGCGCTCATCATGGATCAGTAGACAAGACCCTTTTCCTATTAGGGTCGACACTAGCAGGCCTCAAAACCACACAGGGCCTCCTGCCGGTGCCTTATCATCAAATTATTATTTAACAATAATATTAGCACGATTGATTGATTAAACATCGAGCCCCCAGAACATAATAAAAATAGTAACAGAAAGTAACGGGTAACAGACTCGAGCAAAACAACCTAAGCATGCTAGTAAGACACTGGCTCAATCAATAGGGTTGTAGGAGTGGTGGTGAGGCAATATCAGGGTTAAAGGATTCATGTGATAGGTTCGTAACAGAAACAACTACCACTAAGGCTAGCAGAAATAGACAACGGAAAGTATCGGTAACCAGGGTTGAAAGGAACACAATGGTTCATGTGAGTGATAACTTGCCTGCAAACCCAGTAGCCTGGTACTGAGCTAACTCCTTAGAAGGGATGTCGTAAGTATCGTCGGTCTCAACGTCGTCGTGTATCCGAGAAGAAGCAAACAAACAATGCAGAAAGATAAACAATCAATAACATGGCATAGTGCACAAACATGGGATGATGCATGACCATTTAATTGATGCACCAGAAATAAAGTAGTTGACAAGATAACAACAGGATTAAATGGACCCACATGCAATGTGGATTGCATATGGATGCACATGTTAAGGTTGAAGCAATGATCTACAATTAGTTAACATGTGGAAGTGGTTTATCATGATGCATGCATGATGAAAACAATAAAGTAGCAACATTAGATGCAATTGGAATGAGGATTAACAAGTTAAGAATTCATTTATTAAGTGTTGGAAATTTTGGTTACTTGATGATGTTACCCAAACAATTGGTTATTTTCATCAAGTTAAATTTTTCAAATTAGGTAACAAAGTTTATATTTGAAAAGAACACCAAATTTTAGGTGGATTACATGTTTCAAATATTGAAAAAGGAGTTAGGATAATTTAATTATGAATTAAACAAGATTAAACAAGTTTTAAATGATTTTAAATCAAGTTTGAATTTTATTTAGATTTTTATTTGTTCAAAACATAAATTCAAACTCACCTTTCAAAAGTTCACACTTTGATGGTTTGAAAACATATTTTGCATGTTCAAAAATAATTTTATTTGGGCAAGTTATGATTTTATCAAATTTTAAATGAATTAAACAAGGATTAAATTGTTTAGGAAATTTTAATTATTCAAAACAGGAAACAAAAATTATATTTGAAAAGGTTATTCAAAATGGTATGGAAAACATATTTTATTTGCATTATTTGGATAAGGGATGAATTAGTTATTGAATTTAGAAATTTGCATTTGAATTATTCAAAATTGAATTTTAAATGCATTTGGGAATTTCAAGACAGTACACAATTGGAATATTTGGATAGATAATTAAATTTAGAACAATAAGCATATTTAACTTTTGTTATTTAGAGGTATATTTTGAAAGTTATTCAAGTTTTAAATTTAGGTTTCAAATCTGCAATTTAAAAGGAATTTGTGTTGAGGCAGAAACGTGCAAAACATTTTATACACACTGGGGTTCTACCCTGGCCACTGCCAGTGGGCCACAGAGCCACTGGACGCTTGCGTGGCAACGGGTGTGGCTGACAGGGGGCCCTCCCTGTCAGCGCACAGATGAAAAAAAGGTGGGGAATTGCGGAGCCAGGGACTCGAACCCTGGACCCTCCCCGAGAGCGCAACGCACTGAACCAGTACGCTACGGAGCGCTTCTTGACATAATACAGGACGCGAACAGGATATGGTTTCGATCCAAGGTTAACTGAACCTTTCTGAAGACCGAATGCTTCCACGACATGACGGAGGATGACGCCGGCGGTGATCACCGTTGTGCGCGTGGATGGAGTGCTGGATGCCGTGCGTGTTTGCGATCACGACAGAGAGGGAGGGAGGAGAAGCACGGCGAGCTCACCAGCGGCTGCAAATGTTGCAGAGGGTCGATGGAGCTCCCGCGGCGGCGACGGCGTGGTCATGGATGGAGGCGCGGCAGCAGGGGCTCGTGGGCGCCGTGTAGGGGTTGGTGAGGACGAGGAGGTCACGACGAGTCGATTCCCGCGGTCGGATCACGACGATAGGCCCTGCAGCGACGACGGTGACCACGGGTTCAGCAGTGAAGTCACGGTGGCCGGAGACATCGAAGATGGCGGCGGTGGTCCAGAGGGTTACCGAGGCCGAGAAAGTGTCGTCGAGGTAGAAGAGATCGCGGCGGAGCGAGTTTGGGGTTTAGGTGGGGTGGTGGAGCGCAGCAGTGGCGGTGGAAGCCACGGTTTCAGAGAAGCGCGCCGGTGAGAAATTCAGAGAGGGAAGCCCGAGCAGAGAGAGGGGGAGCGGCGGCGATCCAGAGGGAAAACAGTAGGCTAGGGTTTAGGGCAGCGGCGCAGGTGCCCTAGGGGTGCTATATAGGGGGGTACTGGTCATTGGTGGCCGTCGGGATGCGACAGCGTCGCCGTGGCACCTCTGGATGTGGTGCCGTACGCGAAGACGACGGGGGCGGCAGCTAGCAAACCGTTACGGGCCGCGCGCGTAGGTGAGTTAGTGGGCTGGGCTGGGGTTAGTTAGGTGCTGCGCGCCGTTTTCTTTTATTTATTTTTTTGTTCTGCAGTTTTTTTTTGTAGCAAAAGAAATGGAAGAGAAGAGGGGTTTTGAGGTTATAAAAAATCATAGTAAAATTAGGGTGGGCACATTAGGTTGATTACAACCAAAACCAATTTTTGGAATTCAAAAACATTTGAATTTTTCTGGTACTGTTTGAATTTGGATGGTGTGTGATTGAATTTTATTATTAAAGGGTTATTGACAATATTTTTAAGAATAGGGTGATCAAAGAATTTAATTGGAAACAAAGAGCACAAAAAGGTTTGGATTGTTTTTATAATTTCAAAAGAGGTGCTGTTTAGTGAGTTGGTTTGAATTTGAAAGCAATTTGGGAATTCATTGATTAATATTGAAAACAAGGATTTTAATAGGGTAAACCCTATTAGTAAGTGGATTGAAACATTAGAATGGTTTGGTGATGTCATAACTTCCAAATTTGGTGTTGTAGATGATTTGCTTTGCATTTGAAATGTGATTTGGAAATTAATTGTTTGATTTAATTGTTTGATTAAAACCAACAATTTAATAAGTGATCATTATGGAATAAAAAGAAAACAATTTGGTTGTATTTATTTGAGATTTCTATTTAAAAGGTTGTAACAGAGCAAGTATAAAAACAAAGCATTTGAAATTGTTTGATTTTCATTGTGAAAACAATTAAGAACAGATGCAAAACAAATAGTAAACAAGGCAAACAAGGAAATAAATATGATGTCATGATGCAATACTTTAATAACAAGAAATCAAACATTCTAAATGGTAGGTTTTCATACTTGGGCTGTTACATGCCCAGTACCACTTCTATCCCTTGGGATCCCAGTACTATCAGGTCGGCATGAAACAAATTCCCTTGTATGTCCACGGGTGTCTATTTGCAAACACGGTTGGTTTTTGTACTAGCTCCGGGTATTTGCACTAACATAGGGTTTTGCATATGTGTGTGTTTCATCCCACTCCTTACAACAAATGGCATAGTAACAAAGGAATGCGATGCACCCGAATCAAACAATACTTCAGCAGGCACAGAGTTGACAGGAAACGTACCCATCACCATATCTGGCGTGTCCTGAACCTCCTCAACGGTGACATAATTCAGATATCCCTTGGTCACGTTCTGTCTCTTGGGTGCTAGTGCATGTGTCATCTTGGTAGCATTGTTCTGAGCTGGTGGAGTGGTCTTGCTTGGGAACTCCCGAGCAAAATGCCCCTCCTTCCCACAAACAAAGCATCGTCCAACAGGCTTTGAGTTCTGGTTTGGCTTGGCAGTATGGTTGGGCTTGTGTCCATTCCCATTTCCATTTCCGCTGCCTCCAGGCTTGGGTGCATAGGATGCACGGTTGTTGTTGTTGTGGTGGTTGTTGTGGTTGTTGTGGCCATGGTGGTGGTTGTTATGGTTAGGCCTCGGCGCATAAGCAGGCGCCCTGTGTGGTGGTGGTGGCCTAGAATAGGGTGTGGGGTGGTTTCTGGGTGCACTTGGTCCACCTTGGAACTGCATCTTTCTCTTCCTGTTTTCAAAGACATTTTGTCTCTTGTGCTCCATCATCATCGCGGCATCCGCGAGTGACTACAAATCCTGGAATGGTATGACCACTAGGGTGCACTGCAGCTCGTCGTGCAGCCCATTCAGGAATCTCTCCTTCTTCCTGGCTTCGGTGTTGACTTCATCAGGTGCATACCGGGACAACAGAGTGAACTCTTCCCAGTACTTTGACACAGACATACCTCCATGCCGCAGTTTCAGAAACTTATCCTTCATGATGTTCATCACACCCTGAGGGATATGATACTTGCGGAACCGGGCAGTGAAGTCAGCCGAAGTGAAAACGTGATCAGCGACGACAGTGTCATGGGTAGTCGCCCACCAAGTCCTTGCTGGTCCAGCAAGAAAATGGGTGGCAAATAGCACCTTGTCATTCTCATCCACTGATGCCACTTGTAGATTGTTAGCGATGGTGCGAAGCCAATCGTCAGCATCAAGTGGTTCCACGATCTTGGAGAAGACCGGAGGGTTTGTCTGCTGAAACACCTTCAGCTTGGAGCGTCCACCATTACCGTTGCCATCGTCGTTGTTATTGTTGTTGTTGGCGCTGGCAGCGGCCAACTGCTGCAGGGCAGCAATTGTGGCAGCACTCTCGGCTCTAGTGGCCTGGCGAGCCTCCATCATGAGTGCCAGCAATGCCTCCATTGACGGCAGGGGTGGAGGTGGTGGTGGTTCCCGACGCGGCGACATGCTGTTTATTGAAACATGTGTAAGACTATGCAGCAAGACTTTCTTGTTTTTAGAGAAACCAAAAACTCGAACATCCAAAAAGAGTGTCTAACAACCAAACAAAAAAGACAAGTGATTTATTTAGGGTAACGGTTTTTGAAGGGTTGAGACAAATTTCCAAACATAGATATCACACAAACAAGCATCATACTCCTAGCATAGAGTCATACATAGCACAACACATCAACCGACATCTACCACAACTACGCTCCTCAGAGCTACATCTGGGGATTCGCCTTATAGGGTCGGCGTACATCTCACTGGCACAACTCCACAAGCTAAGAGGCAATACGACTAGTCCTGCACGCTGTCTCCATCGAAAAGGAGTTCCTCGGGATCCTCCTCCTCAACTGAGTCGTCGTCCTCCGGCCTTGTCTACTCGCTCATATCAATCCCATCATCACCTGACAGGATGTCTTCGTCGACGAGGAGATCCTCGTTCTCCCTACGAAGCTTGGAGTTCTCCTCCTCTAGCTCCTCGAGTGTGGAGTCTCGAGTGGCTAGATCCTCTCTAGCAGTCTTCAGGCGCTCACGCAGAATCGCGTTTGCCTCCTGAAGTGATCCCACCTTGGTGGTGACACGGGTACGGGCCAGACGAGTGGTCCGCAGCTGACTCTCCAAAGCTCGGATCCGTGCAGTCGCTGTCTCGAGGTCAAGCATCGTCTTACCCAAGTGGGTACAGAGGAGACGACACTCTGCAACAGTGGTGTGCTGCAGGATGCTCATGTCGTCAAGACGACGCTGAGTGCGGTACAGTAGGACCTCCATGTCCTCCGAGTGAGAACCGATACTCTCGAAGTCCTGAGACACGGCAACAGGTGTGCCGGTCTCGTCCCTACTCCCGAGGAACTCGAAGATAGACCCCAAATACTGGTAGTCCCTCAAGTGGGCCAGGCGCGCAATGGCCTCCTGGATCACTCGCACATCGCCCTCCTACCAAGAGCGCTCGAAGGTGGCGAAGACGAAGGTCTCCGCGGAAGGAGTGGTAAGCTCAGGGAATATGGTGCACTCCACAAACCACTCTCCCTCGATGGGAGATCCGAAGATCATCCCTCCCCGCAGCTCGGGGACCGGACAATCTATGAGCTCGGTCATGGCTACAAGCCTCTGCTCGAAGCAGAAGGGAACGTCTCTGGCCAGTGCCAACTGGCAAGCCTCAGTGAAAACCACGTCCATCAACACAAAATTTTAAGTAAGCTTAAGTTAGACCCAAGTGTGCAAAATTTTAGAGTCGAGCATGATATAACTTAATGTAAGTAGAGTTTGGGAAAATAGGAAAGATAGGTATAAGAATATCTTTAAACTTATTCACTTAAGTATATTATATATATATATTTAGAGTACTAGTTAACGTCCATGCTAACTAAGGGCTCCTAGGGTCAGGATAGCTCTGATACCAACTTTGTAGAGGCCCCAAACCGGATGGTACAGAACCTCTCATATGCATACATTCACGATCCCAGGAATTCAGTCGTGAACAACATACGAAGTGGTACACAGATACATTATCCATTACACGAATAAAATAGTCTTACAAACCAATGGTCACATGACCAAGTTTATTAACTGCCACGCAGGACTGGCAAATGTCTCACATCACACACACAGCGGAAAAGAAACACACGTAGGTATCCCGTGTCACGCCTTCACCGACAGGCTGCTGACCGGGAGCCGGGCCTAGTTCGCATAATCGTCGGAATAGTACTCTTCCTCGTATTCCTCCTCCGGTGGCGTCTCCTCAAAGTCTGGCCAAGTAAATAGCCAGGGGCGAAACCAATATGAGTACATTTGAATGTACTCTGCAAGACATCATTTATACACTTACAAAATATAGTATGCTTATATGGTGGGTAGGTAGGCTATAAATAGGGCTCACTACTCAGGGTGTATGTAAGATAACATCATGGTTGCTTTGACATCTCTATATCTTTGTTGAAGAAGATACTTCGAAAATAGTATAATTTTTCTTTCTCTTGTAGATATCGCATGTACAAGAGGTTTTCTAATACTGGTTTTATAAAAGAAAGTTTTCTTTGCAAAATGTAACATCCCAAATTTTGCTAACAAAAGGGTTGTGGTGTTGTGTTCATGGCATATCATGCATGTAAAATTTAAATCAAGTTTGAATTTGAATTTAATAAGATTTGACCAAAAAAACCACTTAAAGTGATCACCCAAAATTTGAATTAAAAACATTTTCAAATTTGGCAAACCAAGTTATGGTTTTGTTGGAAATTTTATAAGCTTTCCAAAAAGTATTTTTGCCAATTGTTATGTTTACAAAAAGGCCCCCAAAACCTCTGTTTTCTGTTCTGTTTTAAAGAGAAAAGGACCTTCTTGTATTTTCCCAAAATTTCAGGGGGTTATTGTAATTCTTTTTTTTCTTTTCTTCTTTCTTCTAGCTCTGGCCAGAAAGAACGCACACAGGTCCGTGGCCGCCGTGGCCACCTCCTGCCTACGGATGTGCGCCCACGCGTGGATGACCTCAGCAGGATGTCGTGCCTTTCTTCTCCTCTCCCTCCCTATCCTCTCTCGCTCTCTGTACCGTCCCGAAAGACCTAACCCTAGTTACTGTACCGTTGCCGCCGGCGGATCGCCGTCGACTCCGGCCATCTCCGGCCGAATTGAGAGAACCAGGAGGACCACCGGAACACCCTTTGTCACCTCGAGAGCGCCCGGGAGCCGGGATGGCCTGCAACGCCGGAATTCGCCCCCGCCATCTTCTCCGGCCGCCGCGGGGAAATGGATGGCGCCGCCGTCTCCGGCCCTCCCTCGACCCACTAACCCATCCTCTAGCCTCCCCTCTCCATGGTGAGCATCCTCATGCCCTCCGCTCGCTCCCTAACCCTCTTTATCTCCCGCTCGCTGTGCACCCGTGGCCGCCGCCGCGGTTCCTCGCCGCCGGCGAACTTTCCGGCGACCTTTTGGTCACCGGTTGGTACCCTTCGACTCCCCTCGGCCAGCTCTAGCTCATGCACTAATCTGTTTGATCCAATTTGCACACAATTCGTCGATTTCGTGAGCATCTGTGAGGTTCAGAGAAGAGTGAGGTCACCCCTGCATCATGATGACATCATTACCTGTTTTCTGTTTTTTCTAAAAGAGGAGAGTATGACACGTGGCCCCCACCTGTATTTGAATTCCAGAAAATAAATAAAATTGTTTAATTAATATCTTCCAAAATGTTACTCAGAAAAATAAAATAAAAGTATGGTTATGATCCTAAAAATATTCCCTACCCAGATATGTGTTTTTCATATATGTTTGACCAAGTCCAAAAATGAGTATTTATTTAATGTTGTTTAATCATTTAAAAATAGAAAATTAAGTTTTTATTCATTAAAATTAGAAAATTAAAAAGTTATATACCATTTTGCTCAAAATGACAAATGCAACCTATTCATGATGTTTTCAAACCCATTTGAGCAATAAAAATTGTACTCACTTTCATAACCGCCCGAAACCCCCTCCGGGGTCTATTTCGGGTTAATTTCAGTAAAATTGCATATCTGCCATATGAACCCTAGCAACCCAATGATCATGCTTAGGGCTTTATTTCAGTGCATTAACTTGCTCATGCATACATATTGCGCATTGCATCGATGCCATGTGTTGATTGTTGTTCTTCTTGTTTCGGTGTTTGTTTCCCCCTCGGTAGAACGTGACTCCGAAGAGAAGGCCAGCAATCCAATGACGAATACTTGATCCTAACCGACAAGTCAAGCACTTATTCCTGAAGACTTTCTCTGGTTTTCTTGAAGCAAGGCAAGCATAACCTCTTATCTGCCCATATATGATTTCAAAAGACTTTTGATTCTCGTATAATTGCATTCGATTCCAATGTATCTTGAGTCAATAGATAGAGTTATCCTATCTATTTGCATAACCCAGATATCATGATTCAATTCTCCTAGCAGACATAGGAGTTGTTTGTGTGTATCGCCAGAGCCTCAAATATGCCATGCTTAGTCATACATGCCTGCTGATCTCTGCTCCATCCGGTTGATGAATCAGAGCCACGAATGAATCTAGTATGATAGTATGCTGTGGAAAGTTAAGATATCTTGTTTAATATGATTTAAAGGTGTGGATGACGAGACCAAAGAGGGTCTGTGGTGGTTGTCTCGTTCATGCCCCTAGGAGCGAGTTCTCGTCTTCGAGCCAAGACTGAGCGTGCATCCACACGGGGATTGGATTCCCCTCGGTCTCAACTTGCCTAGTTTGTTCCATGAGTTGCCTAGTTCGGGCTTTCCATTTGGATTTGCGAGGATATTAAAACCTTTTCAAAACTAGGACGTGGCGATGTATCGGCGCTCTGCGGGTAGGTAACTATCGAGCATTGCGCACAACGATAGAGACCCGGCAGGAGATGGCCACTCCCTATTGGCGGTCCATCTCTACTCGGAGCGACTCATGGAATAGGCGAAGTAAGGGAAAGGTCGTGGTCAACCACCCTCTGCCGGCACTTCCCGGACTAGTGCTAACCCGGTGGCACTAAGAGTCGGTTGATACGTGTGGTTAAAGTTGTACACCCCTGCAGGGTTAAATCTTTTCGAAAAGCCGTGTCCACGGTTAAGGACGACTTGGTGACGGATTCTGTGATCATAGACAACTTAAACAGAATGATTAAAAGTTGCTGATAACGAATGAAGGATGCCTCCTCGGAGATGCCGAGAGGGGTTACCTTGTAGCATGAGTTACCGGAACAACTTGAGGTGGTGATCTTTGAAGCACGAGGTGCTTATATGAGTTGGTGGTTTAAAAAGATGATGATATCAGTAGTTGAGTAGCTTTCTCATCTGTTTTCAAAATACTCCATGACACGTGCTATTCCTTCCTCAACTTGGAAAACAAAGATGGCTTTACGCAAAATAACCTTCATAACTCTTTCTAAAAGAAGCAGATATATAATAGCTTAACTAAGTCTTGCTGAGTACCTCCCCTACTCATGTTTGCTTCAACTTGGTTCAGGTGGAGTTCCTCAGTTCGGTGGTGTTTCGACGTGGACATCGACGAGTAGTTCGGGGTTCCCAGGTAGCAGCCTGGAATCTATGGGCTGGGACGTCGCCTTATGTTCCGGCCTGTTAGGCCTTTTTGGTTCTTGTTGATTAGCAACATATTTTGCCTTCCGTTGTCTGATGTAATGTTGGGTCGTGTGACCTCTGCTTGTAAGCTATACTCTAGTAACACCTGTTTAATAAAGCTTCATGTTTAGAGTACTGCTTTGATCGGTTGTTGGTTTCGAGCTCTTTGTTATACAGTTTTGGCTATGCCTGCATAGTTGTCGCAGTCGAGGGGTTGTGGAGCCGATGATCCATGTCCGAACCCGCCTGTCGATGTGATCGGCCTGGGGCGAGGTAACCCCAGTAACCCTCGATTGTTGTTGCACTTTCTGGACACATAGCAGCTCTGTATAACTTTGGTCCCGTTCCTTCAGTTTCATCCGACTCGTGGACACTTGGGTATGCATAATTGGTTATGACTAGCATGGATACAAGGAGTAGTAGACCGGGGATCCGGACTACATGCCGATGAATCCGGTCTGCCTGCCGTTGTTTGTTGCGGCTGGGGCTGGTAACCCTGAAGCCCTTGTGAGTCCATGGCTAGGAGCACATAACAGTATGTATATCTCTGGGTCCGGGGTCTGACAAAAGTTGGTATCAGAGCAGGACTGCCTGTAGGAAAACCTTATTGCTTGGTCGATGTCGAGTCTAGTGTTTGTGAAAACTACTTTGAAATCTCAAATGGTTTGTGAAAACCTGCTTAGGATTCTTTTTACTCCTTATCTGGTATCGCTCTGACTCTGGGTCATCTTACCTGTTTTGATTTGAAAAGGTTTTGCTATCTCTTCTAGTCATTCAAAACTCAGGTGCCTTCCTTGGCAAAGACGTGTTCTACCCAAGTTGACCTAGTGCTCAGTTTCTAGAGTCGTGTGTGTTCCATGTTCCGTTATCTCTTGATTCAAACTGGGATATTTCCTTTCCATCCTAGTCTCTCAGAGTTGGGTGGATTCCACATACCCCTGTTCTAAAGTCTCAAAATCCTGAACCTCGAGATTTCCTTTTCATCTCGAATGTGTCTGTTATCCTCTGCTCAAAGTTCTTCCGGAGCTAAGTTTGTTTTCTTGGAAAGATACTCCAGGATTGCTATTCATAGTGTCCTTCAAGGCACTAAGATAGTAGTTACTCTTTTCTTTCGGTTTCTAACCCTTGGACTTGAACCGAAGGTCCCGGAATGTGCTGAGTTGTGGTGGGTTGAATCATGTGGTCATAACCATGTGATGCTCACACCATCAGTACAGGATGCTGACCTTTAACCCAAGTTCTGTTTCTTTGGATTCTGAGGAATATCTTCTACCTCAGGACGGCTAGGTAGTTTCAACTCCAATAGCCGTAGGTTTTCTCTTGTAATCAAGAAGGGATCACAACAAGAGTGGTCATCATGAAATCCACATCTTCGTTCTTAGTTCAGCTATATCGATCTTCTAGCATGGGTTTTACAAAAGAGTATCACCTGTGCACTCCCCATGGCCGCTGGATTTTCCGGAGCATGTTCCTATCTTCCAGTTTCTCTCAAATCTCCATCCGTTCTTTTGAAACCAAGTTGCATATGTGTGTTGGATTGATCCAATGCATTTGCTCTTGTTTTCCGTCAAAACATTCCACCTTGGAATGTCAGGAGAAACAAACTCCAGTACCTCGTTCATCTCTAGGACCAGGTCAAAGTTTTGTAATCTGCAGATCAAAGAAGTTTCATCAACTTCCGATCTATTCTACCTTCGAGTATCACACTCCTTTAAATCAGGAGGTTGTGTTGAGTCTCATGACCTTAATGATGAAGTGATGCTCCTACACGTCTTCATTCACCCCTTTTCCTCCAAGCTTGAATGCTCGAGAATGTTGGGTGTGCATTGATATGTGTATCAGATATTATTAGCAATTCCTATTGCTTTGAAATATTTAAGAAACATATGTATCCTTCTTAGCACTATTGGTCACCTGGTCTCTACTTCAAGTTGACCGTGTCACCAAATCCATTCATTCCGGTTCACATTCTTGGTCAAAGAGTTAGCTTCATGCCGAAGCTCTCAAGGCCATATCGGTTGCTTTGAAAAGCAAGACTCCTTTCCAAGTCCTGAGACATACCGGTAGGTTGTGATATTCTGGCTGTCTTTCTAGAAGTATCACCAGGTTTGTCACCTGACCGTGATGTTTAAATAAGGGGTAATTTGAACTACTCCTTTCTCCAAGGAACCCTGCTGGATATCATGGACTAGTTGGTTGAGCTTAAACAACAACTTGGAGAGTTGAAAGGCAAAAGCTCCGCCTAACTTGATCCTTTGACAAGGGATGTCTAGTTCTCATGCTGTTGAAGCAGGATAGTATCTCCTCAATGGACATGCTATCTTTCTAACCTTGATTTGATTTGGGTATCGTCAAATCGAGAAAAGATCCAAGGACCATTTTGATGGTGTTTTTACTCATGGTGTTCCACCTAAGTACACCTTTATGTCCTTTGGTCTGACCAATATTTTGCCTCGTTCATGTATCATATGAATTCCTCTTCTTCGAGTATCTTGATAAGGGTGTTGTCGAGCCCATTGATGACATCCCTAATTTCTCGAAGTTGCAAGAGGTTCATGTTGAACAATTGGCACTGATGTTGGAAAACTTTCGAGAACCATCTTTGTGTCAATACGAAGTTTGTTTTCTCGATGTTCGAAGTGACTTTCTCGGGTCATGTGCTTTTGGTGAAAGTTGCCGCCACGGATCCAAGTAAAGTTTTCTTGTTCCCTCGGGAATAATCCCTCGGTCATGCACGTGTGGTCTATTCTTGAGATGGTAGGTTGTTAATTACATCCCTAGAAGAGGTTTGTATCCACACCAAGCCACTGACTGATTACCCGTGAAAGAGAAGAAGTCTAAAAACTTCTTTATCTTTGTACCATATTCCCAACAAGGACTCTGATGTGTTTCGTTGCAAGTAAACCATGTAGGTGCAACCGTCTGTCGCAAGTTGCTAATACATGAGTTTTGCAATCTGTCTCATCTTCTCGAGCTTGACATCGTAGTCCATATCTTGAGAATCCAACATATGTACCTCGCTGGTAACGAGTGCAATCTATTTGATCAAACATACCGAGTCTTGTTCTCAACCCACTAACTAGAGCTGAATCTCAAGCAGCAACGATGGTTGGTGTTTCCTCAAGGGTATTGAATTAGGTTCATTTGAAAATCCGGCATGGTTGATGTTGTGGTTGACCTAATTAGCCGGAAGGCCTAATGTCATATCTCTTTGAATCCGTAAGAACAACCACTCTCCGTGAGAATTCTTGTGTGGCTCATTCTGAGAAGTTTTCCTCCCCGTTCTTCCAAACCAGAGTTTTACTTTCACTTGATGACCTATAGAAGGCTTGTCGTGAGCCTGCTGTCGGTATTTAGAACATCAAGGATAAGGTGTAAGTTGATCTTTCCAATATCTTTCTGTTGAATCTCCCAAATCTTTGTTCTCGTGAAAACAAGTTCATCATGAGAACCATCTCGTGGTGCTTTGTAACCGCCTTTGATCAGTTTCCTTTTTCAAGTTGGTTGTACTTGAAGTTCTAATCATCTCACACATAGTGTGAATTTGTCAGTCACTTCAGCCGTGGGATCTTAACCATGTGGTAAACGTATTGCTACGTCAAATCCACCATAGTACAAAGATTCCCTATATTCCTTCCGATGTTTTAATCCCCGTTGGTTACTCATTTTTATGGTGTGACCAAGAATTTCTTCCTCGTTACGGTGTTACGACATCCTTTGGTTACTCATCTTCTGCCGTGAAGTAACATCCCGATCTTTGACAAAGTTTTCGACAAGATTCGACGGAATTGAAGTTCTGTTAGCCTCGTGTCCACTCCGAAGAGTGAACATGATCATGTATCAAAATCTCTTCGGCGCACGAATTACAGTGTTTTCTCGTGTTCTTCCTTGTCTACGGATATTACATTATGATATTCAAGACCATCCTCCCCATCTTGGTATTCTGTTTGAAGAAACCTCGATGCCAAAGGTTGTTCAACCTTTCTTTACCACAAGGATTTAAAGTCTTATGCAGAGCGCGTATTCTAAATCCTTCTAAGAACCATCATCCATAAACTTGAAACCATCTTTTATTCCCTCTGTTATCTTGATGTGTTTCATGCACGCTAACTCAAAAAGTTCCTTATGAACATTCCTGTCATGAGTTACCCATGAGATACTCGATCTTCGTGAAGATCAATTCCTAAGAGTTTTCCCTCTACCTAAGGTGTAGCCGCTGGATATCTTCGCAAGTGCTATGGATCAACCTCTTCAAGAAGAGAACCGTAAGGTTCGAGAAGATCTTTCAAACCGGTGTTCCTTCTTTCTTCTCCTTCGGGAATCTCGGGACGAGATTCTCGTAAGGGGGGTAGATTTGTAACATCCCAAATTTTGCTAACAAAAGGGTTGTGGTGTTGTGTCCATGGCATATCATGCATGTAAAATTTAAATCAAGTTTGAATTTGAATTTAATAAGATTTGACCAAAAAACCACTTAAAGTGGTCACCCAAAATTTGAATTAAAAACATTTTCAAATTTGGCAAACCAAGTTATGGTTTTGTTGGAAATTTATAAGCTTTCCAAAAAGTATTTTTGCCAATTGTTCTGTTTACAAAAAGGCCCCCAAAACCTCTGTTTTCTGTTCTGTTTTAAAGAGAAAAGGACCTTCTTGTATTTTCCCAAAATTTCAGGAGGTTATTGTAATTCTTTTTTTTCTTTTCTTCTTTCTTCTAGCTCTGGCCAGAAAGAACGCACACAGGTCCGTGGCCGCCGTGGCCACCTCCTGCCTACGGATGTGCGCCCGCGCGTGGATGACCTCGGCAGGATGCCGTGCCTTTCTTCTCCTCTCCCTCCCTATCCTCTCTAGCTCTCTGTACGGTCCCGAAAGACCTAACCCTAGTTACTGTACCGTTGCCGCCGGCGGATCGCCGTCGACTCCGGCCATCTCCGGCCGAATTGAGAGAACCAGGAGGACCACCGGAACACCCTTTGTCACCTCGAGAGCGCCCGGGAGCCGGGATGGCCTGCAACGCCGGAATTCGCCCCCGCCATCTTCTCCGGCCGCCGCGGGGAAATGGATGGCGCCGCCGTCTCCGGCCCTCCCTCCACCCACTGACCCATCCTCTAGCCTCCCCTCGCCATGGTGAGCATCCTCATGCCCTCCGCTCGCTCCCTAACCCTCTGTTTCTCCCGCTCGCTGTGCACCCGTGGCCGCCGCCGCGGTTCCTCGCCACCGGCGAACTTTCCGGCGACCTTTTGGTCACCGGTTGGTACCCCTCGACTCCCCTCGGCCAGCTCTAGCTCATGCACTAATCTGTTTGATCCAATTTGCACACAATTCGTCGATTTCGTGAGCATCTGTGAGGTTCAGAGAAGAGTGAGGTCATCCCTGCATCATGATGACATCATTAACTGTTTTCTATTTTTTCTAAAAGAGGAGAGTATGACACGTGGCCCCCACCTGTATTTGAATTCCAGAAAATAAATAAAATTGTTTAATTAATATCTTCCAAAATGTTACTCAGAAAAATAAAATAAAAGTATGGTTATGATCCTAAAAATATTCTCTACCCAGATATGTGTTTTTCATATATGTTTTACCAAGTCCAAAATGACTATTTATTTAATGTTGTTTAATCATTTAAAAATAGAAAATTAAGTTTTTATTCATTAAAATTAGAAAATTAAAAGTTATATACCATTTTGCTCAAAATGACAAATGCAACCTATTCATGATGTTTTCAAACCTATTTGAGCAATAAAAATTGTACTCACTTTCATAACCGCCCGAAACCCCTTCCGGGGTCTATTTCAGGTTAATTTCAATAAAATTGCATATCTGCCATATGAACCCTAGCAACCCAATGATCATGCTTAGGGATTTATTTCATTGCATTAACTTGCTCATGCATACATATTGCGCATTGCATCGATGCCATGTGTTGATTGTTGTTCTTATTGTTTTGGTGTTTGTTTCCCCCTCGGTAGAACGTGACTCCGAAGAGAAGGCCAGCAATCCAATGACGAATACTTGATCCTAACCGACAAGCCAAGCACTTATTCCTGAAGACTTTCTCTGGTTTTCTTGAAGCAAGGCAAGCATAACCTCTTATCTGCCCATATATGATTTCGAAAGACTTTTGATTCTCGTATAATTGCATTCGATTCCAATGTATCTTGAGTCAATAGATAGAGTTATCCTATCTATTTGCATAACCCAGATATCATGATTCAATTCTCCTAGCAGACATAGGAGTTGTTTGTGTGTATCGCCAGAGCCTCAAATAGGCCATGCTTAGTCATACATGCCTGCTGATCTCTGCTCCATCCGGTTGATGAATCAGAGCCACGAATGAATCTAGTATGATAGTATGCTGTGGAAAGTTAAGAGATCTTGTTTAATATGATTTAAAGGTGTGGATGACGAGACCACAGAGGGTCTGTGGTGGTTGTCTCGTTCATGCCCCTAGGAGCGAGTTCTCGTCTTCGAGCCAAGACTGAGCGTGCATCCACACGGGGATTGGATTCCCCTCGGTCTCAACTTGCCTAGTTTGTTCCATGAGTTGCCTAGTTCGGGCTTTCCATTTGGATTTGCGGGGATATTAAAACCTTTTCAAAACTAGGACGTGGCGATGTATCGGCGCTCTGCGGGTAGGTAACCGTCGAGCATTGCGCACAACGATAGAGACCTGGCAGGAGATGGCCACTCCCTATTGGCGGTCCATCTCTACTCGGAGCGACTCATGGAATAGGCGAAGTAAGGGAAAGGTCGTGGTCAACCACCCTCTGCCGGCACTTCCCGGACTAGTGCTAACCCGGTGGCACTAAGAGTCGGTTGATACGTGTGGTTAAAGTTGTACACCCCTGCAGGGTTAAATCTTTTCGAAAAGCCGTGTCTGCGGTTAAGGACGACTTGGTGACGGATTCTGTGATCATAGACAACTTAAACGGAATGATTAAAACTTGCTGATAACGAATGAAGGATGCCTCCTCGGAGATGCCGAGAGGGGTTACCTTGTAGCATGAGTTACCGGAACAACTTGAGGTGGTGATCTTTGAAGCACGAGGTGCTGATATGAGTTGGTGGTTTAAAAAGATGATGATATCAGTAGTTGAGTAGCTTTCTCATCTGTTTTCAAAATACTCCATGACACGTGCTATTCCTTCCTCAACTTGGAAAACAAAGATGGCTTTACGCAAAATAACCTTCATAACTCTTTCTAAAAGAAGCAGATATATAATAGGTTAACTAAGTCTTGCTGAGTACCTCCCGTACTCATGTTTGCTTCAACTTGGTTCAGGTGGAGTTCCTCAGTTCGGTGGTGTTTCGACGTGGACATCGACGAGTAGTTCGGGGTTCCCAGGTTGCAGCCTGGAATCTATGGGCTAGGACGTCGCCATATGTTGCGGCCTGCTAGGACTTTTTGGTTCTTGTTGATTAGCAACATATTTTGCCTTCCGTTGTCTGATGTAATGTTGGGTCGTGTGACCTCTACTTGTAAGCTATACTGTAGTAACACCTGTTTAATAAAGCTTCATGTTTAGAGTACTGCTTTGATCGGTTGTTGGTTTCGAGCACTTTGTTATACAGTTTTGGCTATGCCTGCATAGTTGTCGCAGTCGAGGGGTTGTGGAGCCGATGATCCATGTCCGAGCCCGCCTGTCGATGTGATCGGCCTGGGGCGAGGTAAACCCAGTAACCCTCGATTGTTCTTGCACTTTCTGGACACATAGCAGCTCTGTATAACTTTGGTCCCGTTCCTTTAGTTTCATCCGACTCGTGGACACTTGGGTATGCATAATTGGTTATGACTAGCATGGATACAAGGAGTAGTAGACCGGGGATCTGGACTACGTGCCGATGAATCCGGTCTGCCTGCCGTTGTTTGTTGCGGCCGGGGCTGGTAACCCTGAAGCCCTTGTGAGTCCATGGCTAGGAGCCCATAACAGTATGTATATCTCTGGGTCCGGGGTCTGACACAAAACTTCTTGGAAAACATCTCCAGCTTCTTCATCGGTACCTCTCAGGTACAAGTCCTTGTTCAAAAACTTTTTTTGAAAACTTGACACAATGCTAGCTACATGGACTTTCAAATGCCCATATCCGAGGTGTACACATTCCACTAGATCCAATCATCTGCCATGAACCACCATGGATCGACACAGCGATATGCAAGCATCAGAAGAATGATCCTAACTGTCCACTCTGATCAAGCTAGTCTATGGCTATCCCTTCGATTAGGTTTATTCCCCCTGGCACCATGTCATACATCGCCAAAAAGGGGACCTAACTGTCGCATCCGGAGGAGAACTTAATCCCTCACTGTGTATGTCCCGTTTCTCACTCCTGGCGACACTTCTGTTCCGAGAATCATCCTCTCTATAGCATCTTGGGATAGGACACACACTAACAAGATCAAGTATCTAGATAGGCCCCGTACCCATGTTGGGGTAGAGTGGCAGTACTTCTTGGTTGTCTAGCGAAGACTAGGTTATGTGTCTTTTGTAAAACATTTAAAAAACAACTCTTTAGCTCCCCCGGTGAACAAGGTCCCGCCTCTTCACCGTGGACTTTTCAACTCCTTTTGTTTGCAAAAGCACATTTTAGAAGTGTCCACTTAGGGACTCGAGATTATTATCATAGGCGGTATTTATATACCTTATAGTGGCTAAAGGCTTGGTAACACCAAGTTGACTAATGGCAAAGTGATAGTATAACTATATAATATTAATAGTAATAGCCACTCAATAAAATAGTTTTTCGTAATCAAGTTTTTGAAAAACTTCAGAAGTAGGAAATGCATGATAGATAATCATAAGTAGTATAACAGCAAGCTTTAAGGATGTCTTGCCTTGGAGGAGTCGAGGGTCCTGTTCGTGATAACATCAAGAGTGGTAGTAGTAGCCTCCGGCTCCAACTACTTCTTCTTCGGGTTCTATCATCGTAAAATAAAAATAAGGACACCCAATCAGAACCAAACTAAGCAAACAAAGACTCTAAAATACACCATACAGCAACCAATGCACAAACAAAATAGCACACAAGTTCACAAAACAATACTACACAAGCATACACCCAAACTAACAATATTCGAATAATATTGCCACTACTACTATGGTTGAGATATATCATTTCTCAACAAAATGAGTTGGAACCAGTGGGTGTTCCACGAGGTTTTCCATGTCATTTAAGAGGTACTAAGCCTCTAGTCCAACTTGTGGAAAACAAAACATTCATCTAGTAAACACACAACTAGAGATTCTAGTGGAAAACAACACTATGAATAATAAGCACTAAAGCTACACATGCATCTCTAAGGAAAATAAAACACACCCTAACACAGGTGAAAACAAGTACTAACCAGTACCAAAATGGTACTGGACTCACCTAAAAGTACTACTAACAACTTGGATAAAAATCTAGCTAAGCATTTGCATCACAAGATTTAATAAAAAATAAAACTAGAGAATAACACTATGTTCATACTAGTTCCAAACATTTCCTAAACATGCACAAACTTTATAACATGCTAGAACCTCTGTCCCGTCAGTCAAGGTGGTGCTAGCTAGGGTCAGTCAAGGTCGCGACGTCGAGTGAGAGGAGAAAAATCGCGAGGTGGACACAGTAGCACGCGACAGTACACACTCTATCAGAGTTGCCCATGCCCCCCTCCCGTTTTCACCTCTGAAGACCACGAGCTCACCTCCTCTGTTCTCAACTTGACTTGGTTGCTAAGGGATAGAAATGTAGTGTGCTGACTATGCTTCTAGAAGGTCCAAGGGGTGCAAAAAATGAATCATCCAAACCAAAGGTATAAGTATTTGAAAATCGTGTCATTTACTGTTTTCTGCAGAAATTCAGTTTCAGTTAAAACCTTAGAAATTTTCTAAGTGCTGGGGAACAGAGTGGATTAGTCATAAGTTACACTTGTTTTCATGGATCAAACCAACTTCAAATTTGTACTTTCAGAAACATCTCCAAGTGTGGTTGTGTTAAGCAACATTTGTACTTTCAGAAGCAACAAAAGAAAACAAATTTGAATTTCAAAAGATCAATGAAAACAAGGTGGAAAAACAACTAGTTTAAGTTTTTCTCTGTTTTCCAGAAAACACTAATTCTGTCTTATTTTCTTAACACAAAGACATCAAGCAAATGATTGTTTCTGTAACTCAAATTTTCAAACCAAGTTCACCATTTTGTAGTCCATATATTAGAGATCACATCCATGCCAAGAAAACACAAAATGCGATCCTCTATCATATAGATAACATGAGTGAAAAACACCTAATTGGCTTATTTTTCAGAAAAGAGTTTCTATAGGAAACCTTACGGAAAACATTGGTGTAATCTTTTGGAAAATTGTTTTCTTGATTCTAAACAAACCAAACATCATTTATAAGTTGAAAACAACATTGACACAAGAATATTGATGAACAACTTTGGAAACACCAGGTGGAAAACATCACAGAAATAACTGGAAAATATCTAGGAACAAAGTGAATGATTTTTGAATCAAAGATTGCTTGCATTGCATAGATAACCATGGTTCATTACATAATGTTGGATTACACAAGGGCATTAAAAAGTTTTTGTTGGCTCACAAAAATGTCTTCCCTCATGTGTTACAAGTGTTCCAAATCTGGGGTGTGACAGATCTACTCCCCTTAAAAGAATCTCACCCCGAGATTCGCGGGTATAGTCTTTGAGGAAACCAGGGAACTCCTTCCTGATATAATCTTCACGATCCCACGTTGCTTCCTCCTATGAATGATTTGTCAACTGAATATTAAGGAACTGGAAAGCATTTCTCCTAGTAGCACGAACATTTTCCTCAAGTACACGCAAGGGTCGATCACGGTAGGTCAAATAATCATTGATGTCAATGGTATTGAAGTCAATGTCTTGGTAAGTGAGATTCTTCTCAGGTACGTGAAGACACTTCTGGAGCAATGGCACGTGAAAAACATCGTGAAAGGCTGACAACTCTTCAGGCAACTCCAGCTGATAAGATATCTCTCCACGACGGGCAAGGATCTTAAACGGGCCAATATACCGGGGTGCAAGCTTTCCCTTGACATGGAAACGCTGCATCCCTTTGAGCGGCGTAACACGCAGATACACTAAATATCCTATAGTGAAAGAGACATCGCGACGCTTAGTGTCCGCATAGCTCTTCTGGCGTGATTGTGCGGCTTTAAGATGGTCAAGGATCAAATGCACTTGCTCCTCTATAGCTTTTTGAGTATCAACTCCAAAGATTTGACTGTCTCCTGTTTCAGTCCAGTTCAGAGGTGTGCGGCTCTTCCGTCCATACAATGCTTCAAAAGGTGCTGTTGGGGGGATGATAACCCGGCAGGCCCATGAAGAGGGACAAAGACCCGGCTGGAAGGGATTTACGCGAGACTTTGTAATATGATGCTAGGCCGAGTGTCACCGATGGGCCAGCAGTTGTATTGGTAACCCGGCTCAAGGAAAGCGAGGCTCTAGAAGATCCGAAAGACGGTGCGAACCATGGAGTCCAAGGCTTGGGGGTCACGGAGAGTAATTTAGGGTTACGTGTGGATCCCGAGTAGGACTCTAGATGTATCTTGAAAGGGAAGCCAGGAAACCGGGTATTATATATAAACCGGCTTCTAGGCCGTAGAGGTAGATCGAGAGAGACCGGAAGGATTCGAGTTAATCGAGATATACGGGAGCAAGTACTTGTAACCCTAGATTTGGAGTCTCGGCGACATTGCAGTCCGAGCCTCTAGATCGATAGTCAATAAGATCCTAGCTGGAAGTAAGCTATTATCTTCAATGGAGAGGCTGAACCAGGATAAATCTTGTGTCCAATCTGAGCTAAACCCTCTCCCAAACACCAGAGTCGATTTACCCCAACCTAAGTTACCTCCGGTAACATTTGCCGTGACTTTCCACGACAGTTGGCGCCCACCATGGGGCCTACGTCCAAAGGTGTTTACATTACGGGAGAAGCTCTGGAAAGCATGAAGAACCTCGTTATTGGCGAGATCATCACCAACCCCGAAGGAGAGAAGATCGTCGACGATTTTGGCTGGGGGCCAGAGTCGGATTAGCTGGAAACCGGATCTGTCGTCACGATCGGCCGGGTCAACATCTTCGTGGGCATGGTACGTATGTCTGGTTTGATTTTTGACAATAATGAGTATGATTATGTGTCAGGGGCCGCCACCTGTGTTCAATCGGATGGGGAAGAGTCAGAGGAGCCGGTATGGACCCCGCATGGCCGGGTTACTGGAGATGAGGACACCGAATCTATCCTGCACCCGCTCGAAGATCGGTATGAAGAAGATAGCTGCGAGGAAGAAGAATATGAATCTTCACCATGCATTGCCCGCCGAGTTGCGATCTACACAGCCCCTGTGATAAATCTCAAACGGGGTGATGTGTCAGTAACCGCGGCTGGTGCGGCGCAAGCGCTGGCCCAACAACAGACTCCGGTTAATGGAAACCCGACTAGAGCCCGGGTCGATGGCGAGCAGACCTCTGTCACCAGCGAAACAGGGGAAACTGCTCATCTTAGGAACACGTTCGGATTTAGGATGAACAGAACAGCTGGTGCGGGAACGTCACACCCACCAAATCCGGTTCTGTTCAGCAACAACTTGATCTTGGATCCCACAGTGTTGGCTACCGTGATAACCCCGGAAAACGCTGCGGCGCGGGCTAGAGACCTGGATGTGGCCCGCCGAGTGTTGGAACAATAGAGGAGAGATGTAGAGGCCGAGATATTACAGATGTCCGCGCGTCAACGTCAGTTGGATGAGTTAGAGGATCGTATACAGGAACAGACGACTAGAGCATATAATCAGAGGCACCAGACAAGACTGCCTGCGACAAGCGGAGCCCTGCAACCGGCCGCGTTATTTATTACGCCTCAAGACCAGCAAATTCCAATCGTGAATCAAGGAACTGGGTATGCAGGAGCAGCGCTTGGAGGACAACCGGCTAACGTGCCGACCGGGTCACCTGTGCTACCTGTTGGGGTGGCTGGGGGCAATGTTGTGCAGCCACTACCATCACGATTTCATACCCCGCCGGGTCATTTCAATAACCCTATGGACAACGTGTACGCCGCAACTTTAGCGCTCGACCGTATTCCACTCGGAGAATCGCCTCATGCAATAGAAACCCGGCGGGCTATAGAGATGTTACGCACTGCGGTGGCTCAGCAAGCAAATTACCCGGACAACAGGAGCGGCATGCACGGGACACCGTATATCAGTCGGCAAGAAGGTAATACGAGGAACATTCAGTCGAATTCAGCACGACGGAGGGCAGAGCAGCAACAAATGCCGCCTCCTCCACTTAGGCCAGCAGCTCCCGTGGTCTCAGCAGCACAGGCTAATGTGGATAGTTCTCGGGCAAGGAGTGCGGCCGGGTCTGCAGTGCGAGGTCCAGGAGTTGGCGCGCCTCCCGCCAGAGCAGCCGAGGTTTCACACGTTTAAAGAGTAAGGCCGGTGTTGACAAACTTAGCCGGACCCAAATGCTTATCAGACACTATCAGGGCCGAGCCTTATCAGGGCAAGTTCAAAGAGCTTGGTAAAGTTGTCAACTATGAGCCAACCATGGATCCTGACACCTGGTTAAGCAGTTATGAGATGGCCATGCCTATTCGCAACACTTCAGAAAAGCTCCAAGCCAAATTCATGTATCTCATGATGTCTGAAGGAGCAACTAAACTATGGTTCAATAACCTTCCTGAGAAGTCTATCAGTTCATGGAGCGATCTCAAGTCAGCTTTCGTCAAGCATTTTCATGGAACTTGCAGGAAATTATACACGATTGATGACTTGGATCGATGTGTACTCAGAAAGGGAGAGTCGGCACGCAGCTGGGTGCACCTAGTCATGGAGATACTCCACTCTTCCACTGATATTCAACCAAAGGACACGATACAAGCTATGGCCAAGACATGCAGATATACGCCCTTGGTGCAAAAGTTGGTACGCATGAAATCCAGTAGGCATGTTTCAGAAATTACTATTGGGGAGTTGATGGACGCGTGCAACAAGCATGCCTCCACCGATACCACCGAAGAAGATATTGAGGATAAGAAGGGAAAGGCTAATGTGAGCAGCAATGGAAGAACCGATAATGGGGCAGCACCGAATAACAATGGAGGTAACAATGGTGGCAGTGGAAACAACCAGCATAAACGTCCGTATGAGGGGGGCTCCGAGTTAGTCGTCAATACTGAGACCGGGTTTGCAAAGCCCAGACCGGACGAAAACTCTAAAGGAGGAAACTTCAACGGAGGAGGCAATTATCAAGGTCCACCGCGACCGATTAACCACATCGAAGCCTTTAAGATGGCTTGCCCGCGCCATAGTAGGAATGGCAGGCCGGCTAACCACTCATTGGAGCAATGCGTGGATTTACAAAGGTGAAAAAATGAAGAAATACAGAAAGCGCTGCAAGGTGCAGGCCGGGGAGGAGGGTCGGGTCTGGGTGCAAACCAGGGCAACGGCCCACCCCCCGCAGGTAACGCAGGAGCTGGCAACCCGGGTAATAACCAGGGTGGTGCAGGGGGGTTTCAGAGTAACCCAAAGCAGCTAGGGCAGTATCATGTTCACACCACTGGGACCACCAAGAGGGAAAGGAAGATACTCAAAAGAGTTGTAAACTCGGTTTCTTCGGGTGTTCCAAGATACCTGAGATGGTCAGATCAGGAAGTAACATGGAGTAGAACGGATCACCCGGAAGCAATAGAACATCCGGGTCTGCTAGCTCTGGTAGTAGCGCCGCAGGTCAATGGCTATGAGTTAAAGAAGGTTCTGATGGATGGTGGGAGCAGTTTTAATATCTTATACTGGGTATTTCATGGAATTGTATCAGGAGAACTTTTTACGTATGGGGCTCAAAGAGTCTCAGCTGCAGAAAAGCTCCACAGTCTTTCATGGAATTGTATCAGGACATTCGGCCTGCCCTGAGGGAAAGATATCACTGGAGGTTGCTTTTGGAGAATCCAAGGATAATTACAGAGTAGAATGTCTCACATTCGAGGTGGTGAAGCTGCATAGTCCCTACCACGCACTGTTTGGAAGGCCGGCTTACGCCAAGTTCATGGCAAGACCGTGTTACGTTTACTTGCAGTTGAAAATCCCGGGCCCCAAGCGGACCATCACTATTCATGGGAACAGGGTTGTGGCTGCATAGTGCGACGAGGGAGATGCGGCCCTCGCAGAACAATCCTGTGCAAAGGAAGAACTCAGGTATTACAGGTCTCAGGTAGACCCGGAAGATCGAACAGCTTTGAAAAAACCAAATACTAACGATGAGAGAGCTAAGTTTAAAGCAGCCCAAGACACAAAGATGGTGGCTTTCATTGAGGGCTACTCTTCCAAGCAGTTTGCCATAGGGTCAGACCTGGATAGCAAGGAGGAAGGCGCGCTCATCGAGCTTATCCGCAAGAATCAGGATGTTTTTGCATGGACGCCTAGCGACATGCCGGGTATCCCGACTGAACTCGCTGAGCACAGTTTGCGTGTTGACCCCAAGTCCCGGCCAGTGAAGCAGGGCCTGAGGAAAATGAATGAGGAAAGAAGAAAAGCTATAGGAGCAGAGGTAGCTTGGCTCTTAGCAGCCGGCTTTATCATGGAGGTTTTCCACCCCAAGTGGTTGCCTAACCCGGTTTAAGTGTTGAAAAAGAATAACGAGTGGATAATGTGCAT
Source organism: Alopecurus myosuroides (assembly GCA_028641055.1). Classification (NCBI taxonomy): domain Eukaryota; kingdom Viridiplantae; phylum Streptophyta; class Magnoliopsida; order Poales; family Poaceae; genus Alopecurus; species Alopecurus myosuroides. The sequence continues at coordinate 201,234,973 of CM054060.1, forward strand.
AGATTACACGAGTCTCAACAAGCATTGTCCAAAAGATCTGTTTTCCCTTCCAAGGATAGACCAGATCATAGATGCGGTGGCGGGAAGCGACTTGTTATGCTTTCTGGATGCCTATTCTGGGTATCATCAGATAAAGCTCAAAGAGGAGGATTGGGAGAAGACGTCATTTATAACCCCCTTTGGAGCTTTTTGTTACAAAACCAAGACATTTGGATTGAAAAATGCTGGCGCAATAGACCAACGGTGCATTCAGAAGTGCTTTGACGATCTGATTGGACGTAATGTCCATGCTTATGTTGATGACGTAGTAATCAAAACAAGGAATGCAGAAACGTTCATTGATGACCTAAAAGAGACCTTCAAGAACCGAGGAGATACAAAATGAAGCTCAACCCAACAAAATGTGTGTTCGGAGTTCCTGTGGGGAAATTACTTGGTTTCATCGTTTCTGAGCGAGGGATCGAGGCCAACCCGGAGAAGATTAAAGCTATTCAGAGCCTAAAAAAGCCGGAGGAGTTGAAACATGTTCAGAAACTTACAGGATGCGTGGCAGCATTGAGCCGGTTTATATCTCGGCTCGGAGAACAGGCAATACCCCTATACCGACTATTAAAGAAAACAGATAAGTTTGTATGGGATAAAGAGGCGGATGAGGCGTTTGAAGCTCTGAAGAAGCAGTTATCTGAAATCCCGGTCTTGGCAGCGCCGGGTCCCAAAGAGCCCATGTTGTTGTACGTTGCGGCCGGGCCTCGAGAAGTTAGTGCAGTAGTCGTAGTTGAGCGCAAAGAGGATGGAAAGGATTACCCGGTGCAACGGCCGGTTTATTATGTGAGCGAGGTCTTATCAGAAGCAAAGCAGCGGTATCCGCATTGGTAGAAACTAGTTTTTGGGTTATTCATGGCCAGTCAGAAATTGAAGCCGTATTTTCAAGAACACCCCATAACGGTCGTAAGTTCTATACCCATGGCAGATATCATAAGAAATTCAGATGCTACAGGTAGGGTAGCAAAGTGGGCCATCGAGATGGGCGATTATCATATCAATTATGAGCCCCGATCTGCGATCAAGTCTCAGGCGCTGGTTGATTTTGTTAATGATTGGACTCAGACAAGCGTACTCTTGTTGGTGCCAAGTTCAGAATCTTGGGTTATGCATTTCGATGGTTCCAAACAGTATGAAGGATCAGGAGCTGGTGTTGTGCTCACATCGCCAAAAGGAGACAAGTTGCGCTACGTTTTGCAAATTCATTTTGATTGTTCTAACAATGTAGCCGAGTATGAGGCCTTGTTGCATGGATTGCGTGTAGCAAAGGAGATGAGCATTAAGCGTATAAAGTTCTACGGAGACTCGGATCTCGTGGTACATCAGGTCTCAGGAACGTGGGACAGGAAGGATGCAACGATGGCAGCATACCGCAGAGAGGTGGATAAAGTAGTCGGGGCTTTCTCAGGGTATCAGGTGGAGCACATTGACCGGCGTAAGAACGAGGCTGCGGACGCACTGTCGAGACTCGGCTCCCGTCGAGAGTCGGTCCCGCCTAATGTTTTCTTGGATGAACTGTGGCCGTGGTGCGTGCTATTCAAGAGCGGACTGGGCCGTTCCTGGCATTTCTACTACGGGGCGAGTTACCACAGCAGGAAGTTATAGCCCGGCAAATCCAGAGACGGGCAAAAGGTTACTCCATCATTGGCGGTGAGCTTTACAAGAGAAGTGCTACATGTGTCTTTTTGCGTTGCGTAGCTCCAGAAGAAGGCCGACAAATATTGAAAGAAATTCATGAAGGTGATTGTGGGCACCATGACTCCACAAGATCCCTTGTGGCCAAAGCATATCGGCACGGCTTCTTTTGGCTTACAGCTTTAGCAGACGCAGAGCGCTTGGTGGCAAGATGTGATGGATGTCAGAGGTATGCTCGGAAAACTCATGTGCCGGCTATAGAGCTGCGGACAATTCCATTGACTTGGCCGTTTGCTATTTGGGTATGGATATGGTAGGCCCTTTCCACATGTCTCCGTGCAAAAAGACTCATTTACTGGTGGCCGTCGATAAGTTCACAAAGTGGGTTGAGGTCATGCCTGTCACGAACTGTGAAGCAGCCATAGCTGATGCAATTCATGAAGAAGATCATATATCGTTTTGGATACCCCCACAGCATAATCACAGACATTGGAACCAATATGTCCTTAGGAGAGATGGAGAAGTTCTGTGGAAACAATGGCATTCGACTTGATGTAGCCTCGGTGGCCCATCCACAAGCCAATGGGCACGTGGAGAGAGCAAACCAAGAGCTGCTTCGTGGGTTAAAACCACGATTACAAGTCTCGTGTCTCCGAGCTGTTGGAGCATGGGTTGAGGAGTTACCCTCTATGGTCTGGGGAATCAATACTACACCTAACAGGTCTACTCAGATGACCCCGTTTTTTATGGTTAATGGTGCAGAGGCGGTTCTCCCAAGCGATATCATCATGACTCGCCACGAGTGGCAGCTTACGTTGAGGTAGAAAATAAGAAGACCCGGCAAGACGCCGTGGACATGTTAGAAGAGCACAGGGAACAAGCCTTGGAGCGGTACACAATATATCAGCAGGATTTACGGGGATATCATAGCCGCCGGGTCAAGACGCGTATTTTTCAAGAAGGAGACCTGGTGCTGCGTTTGGTGCAATCCAAGGAGGGAAAACACAAATTATCTCCCCATGGGAGGGTCCGTTCATTATAAGCCGGAATCTACACAATGGATCGTATTATCTGGTAGACGCAAGGGAAGAGTCGGACTATGTGAATGATACTGCTCATTCCACCTCCTCCATGCAAGAGCGTGAACGACCATGGAACGTGGCCCAGCTGCGTCCTTACTACACTTAGCATAGACTCAATTTGCAAATTGTATTACACGATGTAATAGGCAGCAGGTTTCATACGTGCTCTTTTCCTACCCAGGGTACCTATGGGGACTGGAAGGTTTTTAATGAGGCGGCCTGCTGACCTGACCTTTTCATATCAATAAATAAATGGTTAAATCATGATAGTTATTATGTTCCTTAAGTTTTGTTAGTTTCTTGCATATTTTTTTTATAACTGATCATGCTTTGTATATACTAGTGTGTTATTTCAGTCAAATATGTTCCTCAATAGTAAGGTGTATGATTTAGTGTGTCTAAATTTCTGCATCTTTCCCTTTTTTAGTGTTCAAGTTATCTGTAAGCCGGTAGAGCAGAAAGCCTACTGTTGCGTAGAACACATATGAAGGTCTTGGGGACTGATTGCTTGAATAGCACAGTTGTATACTTAGACCCGGCCGCGATGCCATTAGGTTGTGAGGATTGATTACTTGCAATAAGTACAGTAGCAATCTCGTAACCCGGACAATAGAGCCAAACGTTTTCTTGACCTTTTTTGGTTTAAGCTTGATGTGACTCGCAACAAAATGGCGTGTTTGCTAACCTATAAATCCAATCAGTCATGATGCCCATTGGGACTTGCCTGGCCCTGTTTTTATTTAGAGTTATAGCAACATTGAAAATCCATGCAAAAACCGGCTTATAACTTCAGAAGGGTCAAAAGGGTCATTTAAACCATAAGTTATGCAGAGCAAAGGCGACAGCCGGAAACTCATTACATATTACGCATAAACTTCAAAGCACACAAGCATACATAGATATCATGAATTTATAACGGGTGACGATGCACAGATTAAGCCTTCACCTTAGAGGCTTGTGAGTCTGGGTCTTGGGGACTTGTGAATAAAAATTTTCAAGTCAAGAATCCGGGTCTTGGGGACTTGTGAGAAACTTTTTCATAATCCTAAGACCAAGACTCGGCATCTTTATCACAAGGCACATAACAGCAAAATTGTGCAAAAATAGGTTTGCATATCAAGGCAACAACCGGAAGGGTCATCGAAACCACAGAAGTTTCAGGTATTACAATCCATAGAAAGAATGTCAAAAAGTGCACAAACGCACTATCAAATAGCAGTGTTCAAAAAGGCATATTACAATGCCTATTGGCCGAATGATTGTTTTACTGGTAAAAGGGAGTAGCATTACTCGGCGGCTGCAGCCGAGTCTTCGTGCGTGGTCTTGGTGGCCGACTCTTCTGTAGTTACCTCTGGCGTTTTCTCCGTGCCAATGTTCGGCTCATCCGTAGAGGGAGCACGAGCTGGAGGAGGAACTACCAGAGTTGATGAAGTTGGTGCAGTACCGGCCTCGGCCTTTCTCTTGGCAAAGTCCGCCTTGAAGCGGGATAAAATGTCGAAGGGCGCAGGAGATTGGAGGGGCACAGGCTTATCTTCATCATCGTATGGGCCGGTAAGCTTGTTCACGTCGAGGTTTTCTGCGATCAGGTTGGCCGAGTGTCGAATCTGTGTGTTGATGGCCTTGAGGTCTTTTCCCGAGAATTTGGCACCATCGGTCTTAAACTCGGGAAACCCGTTTACAAGCTTTGCCAGCTCGATCTTGGGGTAGTAAGCCTTAGCGAAAGCAAGGCCGCGTATCACGCCAACCCAGCATGCTGAGCGCTTCTAGGCATCAATCCAGGTATGGACTGTCGAGTATGCCTCAAGCATGTGTGTTACACCGGTGTAGTCACCGGTTAACTTCACAGCTTCGAGTGTCCATTTTGTCCCTGCCGAAAATTGCCGGATGACAGTCTTGAGTATTTTAAGCTTTTTGAGGTCGTCATGTTCGCCAGCAACTTCATCCGGACCTGCAACACAAAAAGGGAAGTAAGATAGTGCGTTCCGGGTCGAAAACCTTGTAAAATAGGAAAATCCGAGTAATACAAAGTGACAGTCGGAAACTTAGATGTGCCTTACCTATGATGGAGTCATATGTCTCGGCTATGAAAGTCGAGAGTTTCTTGACAAGCTCCTCAGCGGTCCGGAGTTTTTCCTTTGCTTGTTGTGCTTTTTGGAGAGATCCTTGAGGTTGGCCTCCAGTTCTTAGAGGAGCTTTACTTCAGCTTGCAGGAGTTCATTGGTTTTTGCCAGTATTTAATCAGTCCGGGTAACATAAGCCTGAAAAGGGCAAAGAAATATCAGTCGGCAATGAGCTTAAAAGGGATATATTTGCATGTACGGAGTGACTGTGGACAGTTTACTCGGAACTTGGGGACTAGGGTATTCTGAAGTTGTATAAGAAAGACTATATATTTGCAACTATCGAGTGACTGTGGACAGTTCATTCGGAACTTGGGGACTAGGATGAGCATATAAATAGCATCAGTTAAACTAACCTGGTGCTCAGCCTCCAGAGACTCGACAATCTCCTCTTCAGTTGTCTTCAGGGCGCGATACTCCTTCAGTAGCTTTTCAAACTCATGGCCACTAAGAGTCGGCCTGGAAGAACTAGCGTCCCCGTCAGTCGGCGGCGTTGTTGCCTTCTTTTCCTCCGCTTCAAATCTGGCAGCGATAGTCTTTGGAGCGACAGCACCCTTTTTGGTCCCAAGGTATTCAACCTCGGGATCAATCGGCTGGGGGGCGGGAGAAGGAGACTTGGCCGTCGGGTCTACCTCATCAACCGGCTCTTCAGTGGGCGGGGCATTTGCGCCACTTTCCGGGTCATCTGTCTTCAGGTCTTCGACGGGGTCTCAATCGGATCGCTGAGTGTGACCTTAGCTCTGAAGGAAGAAAAACAAAGTGTTTAGTGGTTGATAAAAGTGAAACATGCAAAGTATAGGGATATAGTCAAGCAAGTTATGAAAATTACCCTGTATTCACGACGAAATCACTGGGGAGATCGTTGCTAGACCCGGAAGACACTGATAGAGAATTGGAAAGTGAGACTCAGAGTTTTCCGGCTAAATGGTGACTCGGAGATGGATATTTTTGAGGAGCGCAACCAGGATAAGTTGAAGGAGTACCGGCTCGGCGAGCGGGCGATTGAAGGGGAAGCCCGGGATTGAGGCCCTCGTCACCCGGTGAAGACCGGGTTGCCCGTCGCTTGGGTGGAGGAGACGCGGTTTTCTGTGATAATACGACAGTTAGGTATTTGTTAAGCTTGCACGTATCAGCACATGAGTACGGATCTGAGGTTATGGAAGAGTAGGGTACCTTGAACGTGACTCCCTTGGCCTTCCTCTTTTTTCCTAACTCGGCTTCAGGCTCTGCCTCGCTCTCTTCAAACTGAGAGCCGGCCTTTTCAGTCGGTACTGTTGATTGTGGCGTAATGTCAGGAATGAAGGTGGGAGGAGAATCTTGGTCTAGTAAGTCGACAAAATATATGTTTAGTAACTCAGAATCACCTTCATCGTCGTCTCTCAGCTCTTCATCCTCCGAGTTTTCTGAAGGAGGAGGGGTTACAATCTTCCACCAATCATCAGATTCCTGAGCAAGAATAGCAAAGACGAAGGTTAGTATATGCATGTTTGAAAAATCAATGGGTATAAAGAAGGTTAGTCGGTTCTTACTGGTGGAGCCGGGTTTGAGCGGGAGAAGGGGGAGAGACCGGAAATGCTCCTGATGACCTCCACCTTCTCAGCCAGAAAGTTTTCATGGCCTTGTTGACATCAGCGGCCAGGTATGACTTCTCCGAGTATCAGAGAGAGTCGGTCAAGTGGCCCGAGTATTCGCAGAGAAGTTTTTTGTGAATGGTATTGGGATGGATCCTATAGCTGATCCAGGTGTTAATCAAATTCAACCCACAAAGACCGTGGGCTGCTAGGGCGGATAGTTTATGAAGGAGAGGTTGTATAGCCTGTCTATCGGCCTCTAGAGCGAAGGCGCTTAAATTATCGGAGAGAGAAAGGGTTTCAACAGAAAAATCCGGCAGAGGCTTTTCGCCGGGTGTGGAAGTTTCTTTGCAATAAAACAAAGTTTTTTGCCAGTGCTTCACGTGGGAGTGAAGATTGAGAGTCAGCATCAAAGATTTCTTGCGTCTCTGGATAGCCACGCCTCCACAGACAAGGAGGGGTCCATCCGTGTTTACGCGGCAAGGTTTGCACTGGAAAAGTTCGAGGTTGGGTGCGATGCAGAGGTAAGACTCGCAAAGAACGATGAAATGGCAAATGTTGAGAATCGAATTTGGGCCTATGTCGAAAACCCGAAGTTTGTAGTGGTGAAGGATCTCACGGAAGAAAGGGTGACCCGGGGGGCGGAAACCCCGGGTCACGTGCTCAAGAAAAACAACAACTTCACCTTGTTTAGGTGTGGGCCGACTCTCCTCTTCGGGAGCCCTCCATGAGATTTCCGGTTGAGGGAGGAGGACCCCAGACTCGGCCAGCTCTTCTAATTTCTCGAGCGTGACAGTCGACTTTGCCCAGTTGGCAGAAATGGTTTGACTCGGCTTTTGCTTCAGAGCCGTGGCCTTGGCCTTGGAGTTAGGAGCGGCCTTGGGGGCCATTGAAAAAGATCTAACGAAAACTGAAAAGGAAAAACAAAATGAGGAAAAAGACGAAGGCGATGAACACGAAGAACGCAAGCTCAAGATCTAGAAATGGAAATTTAGTTCTAGGAGTGTGTACCAGGAATCGGCGGCGGAGACGAGGTTCGTTGAACGCGGCGCGGACCGGCGGGCCGACTCAGGTGAGCAGCAGCGGCGTGCGTGAAGCTTGGTGACGGAGCTCCGGGTTGCGGTCTTGAGCTCCAATGGCGCGGCTCGAGCTTGAAGATGAAGTGGAAGAAGATGGCATTTTGTGATTAGGGTTTTCACCAGGCCCTGTATTTATAGGTGCGGTGTAAACCCTAGAATGCCAACGGTAAAATGGAGGAAATCACGGGATATGATACTCGGCCCATTGATTACGGAAACAAGATCTTGGGAGTTACAAATGGCCGCAAAAAGAGCCGGACTCGAAATTGTTACTCGGGCTAGCTTATGAGGAATATGAAAGCCGGGTTATGAAATGGTCGCTATGAAGAGTTGATCTAAGAGATGATATTCGGCTTAGTATGATGATGGGGTTACTATATGGACCGCCGAAAGAGCCGGCCTGGCTATAGTTAAAGCAATCTAACCTATAGCACTATCATATGTAAATGTTTATTGTTTTGCAGGGAATAGCATGCGCTTCATGGTTGGGGGTTTGTCTTATGCTTAAGGTTTGAAGTTACAAGAAGAGCGCGCCAACCAAGATGCCCAGGCTATTCTAGGACTATTGTTGGGGGGATGATAACCCGGCAGGCCCATGAAGAGGGACAAATACCCGGCTGGAAGGGATTTACGCGAGACTTTGTAATATGATGTTGGGCCGAGTGTCACCGATGGGCCAGTAGTTATATTGGTAACCCGGCTCAAGGAAAGGGAGGCTCTAGAAGACCCTGAAAGACGGTGCGAACCATGGAGTCCAAGGCTTGGGGGGGTCACGGAGAGTAATTTAGGGTTACGTGTGGATCCCGAGTAGGACTCTAGATGTATCTTGTAAGGGAAGCCAGGAAACCGGGTACTATATATAAACCGGCTTCTAGGCCGTAGAGGCAGATCGAGAGAGACCGGAAGGATTCGAGTTATTGGAGATATACGAGAGCAAGTACTTGTAACCCTAGATTTAGAGTCTCGGCGACATTGCAGTCCGAGCCTCTAGATCGATAGTCAATAAGATCGTAGCTAGAAGTAAGCTATTATCTCCAATGGAGAGGCTGAACCAGGATAAATCTTGTGTCCAATCTGAGCTAAACCCTCTCCCAAACACCAGAGTCGATTTACCCCAACCTAAGTTACCTCCGGTAACATTTGCCGTGACTTTCCCACGACAGGTGCCATCTGCAGGCTTGACTGATAGCTGTTATTGTAGGAACATTCTGCAAACGGCAGACAATCTTCTCACTTAACTCCATAGGACAAAACATAGGCACGGAACATTCCTCCAATATCTAGTTCACACGCTCTGTCTGTCCATCAGTCTGCGGATGGTAGGCTGTGCTAAAGGCTAGCTTGGTTCCCAAAGCTTCGTGTAACTTCTTCCAGAATCGAGATGTGAACTATGATCCTCGATCTGACACAATCCTGCTGGGAACTCCATGTAGGCTGACTATCCGAGAAATATAGAGATCAGCAAGCTGGTCTCCACGATATGTGGTCTTGACAGGTATAAAGTGTGCAACTTTGGTGAGCCTGTCAACGACTACCCATATCGAATCATTTCCTCGACTGGACCATGGTAGTCCAGTAATGAAGTCCATTCCAACTTCATCCCATTTCCAAACAGGTACTTGCAATGGCTGTAACAAACCGGCGGGACGCTGATGTCCAGCGTTCACTTGCTGACATATATGGCAATTGGCTATAAACGAGGCAATATCCGTGCCACCAAAAATTCTCCTTCAAATCTTGATACATTTTAGTTCCTCCAGGGTGAATAGAGTATAAAGTATCATGAGCCTCAGTCATGATTGTTTGCTTCATCTCTGATTCAGTCGGAACACAAATGTGTCCTTCATACCATAAGACTCCATCAGAATCAATGGTAAAACCGGCAACTTCTTCTTTCTCCATGCGGGTTTTGATTCCCTTAATACTCTTCTGGCCCTTCTGAGCTTCTTTGATTTGATCAACTAGAGTTGGTTTGACTTCCATGGCTTCCAACATGCCATAGCTGACCACCTCGATACCAAGCTGGTCAAGTTCTTTCCACAACTCGGTTGTCTGATCTGAATCATAGCATTCAGATAGGCCGGCTCTCGACTAAGAGCGTCTTCAACAACATTCGCCTTTCCAGGGTGATAGTGGATACTAAGATCATAGTCCTTGATGAGATCTATCCAACGGCGTTGCCTCATATTGAGTTCACGCTGTGTGAAGATATAGTTCAAACTCTTATGATCTATATAGATTTCACACCTCTTCCCAATAAGGAAATGTCGCCATGCTTTGAGAGCATGCACAACTGCAGCAAGCTCTAAGTCATGAGTAGGATAATTCAACTCATGTGGTCTCAACTGGCGTGAGATAAATGAGATGACCTTTCCTTCTTGCATGAGAACACTTCCAAGACCAAGCTTAGAAGCATCACAATACACATCGAAACTCTTGGTGACATCCGGCATAATGAGTACCGGGGCCATCACCAGTCGATTCTTCAGCTCTTGAAAACTCTCAGAACATGTGTCCGTCCATACGAACTTGATGTCCTTCTTAAGCAATTGAGTGAGTGGTCTGGCTATACTAGAGAATCCTTGAACAAACTTGCAGTAATATCCAGCTAATCCCAGAAAAGATCTGACTTCAGTCTGATTAGTCGGGGCAGCCCTTTAGCGACAGACTGAACCAGAGCAGGGTCAACAGAGATTCCACCTCAAGATACTATGGGTCCAAGAAACCCAACTTCCTTCAACCAGAATTGACACTTGTTGAACTTAGCATATAGTTGATGCTGTCGAAGTGTTCCGAGAACAGTTCTCATATGGTCTTCGTGTTCTTCCTCACTCTTGGAGTAAATAAGAATGTCGTCAATGAAAATCACGACAAACTTGTCCAGGCATTCCATGAAAACCTTATTCATAAGATTCATGAAGTAGGCGGGGGGCATTGGTTAGACCAAAGGACATCACGGTGTACTCATACAACCCGTAACGTGTGGTGAAAGCAGTCTTTGGAATATCGGTCTCACAAACCTTCAACTGATGATAACCAGTACGAAGATTGATCTTTGAGAAAATTCTTGCCCCATTTAGCTGGTCAAACAGGTCTTCAATTTTGGGCAGCGGGTATTTGTTCTTGATGGTAACATCATTCAACTTACGGTAATCCACACATAGACGTGAGGAACCGTCCCTCTTATCCACAAAAATGGCAGATGATCCCCATGGTGATGCACTAGGGTGAATCAAACCTTTTCTTAACATGTCATCCAGATGCTTCTTCAACTCATCTAGCTCCTTCGGGTTAATCCGGTAAGGCTTCTGTGCTATGGTTCCAGTGCCGGGTATCAACTCAATAACAAACTCGATATCCCGATCAGGCGGCATACCGGGTAACTCCTCAGGAAACACATCCGGGTATTCACATACTACCAGAACTTCCTCGAGTGCAGGTGTGGCTATACTAGTGTGGAAGTGAGTCTTTGAGGTAGACTTTGTTGCGGCAAAGGCAACTTTCTCTCCATCACTGGCAGTCAAAGATATGGACTTCCTGGTGCAATCAATCACACCACTATACCTGGTCATCCAGTTCATGCCCAGTACCACTTCTATGCCTTGGGATCCCAGTACTATCATGTCGGCATGAAAAGTTCTCCCTTGTATGTCCACGGCTATCTCTTTGCAAACACGGTTGGTTTTTGTACTAGCTCCAGGTATTTGCACTAACATAGGGTTTTGCATATGTGTGTGTTTCATCCCACTCCTTTCAACACATGGCATAGTAACAAAGGAATGCGATGCACCCGAATCAAACAATACTTCAGCAGGCAGAGAGTTGACAGGAAACATACCCATCACCAAATCTGGCGTGTCCTGAACCTCCTCAGCAGTGACATGATTCAGATATCCCTTGGTCACGTTCTGTCTCTTAGGTGCTGGTGCATGTGTCATCTTGGTAGCATTGTTCTGAGCTTGTGGAGTAGTCTTGCTTGGGCACTCCCGAGCAAAATGCCCCTCCTTCCCACGAACAAAGCATCCTCCAGCAGGCTTTGAGTTCTGGTTTGGCTTGGCAGTATGGTTGGGCTTGTGTCCATTCCCATTTCCATTTCCACTGCCTCCAGGCTTGGGTGCATAGGATGCACGGTTGTTGTTGTTGTGGTGGTTGTTGTGGTTGTTGTGGCCATGGTGGTGGTTGTTATGGTTAGGCCTCAGCACATAAGCAGGCGCCCTGTGTGGTGGTGGTGGCTTGGAATAGGGTGTGGGCGGTTTCTGGGTGCACTTGGTCCACCTTGGAACTGCATCTTTCTCTTCCTGTTTTCAAAGACATTCTGTCTCTTGTGCTCCATCATCATCGCGGCATCCGCGAGTGACTCTAAATCCTGGAATGGTAAGACCACTAGGGTGCACTGCAGCTCATCGTGCAGCCCATTCAGGAATCTCTCCTTCTTCTTAGCTTCGGTGTTGACTTCATCAGGTGCATACCGGGACAACATAGTGAACTCTTCCCAGTACTTTGACACAGACATACCTCCCTGCCGCAGTTTCAGAAACTTATCCTTCATGATGTTCATCACACCCTGAGGGATGTGATACTTGCGGAACCGGGCAGTGAAGTCAGCCCAAGTGAAAACGTGATCAGCGGCGACAGTGTCACGAGTAGTCTCCCACCAAGTCCTTGCTGGTCCAGCAAGAAAATGGGTGGCGAATAGCACCTTGTCATTCTCATCCACTGATGCCACTTGCAGATTGTTGGCGATGATGCGAAGCCAATCGTCAGCATCAAGTGGTTCCACGATCTTGGAGAAGACCAGAGGGTTTGTCTGCTGAAACACCTTCATCTTGGAGCGTCCACCATTACCGTTGCCATCGCCGTTGTTATTGTTGTTGTTGGCGCTGGCAGCGGCCAACTGCTGTAGGGCTGCAATTGTGGCAGCACTCTTGGCTCTAGTGGCCTGGCGATCCTCCATCATGAGTGCCAGCAATGCCTCCATTGACGGCGGGGGTGGTGGTGGTTCCCGACGCGGCGGCACGCTGTTTATTAAAACAGGTGTAAGACTATGCAACAAGACTTTCTTGTTTTTAGAGAAACCAAAAACTCGAACATCCAAAAAGAGTGTCTAACAACCAAACGAAAAAGAAAAGTGATTTATTTAGGGTAACGATTTTTAAGGGTTGAGACAAATTTCCAAACATAGATATCACACAAACAAGCATCATACTCCTAGCATCGAGTCATATATAGCACAGCACATCAACAGACATCTACCACAACTACACTCCTCAGAATTACATCGGGGGATTCGCCTTATAGGGTCGGCGTACATCTCACTGGCACAACTCCACAAGCTAAGATGCACTACGACTAGTCATGCGCGCTGTCTCCGTCGAAAAGGAGCTCCTCGGGATCCTCCTCCTCAACTGAGTCGTCGTCCTCCTGCCTTCTCTGCTCGCTCATATCCATCCCATCATCACCTGACAGTATGTCGTCGTCGACAAGTAGATCCTCGTTCTCCCTACGAAGCTCGGAGTTCTCCTCCTCTAGATCCTCGAGTGTGGAGTCTCGAGTGGCTAGGTCCTCTCTAGCAGTCTTCAGGCGCTCACGCGGAATCGCGTTTGCCTCCTGAAGTGATCCCACCTTGGTGGTGAGACGGGTACGGGCCAGACGAGTGGTCCGCAGCTGACTCTCCAAAGCTCGGATACGTGCAGTCGTTGTCTCGAGGTCGAGCATCGTCTTACCCAAGTGGGTACAGGGAGACGGCACTATGAAACAGTGGTGTGCTGCAGGATGCTCATGTCGTCAAGACGACGCTGAGTGCGGTACAGTAGGACCTCCATGTCCTCTGAGTGAGAACCGATACTCTCGAAGTCCTGAGACACGGCAACAGGTGTGCCGGTCTCGTCCATCCTCCCGAGGAACTCGAAGATAGACCCCAAGTACTGGTAGTCCCTCAAGTGGGCCAGGCGCGCAATGGCCTCCTGGATCACTCGCACAGCGCCCTCCTGCCAGGAGCGCTCGAAGGTGGCGAAGACGAAGGTCTCCGCGGAAGGAGTGGTAAGCAGAGGGAGCATGGTGCACTCCACAAACCACTCTCCCTAGATGGGATATTCGAAGATCATACCTCCCCGCAACTCGGGGACCGGACAATCTATGAGCTCGGTCATGGCTACAAGCCTCTGCTCGAAGCGGAAGGGAACGTCTCTGGCTAGTCCCAACTGGCAAGCCTCGGTGAAAACCACGTCCATCTACACAAAATTTTAAGTAAGCTTAAGTTAGAACCTAGTGTGCAAAATTTTAGAGTCGAGCATGATATAACTTAATGTAAGTAGAGTTTGGGAAAATAGGGAAGATAGGTATAAGAATATTTTTAAACTTAGTCACTTAAGTATATTATATATATATATATATATATATATATTTAGAGTACTAGTTAACGTCCATGCTAACTAAGGGCTCCTAGGGTCAGGATAGCTCTGATACCAACTTTGTAGAGGCCCCAAACCGGATGGTCCAGAACCTCTCATATGCATACATTCACGATCCCAGGAATTCAGTCGTGAACAACATATGAAGTGGTACACAGATACATTATCCATTACACGAATAAAATAGTCTTACAAACCAATGGTCACATGACCAAGTCTTTATTAACTGCCACGCAGGGCAGGCAAATGTCTCACATCGCACACACAGCGGAAAAGAAACACACGTAGGTAGCCCGTGTCACGTCTTCACCGACAGGCTGCTGGCCGGGAGCCGGTCCTAGTTTGCATAATCGTCGGAATAGTACTCTTCCTCGTATTCCTCCTCCGGTGACGTCTCCTCAAAGTCTGGCCAAGTAAATAGCCAGGGGCGAAACCAATATGAGTACATTTGAATGTACTCTGCAAGACATCCTTTATACACTTACAAAATGCAGTATGCTTATATGGTGGGTAGGTAGGCTATAAATAGGACTCACTACCCAGGGTGTATGTAAGATAACATCATGGTTGCTTTGACATCTCTATATCTTTGTTGAAGAAGATACTTCGAAAATAGTATAATTTTTCTTTCTCTTGTAGATATCGCATGTACAAGAGGTTTTATAAAACTGGTTTTATAAAAGAAAGTTTCTTTGCAAAACTTCTTGGAAAACATCTCTAGCTTCTTCATCGGTACCTCTCAGGTACAAGTCCTTGTTCAAAAACTCTTTTTGAAAACTTGACACAATGCTAGCTACATGGCCTTTCAACTGCCCATATCCGAGGGCTCGGCTATTCTGAATAGTTTTACTCTGCAGAGGTGTACACATTCCACTAGATCCAATCATCTGCCATGAACCACCCATGGATCGACACAGCAATATGCAAGCATCAGAAGAATTATCCAAACTGTCCACTCTGATCAAGCTAGTATATGCCTATCCCTTTCGATTAGGTTTATTCCCACTGGCACCATGTCACACATCGCCAAGCAGGGGACCTAACTGTCGCATCCGGAGGAGAACTTAATCCCTCACTATGTATGTCTCGTTTCTCACTCCTGGCAACACTTCGGTTCAGAGAATCATCCTCTCTATAGCATCTTGGGATAGGACACACACTAACAAGACCAAGTATCTAGATAGCCCCCGTACCCAGGTTGGGGTAGAGGGGTAGTACTTCTTGGTTTTCCAGCGAAGACTAGGTTATGTGTTATTTGTAAAACATTTGAAAAACAACTCTTTAGCTCCCCCGGTGAACAAGGTCCCGCCTCTTCACCGTGGAATTTTCAACTCCTTTTGTTTGCAAAAGCACATTTTAAAAGTGTCCACTTAGGGACTCAACATTATTATCTTAGGCGGTATTTATATACCTTATAGTGGCTAAAGGCTTGGTAACACCAAGTTGACTAATGGCAAAGTGATAGTATAACTATATAATATTAATAGTAATAGCCACTCAATAAAATAGTTTTTGGTAATCAAGTTTTTGAAAAACTTCAGAAGTAGGACATGCACGATAGATAATGATAAGTAGTATAACAGAAAGCTTTAAGGATGGCTTGCCTTGGAGGAGTCGAGGGTCCTGTTCGTGATAACAGCAAGAGTGGTAGTAGTAGCCTCCAGCTCCAACTACATCTTCTTCGGGTTCTATCGTCGTAAAATAAAAATAAGGACACCCAATCAGAACCAAACTAAGCAAACAAAGACTCTCAACTACACCATACAGCAAGCAATGCACAAACAAAATAACACACAAGTTCACAAAACAATACTACACAAGCATACACCCAAAATAACAATATTCGAATAATATTGCCACTACTACTATGGTTGAGATATATCATTTCTCAACAAAATGAGATGGAACCAGTGGGTGTTCCACGAGGTTTTCCATGTCATTTAAGAGGTACTAAGCCTCTGGTCCAACTTGTGGAAAACAAAACATTCTTCTAGTAAAAACACAACTAGAGATTCTAGTGGAAAGCAACACTATGAATAATAAGCACTAAAGTTAGACATGCATCTCTAAGGAAAATAAAACACACCCTAACAGAGGTGAAAAAAAGTACTAACCAGTACCAAAATTGTACTGGACTCACCTAAAAATACTCCTAACAACTTGGATAAAAATCTAGCTAAGCATTTGCATCACAAGATTTAATAAAAAATAAAACTAGAGAATAACACTATGCTCATACTAGTTCCAAACATTTCCTAAACATGCACAAACTTTCTAACATGCTAGATCTGTGAGAAAACAACATTATAACACTAAGAACAACATCTAAACATGCTAGAAAACAAAGTAACACTAGCAAGCAATTATTCTAGAATTAAATCTACACATATTATTTCTAAAAGAAAAGTGCAAAAACTTAGATCTCTCACCAAAATTAATCTAGAGCTCTAAAAATCACACCAAGCTAGGATACCATAGATCTACACATAATATAATAGATCCAGTTGGATTCACATCAAAAAGTTATATCAAACAACTTCTAAAAATCCTAGAATATGCTACTGGACATTTACCAAAGTGGATGGCATTTCCAAATGGTAGCTCACCTTGATGTGAGGTCAAGCCCTACTGATAGATCTAGTCAAGGGCTACTGAAGGAAGTTTAGTTTGCACAAATTGAACATTCCAACAAAACGTTACTGCATTTTTCCCTTAATAGACAGTGTGTAGTTCATCATTATTCATTTGCTAAAAAATGGTTCAAACACAGTTCTGTAAGTTGCATTCGTTCAAGATTTTGTATATCTACCTCAGGTAATTTTGGTTGATTTTATTTTTGAGATTTACTATTTTTAACACGATTAAAGTAAAGTGTCAGATTCAATTCGTTTTAAAAGGAAAAAGGATTTCGTTTCAACACACGGGCGCGCGGCCCGCTAGCGCACTGAGGCCCAGCTTGCTTCCATGGCACGCTGCGCGCGTGTATCGCTTCGCGGTTTAAACGTGGCCGTTGGTCTTGCGATCAACGGCGCACGGCCATCGTCCTCCTCTCCTCTCTATTTTCTCTCTCTCGAACAGAATCGAGCGCGGTCGGCGGCGAGTTGGAAGCGATTGCTCACCTAGGGATTGCGTAGGCTGGTGGCGAGGGGTTGGGGCAGTCGCACGTGCTTGGGGACGTGCAGGGGCGTTGGAATCACGGCACGGGGTGGTGTCTGTCGCTGGCGCGAAGCAGGTGTCCCGCGGCGGCTCCGACGATGTCACCGGTGTTCTTGCAAACGAGGAAGCACGAGGGTGGGTCAGGCGTGCTCCACGGAGGGTGGGGAGTGGTTTGAGAGCGAAAGGGAGGGGTGGAGTCGCCTCAGGCGTGCGCAACCCACCTTGGCAGTCCGCGGGTGCTGGTGGCGTTCTCCGGCGATCTAGGATCGCAGAGAGCTCGGGGTGTTCGTGGGTGGATACGAGGTGAGTGAGGCGTGGTGTGCGGGTGTGGTGGCGAGGTCGTGGCTCTCCCGTGGCTTTATAGGCGCGGGAGCAGCCGTCTGCACGCACGGGTGCCCACGGGTGGTAGTGCGACGTGCTCGTGCGTGCCCTCGCGTGCCCATGCCATGGCCCTTGGCCTTTGGGTGCGTCCAAGGGTGCTAGCTAGGGTCAGTCAAGGTCGCAACGTCGAGTGATAGGAGAAAAATCGCGAGGTGGCCACAGTGGCACGCGACAGTGCACACTCTGTCAGAGTTGCCCATCCGCCCCCTCCCGTTTTCACCTCTGAAGACCACGAGCTCACCTCCTTTATGGTCAACTTGACTTAGTTGCCAAGTGTGGTTGTCTTAAGAAACATTTGTACTTTCAGAAACAGAAAAATAAAACAAATTTGAATTTCAAAAGATCATTGAAAACAAGGTGGAAAAACAGCTAGTTTAAGTTTTTCTCTGTTTTCCAGAAAACACTAATTCTGTCTTATTTTCTTAACACAAAGACATCAAGCAAATGATTGTTTCTATAAATAGAATTTTCAAACCAAGTTCACCATTTTGTTTTCCATATATTAGAGATCACATCCATGCCAAGAAAACACAAAATGTGATTCTCTATCATATAGATAACATGAGTGAAAAACACGTAATTGGCTTATTTTTCAGAAAAGAGTTTCTATAGGAAACCTTAAGGAAAACATTGGTGTAATCTTTTGCCAAATTGTTTTCTTGATTCTAAACAAACCAAATATCATTTATAAGTTGAAAACAACATTGCCACAAGAATCTTGATGAACAACTTTGGAAACACCAGGTGGAAAACATCACAGAAATAACTGGAAAATATCAGGAAACAAAGTGAATGATTTTTGAATCAAAGATTGCTTGCATTGCATAGATAACCATGGTTCATTACATAATGTTGGATTACACAAGGGCATTAAATTTTTTTTGTTGGCTCACAAAAATGGCTTCCCTCATGTGTTACATGTGTCCCAAATGTGGGGTGTGACAGTGTATTCAGAGGAAAAGCTTAATACATGTGTGGAATAATAGAAATCACTTTATATCCCTAGTCTTACCTCATAGACTGTTTCATATGTTAATAATAGTCTAGATTTCTTGACTATGGAGCAGATACCAAGGGTTGTGAGGTTTAGTATTACCGTCAATATAATCATTTTATCGTAAGCCACATTTAGGACTTGTTACACCATGGACATGACGGGGTATCCAAATGTTACTCTGTAACTCGATAATTATAAAGTTGGTCTTTCGTTCTTACCAGATAGTATACCAAACTTCTATTTGGTGTAGTTACGAGAATTTATACTCCTAACAATGGAGAGATACACTCTCGGCCCTCTCGGGTATTAAGGTGTTCACCATCGTATGACCGAACACTTGATCATAGTGATGAACATATAGAACATCGGAATACATAATGAGTAAAGGAGTACATGTCGGGTAATGAGGAGTTTCACCTCAGGCATTGTAAAGTATCAAGAGGCAGTGTGATAAGTGAATGATAGTAATACAGAAGTTCTCGCGATAAGTATCTTCATGATAAGTATAGGGATCATTGTGTGCATCAAGGTACCTCCAATGGTTATTGTAGCGGAATTAGTTTCAGATATTTCCACATGTATTCGAACCCATAGGGTCACACAGTTAAGGTTTAGAGGCATATAGGAGTTGTGTTTGATAGAAGATATAGATTAAGTAACACCGAAGGAATGCTCAAAGTATATCGGGATATGAAGGAGACGTCATGAATGTCACCAAGAGTGGTCGAAATGGTTCCGGACATTTTATGTAAAGTGGTGGAATGGATATAGAAGGTTCCGGGATATTTCAGAGAGGTCTAGAAATTTTCAGGGGCTTTGGAATGGTCGGAATGTGCAAACACTAGTGGGGCCACAAGTGCCGGTGGGGCACATGGCCCACTAGGGCTGCTCCCAAGATGGGGGAGAATACTTGGCCGAGTTAGCAAGGGGCTCCCCGTGGTGCGCATTGGAAGGAGGAGGGGGAGGGGACCTAGTTGGTCACAGACTCCCCCTTTCTCAATTGGATTGGGAGAGGGAGTCCCTATTGGACTCCACCTCCCCCTTACCCCAAGGCGCATAGGGAAAGGAGGGAGTCCGGGATGGACTCCACCCCCCCCCCCCATGGTGCGACAAATGCATGGAGGGGGTCCCACTAGGACTTCTCCCCACCCAAGTCAGTTTTGGGAGTTGGATACCTAGGAGAACTCCTCCCCAGGTGTATGGCCAGGTATAAAAGGATGCGCAAGTGTGCGCACACAAACACACCAAGACACAAGGTGCACCACCCCTACCCCCCAATCCGCACCACCTGCTCCACCTCCTACGCCATGCTGCCCGGTTGCTCCGTCTACTTCGTCTACGCTGCGGAAGCGTAGTCGGATCTCTACCTCTGGTTGATCTAGTTCTGGCTGGTGATCACAGAGTGCCTGGATGTTCGTCTACAACGTACCCACTTCTTCATCATGCTTCCTCACGCTATTACATGGTGTTTCTGATTTCGTACGTGTGGATACCATGGAGGTGTTGCGCTTGCGGTAGTCTAGTTGCGGGGATTGACTATGTCTACTTCCACTTAGACTTCATCATCGACAAACTTCTGCTAGTTTGGTCTACGAGGGTTTCCTGAGAGGAAGTCAAGCCACTAACAATGCAGAAGAAAAGTAAGCAAGCGCAGAAAAAGTTCATTTCTTCTCGCTCTCGCATTGGATCTTGGTTATGCGCTAGAAATTTTTGTTTGCCCGAGTGCATTTCACAACATATATGTTGAAAGAGAGTGTGGTCAGCATTCATAGGGCACCAGTTTTGGCATTTCACACCGGCATGGAAGAGGGTGGTGAGGAGGAAGTGGAATATATTGATTAGGAAGTTTTCGATGCTTCTCAATTGACTCAAAGCAAAAGATGTTTGAATTACATACAAGTTGAGGATTTTGCATTGGTGAGGGCATGTGAAAGATACAAGCAAATGTTGGCATCCAACGTTAAACTATTTGTGCTCGAAGTTCTTGGAAATTTCTTGAACATAGTGAGAAATGGAGGTTGACACATCAATAAGCTCCACCAAACAAAGGTGCATTTGTTACCTTGGATGATGACGGAGATAGTGATGAACCGAATCAAAGAAACAAGGGAAAGCCCTATGGAAGAAAGAAAGAGAAGGAGAAGTCATAGAATAGAGTCGAGGCCGCAAACTTGAGAGAGAAAATTTATGAGATGATGAAGTCCAAGGAAAACTTGCCAACTCAACGGTCCTCAACCCAAATTGGAGATGTCCATGAAGAAACAACAATACAAGTAGGCAAGGTGGCACAAAATCCGAGAATATGATAATCGCAAAGCCACCTTCGAGGAGCGAGTAATTCCTCTCGAGAAGATAGGGTGATGTCAAATATCATTCTCGAGGAGAATCAGGTGATGATGATGGGTCCAAGTGGAATGGACACGATAAAAAGAGAGTGTGGGAGATTAGAAGAAAGAAATCATGGAACCGAGAAGGTAAATGTCAGTATTTCGCAAGCGGGTAGTGAATTTGTATGTAAGTAGAGCTTATGACCACGAATTGGATGGGCTAACAGCCTCAACCACACGAGTACGTAAATATGTTCAGGTTTTGGGATATTCTCTGGTAAAAGTCCTACTCCTATTTTTTTGGTGTATTCTTGTGTGTGAGACGCTCAAGGGTACAACCGTGAGCCGTCAGGAGGTGCAGCCGGTTCAGTTGTTTCTCTTGGTGGAGAAGAAGAAAATTGGATATGTCGATGTGAGTGTGTGTGAATTATGGAATGAATGCCCCCGCCCCTCCCGCGAGGGGAATCGTACCCTTTATATAGGGGTGCACCGATGCCTTATAGATGTGGCAGTTCGGTGTGCTATAGGTCTGGGTACATGCTATGATGGGATGGGTGCTACTCTAGGTGTCTGTAGACGTCTGGCTGGGTGGTCCATATAGCAGCGTGTGCCGGACCACTTTGGCGATTTCATCCTAAGGACATCTCCAGCGGGGCTGCTCATTTGGCCCGGACCGGCCGGATTTGAGCAGCCTGGGCCAAAACCAGGCCCCAGCGGCGCTGCTCATACGGACCGCGGTCCGTTTTTTTGTCCGCGGATGCTCAAATCCGACCCAAATTTGGGTCAGATTTGAGCAGCCCCGCGGACAACAAAAGTGTCCCGTGGACACACTCCCTGGCCCGCAAAAAACCCCCCTCCTCCCCCCCCCCCGCGCCGCCAGCGACCCACCTCGCCGCCGATAGGTCGCCGATTTCGCGACCACGACCACCGTTCGGCCCCTCGCCGGCGACGTCCACCTCCCCCCAACTCCCTCCCACGCCGCCGCGCCACCGCCTGCCCCGCAGGAGGCTCACCGGCCTTCGTACAGCCCGCTCCACCTCCCCCCACCTCCACGGGCGCCCACAAGCTGTTCGTCCGTGTGCCTGCCCGACCTCGGCCCAAAAAAATGGCGGATAGCGGCGACGAGTTCTTCTTCAACAACTTCATCATGTACTCGTCCTCGTCGGACTCCGATTCCGAGGACGAGAGCGACATCCTCGTTACCACTCTCGTGGTGAATGACCACATCGCAAGGATGCGGCCGGTGTTCAGAGGGTCCATCCCCGGCCGTGCGCCGGGCTTGGAAAGGGGCAGAGCGGCCGGCCATTTGCAGCTGTGGAACGACTACTTCCACCCCACCAATCCGGTGTACACGGCGAAGCTATTCCGGCGCCGTTTTCGGATGAAAAGGGACTTGTTCAACCGCATTCGGCTCGGCGTCCTCGACTACAACGATTGGTTCAAGTGCAAGCCCGATGCCACCGGCAAGCTTGGTTTCACTTCTTATCAAAAATGCACCGCGGCAATTCGGATGCTTGCATACGGAGTAGCTGGTGATCTGGTTGACGAGTACTTGCGTATGAGTGAATCAATGTGCCTGGAGGCTATGTACAAGTTTTGTGAAGCTGTGGTTCAGGTGTTCGGCCCGGAGTACTTGAGGGAACCTACTGTTGCCGACACTCAGCGTCTGTTGTCGATCAACGAGAGCAGAGGGTGGCCTGGGATGCTTGGAAGCATCGATTGTATGCACTGGGAGTGGAAGAACTGCCCATTTGGTTGGCAGGGGCAGTACAAGGGCCATGTTGGTGAGTGCACGGTTATTCTCGAAGCAGTTGCTTCGCATGATCTGTGGATTTGGCACTCGTTCTTCGGCATGGCAGGTTCACACAATGATATCAACGTGCTCCAGCGCTCTCCGGTGTTTGGCAGACTTGCCGTAGGCAACTCCCCCGAGGTGAGCTATGATATCAACGGCCACCACTACACAAAGGGATACTACCTGGCAGATGGTATCTATCCCCAGTGGACTACCTTTGTGAAGACCATCTCCAATCCTCAAGGTGAGATGAGGAAGCGGTTTGCCCAAGAGCAGGAGAGTGCCCGAAAGGATGTGGAGCGTGCTTTTGGTGCGCTTCAATCTCGATGGGCTATTGTTCGCCACCCTGCTCGAACATGGAGCCCGGAGATTATGTGGTCGGTGATGACTGCTTGTGTGATCATGCACAACATGATCATAGAGGATGAGCGCGATGACAGCGTCTACGACGAGAACTGGTTGTTTCAGGGTGAGAACGTGGAGCCCCAGCCAGGAGTGGCAACATTTGCGGATTTCATCGACTTCCAGTACGAGTTGCGTGATCAGGACACCCACCTCACACTTCGGGATGATTTGGTGCAACACATCTGGAACTTCGTTGGAAACCAGTAGTTTTTTTTATTTTAGCTAAGACTTATTTGTTTTCTTATTAAACGGTCAAATTTGTAATAAATAACTCGTATTTTATTTAGTTTTGTGTTTGTTTTAGGCTCAAAGTATGGATGAGAAGAAAAAACTAGAAAAAAAAAATTTAATGTCCGGCCACTAAATGAGCAGCCCCGCTGGGTGCAGGGCCCAAATCCGGCCGGACACGGCCACGGACGGCTGCTCAAACAGACAAAATGCGGACCAAATTGGTCCGCATTTGAGCAGCCCCGCTGGAGATGACCTAAGACTTTGTGGAGCCTTGGTGCAGAAGCAAAGGCATGCCCGGATTGCCCAGATGGGACTTGGCCAGAGAGGCGTGGTCATCATGCCAATCCTTTAGTGGGCCTCGACGCTAGTTGCAGCGTGTTGTCAGGTTTGCTCTCATGGGTTCTACAGAGAGCGGGTCTTGTTCTTCGGTGGGGTGCGTCCCCCTGATGGTCTTGTTGATGATGTCGCTTCGCTGGTTGGGCTAGTCGGTGCTTGTTATATTGCCTCTGAAGGGTATCATGTATCCATAACTCTGTCAGCAAGCGAGTGATCGTGGTGCTCCAGCTAGTGGTGGTGGTGCTTCGGTTGATGGTGGTGCTCCTGCCGTTGGTGGTGGTGCTTCGGCCGGTGATGATAGTGGTGCTTCGGATTAAAATCTATTGTCAAATTTAATTTATTTGCAAACTTGCTACGTGGGATATAAATTATTGTTTTGTAAACCTATTTGCTGCCTAAATCCTAGACCTATCTTATAAAATGTTTTCCGGTATCGCGCGGTCTCGGCCGAAAAAGATCCCTAACGGTGCAGATTTAGGAATCAGTTTCGGCCGAGACTGCGGGATACCACAGTGGTACATCAAACAGATTTAAAGGTTAGTCGTTTTAAGCGATCTGCTACACATGCTCTAATACCAAGTTAGGCCAGCGCTACACATCCTCCATAGGATCAATCGGATAGATTCTCCTCCTCCCGGGCCATCCGATGCAACTTACGCCCGCTGTCCAATCCGCTTCGTTGACCCATCCCACGGATGCAGAACTGTGTGCTGCAATGAAGCGAACAGTGGTCGACGTAATCATTAGCCACGCACTCCTCCTATTGATGCGGGTGACGACCTATGGCGACTCCCCTGCTGCAGTCGGCAGCACAACACACCCCACATATCACTAATCCCCATGGCTTCACACGAGTTGCGCACCGGCGTCGCTCCTCCTTCGGCCATGGTCATCACCAAGGAAGACAACTGTCGCAACATATGCAACTCCGTACGGAGGCATTTTCTATATATAGCGTGTAGCATAGGCGGCGATCCTTCGCAGCTTCGGCTATAGGAGCTCTTGCAGTATCGACGGCCATCCTTCGTAGCTCCAACGCTGGACGTTTATAACTCTGGTGCTGAATTGCAGCATCGGTGGCGTTCTTTTGCAGCTCTTCCACCGGCCAATTGCAGCTCGGGCTATATGCACTTGCAGCTCCGTCGCTAATTCTTGCACCGCTCGGTGGTCATTGTCATGGGTTTGCAACATCCACGCTGTAATCAGCCCCCCTCCCCCTGTTGAACAATTAGGCATAATTCCCACGATTAATTCTAGAAAATAAACCATGACAAAGACAGCTATTAACATGTGAAACTCGAACATACTAGATGCAGTAGACAACATGAATAACAGCAACACGATCTTCCTAAACATGTAAACACTAGACATGTTAAACAGACAGATCGGGACATGGATTCCGTACCGATCGTTGTTGATGACAAGGTTGGCGATGACGGGTCGGAGTAGACGATGCTTGAGGCGGCGGTACGCAGCACCGCCTGACTTGCTAGGCATACGAGCCATCTTGGAAGCAGCGAGCAGTCGCTCGAAGCGCTTCCCAAAAACCTAATCCGCCCTCTCCCGTACAGGATCACAAAGGAAACTGGTTCCGGAGACCTGCTCTCCCGTTCGCCGGTGGACGCCGGCGCTCGAAATCGTGTAGACTATGGTGGCGGCGCCAGGAACAAGGTGTGATAAACCTAGATTGGTTTCGGTGTGTGTACAACTCTCACGACGCGCGTCTTTTATAGTGCGGTTGGGAAAACCCTAACGTGTGCAACGTGGGAGGCCCACGCCGCACGTCCGAGTCGGTTACAACACGCGATACGGGAGCGACCCAAACTGCCTCAGCTATGACGCGTCCGTCACGACTACGAAATAAGTTTTCCAAAACAGCAAAATAAAGATAATTATTGTCTCGGCTCGAGGCTCGATTCCCGAAACGCGATCGCGACGTGTCGTGTCGAGTCGAGACGAGCGAGCGGCGGAGGAGGAGTGCGCGAGAGGCTCTCTTCTTCTCACTCACATATAATCCCTACAACACTTCACCTTATAAGGTGGTGTGAAACTCCTCAAACTTCCAATGTGGGACTAAACTTCCCACTCCCACCACTTGCTTGTACATATGGGCTAGTTTGAGAATTCAGCATTTGATATTTGGGCCTACTAGTGTTGGGCCCAAATATTTCGGCAATCCCCCACCAGATCTCAAATGCCCATTTGAAGATTAGCCAATCCTCGCTACTTGTTTATATACCAGTGTTTCAGCAGAGACTGTTAAGTTGAACTTCCGCCTAGAGCCTTAAGCTACATCTATCAGCAACTTGAACAATGGACTATGCCTTGAATTGCAAGTTTTGTGCCAATAGACTTTACTCAAAGTCATAACTATTACTTGGCTTCCAGTAGCCTACCCCACGGGTGGAGCATATGCGTCATACTTCATGGTCTCTTCATGAGTTTACTAGAGATCACCGAAATCTCATAGACTGCGACATTTACAGTCGGACTCACATAAGTGTGTTCTTTCAAGAATGCTCTGTAGGACAACATATTTGCTATAAATAGCCAACATAAACACATTAAGGCATGTTGCCAACCTGCCTTACAGCTCTTTGAGAGTTATGCATCACCATTTAGAGAGGGTTTACCAAATACTATCCTCAGTTAAACCACTAGCTTGTTATTCCCAGGTCCTAATTCACGGGATCTCCGATCACATAGGTTGGGTTACCACTATGGTGTAACGCTCACGGGTCTCATATCCATCTCCCTCGATGCACTATCTATCACATTACGTGATAGTCCCTTCGTAAAGGGATCTGCTAGGTTTTTGTCTGTTTGAATATACGTAACAGTAATTACTTCGGAGTTTCTCAATTTCCAGACAGACTTCAAACGTCTTTTGACGTGTCTTGATGACTTCGCATTATCCTTAAAACTGGTCACCTTGGCAATCACCGTTTGATTGTCACAGTTCATCATGATAGCTGGTAATGGTTTCTCAACCACCGGCAAGTCCATCAAGAGCTCACGCAGCCATTCTGCCTCAACAGTGGCCGTATCTAAAGCAGTAAGTTCTGCTTCCATGGTTGACCTCGTCAATATGGTATGTTTACAAGACCTCCATGACATTGCGCCACCTCCAAGAAGAAATGCATATCCACGTGTGGCGTATAGCTCATCTACATCTGAAATCCAGTTGGAGTCACTATATCCCTCAAGCACAACAGAGTGCCCTGAATAATGAATCCCATAGCTCATAGTACCATTCAGGTAGCGCATGACCCTTTCAAGTGCATGCCAATGATCATTACCCGGATTTGACATGAACCTGCTCAATTTTCTCACAGCAAAAGAGATGTGAGGCCTCGTCGCGCTCGCAAGGTACATGAGTGAACCGATTATTTGAGAGTATCTCAATTGATCTCTCGTAATCCTCTTGTTCTTTCGAAACGTCACACTAGGATGATAAGGTGTGAGAGGGCTTGCTATCAATAAAGCCAAAATGGCTCAAGATCTTCTCAACATAGTGTGATTGCGTCAACGTAATCCCACTCTCATCTTTAATAAGCTTAATGTTCAGAATTACGTCAGCTTCTCCCAGATCTTTCATATCAAAACACTTTGATAGAAAAGACTTGACCTCATTTATCACAATTATGCTTGTACTGAAAATCAGTATGTCGTCAAAATACAAGCATAATATAATACTATCGCCCCCACCACGGCGGTAGTATACACACCTGTCAGCCTCATTAATGACAAAGCCCGCATAAGTTAAATTTCTATCCAACTTATCATGCCATTGCTTAGGTGCTTGCTTCAGTCCATACAACGATTTTAACAATTTTCACACCTTTCTCTTTTCACCTTTTACCACAAACCCATCAGGCTGATCCATATAGATTTCCTCTTCCAACTCTCCGTTAAGGAAAGCTGTCTTTACGTCCATTTGGTGAACGATAAGACCATAAGAGGCATCCAGGGAGAGTAGTACACGGATGGCGGTCAGTCTAGCAACAGGTGAATAGGTGTCAAAGTAATCTTCGCCTTCTCGCTGGGTGTAGCCCTTGGCTACAAGTCTTGCCTTGTACTTCTCAATAGTACCATAAGGCATTAGCTTCTTCTTGAACACCCACTTGCAACCCACTGGCTTACAACCATAAGTTCGTTCTGATAACTCCCACGTCCAATTAGAAAGAATGGAGTCCATCTCATTATGGACAGCTTCTTTCCAGTCATCTGCATCTGGAGATGCAAATGCCTCTGCAATAGACGTAGGAGTATTGTCCACAAGGTACACAATGAAATCATCACCAAAGGATTTTTCAATCCTCTGTCTCTTACTCCGTTTAGGAGCTTCATTGTCATCCTTCTCAAGAATTTTCTCATCATGTGGCTGTTCAGTATGATCACTAGATGTACTAGATTCCGGAATTAATTCAGAACAAAATTCAGGAAAGCTATGCATATCTTTCATAGGAAACATATTCTCAAAAAATGTTGCATCACGAGATTCCATAATAGTATCAACATGCATATCAGGTACCTCGGATTTAACCACTAGAAATCTATAACCAATGCTGCGATGCGCATAGCCCAGAAAGATGCAATCCACTGTCTTTGCCGAGTTTCCGTTTCTTTGGAATTGGAACATTGACTTTCGCCAAGCATCCCCAAGTACGCAAATAAGAAAGTGATGGTTTTCTCCCAACCCACTCCTCATAAGGGGTTTTCTCTTTATTCTTGTAAGGAACTTTATTCAGGACATGACACGAAGTCAACAGAGCCTCCCCCACCATGCCTTAGATAAACCAGCAGTGTCCAACATGACATTCACCAAGTCGGCTAGCGTGCGGTCTTTCCTCTCAACAATTCCGTTTGATTGTTGTAGCATCCCAACTTTTAATAAAGATGGAATACCTGTGTTATTGTGCTAGTCCCTGGATCAATTGCTAGCACCACAGTACAAAATGAAATATCATGCAAATGCATCAAATTCTATTACATCGCATGATCCAGTCTTTACAAAATAGTATTACAACTTGCATAGTCTTAGAAGACTAGCAGGAAACTAAGATATACAGCGGAAAACATAGTACAACATTGAGCCCATCTTCTTCATGTGCCACAGGCAAAACATGTTGGCGATAGTCTCGAGATCCTAAACGAAATCCTCACTCGTCTTCAGAAACATCTGCAATATGGAATATGTAGCCACAAGGGAGTCAATACGATTTAATGTATTGGCAAGTAACACTATGGTGGATATAAATGGCAATACTATATCTACATGCATATTTGGCTTGGTGGAGTTTTGGCTAAGTTTGCATAAAGCAAGTTTTCTCCTATCACTTTTGTAAAACAAGCTTTTCTTTTCAAAAGGGTGGCAACATTGGATTAAGATCCAAGCACCACAATACTCTTCAGTTGGTCAAAATTTTACTTATTGAAATTGGTGATGAGATTCTTCCGTCAATCCTTGTCCAGCTGCTCATAGTTGTCCATAACCGGGGACACGGCTAAGATCTTAGTTTCTAACTCTGCAGAGGTTGTGCACTTTCACCCTTTGTCTTCAATTAGCCCAAACATCCTATACACCCGGAGTGCATCATGGAAAGGAGAGAATTGAGACGAGATCTTTCAGAAGAAGAAGTCCAAACCCACCGGCAAGACCCGTTCCACCTATAATTTTGCTACATCTGCTTGTCAAGCCTGGGCTGAACCCTCACAACTTAATTGATCAAGACAGAGCCCATATTGTCAAAAGGCTGCACGGGAAGCTACTAGATTTAGAGGGACATATTAATCTCTTTGTTCCTGGGTGGCCATCCGCAAGTGACAACCTCAAGTGGAATAACCCTTAGATAAGGGCCCTGAGGAAACACTCAACATAACCCAATCTTACCACTTCCACCCAGGTGGTTCATTCATTAGTTATACTTAGGATTTTTCCTCAACATCTAGTAAAACAATTTGTAACATTGCATAGCACCTAGTAAATTCTAAGGCTATCAAAATAACAAGGTAAAAGGGATGGCTACACACTACTAGGATAATAGCATAGCATAGTATAACTTAGCAAAATTTCCTATCATGCATACTACTCAAAATCAACTAATGCATATAGAAAATAATGGGTAGTTGATGGTGTGTTACTTGCCTTGTTGAAGTTGGTGAAGAAATCACACTCTCTTCACAAAAGATCGTTGCTCTCCGTACAATCTATTCATTGAAAACACAATAACAAAATAAACAAGCATCCTAGCAATCAAACACATAGGTGGAGAAAGAAAACATAGCAAATGTCATAACAAGGGAGTTGGACTAAGTTGTCTAGGACAAGGTCAAGGTTTGAGTTGAAAGATTCATTTCTAGTGGTCTCATTCTTGTTAAGGAAATTCCAATGGTTTACTTGGGAAGGGCTAGGTTGAGTTATGTATAAAACTAACTTTATTATAACCATACTTGTCAAGGAAGTTCCAAGAGTTCACTAAGAATAAACATATTACTTCTTCAGCTAAAGTAATACATGCAAACACTTGGTCATATTCACCTTCAAAAATATTTGAGTGGCTATGTTAGTATTTTTCCATTGTGGTTAAGGTAGGTCTACTAACTTCATCATCAAAGGGAAAATATTACTAAGTCTTGGGTTTTCCATTTGGGTCGATGGTTGGACAAAAATAACTTGTTATTCTTCAACTTGTATGGATTGCTTCTAGACCTCATGTGATTGCCTTCTTGAAGATCATCTTCATGCTTCTATTGTAGTCTTGTTCCTTGGATGGATTCTTCTCTTGTTCTTGATAAATTCTTCAGGCCTTTCACTTCACTAATTGGTTTGGGTATGGGATGGGCACAAATACCACTAAGTCATTTTGAAAAGAAATAAGTAGAAGGGATAGGAAGGGAGAGAGAAATGTCTTCTCCTTGATTTTCTTCATACTCTTGTACTTCATTGAGTTGCTTCTAGTTGTTGTGGAGTCTAAGTCTTCTCTTCAAAACTTCTTCATTGATCTTCCTTGTAGCTCTTCATGTTGCCACCAGGTTGAAAGGAGAAGAATAGAAAAGGGAAGGAAAAAGACTTAGAGAGAAAGGGTGTTAGTCCTCTAGAAGTTTCTCTGGTTTTCTTTTAGTGCTTCCACTTCTTGGAGATGCTTATGAAGTTTGTTTTATTTTCCCAGTCCTTCAATGGTCTTCTATCTTCATGTTGCAAAATCTCTAGATGGTTAAGTCCTCCATTGTACTTCATGGTTCTCACAAATCCCAATTTGATGAAATCTTGAAGCATGAAAGGGGAGTGGAGAAGTAGATAGCAAACTAAATTTCACTATTTGGTACTATATGTGATTGGCACATTCTAAGGACATGGCTTGGCTCCAAATGGATATAACATCAAATAATAAAAGTTGAAAACAAATCCTAAGACATGGTAAAGATGGATGAATCACTAGGTTGGGTTTTTGGTCAAAAACACATGGCTATGGTCCAAGGGTGTCCAATATGGTTGGGAATAATGTCTATGGTTCAAGGTTACCAAATGGAGCAATTTTGCAAGAGGAATTATATTGAAAATATTTATAGAAATTAATCTATGTCAAAAATACTAAAATAGACAACTAAATTCTAAATTCAATTTTAATTTGTTCAAATATTATTTTTGGACAGAGGATATGAAAGTACACATCCTAAGGTTTCCAAATATATTTTATTTGCAATTTTTGGATTTGTAGAATTTGAATTATGCCAAATTTCATCAAACAAGCATATTTGAATTTGAACAAATTTAAGTTTGTCAAATTTGAATTTGGCCAGTGCCAAAAATTTCTAGATGTCAAGGGCTTTTCAAAAAGTCCAAGATCATTAAATTTGGCCAAGTGGTTTAAAAGTTATGAGGTTTTGAAATTGCAGGGACTAATCTGTAAAACTGCTAATTGATTTCAGCGGGAGAAAATAATTGAATTAAAGGCTGGCCACGTGGCTCTTTCTGATTGGTCAGGGGTGCTGACTGTGCGTTGGCGTGGCGTGCTGACTGGGTTGCTGATGTGGATAAGTGGGTCGATCTGGATCGTTGGATCCAGATCCCACGGTGGCTTACCCCTTCGCTGGGGGGATCTATTCTAGGCCGTCCAGATCTAGATCTAGGGTCAAGGGGCATGGGAGCTTACAGTGGCGGCGGGGCTGGCCGGAAATGGCCGTTGCGGTGGCGCTGCTCTCGGGAGTTGCCGGAGGTAACGATCCAGGGGCTCTCCGGCTCAACGGAGGTGACGACGGCATGCGGCGCAACACGACTGAGACGATGGAGACAACGGAGGTGGTCCTCGCTTCCGGGAACAGCGACGGCGAGCGGATGGAGACGTTGCGGGCTCCGGCGACGCGCAGATGCGCACGGCGTGCTCGATTCCCTGCGCAAAAAAAGTCAAAGAGCACATGAGGAGATGCGCTGAGTCCTGGGGAGGAGAGGAGGACAAGAGAGGGCGGAGGGAAGAGGCTACGGTGGCCGGAATCGATGAAGTATGCCGACGGAGGAAGGGAACTCCGGCGAGCTATTCCTCTGTGTTGGTGGCGAGAGAGAGGGGGAAT
The DNA here is from genome assembly GCA_028641055.1 of Alopecurus myosuroides. Classification (NCBI taxonomy): domain Eukaryota; kingdom Viridiplantae; phylum Streptophyta; class Magnoliopsida; order Poales; family Poaceae; genus Alopecurus; species Alopecurus myosuroides. The sequence goes on from CM054060.1 coordinate 201,267,111, forward strand.
CCAGAGGGGAAATGGAGCGGGCACCGTGGGCTTTAAGAGGGACAGATAGGGGATTCAAATTCCTCCTAAAACGCTCGCAATCAATCGGATAAAATCAATGCCGAAACTGCCGGCAGTTTCCTTCCGAGGTTGAAGAGAGGTGATGTCACCCGTGACATCATCCTTTTTTTTTTCCTGTTTTGTTCTTTTATTCATATCTCTAGATTTAAAAATCCAAATGACCTCAAATAAATCTCTAAATTCTTAAAATAAAAATATCTTTCCACTAAGCATGATTCTGGGAAACTTTGGACACATTTCAATTTTTTTAATTTGAAAATATGATTAACTCCTTAATAGTACTTAATACCAATTTTAAAATAGATAAAGTAAATAAATGAAATTTGGGTCATATAAAAATTTACACATACCTACTACTTGTCAAATACAAATTTTGAAATTATTTTCAACACATTTCACTTTTTATATTTTTGAAATATAATTAATTCACTAATAGTGCTTAATGTCATTTAAAAAATTAGAATAATAAAATGATGTTATTGTCTAAACAAAATTTCAGAGACATTATGCAAATCATATATCATTTTTAAACCACTTTCATATTTTATATTTTTAGGAGTTGAAGGATCTACTAATAGTAACTTAATGCTATTTAATTAGTTCATCTCAATTAATTATTATTGTTGATCAATAAAATTTAGAATAAAACCACATGTCATAATATTGTTTTCAAAACTCTTTTTATGTTATTTTCCAAACAATGCATTTTATTTTTCACACCTTCATGTTTAAAACTTGGAATATCAACTAAAAGTTATCACTAACAATTTTATTCTCATCAAATACCTTTGGGGCTTTAGAACTTTATTAAGGGTTATATATCTTTTATTGTTGTTGCCATAAAATACTTTCAAGGTAATATTTGAATTGAAAACCTTTTATGTAATAAAGTTTGCTAAAGATAAAATGGTTTCTTTATGTGAGAAAAATTCATTTGAGAGGGTTTTAGGGTTAGTGGTAAAATTCAATTTCATTGGATATGTATTGTTTCCTTTTGTTTCTTGCTTCTCATTTGGTTTTTGGTGACTTGCATAACATGAAAACAAAAAGTTTCAAATTTTTGTGATTTTTGAGTTTTCCAAAAATCAGGGATGTTACAGACTACCACCCTTAAAAGAAATCTCGTCCCGAGATTTGGGAAGGTTAGAAAGAAATATTTGGGTAATTGGATTCCAAAACAACTGGTTGGGCTACCACCCTTAAAAGAAACTTTTGTGGGTAGTCTATTTTCATTAGATTGGAGTGTAGATTGATTCTAAATTAGCTTGAGTAGATCTTTCCTCTGTGGTAGAGGTGTAGACCAACATAGGTCTGTTGAACTACCTTTGACACTGAGGGGTCACTCTTTGGGTCAATCAAAAGATCAAGTTGAGAGGATTTCACAACATCATCTCATTATAATGGGAACACATTTCTCAGACATTCATTGTGGTTTATTACACTGGAAGAACTCCTAGGGAAAATAAATTTATTTTCAACATGAAACTTTGCCTAAGATTTCTTCTTTCAGAAAGTCATGTTTCCTTCCTTCTCCCTTTGAGGGCATCCATTTGCATAGTGTCCTTTATCTCTGCATTTGAAACAAGTCACTTGGCTGATGTCTCTATAGACAGGATTGGGGTTCTTCTGAAGTTTCTTCTTCTTCCTTGGTTGAGTTAAATTGGCCATCATATCTTCATACTGCTGCCCAGTATACTCAACTATGTTGGTTGAAAGTATGGGTTTCTTGTTGGGACAATTCCTGGATAAATGTCCATCTTCTTCACAAGAATAACAATTCTTGGTGGTGGGTTTGGATGAACATGGTTGTGGTGTGGTCTTGGCTCCAGTATCCATCTTGACATGGTCCATCTGAAAAGTATCCAGCTTGCGTTTTCCCTTCACATCTGGTTTTCCTAAGTTCTCTTGGATTTCACTAAGCATTTCCATTTTGGCTTGTTGTCCAACTTGTTGTACCATGGGGTAAAGTGGACATTGTGTTGGAACATGTGTTGTCCCTTCACACAGAAAACAAGTAACTTGAGTGAAGTATCCTTCAATTGAGTTGTTTACATCACCATGGGGCCACTCATCTGGACAATCTTTGGAATAGTGTCCTATCTCTCCACAAGCTTTGCAGGCTTTGAGTGTTGAAAACATTTCTTCTTCTGTCTCCTGGTTATCCCTAGCTTCCAAGGGTTGATGGTTTCCCCTATTGGTCATGTTTTGGGACATCATGTGCACTATCTGGGATTGGGTATCTAACACTTGTTGCATTCCTGGTGTTAACTCCATATTGGGGTTGTTTGCTTGGTTCTGGGTCATCAGTTGTATCAGCTGAGTTTGAGCTTCTAGTAGCATCTGCATTGCTATTGAGTTCTCCGGGTTGTTGGCATTCTGGCTAGACATCTGTTTTGAGGTTTTAGGGAAGATGAGTAGAGGTTAGAAAGGATCTAAGAAGGTTCCTATCCAAACACAGCAGATCAAGGAAACTCATCTTACAAACAACACATAACAAACATATAGCAACACATTCATCACACCAAACAACATAGTTTTAGGAAAACATCTAGTATTGTCATACCACACTCATTAGTATGATCAATACTCTAATCGTGTTTCGTGTCTCACAACTTTGTTACATCTCATGGTGGTCTACTATTCAAGGCATGGTAACAACTTTCTTGATTTATTCCTCATGATAGGTCTTCAATACTCAGTCTTCACAATGATCTCCGCGTTCTTGTACATTGTAATCTCTTTTTCAAGAGTGTTGATCTCTTCTTCGGCTTCCTTGAGAATCTTCTTAGTGTTGTGAAGTCTCCACTTGAGTCTCTCAGTAAGTTCTTCAATAGCCCTCCATGCAGCACTTCTTGCTGAATCAAAGAATGTCAAATGCACCTCCTTGTTGGTAAGCATGCAATCTCCTCCCATCTTGTGGTCGTACTCCTTGTTCATGTACAGATGAATCTGCACCCACCAATACTCAAGATCATCTTCCTCATCAATGTAAGGAAAACCCCAGTAGACTGCTGGTCCTTCAAATCCCATGATTGACATGAGATCCTTCAATGCTCTTGGAAAATCAGTGTCACATTCCAGGGTCATGGTCATCATTGGTCCTTTCTTGAGTGATTCAATGATGTTGGTCATCTACAGATAAGAGTATACTTTAGAAATGTACCATGGAAAGGAGTACGAGGAGAAATGAAGATATAAAAGATCCCTTTGTGGAGTAGTTAATAGATAGTATATTTTTATTCCTATGGCTTTTCCTATTCTAATCCAAACTTAGGGTCTCGAATCCTACAGGCAACACAATGCTCTGATACCATTTTGTAGCATCCCAACTTTTAATAAAGATGGAATACCTGTGTTATTGTGCTAGTCCCTGGATCAATTGCTAGCACCACAGTACAAAATGAAATATCATGCAAATGCATCAAATTCTATTACATCGCATGATCCAGTCTTTACAAAATAGTATTACAACTTGCATAGTCTTAGAAGACTAGCAGGAAACTAAGATATACAGCGGAAAACATAGTACAACATTGAGCCCATCTTCTTCATGTGCCACAGGCAAAACATGTTGGCGATAGTCTCGAGATCCTAAACGAAATCCTCACTCGTCTTCAGAAACATCTGCAATATGGAATATGTAGCCACAAGGGAGTCAATACGATTTAATGTATTGGCAAGTAACACTATGGTGGATATAAATGGCAATACTATATCTACATGCATATTTGGCTTGGTGGAGTTTTGGCTAAGTTTGCATAAAGCAAGTTTTCTCCTATCACTTTTGTAAAACAAGCTTTTCTTTTCAAAAGGGTGGCAACATTGGATTAAGATCCAAGCACCACAATACTCTTCAGTTGGTCAAAATTTTACTTATTGAAATTGGTGATGAGATTCTTCCGTCAATCCTTGTCCAGCTGCTCATAGTTGTCCATAACCGGGGACACGGCTAAGATCTTAGTTTCTAACTCTGCAGAGGTTGTGCACTTTCACCCTTTGTCTTCAATTAGCCCAAACATCCTATACACCCGGAGTGCATCATGGAAAGGAGAGAATTGAGACGAGATCTTTCAGAAGAAGAAGTCCAAACCCACCGGCAAGACCCGTTCCACCTATAATTTTGCTACATCTGCTTGTCAAGCCTGGGCTGAACCCTCACAACTTAATTGATCAAGACAGAGCCCATATTGTCAAAAGGCTGCACGGGAAGCTACTAGATTTAGAGGGACATATTAATCTCTTTGTTCCTGGGTGGCCATCCGCAAGTGACAACCTCAAGTGGAATAACCCTTAGATAAGGGCCCTGAGGAAACACTCAACATAACCCAATCTTACCACTTCCACCCAGGTGGTTCATTCATTAGTTATACTTAGGATTTTTCCTCAACATCTAGTAAAACAATTTGTAACATTGCATAGCACCTAGTAAATTCTAAGGCTATCAAAATAACAAGGTAAAAGGGATGGCTACACACTACTAGGATAATAGCATAGCATAGTATAACTTAGCAAAATTTCCTATCATGCATACTACTCAAAATCAACTAATGCATATAGAAAATAATGGGTAGTTGATGGTGTGTTACTTGCCTTGTTGAAGTTGGTGAAGAAATCACACTCTCTTCACAAAAGATCGTTGCTCTCCGTACAATCTATTCATTGAAAACACAATAACAAAATAAACAAGCATCCTAGCAATCAAACACATAGGTGGAGAAAGAAAACATAGCAAATGTCATAACAAGGGAGTTGGACTAAGTTGTCTAGGACAAGGTCAAGGTTTGAGTTGAAAGATTCATTTCTAGTGGTCTCATTCTTGTTAAGGAAATTCCAATGGTTTACTTGGGAAGGGCTAGGTTGAGTTATGTATAAAACTAACTTTATTATAACCATACTTGTCAAGGAAGTTCCAAGAGTTCACTAAGAATAAACATATTACTTCTTCAGCTAAAGTAATACATGCAAACACTTGTTCATATTCACCTTCAAAAATATTTGAGTGGCTATGTTAGTATTTTCCATTGTGGTTAAGGTAGGTCTACTAACTTCATCATCAAAGGGAAAATATTACTAAGTCTTGGGTTTTCCATTTGGGTCAATGGTTGGACAAAAATAACTTGTTATTCTTCAACTTGTATGGATTGCTTCTAGACCTCATGTGATTGCCTTCTTGAAGATCATCTTCATGCTTCTATTGTAGTCTTGTTCCTTGGATGGATTCTTCTCTTGGTCTTGATAAATTCTTCAGGCCTTTCACTTCACTAATTGGTTTGGGTATGGGATGGGCACAAATACCACTAAGTCATTTTGAAAAGAAATAAGTAGAAGGGATAGGAAGGGAGAGAGAAATGTCTTCTCCTTGATTTTCTTCATACTCTTGTACTTCATTGAGTTGCTTCTAGTTGTTGTGGAGTCTAAGTCTTCTCTTCAAAACTTCTTCATTGATCTTCCTTGTAGCTCTTCATGTTGCCACCAGGTTGAAAGGAGAAGAATAGAAAAGGGAAGGAAAAAGACTTAGAGAGAAAGGGTGTTAGTCCTCTAGAAGTTTCTCTGGTTTTCTTTTAGTGCTTCCACTTCTTGGAGATTCTTATGAAGTTTGTTTTATTTTCCCAGTCCTTCAATGGTCTTCTATCTTCATGTTGCAAAATCTCTAGATGGTTAAGTCCTCCATTGTACTTCATGGTTCTCACAAATCCCAATTTGATGAAATCTTGAAGCATGAAAGGGGAGTGGAGAAGTAGATAGCAAACTAAATTTCACTATTTGGTACTATATGTGATTGGCACATTCTAAGGACATGGCTTGGCTCCAAATGGACATAACATCAAATAATAAAAGTTGAAAACAAATCCTAAGACATGGTAAAGATGGATGAATCACTAGGTTGGGTTTTTGGTCAAAAACACATGGCTATGGTCCAAGGGTGTCCAAGATGGTTGGGAATAATGTCTATGGTTCAAGGTTACCAAATGGAGCAATTTTGCAAGAGGAATTATATTGAAAATATTTATAGAAATTAATCTATGTCAAAAATACTAAAATAGACAACTAAATTCTAAATTCAATTTTAATTTGTTCAAATATTATTTTTGGACAGAGGATATGAAAGTACACATCCTAAGGTTTCCAAATATATTTTATTTGCAATTTTTGGATTTGTAGAATTTGAATTATGCCAAATTTCATCAAACAAGCATATTTGAATTTGAACAAATTTAAGTTTGTCAAATTTGAATTTGGCCAGTGCCAAAAATTTCTAGATTTCAAGGGCTTTTCAAAAAGTCCAAGATCATTAAATTTGGCCAAGTGGTTTAAAAGTTATGAGGTTTTGAAATTGCAGGGGCTAATCTGTAAAACTGCTAATTGATTTCAGCGGGAGAAAATAATTGAATTAAAGGCTGGCCACGTGGCTCTTTCTGATTGGTCAGGGGTGTTGACTGTGCGTTGGCGTGGCGTGCTGACTGGGTTGCTGATGTGGATAAGTGGGTCGATCTGGATCGTTGGATCCAGATCCCACGGTGGCTTACCCCTTCGCTGGGGGGATCTATTCTAGGCCGTCCAGATCTAGATCTAGATCTAGGGTCAAGGGGCATGGGAGCTTACAGTGGCGGCGGGGCTGGCCGGAAATGGCCGTTGCGGTGGCGCTGCTCTCGGGAGTTGCCGGAGGTTACGATCCAGGGGCTCTCCAGCTCAACGGAGGTGACGACGGCGTGCGGCGCAACACGACTGAGACGATGGAGACAACGGAGGTGGTCCTCGCTTCCGGGAACAGCGACGGCGAGCGGATGGAGACGTTGCGGGCTCCGGCGACGCGCAGATGCGCACGGCGTGCTCGATTCCCTGCGCAAAAAAAGTCAAAGAGCACATGAGGAGATGCGCTGAGTCCTGGGGAGGAGAGGAGGACAAGAGAGGGCGGAGGGAAGAGGCTACGGTGGCCGGAATCGATGAAGTAAGCCGACGGAGGAAGGGAACTCCGGCGAGCTATTCCTCTGTGTTGGTGGCGAGAGAGAGGGGGAATCCAGAGGGGAAATGGAGCGGGCACCGTGGGCTTTAAGAGGGACAGATAGGGGATTCAAATTCCTCCTAAAACGCTCGCAATCAATCGGATAAAATCAATGCCGAAACTGCCGGCAGTTTCCTTCCGAGGTTGAAGAGAGGTGATGTCACCCGTGACATCATCCTTTTTTTTTCCTGTTTTGTTCTTTTATTCATATCTCTAGATTTAAAAATCCAAATGACCTCAAATAAATCTCTAAATTCTTAAAATAAAAATATCTTTCCACTAAGCATGATTCTAGGAAACTTTGGACACATTTCAATTTTTTAAATTTGAAAATATGATTAACTCCTTAATAGTACTTAATACCAATTTTAAAATAGATAAAGTAAATAAATGAAACTTGGGTCATATAAAAATTTACACATACCTACTACTTGTCAAATACAAATTTTGAAATTATTTTCAACACATTTCACTTTTTATATTTTTGAAATATAATTAATTCACTAATAGTGCTTAATGTCATTTAAAAAAAATTAGAATAATAAAATGATGTTATTGTCTAAACAAAATTTCAGAGACATTATGCAAATCATATATCATTTTTAAACCACTTTCATATTTTATATTTTTAGGAGTTGAAGGATCTACTAATAGTAACTTAATGCTATTTAATTAGTTCATCTCAATTAATTATTATTGTTGATCAATAAAATTTAGAATAAAACCACATGTCATAATATTGTTTTCAAAACTCTTTTTATGTTATTTTCCAAACAATGCATTTTATTTTTCACACCTTCATGTTTAAAACTTGGAATATCAACTAAAAGTTATCACTAACAATTTTATTCTCATCAAATACCTTTGGGGCTTTAGAACTTTATTAAGGGTTATATATCTTTTATTGTTGTTGCCATAAAATACTTTCAAGGTAATATTTGAATTGAAAACCTTTTATGTAATAAAGTTTGCTAAAGATAAAATGGTTTCTTTATGTGAGAAAAATTCATTTGAGAGGGTTTTAGGGTTAGTGGTAAAATTCAATTTCATTGGATATGTATTGTTTCCTTTTGTTTCTTGCTTCTCATTTGGTTTTTGGTGACTTGCATAACATGAAAACAAAAAGTTTCAAATTTTTGTGATTTTTGAGTTTTCCAAAAATCAGGGATGTTACAATTGTGGAGAGTAGGGAGGCGTCCTCTTGTGAATAATACCGTGTTCCTCACAAAATTCATCAAATACTTTAGAGAAGTACTCTCCACCATGATCCGACCTAAAACGTTTGATCTTTCTCTCTAATTGATTTTCAACTTCAGCCTTATAGATTTTAAAGTAGTCTAAAGCCTCATCTTTAGTTTGCAACAAATAAACAAAGCAGAATCTAGTAGCATCGTCAATGAGTGTCATGAAAAATCTCTTTCCACCTTTTGTCAACACACCATTCATCTCGCATAGATCAAAATATATGAGTTCTAGGGGTGCCAAGTGTCTCTCCTCGGCTGCCGTGTGAGGCTTCCGAGGTTGCTTAGATTGCACACAACTATGGCACTTAGAACCTTTGGCAATGGTGAAATTCGGAATTAAACTTAAACTGGATAGCCGAGATAGTAAACCAAAATTAACATGACATAAACGAGAGTGCCAAACACTAGCATCTGAATCAACATTGCCACAAATATGGTTTACTGACTTATTGCAAAAATCGGAAAGAGAAAATCGGAACAAGCCTCCGCACTCATAGCCTTTACCAATAAATTGTCCAAATCTCGACACAACTACTTTATTGGACTCAAACACTACTTTAAACCCATCTCTGCAAAGAAGGGAGCCGCTGACGAGATTCTTATTCATAGAAGGGACATGCTGCACGTTCCTCAGTTGCACGATCTTCCCCGAAGTAAACTTCAGATCTACCGTGCCAACACCACGAACAGAAGCATGTGACCCATTCCCCATTAGGACGGAAGAATCTCGTGCGACCTGATAAGAAGTGAACATAGAGATGTTAGCACACACATGAAAATTAGCGCCTATATCAATCCACCAACATGGAGATTGAAAAATTGAAAGTGCCATCGGTATATTACCGTACCCATAAGTGTTGCTAGCGGTCAGCACGTTGATATTATTGGAGCCTTTCTTCCCTTTCTTGTCTGCACGGTCTGGGCAGTCAACAGAAAAGTGGCCGAGCGCTCCACATGTAAAGCACTCGAGCCCAGCTTTGTTCAGCACCTTCTTCTTCTTATTATTCTTAAAGGCAGTAGTGTTAACAGGGCCATTGAACTAGGGCTTATAATTCCCTTTGTTCTTGATGTTGTTCTTGACGTGATGATTTTTCTGCACCATATTGGAGCTAGAGTGCAACTCACCACCTCTCTCAGTTGTGTCCTTTGCCCGAGCTTTCTCCTCAACATAAGGAGACGCTATCAGATTTTCAACTGATATCTCATGTCTCTTATGTTTGAGAGATGTGGCGAAACTCCTCCATGAAGAAGGCAGTTTTGCAATAATGCATCCTGATATGGTGTTGACCTCTAAGTTGGCCCGATCTTCACGAATCGACAAGAACGAACGAAGAACACGAACAACACGAGATGGGGAATCGAGGGGGAAACATGGGGAACCGCGGGGAAACACAAGGGGGATAAATCGCAAGAACCGAAAGATCCCAACTTCCCGTCAACTAAACCCCGAGGGTCGCCTACGGAACAATCGATCCAACTGAACTCACCTTGATACAAACCGTCTCATACCCGTAGCCGGTTCCACTACGCCAATAGAACCTCAAGGATTAACGAGAGGAAGATTGGACAACTCTTGACTGAAACCCTAAAGGGAGAGGACAAGTAGTTGGGATGTGCCTTGATACGATCCTCTACGAAGTCGGAGGAGTAGCCTTGATACGTTCCTAGGTACACACCGTAGGAGTAGTTCCTCAAAGAGGGATACAAGAGAGCTGAGCTCCAAATGTTCTAAATTCAACTCTAAAACCCTAGATCTAGCTCGGGGTCGTCCTTATATAGCCGGGGGTCGATGTAGGTGAAAACGGGGGCAAAAACGGGTCATTCCCGTGCGTTTTAGGCCACGACGGCCTGGGAGCCCGGCCTGGCCGGCCATGAGGCCAGGGTGGGAGCAGAGGGGTGGCTCAGGGCGCGCCGGCCTGGGGCCGGCCTGGCAACCGGCCTGAGGCCAAGGTGGGCGAGGGGGCGCCGGCCTGGGAGGGGCCGGCCTGGGGCCGGGGTGGAGGCCGGCCCTCTCGGGGGGGAGGGTCCGGCCTGGGGCCGGGGTGGAGGCCGGCCCCCTCTGGTGGGTGCCCAGCCTGGAGAGTAGTGGGGCCGGCCTGGCCGGGTCCTGAGGCCGGGGGGGAGTGTTTTCCCCCTATCTTCTCCGTCGGGACTCCGAATCCGACGCCGTCTTCTCCATCCTTCTTGGTACCTTCTTGCGCATCGTCGCGGGTTCTTTCCAGGGCCTCCGTGGTGGGTTCGAACCTGAGCACACAAAGATTAGAACCATGAGGTAGCGCACCATCCGCCAAGTCACCGAAAGTATGGAGCGAGAGGAGAGATTTCACCTTATCATGAATGGCCTTTGCTCGTGATCTTGTCATTGGTGCACTTGGTGGAGTTGGGTGGGCTACATCATCTCCCTCCCCCCCTTGAAAAAGATTCGACCTCGACTCGGCGGTGTATTCATCACTTGGGTATCCATGGAAGGGAGAGATGTCCTTGACATTGAAGGAGTTGTGGACGAGGTACTTTGATGGCGGTAAGTCGAGCTTGTAGGCGTTGTTGTTGATGCGTTTGATGACCTTGAAGGGGCCGTCACCTCTTGGCTTGAGCTTGGAGTTGCGCTCTTCGGGGAAACGGTCCTTGCGCAAGTGTAGCCACACGAGGTCACCTTCTTGGAACACCATTGGTTTCTTGTTCTTGTTCATGATAGAGGCGCGGTGCTCGGAATTCTTCTCAAGCGTAGCTCTTGTGGAGTCATGTAGCTTCTTGATGTAGTCGGTGCGCTTGTCAATGTCCATGTTTGCTCGCTCGCGTAGAGGCAAAGGGAGTATGTCGAGGGCGGTGTTAGGGTTGAAGCCGTAGACGATCTCGAATGGACTCTTCTTGGTAGTTTGATGTAGAGCACGGTTGTAGGCGAACTCGGCGTGTGGGATGCATTCCTCCCAATTCTTCAGGTTGGGCTTGATCAATGCTCGAAGTAGTGAAGAGAGTGTGCGGTTGATGACCTCGGTTTGTCCATCCGTTTGTGGGTGATAGGCGGTGGAGAAGAGTAGCTTGACGCCGAGCTTGTCCATCAACGTCTTCCAAAAGTATGAGGTGAACTTGACGTCGCGGTCCGAGACAATGGAAGTAGGTACACCATGTAGACGCACAATTTCTCTGAAAAACAAAGTGGCAACGTGTGAAGCATCATCGGTTCTGTTGCAAGGAATGAAATGTGCCATCTTAGAGAAACGATCAACAACTACAAAGATTGAATCCATGTTGGTTTTAGTTCGTGGGAGGCCTAACACAAAATCCATGCTAATATCACTCCAAGGTGCATGTGGGATAGGCAATGGCATGTAAAGACCATGGGGTTGGAAGTAGACTTAGCTCGGAGGCATGTAGAACATCTCTTGACGTGTCTCTCAACTTGATGCTTCATCTTGGGCCAATAGTAGTGGTTGTAGAGCATGGCATAGGTCTTGTCGCGTCCAAAGTGTCCCATGAGGCCTCCTTCATGTGATTCCTTCAATAACATCAAGCGAAGAGAGGACTCGGGAATACACAATTTGTTACCCTTAAACAAGAAACCTCTGTGAAGATAGTAGTCATCAAATCCTCGGTGAGGCAAGCATTTCTCAAAGATAGGACCAAAGAAAGCATCGGAAGCATATAAGTCTTTGATCTCATCCAAACCAATCACATTGATGTCAAGACGTGTAAGAAGGCACTATTTTCTAGACAAGGCATCCGCTACCACATTCTCTTTACCTTTCTTGTACTTAATGACATAAGGAAAAGATTCAATAAATTCTACCCACTTAGCATGCCTCTTGTTCAAATTGGTTTGGCTTTTCAAGTATTTCAATGATTCGTGATCGGAATGAATGATAAAATCTTTAGGACAAAGGTAGTGTTGCCAAACTTCTAACACTCTAACCAAATCAAAAAGTTCCTTATCATAGATTGGATAATTTAGTTTAGCGTCATCTAGTTTTTCACTATGGTATGCAACGGGGCGTCCGTTTTGCATGAGAACGCCACCAATTCCTATACCACTAGCATCACATTCAATCTCAAAAGTTTTCTCAAAATCAGGTAAGACAAGCAAAGGAGCTTCGGTTAAACATCTCTTAAGTGTGTCCAAAGCTTTTTGTTGCGCGTTGCCCCAGACAAAATGTACATTCTTTTTGGTAAGCTCATTCAAAGGGCAAGCAATAGTTGAAAAATCTTTGACAAAGCAGCGATAGAAACCGGCAAGGCCATGAAAGCGCCTTATCTCACCCACGGAGGTAGGGTTGGGCCAATTCCTAATTGCCTCAATCTTCTTGTTGTCTACTTCAATACCATTGGAAGAGATCACAAAACCCAAGAAAACAAGCTTGTTGATGCAAAAATTGCATTTGGAAAGATTGGCGAAAAGTTTTGCTTTGCGAAGAGCCAACAATACTTGTGAAACATGATCAAGATGATTTTCCAAAGACTTGCTATAAATGAGGATTTCGTCGAAGTAAACCACAACAAATTTGCCAATGAAAGGGCGCAAAACTTCATTCATGAGGCGCATGAAGGTAGAAGGGGCATTCGAAAGACCAAAAGGCATAACAAGCCATTCATACAAACCAAGTTTTGTTTTGAAAGCCGTTTTCCATTCATCACCTATACTCATACGAATTTGATGGTAACCACTTTTAAGATCAATTTTGGAAAAGATAGTAGCACCACTCAATTCATCAAGCATGTCATCGAGCCTAGGAATACGATGTCTATATCTAGCGGTGATAGCATTGATAGGTCGGCAATCCATACACATGCCGGAAGTAGAATCTTGCTTTGGAACAAGGATAACCGGCACAGCACAAGGGCTAAGAGATTTTCGAATAAAACCTTTGTCGAGTAGTTCTTGGATTTGGCGCTCAATCTCCTTAGTCTCTTCGGGGTTGGTGCGGTAAGGAGCGCGGTTGGGGAGGGGCGCGCCCGGAATGAGGTCAATGTGGTGCTCGATTCCTCGTAGAGGAGGAAGGCCCGGAGGGAGTTCATCGTGAAAGACGTCTTCAAATTCCTGCAACAAAGGCAACAAAGATGGAGGAAAATTTGTCATGTCGTTAGTTTCGATTGCTTCCCCTTTGCACACTAGGACAAAGTGGAGAACGGTGGGGTCATCTCGTAACTCTCGCATCTCTCTTTTGGTGGCAAGTAAGGCAAGGCCTTTGGGAACACTCGAAGTTTTTCCACTCATATTTGGCTTGTGGCTCTCACTCTCTTTTGGGTGGATCACTCTCTCACCACTCATCTCACGAGACTTGAGCTCTTCTTGTTTACGTGCAAGAGTCTTGGCGTTGTCGGCGATCACTTGGCTAGGAGACATGGGAGGAAGCACAAATGTCTTGTTATTCCACTTGAAGCTATAGTGATTGGTACGCCCATCACGAATAGCACTCTTGTCGTATTGCCAAGGTCGACCAAGAAGAAGATGACACACGGTCATAGGAACAACGTCACACTCCACCGTGTCTTCATAGGGGCCAATCTTGAAATGCACGGAGACCATGTGTTGAATCTTGAAGGTGCCGGAGTCACTAAGCCATTGGTCATGGTATGGATGAGGATGTTGCTTGTAAGTCAATTGGAGTTTGTCTCAAAGCTCTTTGCTAGCTAAGTTGTGGCAACTTCCACCATCGATGATGACCTTGATTGACTTGCCATTGATACCGGCTCTAGTTTGAAAGAGATTGCACCGTTGTTCATGCTCATCTTGAGGAGAAGTAGTAAGGACTCTTGTCACCACTAGCGATGGATTCTTGTCCTCATCGCAATATACACTTTCTTCATCATCGTTGCGCACGTCCAAGGAGTTGAGAGCAACTTGATGGAAGGCATAGTATTCGCCTTCACTCATGGAGTCACGTTCACCGTCTTGGTTGACAATCATGATCATCTTGTTGGAACACTCAAAGGATTTGTGTCCGCTACCTCCACACTTGAAGCAAGTGATAGTACTTGACTTGACTTGAGGAGAATTTGAAGAAGAGATGGTAGACGCTTGTTGTAAGGACCCCAGACCGGCAGTCTGAAACCCTACGTATGCATACATTCACGATCCCAGAGAGATCAGTCGTGAACAACATACACAGTTGGCACACAGAAATACATCATCCATTACACGAATACATAAAGGTATTACATAAAATATCACATGATCAAGTTTAACGCAACTGCCGCAAAGGGCAGGCAACTTATCAAACACAGCGGAAGACAATTAAAAACACAACGTAGTTGAGCCCAAGTCACGCCTTAACCTACAGGCTGCTGACCCGGAGACGATCCTAGTTCGCAAAGCCGTCAGCTCCGTACTTCTCTTCATAGATCTCCTTTGGAGGCTCCTTCTCCAAATCTGATAAGTAGATACCAGGGGCGAAACCATAATGAGTACATTTGAATGTACTCAGCAAGACATCCATCATTTCACTTACCAACATGCAAATATGCTTATATGGTGGAATAGGTAAGCTATAAATAGGGTTCACTACCAATGGTGTTCATATATGATGACACCACAGTTGCAGTCAAGTTTATCTGTATCTTCGTTGAAGAAGATACTTCAGAAGAAACTAAAATAATATAGTTTTATTTCTCTTGTAGATATCTCATGTACAAGAGGTTTTGTAAAGTTTTGTTTAAAGAATATTTTCTCTTTGCAAAACTTCTTGGAATCGGTTTCCAGAATTATTGCTTAGAGTAGAAAAGGTTTTCTTTGCAAAACATTTTGTTTTGTATCATATCATCTGGCTTTTCATCATCGACGATACCTCCACGGTATACGTTTTCCTTCCTTTCCGAACTTCACAAGTTCAACACTTCCTTTCCAAAATTCCTTTTCAAAAACTCCTTTTTGAAAACATTGACACAATGCTAGCTACATGGCCATTCAACTGTCCATATCCGAGGACGCGGCTTCTTCAAAAAAGTTATACTCTGCAGAGGTGTACACATCCACCAGATCCAGTACACCTCCCGTGAACAATCACGGACTGTAACAACAGTATGTAAACATCAGGTATCTGATCATAACCATCCACTATGTTCAAGCTAGTATATGCCTATCTCTCAGTTGAGTTTTACCACATCCCCGGCACCGAGCTAATCCCCGCCAAGCCAGGATGTCTCAACTGATGCATCCGGAGGGAAAATTAATCCCACACTTTATATGTCTCCACGACATTCGGTTCAGAGGATCGCATCCCCTATAGCACATTGAGATAGCACACACTAATAAGAACAAACTTCAAGTTAAGCCCCTTGCCCATGTTGGGGTAGGGTGGCAGTACGGTAAAGGTTGTCCGGCGAAGACTAGGTTATGTGTCATTTTTGAAAACACCACTTTCTCAAAAATGACCACTTCCACATTCCTCCGGAGAACAAGGATCCGCCTTTTCTCCGGGTTTTTCCGTAAAGCCTTTGTTTTGTAGAATCACAATTTTAGGGTGTCCACTTAGGGACTAGTATATTTGATGGTAATAAATACCATGTGGTGGCTTATGGGCTTGGTATTACCAAGTTTAACTACTGGCATGATAGTGACCTATAATATAGTATAGTAGTAAATTCCACATCAAAAATAGTTTTGATAATCAAGTTTTTGTAAAACTTCAGAGGTAAAACATGCATGATAGATAATGATAAGTATTGTATCAGCAAGCATCAGGATGGCTTGCCTGGTATCTCCTTGTGTCCCTGGTTTTGGAGTGACTGGAACTTGAAACAGAGCTTCACGACACTTCCTTCCTCTTCGTTTTCTAACGTCGTAAAGAGAATAAAGGACACACATTCAGAACCAATCAAGGCAAGCAACCATACATAACAATACATACAGCAAGGAAATCTAATAATAACAAATCACACAATTATTAACTTAGGCAAACAATCAAACAAACACACCTGGCAGAAATGCCATTTAATAAGACAGCTCAAGTTTGGAGGAACATATCTCACAACCTCAATATCATGGATTCAGTGGGTGTGCCACTATCATACCAAGATATTAATAAACCCAAAATAAACTTAGTTTCACAATGGTGGGACTACTAAGAGTATACAAAACATGCACAATATTAATCATGGCAATGGGTCTGTCAACCAAACCACAAAAAGAATAAGGTAGCTAATCTGCTAAGCCTAAATTCACCTCCAGAACAAATAAGACACATGATTTGCAAAGGTTACCTTAACAAATCAGTGAGCCTACGCAAGTGCAACAAGGCAATAGACTCATCACAAAACACACAATTTCTCATAGTGAGAACAATAGAAACAATGGCTAAAAAGGAGGAATCCTGTAGACATGCTTCTACTAAGGGTTTGCTATGCAAGCATGCATAACAAGTAAAATACTAAAATGCAAACAAGGAACCATGTTATCATAATGGTAAATGAAAACATGTCCTTATGCAAGGATACATAAACATCTACCAAACACAGGTTGGCAGGAAAAATAATTTAACACAAAAACTGCTAAGGAAACTAGTACTACTCAATCATGAAGAATCAATGGATGCATTTCAATCAAGTAATTGAAATACAACCAGAGGGTCCATGTCATAAAAACAGGGGTGAAAAACACCTATACTTTCTATAACAAAAATATCCCATTTAGCAAAACAATGCATCAATTTGCAGGGCAACTCCTACATACTAGTAGTAATAAAAAGGGCATTACTAGAGGAATCAAACAACCCTTCAAGAATTTATTTTTCCTAGCAAGCCACACATGATTACAACCACTTACAAACAGAAGCATACACATTTCCATTTAGCACAAAAATTCCCAATAAAAAATACTAGGCACTCACTAGTTAGAGAACTATATAAAAGAAACACATCTAGTTTTGGGGAAATAATGTTTCCACCAAAAATGCAATGAAACCAGTGGGTGTTCCACTAGCATAACAAAGCATTAAGAGGGCACAAAGCCTCTGGTCATACTTGATAAAAATTAACAAAAGACTAAACTAGCATCTAGTGCAATAACAATACTAGTAGAAAATAATAGGGTGCTAACATAAGCAAGGTAATGGTACCCATGCTATTATTTTCACACAAGTGACAACTCTAGGAGTCAAGTACTCATAAAAACCTTATCAAAATGCTACTGGTCCTATGAATACAACATAAAAATATGTGGCTACTCAACCACAAATATTGTGCTAAAAATTCTACACATGGGAGAATTTTTCCAAACATTCTCATAGTCATGACAAAGCTACTCATGCTTTTCTACCAAATCAAATGCAAGATAGCAGAGGTGATACTAACAAAATATAAGTATCATAATGGTACTGATTACAATCTATCAACACAATAATCCAAATGCTTGCACACAAATTAAACACTCAAAATTTCTATGCAAGTAATAACTAGAGAATAAACATATGCTATTAATAAAAATCCTATTTCTCTCATCTCAAGTACACACAATCTAACATGCTAAAATAGCTAAGTAACACTTAGAAAACAAGTTCACACCACTTGAACATGCTAGAAAACAACATTGCAACACAAAAATATATTCACACAATTTAATTACTTAAAATGCCAAAATGGCAGAAATAAGCAATTTAAAGATTTGTCCACCAAATTTTATATGAGGCTCTAAAAATTAAACCAAGATAGGTTTGGATAGTACTAAACATATACAAGACAATCCAGTTGAGTTTGTATCAAAAATCATTTTTAATAATTTTATAAAAATCACCAAAGTGCTCTCTGGTGTTTTACCAAATTGCATGCCATTTCACAAATACAATGAATTTGGAAGCAAGGTTAATTGCTCCTGTTAGGAAATTTCAAGGGCTTTCCAATGCAATTTGCCTCACTTCATTATGAGTTGCAAAATAAAAATGGTGCTCATTTTGGTGTTTCTGGTACCTGTTACCAAATCATTTTTAATTGCAAAAATATCCATCCAAATGTAGATCTACAAGTTGGAGGTGGTTTAGAATTAGTTGAGGTACCACTGTAAATTTTAGTTTGGTCAAAATCATCTTTTAGGTAGGCTTTTAGAGCCAAAAGTAATCATACCAGTTTCTGCAAAAATTAAATGGAAAAGAAAACATTGTTGGGCCAGATCTACCATTTGGGCCGGCTAGATCCAAACTTCACCGCGAGGGAACCTAGCCACTGAGGCTGACACGCGGGCCACCGCCACGCGGGCAGCCACGCGGCACAGCGAGGCCCCACGCGCAGTTTGACTCTCCTAGCGCGGGGTCAAGGGGACCTGACGCCAGCATGACGTCGTGGTGACCTCACCCGCCGGCGGCAACAACTCCGGCGAGCTCGCAATCGACGCACCGTTCACCATTTTTTGATTTCTAAACGTCCACGCGAAGGTCTCGACGAGGGGAATCATCCAGGGGTGGCCTCGCTTCCCGGGAGCGGCCGGAAAGGAGCCGGCGACGGCGCGCGGCGGCGGCCGGACCGCGGCCACGACACGGCATCGATTTTGGGGGAGAGGGAGAGGGGAAAAGGGCGGCGGAGAACCGTGTGCTCACCGCAACTGCAACGGAGGAATCGGTGAGGGAGTAGGAGGGCCGTGGACGGAGGAATCCCTCGCCGGAGCTCCGTCGAGGCCGAAGAGGAACTTGATGGCGCGGGCACCTCGCGTCGACTCGGCTCGATTCCGTCGGCACCGAGGGCCTACTCGACGAGGTGGAGGTGATGGAGCCCTCGGCTGCCGGCGGCGAGCCTTCTACTGGCCGAATCGACGACGACCTCCAAAGCTAGGTTTTCGGGTTGAGAGGAACTAGAGAGAGAGAGAGGAAAAACTAGCTCGAGTGGGGGGAAGAGATAGAGGGGGCATGTGGCCGACCAGTGCACATGGGGGGCCTCTTTATCCTCCTCAATTCCTTCTCATCGAAGCAATGGAGTAGGGGTGCTGTTTGCTACAGAGAGCTAGAGGTAGAAGAAGGTGTGAATCAGCTTTCAATTTGGTCCCTGGAATTTACAAATGGGTCCCTGTCCTCTCTGAAAATGGATGTTTTCACTAAGCAAACAAAGTTTAAATTTTAAATCCTTTTGCCCAAAATTCTAATTAGTTAAGATACACAACATATGTGAAAATTGGCTCAATTGAATAAACTTGATAATTCAAAGTTGTTCAAATTTGAATTCTTACACAAATGGACATTGAATTTATTAACCTACTTAGGAGCTTCCAAAAATGATAATTTTTGGCACACATTCCTTATTTGATATGTTCCTTATGTGGTAGAAAATTCAAGTCATTTTGAGTTACTTCATAGAACAAACTTGTTCAAATGTCAAAAAGGTGCTGTCAAGAAAACAGGGGTTTTTGGCAACTTAAATTATTCAAAAACTTGTGCCCTTTTGGTTTTCATCCTTATTTATGATATAGAGCATGTGGTATTAATTTCATGGCATTTGGAAAAAGTTTGTAGAACAAACTTGTTCAAAATCCCAATTGTTGCTGTGGAGAAAATTCATGTTTTCAGGGCTTTAAAGGAATCAATTTTTGGTCTCCTCTTGTGTGTGTTCCTTATTTGATATAAGGAAGCAATGGTATGAATTTCAGATCATTTTAATAAAGTTCCCAATAGTAACTTGTTTTAGTTTTCTGTTTCTGGAAATATTGGAATTTCTATTTAATAAGGCACTTGGCTTTTCTTTAACAATGCTTTGCCAAAATATTTATGTGACTAGAGATAGCAAGTCAATGCTCTCCAATACCTTTGTTTTTAATCTTGCAAGGTTGGAAAAACATTTGATAATATTTTTGTGAAGCATTTAAGAATGCCTCTTTTTCTGATAATCTTTTTAGGGAAATTTATTAAGTGTTTCCTCTTTCTTAATTTAGGCCTTGGAATAATATTCAACAAGTATTGGATTCATAAGATGTTTTTGGAAAACTCTTTGATCAATATTTTCTTTAGAAAATATTGCCAAAGTCATTGGAACAATATGTTGAATATTTTGTTTTCAATTTCTTAGCCATGTAAGTTTATATAATTTGTTTGTTTAGTTGCACTCAAACAAATACAATCCAAGTTTAATTGTCACAAACCAAGTTTAATTGTCAAGCAATTAGCAAAACAATTGTGTTAACAGGTATTCCAAAATTGGGATGTGACAAGTCTTCCCCCCTTAAAAATAATCTCGTCCCCGAGATTCGCAAGCGAGGACTAAGGGAGGGCCAACAAACACAATGTTAGTGTTGGAGTGCAGGTGCTTCCCCCCTTTGACTTTTCTTGGGAGGAGGGGTACTTCCCTAAATTAGCAAATTATTTTCACGAGAGTTGGGTGTCATACTAAAAACCTTAGATCCAAACACCCGTCTTTCAGAAAATCTCTAATTATCAATTCACTCAACCGCCAATTTTTAAAATTTCTGATAACGTCACTACAAAATTAAGGTTAGTGCAGAACTACCTGGAAACGTACCGTCAATTATTACATGAGTTCCTAGATATATCCCACATATTACATACCACATATGGAGTGGTGTACCACTCTCATAACAAGGTATATAATAAGCTAAAAATATAGCTTGTGGGTGCAAAGGTTAGGTTGCTAAGGTAAAATAAACAGACAGGATAATAGCCACGGTAGTGGGTGTTACTCACCACAAGCAACTATCACTTAATATGTTCATGATTTTAGTTGGATGTTTTAGTTTCATAAGATACTCTTAAGCACAATCATAACACCAGTACAAACTCATGCTAAGGTAAAACATTCAAACAAAATCCAATAAGCAAGCAAACAACACCACAGATGAATAGACTATTTATTCACTCGGTTATTGTTTATTAGAGGTTTTGGAATCCATCAATCATGAACAATTAGCAAACAACCAGTAGCTAAAAACCAATTCATTCAATCATAAAGATACACTAAAACGCCATCTTCACACAAGATAAAAATTCCTATTTCACAGGCATATAAATAACAGGATTGCACAAATAACACACTAGTATGAAAAATCTACACCAGCATGCTATAAGAGATAATCATATCCTATAACCATAGAACATGAAACTAAATAATTCATGGCATGATAACAGAAGTACTAACTTCCTAAACATGATATATCAACACATATACTCATAAAATAAAAAGAGTGCAATACTAGAGCAAAAATCACCATTTTCTAGTGGCGAAACTAGTTTCACTCTAGAGAAGCAAACAATGCTATCATGATGTTTGAATCTAAACAAGAAAGTCATGGATATAAGTGTACCTAATAACAGTACACAAAACTTACTTATGTATGTAAGCACAACATCAAAACAATCCCATGAAACAACTATTAAACATGCATAAATTAATTCTAGCAATTTATGTTTTTCTTAAACAATTACTAGCAAACAAGCAAGGTATAACTCACACAACCAGTAGCTATGCAATTAATGAAAAGTTATCTAAACCTTTTCAAAAATCCATACACTCAGTTTAAAATTATTCACAAACAATCTACCAATCAAGAGGAATTTATTTTATTTGCGAACAATTTAATTTTAGCACACGATAGTGAAACATTTCTTAACATGATACCCCAAAGGAATATTATGCTAACAAAAGGATCAAACCTAAACATATTAGTATTTACTAATAAGAAATAACCTTCTCACTTGCATAAGTGAAAAGAAACAATTATATTTTCCATGGTGGAAAATAGAAATCAATCACATAGTGAAACATGCTATTTTCACACATGTGTATGGTTGGGGATTTTTATCCTCAAGCTAAAATGCAATGGGACCAGTGGGCTATGGCCCACTAATACCAAGTAAAAATAGGTACTAAGCCTCTGGTTACTCATGAAAAACTTTGCATACAAGATAAAAATATAAGGCTATTTAATCTAGTGAAGCAATACTAGTGCATACTGATAGTAATGCTTACATATGCTTTACTATTAAGAGACATGCAAGCTAACATAGGTACAAGCATCAAAATAACAGTACCTAAATGGTACTGGACTCAAAGAAACATAGCACAAAATTTACTAAGAAAGTATACACAGATCTAGTTCTCACAATACTTCCAATTAATAAATTAGAAGGTAACAAATGTTATTTCATTTTTATTCGAGTTTCAATCATGCACACACTTTCTAGGGTAGATTTATTGTAAGAAAACAACATATTAACAAGTCCTAACAACTCCATATAAGTTAAGAAGCAAGATGTAATAAAACACAAATTCATTTCAATCAAGAGCACACAAAGAAACAAAAACAGGAAAACTGCTGTTTTCTTGATCTATTTTATCCATTCCATCGTTCACTTAATTTCTAAACCTCGAATTTCATAGTACCTACAATGTCTATTCAAATTTGGTTTCCAAAGTAGATACACATGATATCCTATTGACTAGTAAACGAATAGGTCATCATCTTATTTTCTCGTGACTTCTCCTTTTTACCAACTAGATTAAAAAGTGTCGTAAGTCACTTAATTCCTTGGTTTAGAGAGAGTTGTCAGTAATTTGCATGCTTTGGTTAGGTGTCAACCTAAGATTAGGCAAAGCATGTTAGTTTTGTTAACTTTCTATTAAATAATGTTTGTCCGACAAGATACGACTAGCGTCATCGTACGTCGAATATTGAATTGTGCTCTTTGGATTGGCTTTTTTAGGGGGTTGCGCATCATGGCATGTGAACACTTCTTTTGCACATTTCTCCAGAGGAGGGAGGTATATAACTTTTAAAAGGGGATCTCTCTTGTTTGGTCTTTTCAAAGGGAACATAAAAAGGTGCGACATTTAGCCAACAGGGTAAAAAGAGTCTTTTGCAAAGAGACAAACATAGAGGTTTTGGTCAGTAGTGGTTGGTTTTCTTCACGCCTTTTATTCTTTGAGGGTTGTCGTTGTTGGAGCTTTATCTGTTGGAGTGCATCACTGGTAGCAATGCTATCAGCTCGTGTGGCTTGATGGTCCTCTATTATTAGGCCCAATGGTGCTTTCGTTGATTGTGGGGGAGATGGTGGTGGTTCACGACGGGTCGCATTATGAAGCGAAAACAAGTATAAGCCTAAGAAACAAATTCTTGTTTTTGAATACTATACAAACATTTTTGCTTGCAAAAATTTAACACGAGGCGATTCAAAAACAAGAGCGGGGCCATCACAAATTTGCAAAATTTGAGCACCCCACAAACATATAGAAGCCTAGATGAACCAAATTCTACACCACACAACAGCACAAAGTCCTACGGACACACGTAAACAAGCCAAAACACACAAGCAAGGCTCCATTGGGGCTACGTCAGGGGAGACGACTCATGGAGTTATCGCTAAATTACTCCAAACTAGACTGATCCAAAATCCTAGAAGTGGCTGAAGAACTATATCTACTTCTGACCATCATCACTGTAGAGCTATGCAATTATTTTGGTCTTCTCGGGACATCGGCAAGTATAAAAGCTTTTGGATAGAAACAAGATAATAGAAGTAAAGTTTTGATAAAACTTTATGCAACAATCTGTTTTTGAAACTCCAACTATTTTCTGGACAGAAAACTTCAAATACGAGAGATGTTTCAAAAACAGAGCGGAGCAGTTGCAAACAAGTAAGAAATAAACTCTTAACCGAGAGATATACTAACTCTATAAGGCCCGCCCTTCGAACCACTGTTCAAGGACGCCCTTGATATGCATTTAGAATCTTTTGAAAAGATAATAAGGAGGGGAAAATATACTAAAATTCCCTTAGATAAAAATAATGTAGATATAAATAGGTTTTTACTCAAAAATACTTTTCTTTCCTATCTGACGTCCATGCTAACTAAGGTCTCCTAAGGTCAACCTGGCTCTGATACCAACTCTGTAAGGACCCCAGACCGGCAGTCTGAAACCCTACGTATGCATACATTCACGATCCCAGAAAGATCAGTCGTGAACAACATACACAGTTGGCACACAGAAATACATCATCCATTACACGAATACATAAAGGTATTACATAAAAGATCACATGATCAAGTTTAACGCAACTGCCGCAAAGGGCAGGCAACTTATCAAACACAGCGGAAGACAATTAAAAACACAACGTAGTTGAGCCCAAGGCCTTAACCTACAGGCTGCTGACCCGGAGACGATCCTAGTTCGCAAAGCCGTCAGCTCCGTACTTCTCTTCATAGATCTCCTTTGGAGGCTCCTTCTCCAAATCTGATAAGTAGATACCAGGGGCGAAACCATAATGAGTACATTTGAATGTACTCAGCAAGACATCCATCATTTCACTTACCAACATGCAAATATGCTTATATGGTGGAATAGGTAAGCTATAAATAGGGTTCACTACCAATGGTGTTCATATATGATGACACCACAGTTGCAGTCAAGTTTATCTGTATCTTCGTTGAAGAAGATACTTCAGAAGAAACTAAAATAATATAGTTTTATTTCTCTTGTAGATATCTCATGTACAAGAGGTTTTGTAAAGTTTTGTTTAAAGAATATTTTCTCTTTGCAAAACTTCTTGGAATCAGTTTCCAGAATTATTGCTTAGAGTAGAAAAGGTTTTCTTTGCAAAACATTTTGTTTTGTATCATATCATCTGGCTTTTCATCATCGACGATACCTCCACGGTATACGTTTTCCTTCCTTTCCGAACTTCACAAGTTCAACACTTCCTTTCCAAAATTCCTTTTCAAAAACTCCTTTTTGAAAACATTGACACAATGCTAGCTACATGGCCATTCAACTGTCCATATCCGAGGACGCGGCTTCTTCGAAAAAGTTATACTCTGCAGAGGTGTACACATCCACCAGATCCAGTACACCTCCCGTGAACAATCACGGACTGTAACAACAGTATGTAAACATCAGGTATCTGATCATAACCATCCACTATGTTCAAGCTAGTATATGCCTATCTCTCAGTTGAGTTTTACCACATCCCTGGCACCGAGCTAATCCCCGCCAAGCCAGGATGTCTCAACTGATGCATCCGGAGGGAAAATTAATCCCACACTTTATATGTCTCCACGACATTCGGTTCAGAGGATCGCATCCCCTATAGCACATTGAGATAGCACACACTAATAAGAACAAACTTCAAGTTAAGCCCCTTGCCCATGTTGGGGTAGGGTGGCAGTACGGTAAAGGTTGTCCGGCGAAGACTAGGTTATGTGTCATTTTTGAAAACACCACTTTCTCAAAAATGACCACTTCCACATTCCTCCGGAGAACAAGGATCCGCCTTTTCTCCGGGTTTTTCCGTAAAGCCTTTGTTTTGTAGAATCACAATTTTAGGGTGTCCACTTAGGGACTAGTATATTTGATGGTAATAAATACCATGTGGTGGCTTATGGGCTTGGTATTACCAAGTTTAACTACTGGCATGATAGTGACCTATAATATAGTATAGTAGTAAATTCCACATCAAAAATAGTTTTGATAATCAAGTTTTTGTAAAACTTCAGAGGTAAAACATGCATGATAGATAATGATAAGTATTGTATCAGCAAGCATCAGGATGGCTTGCCTGGTATCTCCTTGTGTCCCTGGTTTTGGAGTGACTGGAACTTGAAACAGAGCTTCACGACACTTCATTCCTCTTCGTTTTCTAACGTCGTAAAGAGAATAAAGGACACACATTCAGAACCAATCAAGGCAAGCAACCATACATAACAATACATACAGCAAGGAAATCTAATAATAACAAATCACACAATTATTAACTTAGGCAAACAATCAAACAAACACACCTGGCAGAAATGCCATTTAATAAGACAGCTCAAGTTTGGAGGAACATATCTCACAACCTCAATATCATGGATTCAGTGGGTGTGCCACTATCATACCAAGATATTAATAAACCCAAAATAAACTTAGTTTCACAATGGTGGGACTACTAAGAGTATACAAAACATGCACAATATTAATCATGGCAATGGGTCTGTCAACCAAACCACAAAAAGAATAAGGTAGCTAATCTGCTAAGCCTAAATTCACCTCCAGAACAAATAAGACACATGATTTGCAAAGGTTACCTTTACAAATCAGTGAGCCTACGCAAGTGCAACAAGGCAATAGACTCATCACAAAACACACAATTTCTCATAGTGAGAACAATAGAAACAATGGCTAAAAAGGAGGAATCCTATAGACATGCTTCTACTAAGGGTTTGCTATGCAAGCATGCATAACAAGTAAAATACTAAAATGCAAACAAGGAACCATGTTATCATAATGGTAAATGAAAACATGTCCTTATGCAAGGATACATAAACATCTACCAAACACAGGTTGGCAGGAAAAATAATTTAACACAAAAACTGCTAAGGAAACTAGTACTACTCAATCATGAAGAATCAATGGATGCATTTCAATAAAGTAATTGAAATACAACCAGAGGGTCCATGTCATAAAAACAGGGGTGAAAAACACCTATACTTTCTATAACAAAAATATCCCATTTAGCAAAACAATGCATCAATTTGCAGGGCAACTCCTACATACTAGTAGTAATAAAAATGGCATTACTAGAGGAATCAAACAACCCTTAAAGAATGTATTTTTCCTAGCAAGCCACACATGATTACAACCACTTACAAACAGAAGCATACACATTTCCATTTAGCACAAAAATTCCCAAGAAAAAATACTAGGCACTCACTAGTTAGAGAACTATATAAAAGAAACACATCTAGTTTTGGGGAAATAATGTTTCCACCAAAAATGCAATGAAACCAGTGGGTGTTCCACTAGCATAACAAAGCATTAAGAGGGCACAAAGCCTCTGGTCATACTTGATAAAAATTAACAAAAGACTAAACTAGCATCTAGTGCAATAACAATACTAGTAGAAAATAATAGGGTGCTAACATAAGCAAGGTAATGGTACCCATGCTATTATTTTCACACAAGTGACAACTCTAGGATTCAAGTACTCATAAAAACCTTATCAAAATGCTACTGGTCCTATGAATACAACATAAAAATATGTGGCTACTCAACCACAAATATTGTGCTAAAAATTCTACACATGGGAGAATTTTTCCAAACATTCTCATAGTCATGACAAAGCTACTCATGCTTTTCTACCAAATCAAATGCAAGCTAGCAGAGGTGATACTAACAAAATATAAGTATCAACATGGTACTGATTACAATCTATCAACACAATAATCCAAATGCTTGCACACAAATTAAACACTCAAAATTTCTATGCAAGTAATAACTAGAGAATAAACATATGCTATTAATAAAAATCCTATTTCTCTCATCTCAAGTACACACAATCTAACATGCTAAAATAGCTAAGTAACACTTAGAAAACAAGTTCACACCACTTGAACATGCTAGAAAACAACATTGCAACACAAAAATATATTCACACAATTTAATTACTTAAAATGCCAAAATGGCAGAAATAAGCAATTTAAAGATTTGTCCACCAAATTTTATATGAGGCTCTAAAAATTAAACCAAGATAGGTTTGGATAGTCCTAAACATATACAAGACAATCCAGTTGAGTTTGTATCAAAAATCATTTTTAATAATTTTATAAAAATCACCAAAGTGCTCTCTGGTGTTTTACCAAATTGCATGCCATTTCACAAATACAATGAATTTGGAAGCAAGGTTAATTGCTCCTGTTAGGAAATTTCAAGGGCTTTCCAATGCAATTTGCCTCACTTCATTATGAGTTGCAAAATAAAAATGGTGCTCATTTTGGTGTTTCTGGTACCTGTTACCAAATCATTTTTAATTGCAAAAATATCCATCCAAATGTAGATCTACAAGTTGGAGGTGGTTTAGAATTAGTTGAGGTACCACTGTAAATTTTAGTTTGGTCAAAATCATCTTTTAGTTAGGCTTTTAGAGCCAAAAGTAATCATACCAGTTTCTGCAAAAATTAAATGGAAAAGAAAACATTGTTGGGCCAGATCTACCATTTGGGCCGGCTAGATCCAAACTTCACCGCGAGGGAACCTAGCCACTGAGGCTGACACGCGGGCCACCGCCACGCGGGCAGCCACGCGGCACAGCGAGGCCCCACGCGCAGTTTGACTCTCCTAGCGCGGGGTCAAGGGGACCTGACGCCAGCATGACGTCGTGGTGACCTCACCCGCCGGCGGCAACAACTCCGGCGAGCTCGCAATCGACGCACCGTTCACCATTTTTTGATTTCTAAACGTCCACGCGAAGGTCTCGACGAGGGGAATCATCCAGGGGTGGCCTCGCTTCCCGGGAGCGGCCGGAAAGGAGCCGGCGACGGCGCGCGGCGGCGGCCGGACCGCGGCCACGACACGGCATCGATTTTGGGGGAGAGGGAGAGGGGAAAAGGGCGGCGGAGAACCGTGTGCTCACCGCGACTGCAACGGAGGAATCGGTGAGGGAGTAGGAGGGCCGTGGACGGAGGAATCCCTCGCCGGAGCTCCGTCGAGGCCGAAGAGGAACTTGATGGCGCGGGCACCTCGCGTCGACTCGGCTCGATTCCGTCGGCACCGAGGGCCTACTCGACGAGGTGGAGGTGATGGAGCCCTCGGCTGCCGGCGGCGAGCCTTCTACTGGCCGAATCGACGACGACCTCCAAAGCTAGGTTTTCGGGTTGAGAGGAACTAGAGAGAGAGAGAGGAAAAACTAGCTCGAGTGGGGGGAAGAGATAGAGGGGGCATGTGGCCGACCAGTGCACATGGGGGGCCTCTTTATCCTCCTCAATTCCTTCTCATCGAAGCAATGGAGTAGGGGTGCTGTTTGCTACAGAGAGCTAGAGGTAGAAGAAGGTGTGAATCAGCTTTCAATTTGGTCCCTGGAATTTACAAATGGGTCCCTGTCCTCTCTGAAAATGGATGTTTTCACTAAGCAAACAAAGTTTAAATTTTAAATCCTTTTTCCCAAAATTCTAATTAGTTAAGATACACAACATATGTGAAAATTGGCTCAATTGAATAAACTTGATAATTCAAAGTTGTTCAAATTTGAATTCTTACACAAATGGACATTGAATTTATTAACCTACTTAGGAGCTTCCAAAAATGATAATTTTTGGCACACATTCCTTATTTGATATGTTCCTTATGTGGTAGAAAATTCAAGTCATTTTGAGTTACTTCATAGAACAAACTTGTTCAAATTTCAAAAAGGTGCTGTCAAGAAAACAGGGGTTTTTGGCAACTTAAATTATTCAAAAACTTGTGCACTTTTGGTTTTCATCCTTATTTATGATATAGAGCATGTGGTATTAATTTCATGGCATTTGGAAAAAGTTTGTAGAACAAACTTGTTCAAAATCCCAATTGTTGCTGTGGAGAAAATTCATGTTTTCAGGGCTTTAAAGGAATCAATTTTTGGTCTCCTCTTGTGTGTGTTCCTTATTTGATATAAGGAAGCAATGGTATGAATTTCAGATCATTTTAATAAAGTTCCCAATAGTAACTTGTTTTAGTTTTCTGTTTCTGGAAATATTGGAATTTCTATTTAATAAGGCACTTGGCTTTTCTTTAACAATGCTTTGCCAAAATATTTATGTGACTAGAGATAGCAAGTCAATGCTCTCCAATACCTTTGTTTTTAATCTTGCAAGGTTGGAAAAACATTTGATAATATTTTGGTGAAGCATTTAAGAATGCCTCTTTTTCTGATAATCTTTTTAGGGAAATTTATTAAGTGTTTCCTCTTTCTTAATTTAGGCCTTGGAATAATATTCAACAAGTATTGGATTCATAAGATGTTTTTGGAAAACTCTTTGATCAATATTTGCTTTAGAAAATATTGCCAAAGTCATTGGAACAATATGTTGAATATTTTGTTTTCAATTTCTTAGCCATGTAAGTTTATATAATTTGTTTGTTTAGTTGCACTCAAACAAATACAATCCAAGTTTAATTGTCACAAACCAAGTTTAATTGTCAAGCAATTAGCAAAACAATTGTGTTAACAGGTATTCCAAAATTGGGATGTGACACTTGTTTCTTGAATGGTTGTGGAGACTTGTTGGTAGCATTAGAGGCTCGAGGGGCTCTCTTGTTGTTCGTAGGAGTAGGAGCTTGAGTGATTGGTGATGAAGAGGAAGGCCTTGAGTTGAAGAAGGACTTTTTCTTAATGTACTTGAGATCTTCCGCAATTTGACGTTCGGCCTTGAGAGCTTGGTGGACAAGGGCCACAATGTTGTCATACGGTTGATACTCAACGATCTTCCTTATAGGATAGTTGAGGCCATTGAGGAAGCGGGCCATTGTTTGCTCTTGATATTCCATCACATGAGCTCGAATCAAAGATGTCTCCATTTCCTTGTAATACTCATCAACGGACTTCACACCTTGACGAAGTTCTTGAAGCTTCTTGAAGAGGTCACGCTTGTAGTGTGGAGGAACGAATCGAGCATGCATGAATTGCTTCATCTCATTCCAAGTGGCAATAGGATCAATGCGGTTGCGGACTCTTTCGGCTTGTAGACGATCCCACCATAAGAGTGCATAGCCTTCGAATTCCAAAGATGCTAGAGCAACCATCTTCTTGTCGGTGAAGTTGTGAATGCCGAAGATCTTGTCTACCTTGAGAGCCCAAGCAAGATATTCTTCGGGATCATTCTCACCATTGAACTTGGGGACATTGAAACGAAGAGAACTCATGTTGTTGTCTTCTTGTTGACGATGGGGACGCTCATGGTGTCGCTCATGGGGATCTTCATCATAAACGGGAGGTGAATCATCATAGGGGTCATCCTCATTTTCTTGGCGGTGGCGATCATGATGGGGAGGATGATGCTGGTGATCATTAGGTGGTGGTTGTTGGCGGTGACAGAGTCTTGCTTCACGGCGTTCACTATCATCATTGTCATTGTGTTGGTGTCGAGGACGTTCTTGTTCTGGGTGAGGGTGTTGCGGAAGCACTTGTTCATCTCGAGGGTGTTGAGGACGATCATGTTCTTGGCGGTCATTGTTATTGGGACGCGCATTGCGCCTTGGTGGCCTTCGATGTTGACGAGCATCTTCCACGAAATCATTGTGGCCATAGTCTTGAGCGTGGCCTTGTGGAGGTGGATGATGATGTTGTCGAAGGTCCGGGCGTTGCGGTTGTTGAAGAGGGTCACCACAGCCTTGGCGATGTCGAGGTGGTGGTGATGGCGAGCTATCCTCGTACCAATTTCGTCGCGGAGCTTGTTGAGGTTGGGGAGGAGGTGGTTGTGGTTGTTGATGTTGTCCACCCTCCTCCATGTTGTTGAGATCATGGCGATCATGGCGGTCATGGCGACGAGGTTGGTGAAGATCTTGATTGTGGTGGCTTGAGCGACGAGACCTTGAGGACGATGATGAATGACGGCGATTGGCAAGATTAGCCAAGTTGATGTTGATGCGCGTCATTTGATCATTCAATCGAGCCTCTTGCTCTTGAAGTCGACGCTCATAGTGTTGCAACCCGTCCTTGACGAGTTCACGGAGTTGGAAGTGGTCATTGTGGGTGACGAAGTTGGCGTAAGCATTATCGTTGTAGAATGGATTT
Source organism: Alopecurus myosuroides (assembly GCA_028641055.1). NCBI lineage: Eukaryota > Viridiplantae > Streptophyta > Magnoliopsida > Poales > Poaceae > Alopecurus > Alopecurus myosuroides. Next base: position 201,298,856 of record CM054060.1, read on the forward strand.
CCTTCATCTTCCGAGATCGGACTTGTGAATACTTCTTCCCTAGCCATCTCAAAAAACACACAAGGGTGATATTGAAGAAATGGATGCCTCACTTACCCAACGTTACCTTTTTTGGTCGTATTGAGGCTAGTGGACGAGCCTAGATGTAGGGCGTTATGTCAAGAGCGAATCCAAAAAGATCGAAAGAAACCGCAAACGACAACACACACACTTTATATGGAAGGCAAATGGGTTAGGAAAGTGGCGAGGGAAAATCGACAAAACCGAAGAAAAGTTTGTTGTTAAACGTGGAGAAGAATCAAAGAAAAGTTAGCACAAAAACCAAACCTAGAGGATGGAAATATGGTGGAACACACACACACAAGTGATAAATGGGGTTAGTGCGACCAATGGACGAGCGAAGACGAAATGGACCTAACGGAGACTAATGCTCAATGCCACACTAACACAAGGAGGACGCTAGCTCAAACCGCAAATTTGAAAAGGCAACAAGATTCGCACTGTGGCAATCGGTCACTCTTTCTCTTTTGCGACGCAATGCTACACGTTCCTACAATGGAAAGCAATTGGCATCGATCCTTTGCTTCTTTTTCTATTTTCTCTTTTTTTTTTCTCTTTTGGCAGATTCCAAAATGCCAATTCCTACTCGTAGCAAACCTCTCACAAGCGCCAAACTCGCACTCTCGATGCTACAAATGCGATGCCAAGCGGTGTAAAAGAGCTAGTCCGAATAGGTAAGGTACACAATGGGTGGGGTGGTTCAAGCGGAAGCAAGTTATACCTCTCTTATTGATGATCACGGACTTGCGGCCGGGGGGAGTCGATGTCGTGGCGATTCGTTGATGTGGAAGCATAGATGGTGTTGTGGGCGTCGCGTGGCAACTTGTTGCACTCAATTCGGATAAAAAACGACAAAGAAAAACAAGTCTCAAAATCTGTCCGGAAATCGAAGAGCTGAGATTTTCTGAGATTTTGGCTCAAATTCGAAATTCCTTCAAAATCAAGAATTTTTTTGGGCGAATTTGGGAAAAGTGGCTGAATAGAAAGGTGGGGAATAATATTTGGCAACAAATCTATGAATCAAAACCACGAAAAAATCAACGAATCAACAGATCGGTCAAAATCCCTTTTGGCTATTTTTGGTCAAATTTTCGAATTTATGGTGGATAGAAGAAAAATTGGTGGATGGGGAGGGGTGTGGGTGTCGGATTCGTGTCAATCTAACTCTAGATACCAGATGATATGGTGTTGACCTCTAAGTTGGCCCGATCTTCACGAATCAACAAGAACGAACGAAGAACACGAAGAAGACGAGATGGGGAATCGAGGGGGAAACGTGGGGAATCGCAGGGAAACACAAGGGGGATAAATCGCAAGAACCGAAAGATCCAACTTCCCGTCAACTAAACCCCGAGGGTCTCCTACGGAACAATCGATCCAACTGAACTCACCTTGATACAAACCGTCTCACACCCGTAGCCGGTTCCACTACGCCAATAGAACCTCAAGGATTAACGAGAGGAAGATTGGACAACTCTTGACTGAAACCCTAAAGGGAGAGGACAAGTAGTTGGGATGTGCCTTGATACGATCCTCGACGAAGTCGGAGGAGTAGCCTCGATACGTTCCTAGGTACACACCATAGGAGTAGTTCCTCAAAGAGGGATACAAGAGAGCTGAGCTCCAAATATTCTAAATTCAACTCTAAAACCCTAGATCTAGCTCGGGGTCGTCCTTATATAGCCGGGGGTCGAAGTAGGTGAAACGGGGGCGAAAACGGGTCATTTCCGTGCGTTTTAGGCCACGCCGTCCTGGGAGCCCGGCCTGGACAGCCATGAGGCCGGGGTGGGAGCATAGGGGCGGCCCAGGGCGCGCTGGCCTGGAGCCAGCCTGGCAACCGGCCTGAGGCCGAGGTGGGCGAGGGGGCGCCGGCCTGGGAGGGGCCCGCCTGGGGCCGGGGTGGAGGCCGGCCCTCTCGGGGGGTCCGGCCTGAGGAGGGGGGCGGCCGGCCTGGGGCCGGGGTGGAGGCCGGCCCCCTCTAGTGGGTACCCGTCCTGGAGAGTAGGGGGCCCGCCTAGCCGGGTCCTGAGGCCGGGGGGAGTGTTTTCCCCCTATCTTCTCCGTCGGGACTCCGAATCCGACGCCGTCTTCTCCGCCCTTCTTGGTACCTTCTTGCGCATCGTCTCGGGTGCTTTCCGGGGCCTCCGTGGTGGTTTCGAACCTGAGCACACAAAGAGTAGAACCATGAGGTAGCGCACCATCCGCCAAGTCACCGAAAGTATGGAGCGAGAGGAGCGAGTTCACCTTATCATGAATGGCCTTTGCTCGTGATCTTGTCATTGGTGCACTTGGTGGAGTTGGGTGGGCTACATCACATCGAACCACAAACTTATCAGGAATCACACACTTGAGCAGATCAAACTCCTTCGCAATGCACTGTATCTCATGAGCCTGTTCGTATACAAAACGGTTATTCACCATCTTGTAGTCGTTAAAGCTCTCCATGATATACAACTCACTGCCAGCATCGGACGCACCAAATTTAGTATTCAGTGCATCCCAGAGCTCCTTAGCGTCTTCGATGTGCATATACACATCGCACAGACGTCCCTCCAGGACACTCAGAACACAACCTCTGAAATTATTATTGGCTTCCTTGAACTTACTCTGAACATCGTCAGAAGCTCCTTCAGGAAGGCCATTCATAATAATGTCCCACACTTTCATGGACTGGAGACAGTTGGCTTCTCAGTTGTCATCTCTTAAAGGTGGTACCATTGAACTTTTCCGATTTCATTGAATCACTTAGATGGGCCATAGTCAGTTCAGGAAAATACCTACAATTAGGTTTTTGGATTGTTGAACAATTAGGCATAATTCCCACGATTAATTCCAGAATATAAACCATGACAAAGACAGCTATTAACATGTGAAACTCGAACATACTAGATGCAGTAGACAACGTGAATAACAGCAACACGATCTTCCTAAACATGTAAACAGTAGACATGTTAAACAGACAGATCGGGACACAGATTCCGTACCGATCGTTGTTGATGACAACGTTGGCGATGACGGGTCGGAGTAGACGACGCTTGAGGCAGCGGTACGCAGCACCACCTGACTTGCTAGGCAGACGAGCCGTCGTGGAAGCAGAGAGCAGTCGCGCGAAGCGCTTCCCAAAAACCTAATTCGCCCTCTCCCGTAAAGGATCATAAAGGAAACTGCTTCTGGAGACCTGCTCTCCCGTTCGCCGGTGGACGCCGGCGCTCGGGATGGAGTAGACAACGGTGGCGGCGCAAGGAACGAGGTGTGGCAAACCTAGATTGGTTTCGGTGTGTGTACAACGCTCACGGCGCGCGTCTTTTATAGTGCGGTTGGGAAAACCCTAACGTGTGCGACGTGGGAGGCCCACGCCGCACGTCCGAGTCGGTTACAACACGCGATACGGGAGCGACCCGAACCGCCTCCGACTACGAAATCGGTTTTCCAAAACAGCAAAATAAAGATAATTATTGTCTCGGTTCGAGGCTCGATTCACGAAACGCGATCGCGACACGTCGAGTCGAGTCGAGTCGAGACGAGCGAGCGGCGGAGGAGAAGGAGAAGGAGTGCGCGAGAGGCTCTCTTCTTATCACTCACATACAATCCCTACAACACTCTACCTTATAAGGTGTTGTGCAACTCCTCAAACTTCCAATGTGGGACTAAACTTCCCACTCCCATCACTTGCTTGTACACATGGGCCATTTTAAGATTTCAGCATTTGCTATTTGGGCCTACTAGTGTTGGGCCCAAATATTTCAGCACCCCCGCGACACAATTACATGGCGCGGCCTCGCAGCATGACGCTCGAATTGATTACACTTGTGCCAACAAAGCCGTTGTGCATGGTAATGTGAGCGACCTGGTCGCCGGGCTAGCATTTGGATTCTATGGGGATGTGACCCCTCACTTGTCACTTTCTGTTTACTTCAACACGATATGGCATGCTATTGATGCGGAAGACGCGTGCAACGAATTCTCCGCTGAAAACTAGGCTTAGAGCATGTCCAGCGGGCACACAAAAATACGACGCGCTAAAACTATTTTACAACGCCAATGTAGCATTTTTAGTGCGCGCGGGCATTGACGGCTACCGAGGCGCCAAATAACAGTGTGATGCAGTATCGCTTTAGCAGACGCGCTAAAATACAATGCCGCAAAGATGTTTTTGAACGTTTTCAATCAAAACTAGATCAAACAATAACTAGGAATGTACATCTAAATGAAGATATTGTGCGGACATAGTTTGCAGAAATTAAACGACGATAACTAGAAAATTAAACAGACAAATCTACTCGTCGCCGTCAATGTCGAACTTGTCGAGGTCCGAAAAACAGTCTTCTTCTTCGGTGGTGTAGAACATGTCGAGACAACGGTCATCTTCATTGATGGTTGACGGGCCGGCGAGCTGCTTGTCGATGAACTTCTTTTCCGCACGGATCTCCTTCCTCTATTTCTTCCGCCCCGCACGCCGTTGTGCGTGGAAATCGACCTCGGCTTGGACGTCTTCGGGGAACCGTTCGCCCCACGCCGCCGTGGCGCACTCGTCCGCCTCGGCGACCATGAGGCGGCGCTAGCGGTCCTCCTTGGTGACGACCCGCGGCGGAGGGGCGAGTGTCGTTGCTTACGCTAGCGTGGTGACGTCCTGGAAGTTCATGCCGCCACGCCTCTGCGTCGTAGGTGAGCGCCGCCTTGTAGGTGCCAAGCATGAGGCAGTGCTCCGCGGCGCGGATCTCCGCATAGACACCGGACGGGCGTGCGCGGATGCCACGGTAGCCGGAGGAGCCCATCCGGCACAGAGACATGGCAATGGCGGCAGCGCGTGGGCGGAGAGAGGAACGGGCACCAAAGAAAAGGGCGAGCGCGGAAAAATTTCCGGCGCTTGATCGCGCATCCACTTTTCCCGCGCGCAGGGTACATCTTTTAGGAACATCTTTTAGGGCACACTATTTTTCCACGCCTCCAGCGTCCAGCCTCCCGCGCGAGCTCGTTTTTGGGCGCCTGTTGGAGATATCTTATAGAGCCGCATCCATCCATTCCGCTGCTGATGGCACGAAGCAATTGACGAAGATACCAAACACAAGGCATGTGCTCATGTGTAACGCTTTTAGCAAGGATACATTGCCGACAGCAAGAAATCAAGTGAGAACGTGCAACATAATACTACCATAACAGAACTATATAACTATCGTTTGTCCAACAGGTAACAGAATACCAGAGTGAAACAGTACCAATGTTCGGATCACTTGACGACTGAACGGCAAGCAAGCACAATCCCAAAATCACACAAGACAATTAAGGTTTTCTGAAATCACAACACATATGCTACTCCCTCCGATCCATAAAAAGTGTCACTCATTTTGTACTAGGTTAGTACAAACTTTGTACTACACTTTTTATGGATCAGGGAAAGTATTAAATTATTCAGCTAGTTGACTCAATCTGAGAAGTTCCCTGAAACTCTCGTGTAACTTCAGGCTGTAAGAGAAAGTTCCATCTCCTTTATGGTTTCCAGCAAGCAATAAAACCTGATGCAATCATTTTTTTCAGAACAATATCATCCACGGAACAACTTCATACCAATCGGTCCCAAGTTTCATCAGTACCATCTGCACATAACAAGGGCTATCCGATAAATAAAACATCCAAATCCACACAGTTCTCTTCTCAAGCAAGAAGTTAGTATAAAACATAGACTAATAGCGCCTTTAATAAATCCATTGGAGAGTTACCTTCATGATATAGTGCTCTCTGCTTATATTTCAACTGCAATCTTATAATGTTCTTTTCCATGCAGTGCCGAGCTAGCGATGTCCTGCTGCCAAAGCAGTCCTGCAAAAAACAAGAGATTACAGCAACGATCATACCACGCATCAAGAACCTACGTGTATCATGTACGGACATGAAAAAACAGTGCAAACACATACTGTGAGCACGGGCAGAGGCGTATATGTGCGCCAGTAGATAAGCAGGGTAGCACGCCCAACCTGTCGAGCTGTCCGGTTCTGAAGGAGCTTTTGCAGGAGTAGAGGTGTCATTCACAAAAGCTTTCTGCAAAAGGAATTGAACTTTGTAATGGCAGTGCTATGAGTATATGCAATGGCCAAATGGGGATTAAAGGCTGGTGGTCGTTCTTACATTAATACTCGAGGTAGTAGTAACATCCCGCAGCTTTCTGCTCAGTGTCCTTCATAGAACCAAGTTTGTTAATCCGTGGCCTGTAGGTTGTCGAATCCGTCCTAAATGTGATATCTAGATGCTGTAGGCAGACAGAGGTTATATTCATTACTTAATCATACCATCCTCCAAAGCATACAGTACCCAGTAGTCTTACAGAAGGAGGAAGGATATATTGAACTTACTGACAGAAAACGGTTCATTCCAGAAGCCAGGGATTCGGGTGCACTCGCAGTACAGTCAACCGAGGGTTTTCCCTCAAATACTAGAACCTTGTCCGCAAGGTAGGTTGCCATAATGAAATCATGCTCGACGATGAAAGCTGTTTTCTTTTGGTGAAGGATAAACCTTTTTATCACCTTTGCTGCAAGAAGGCGTTGTTCTGAATCTAGATGAGCACTTGGTTCATCTATGAGGTAAATATCAGCTGGCTGCGAACAAAAAAAGTAGAAATTGGTAAATAATTTGATGCTTAGTGGAAGCGATCACTAAATGAAAAGGTAGTACTGTTTAATACACCTTTGTATCTAAGAAAATATGTTCTATTAAAATCGATAACTTAAGCTGCAACCGTAGCTGTATTTACGATACTACCTCCGATCCGAAAAATCTGTCGGAAGAAAGCAACCTACCGCACACAATTACTTAGCTAAGCTGGCGACATATTTTTCGGATCGGAGGGAGTATTAAAGATCCATGAATGAGAAACAATCGATGGAAAACCTCTGGAAAATACCACTGTACGCATTTTCATGTTTCACCATCACTGCAGAGCTACATTTATCTTTTGTAGTGTTTCCTTGGGGAAGTTGTACTAATAGAGGTTTAGTTTCACTTTTTGCTGCTTGGGAAAACCTCACGCCATTCTAGTAAGAATTCAAAACAAGCATGCCTCACATATATGCTTGACAACAGTATGCTTCGGTAGTTTAGTGCTTTTTAGTACTACCATGACTCATCCAAAATAATTAAGAAAAGGAGACAAGAAAATCTAATCAGAGCAATCCACCAAAAAGTAATCCTAAATGTTAGGTGGGGCAAATTTACATGTCAGCACATTTTTTCGCTAAATAACAAAAAAAATCCATTACCTAAGAGGAAATGTCAACTTCATTAACAGATGAAATAGGCACCCAACTACGCTGTGATGGTAACGAAATTGACCTGTATGAGTTGACCATGCATCGTAATGCATGCATGTTTTATCAAATAAAAATTATTTTGCTTCTTAAGTTGCATATATTTAAGAAACCAGAATACAACTACAATTGGTACTCCTGCTTCATGGTACTACCAGGTAATTTCATGTCCGAAGCATATGGAAAAGCACGTGCACACAGAAAAGATAAATGGGTGCAACTGATAATGTAGTTGAAAAAAAGGCAGGTTCTGGAAGATTGCAGAAGGTAGGCCCCAGCATTGGAATTTGAGGTTTCATCAACATATTTTTTTTCTACGAATTTCACAACATGAAAACACATGATTTTTTTTTAAATGTCTCAAGATGTTAATTATAATATGACTTCTCTTCCAGAAGTAATATCTTATTGAAATAACTGCACAGGGGAATGTACTCAACCTACCTTTCCGAGACAAACACAGAGTTTGACCCTTTGCAGCTCTCCACCAGAAAGATTTGCAACCTGCCTGTCCATGAGTTCCCCAATTTTCAGTGGTTTCATGACATCAGATTTGAACTGAGCTTGTGTGCATGATCCAGGTATTTTCTCGTCTAGAAGGTCCCTCACTGTAGAGTTATATTTAGAGACCAATTCCTGACGCTTGTATGAGACAGTATATGCGGGCATGTCAACTTGCTCGTCACTTACTTTGTCTGGTTTCACTTCCCCTGCCTGATAAAAAACAGAAAAGACAACTGATGAGAGTCATAAAAAGTTTAGACCTCTAGGTGGCTGCCAAGCATATTTGAGGGGAAAAAGTTATACCAGTATACGAATGAATGTTGTCTTGCCGGTACCATTCTCACCGAGCATCACAATTATCTGGGAATCATTAAAGTTGCCTTCGGTGACCGACAGTTTGAAGCCACGAACTGTTTTCACCATGGAAGGATACTTGTAGCATTGGTAAGTCTGACCCTCTATGATCTCCTTAGTAGACTCGGTAACCTAAGAAGGAAAACAACATTTCCTTAGATACAGAGCATTTAGCAAGTACAAAATTAGCGCTTAGAAGAGGAGATGTTTGGCCACAAGCCTAGTACTTACTCTAAACGTAAGTTTTTCCTCACGGAAACGCATATTTTCTGTCGGGATAAAGCCATTTAAAAAATGGTTAATTCCTTCTCTGACTGAAGAGGGTAATGTAACAACTCCATAGGCTCCTGGAGTTCCATAAAGACAGCATATGTAGTCTGATAAGTAGTCGAGAATGCTCAGATCATGCTCCACAGCAACTACGTAGCTGCAAAAATACATGAAAAATTCTCTCTTAGCTGCAGAACGAATAAATCAAATGTTAGGGGTGTCTTATATCTTGTGAGATGTATGTCCCCTTTACTTTTTGGGTTGTAGCAAGGAACGGATCACTTGTGCAGCTTTCAGCCTTTGTTTCACATCAAGATAGCAGGATGGCTCATCAAATATATAAACATCTGCTTCCTTCATAGCACGAGAAGCAATTGCAAATCTCTGGAGCTCACCGCCAGATAGATCTGAGACATCTCGGTCAAGAACTTGATTCAATTCAAGAATACCACATAATGTGTCCTTCACTTGTCTCTCATCTGCCCCATCATTGAGATAGTCCCGAACCTTCCCTTTAACAGATTTTCGAATATTATCAATGTACTGAGGTTTCATAGTTGCCTAACACCAAGCATCACAGAATGTTAGATAGAACACATAACACAGCTTAATATAAAGATTACAATATATACAACTACCAATAAGCTAAAATACAGAGAAAGAAGCATGAAAAGTCCTTGAATTTCGAACAGCTAAGATATGGGCAACTATGCTAATACTATCTCAAATTATATTTAGAAGAAAATATTTAGGGTTCACTGTGGAGACAAATATTAATCATGATTATATGATCACTCCATTTGGCGGATGTGCGGGCCAAGAAAAAAGACTACAACAAAGAATTGAAATGAATAGGTATGAGTCAATTATCCTAAAATTGAGAACTCTCTTAAGAGTCGAAGCTGATAACCCACCTACCCAGCTGTCTCACTTCTACCATCAGTAACTTAATCTATCACATCCAAAATAGCTTATATTCTAGAACTATATCAGTTACATGAGCATATCTCCTAGTTTCTCTTAAGACAATCCATGCACAATCCATTCGAAATAAAACCTAAAAAAATGATAGGAACAAAATTTTGGTGTTAGTCAAACCAATAAGTTTCTTACGATGAATGATTGACAATGGGAAAGTAATAATGTGGACATTCAAGAAAACATAGTACAATGGAAAGTGATACTCCCTCCGTATCAAAATATAAGATGTTTTAGCATTTTGTAGATATAATGTACCTAGACATGTTTTAGTGTAAGATGCATATGAATCTACACACTAAAACATGTCTAGATACATTATATCTACAAAATGCTAAAACATCTTATATTTTGATACGGAGGGAGTATTATTTTAGTAGGAGTACCTTCATTTTATCTCCCATTAGAAGAGTGAAGTATTTCTGAAGTTCAGATCCACGGAAGTACTTCAAAATTTCATCCGCACTTGGGGTATCCTGCAAAAGTTGTGAATAGTTTCATAATATATAGTTATTGGCACAATAATGGATAAAAAACATAACCGGTGTCGCTTACTGTGAATTTACCCAAGTTGGGTTTAAAAACTCCAGCCAATATTTGAAGTGCGGTGGATTTTCCAATACCATTTGTCCCCACCAAGCCCAAAACTTGCCCAGGTTTTGGAACAGGAAGCCTACAAAAGATAATAGAAGATAGTTATATATGTCAGTAGGTACCAACAACAGCTCAGGTAGACAACAGTCCAACACACAACAGTCAGTAGCTACACGTACAATAATGGCAAAATAAAACTCTTAACATAACTTAAGGAAATTATGGGGGATTAAATATTGTAGACACGAGAACTATTTGTATACCTGTGAAGCTTGAAGGAATTTGGTCCATAGCGATGTGTCGTCTCCTTGTCAAGACTACTTGGCAAGTTGATAATTTGGATAGCATTAAATGGGCATACCTACATGAGAAACAACAAGTTAGAGAGAAGTTTGTTCAGACCATTGCACATTAGGATAGATCAATACCAGAGATAACCCCAAAAGGAAAAATATTCAGACCTACTCCTCGAAAAAAAAAAATTCAGACCTTCACACAAATAGCGCATCCAATACATAGATCCTCTGAAATTAGAGATACTTTAGATGATGGAGTAACTTCTATGCAGTGACGCCCTGTAAATGTGTGCAAAGAATCAAAAGACAGTATTACATAATCAAGGGCACATACTGAAGTGATCACTCAGATACATACATACTCGGTCTCTATTTCGTACCAGTTGGTAACTGGCAAGTTTCAACGAGATGATAAAATTTATAAACTGTTCCCATATTAACAATAATGGAGAGAAAATTTTGTGTATAATAACAACTATTTAAAAGTAATTAAAGTTCTCTTCTTCAATGAGAACACAACTTAACTAAAGAAGCTTCGGCCAGAGTTTAACTCTTCGAAATTATTGCAGATCCGAGATATATAAAAAACAGTATAGGATCATGACAAATTGACAATGAAACAGCTATGGAATGAGGAGGTTACATTTGGTTAATGCCTTAATGGTCCATTTGGCCAATTGGACATGTCTTGGAACGACATCCATCGGGGGTAAGGAGAGTAGCTCCTTTCAACGATTTATTTTTCTCGAACTAGGCTTTCGCCCCGCTTTATAAATAAAGCAACCAACATCCATACAGAGTTATCCAGTACAACAAAACGCCACACCCAAGAAGCACCTGCTGGGGCAACAGCAACAACACTGCCCAAAGACAAAAAGGAGAAAAAACAACAGAAAGAAGCAAGGCGAGGGGGGGGTGGTGTGGGTAGAAGAGTAGAGGACCCGCCGAGCCGGAGGGGGGGGGGGGCCGGAGAATAGGGTGGGGAGCGAAGCCTCAAGGAACCACCGGGGAGGCAATGCGCCGCGCGGCAGCAAGGAGTCTGTCGATGTAGTCGTCTAGCCGCGCCCTGTCCCGCTGCCTACACAGCGGGTACCACTGCTGCACGAAAGCCAAACATTTGAACAAGGAGTCAGTCGCACGCCGCAAAAAAATCTTCTCAATCACCATCTTATTGCGAGTAGTCCAAAGAGACCACATCAAAGCCGCGAACACCAACCAGAAGAGGCGAGAAGCCCCTCCGGGACGGTGCGCCTGGTCCTCCAGGAACTCCCCGAGGTCTGAGGCCTGCCAGGAAGGCCCCAGCGCCTCGTGGGCGAAGTTCCATAGAAACCTGGCAGCGGGACACACAAAGAAGATGTGTGTGCTGGACTCCGGACATCTACAAAGGGGGCATAGCCCATCCCCCGGACCATGGCGCTTCGCCACCTCCGTCCCGGAAGGTAACCTATCTCGTAAAAGTTGCCAAACGAAAATCTTAATCTTCAACGGAATTGGAGCCTTCCAGAGGGGGGAGGCCCACGACCTAACTGGCCCAGAAAACTGGGCCCTATACGCCGACTTAACCGAGAACACTCCCGAGGGGGCAAGTGACCACGTAACCTGGTCAGGCCCCCCAGGGAGGGAGTCAGGTAGTTCGGCCCTGAGGACCTCCCATTCACCAGCCTCGGCCGGCCCAAAATTGCGTCGGAACAAAATGTTCCAATGCACATCCCGGACCGCAGCCGCGACCAACAGGGTGGGCTCCGAGCAGATAGCGAAGAGTCTCGGGAATTCAAACTGGAGCGCCCCCTCCCGGAGCCACGGGTCTAGCCAGAACATAGTCCCTCGGCCATCCCCAACCCTAAACCTAACCCCTTTCCTAATGTCCTGCTTAATGGCCTGAATGGATCTCCAGAAGAGAGATCCGTCCTGACGGTCACAGGCAAGGAGTGGGCGGTCCTACAGATACTTGGCCTTCAGGAGCTGGAGCCATAAACCGCCCTCCTCCCGTAAGATGCGCCACACCCATTTAAGCATGAGTGCCGCATTCATTTTCCGGGACGCCAGAATCCCTATGCCCCCAAGATCCTTGGGGGCGCAAACATCTGCCCACTTAACCATGTGGTATTTCTGATTACCGGATGCATCCTGCCAAAAGAACCGAGATAGTTCTTTGTCAAAGGCTGCATGGACTCCCTCTGGAAGGGAGTAGATCCCCATCAAATAGGAGGGGATACTAGATAAGCAGGCCCCGATCAGAATGGACTTGCTTCCCTTGGAAGTGAAGCGTCCACGCCAGGGCTCTGCCTTCTTTCTCACCCTACCCATCGTAGGCTCAAGGTCCTTGATGAGGATCCTAGAGTCACTCAGAGGAACACCCAGATAGTTAACAGGGAAGGTGGTCAACCTGCAATTGAGGTTGTCCGCTATCCGCTGTTGTTCCTCCTGGGTATATCCTAGGACTACCACCTCACTCTTGTCAAAGTTAATTTTGAGGCCCGACATGGCCTCAAAACACAACAACAAGAACTTAAGGTTGATAATATCTAACTCTGAGCCTTCCACCATAATCATGGTGTCGTCTGCGTACTGAAGGTGGGTGAGCCCACCACCTGGGAAGAGGTGGCCAACCACCCCCGAGATGTGACCAGCGTCTCGCGCTTTATCTAGTATGGCTGCTAAGGCGTCCACTGCCAGATCGAAGAGAATAGGGGAAATAGGATCCCCCTGTCTGACCCCACAGGACGATCTGAAATAGGGGCCAATGGCCCCGTTAATATTGATCGCCGTGTGACCGCTCATGACCAGTTGCATAATCCACGTGATAAACCGCCCATCAAATCCCCGACGCTGGAGCACTTGGCGTAGAAAGGCCCAATCCAGGCGATCGTATGCCTTCTGGAAGTCCAATTTGAGGAACACCCCTTTATGTTGTCGCACCTTTACTTCATGCACAATTTCATGAAGTGCCAGGATCCCGTCATGGATAAAACGTCCCTTGAGGAAGGCAAACTGAAAGGGATGTGTAATGCGCTCAGCCACCGGAGCCAGACGCATTGCACACACCTTAGAGAAGATCCTCTGGATAACGTTTATGACCGTGATGGGCCTAAATTGGCGGATATCCGTGGCCCCCACAACCTTGGGGATCAGGGTCACCACACCATAATTTAGTCGCGACATCACAAGCGTCCCGGTATAGAATTCCTGAAACATCGGCATGATCTCCCCCTGCAGGCACTCCCAGAAAGTCTGGAAGAAGGAGACTGGAAGCCCATCCGGCCCCGGGGCCGAGCAGGCTTTCATCTCCCTGATAGCCTGACGAACCTCGTCCGGCAGAAAGGGAAGTAGGAGCTTCTCGTTTTCTGCCTGCGACACAAGGTCCCCCTGGGACCAAGTCTCCTCTGCCAGCGCCACCCCCGAGCAGGGGCCAGCTGTAAATAACTCCTTATAAAAGGAGTAGATATGGGCTGATAGGGCCGCCTCCGTATCCAGGAGCATCCCATCAGCCCAGAGAAGGGGAATGGAACACCGACGCCTCCTACCATTAGCAATGGCATGGAAGTAGGCCGTGTTGGCATCTCCCTTCAGTATCCAATTCTGGCGGCTACGTTGCCGCCAGAAGACCTCCTCCCCCTTGTAGATCTCCATAAGGGATGCTTCCAGGGAGTAGCGATGGGACCATCCATCCGCAGAAAGGCCCCCTGCGTCGGCAACCACGTCTAACGTCTTTATCTGGTCCAGGAGGGAGGCTTTATTCCTGCGAATCTCAGCTCCGCGGTTCGCTCCCCACCCCCGCATAAATTGGCGGACGCTCTTGGCACAGAAATGCCACACATCCACCGCGTTAAACCTACGGGGTGGAGAGGCTGCCGCCGCCACCCACTTAGCCTGGACCGCCTCCACGAAACCTGGCTGACCCAACCAGAATTCCTCAAAATGGAAGCGGTTTTGCCTGGGTGAGACTGCCCCCCCCCCCCCCCCCCCCCCCCCGTCGCGAAGAGCAGGGGAGTGTGGTCAGAGCCGACCCGCGTTATGGCCCTAAGGGAGCACAGCGGGAAGGCCGCCTCCCACTCAGCCGAAACTAACACCCGGTCAAGGACACTGCGGATGGGGTCCTCCTGGTTATTGGACCAGGTGAACCGCGCCCCCACCCGCTCGATCTCAGTAAGGGCCAGATCCGCGATGAAGTCATTAAACATGCGCATCCTAGGGAAGTCCACGTTTTCTGAGCTCTTCTCCTCGACGGAACGTATGAGATTAAAGTCGCCCGCTACCACCACCGGCGTGTTGCAGCGGTCAATCTTCCCCTTCAGTTCCGCGAGGAACTCCGGGGATCTACTATGGTCCGCGGGCCCATAGACAATAATCACCTCCCACTGGAGATGAGACTGTCTGTGGGTCAAAGACATGCTCAGGAAGAAGTCTCCCCGGTCCATATCCTCTACCTCGAACGTATCCTCCTTCAAAAACACGTAATGTTTAACCGATTGAGAATTAAACACGTAATGTTCGATCATGGGCTTATGATGACAGAGACGTAAACCCTGAAGGAATTTGCACTACCAAAATCTCCTAATCATGCAATAATCCAAAACTACTAGAGGCAGCGTGCACGTACCGGTGGCGTTGACGGGGCAGCGCTTGCGGCACTGCTGGCCGCATTTGCTGGGCCGGCACCGGTCCTCCACCACCACCGCGATCCGGCTTGACCGCCCCGACATCGTACGTCGTCTTCTCCGGCAAGCCGCGCGCCACAACCTCTACTCGATCTGCCCGCGGAATTCGGGGAACCCGTCCGTTCGCAACAAAATCGCGACCTGGTGGGGGGGGTTCCAAGTTTTATTCGCCACACGGACTGGGTCAGCTCAGACTTGCTCACGTGGAAAGGTTGCCGCAACAACTAAGTGGTGGGCCAGCCCAGCCCACATAAGGTTTTATTGGCCTGCCATTTCCAAATCCAAACATTCCCTAAAAAGAATATGCTTCGGTGGCTCATTTTACCTTTTAGCCGAATATAGAACCACGAATATGTTTGACATTCTCTATTTTTTATTGAGAAAAAAATGTTTGACATTCGCTACAAAGGAGAGTTGCGTCCTTTGTTGAATTTATAGGAACTGTATCTAATTCCTCTTTGTTCACGTGATTCTTAAAATGCAGCAAGGGAGAAAACCGGGGATTGGAGACTAGAGGCGTAAGAGCATCTCTAGTCACGCCCCCTAAACGCGCCCCCACGGCCTCTTTCCATCCGGACGGGCCCCGAGCGCGCCCAGTCGCGCTCTCATTGTGCCTTTCCGTCCGGACGCTCCCTTGTTCACTGGTAGAAAATAGGCCTTCGGTACGCCCCCATTAGTCCCCAAAATAATGGACCCGCGACCATAGGGGTCTTTAGTCACGGTTCGGGACGAGACCCGCGACCAATAGTCTGGGCCCAGCGCGCTCGGCCCACAGCTGGCGGAGGGGAGGGGATTTAGTCCCGGTTGGCCAGACCAACGGGGACTAATAGGTCCTCGGGCCGGCCCCACGGCCTTTAGCCGCGGTTGTCCAGGTGAACCGGGACTAAAGGCCCATCCCTATATATAGGACTCACCTCGCTGCACTTGGCCACATTTGCTCACAATATTCACAAGGGGGTGGTGGGTATGCTTTTGGTTCCTACTATGCACACAAGGTGTTCGATGAAATGCCCCATAGCATGAAACACACTTGAGCGTTTTCATTTATTTTACCTCCGTGATCGCGGTTAGCAACTTGAACCTTTCATGATTTGTATTATTTCCAGCTAGCTAGTTAGTTTAACAGATGCATGATGGTTAATTATATACTTTATATAATAATAATGCAGATGAATCGGCAATGGATGTACGGTAACCGACTCTCCGGTGAGTTCACTACGGGTTTGAAAGATTTCCTCGTAGTGGCAAATGCGAACAAACAGCGAGGTTTTATTATGTGTCCATGTGCTGAATGTAAGAATGAGAAGGGTCACTCCTCCTCAAGAGTCGTTCACATGCACCTGCTTCGGCACGGTTTCATGCCAAGCTATAATTGTTGGACCAAGCATGGAGAAAGAGGGGTTAGAATGGAAGAAGATGAAGAAGAGGATGATATCGATTTCAACTATCATGACCTTTTCGGTGATACTTTCATGGAGGATGATGCTGAAGGTGGGGAAGGGTTTGGTGAAGGTGAAGAAGAGGCACATGATGAGCCCGCTGATGATCTTGGTCGGACCATTGCTGATGCACGGAGACGCTGCGAAACTGACAAGGAGAGGGAGAATTTGGATCGCATGTTAGAGGATCACACGAAGTCACTGTACCCAGGATGCGACAATAGTCTGAAAAAGCTGGGCTCCACACTGGATTTGCTGAAATGGAAGGTACGGGAAGGTGTAGCTGACTCATCATTTGAAAATTTGCTGAAAATTTTGAAGAATATGTTTCCGAAGAATAACGAGTTGCCCACCAGTACGTACGAAGCAAAGAAGGTTGTGTGCCCTCTAGGTTTAGAGATTCTGAAGATACATGCATGCATTAACGACTGCGTCCTCTACCGCGGTGCATACGAGGATTTGAATGAATGCCCTGTATGCACTGCATTGCGTTATAAGATCAGAGGCGATGACCCTGGTGACGATGTTGAGGGCGAGAAACCCAGGAAGAGGGTTCCCGCCAAGGTGATGTGGTATGCTCCTATAATACCTCGGTTGAAACGCCTGTTCAGGAACAAAGATCATGCCAAGTTGTTGCGATGGCACAAAGAGGACCGTAAGTCCGACGGGGAGTTGAGACACCCCGCTGATGGAACGCAATGGAGAAAGATCGACAGAGAGTTCAAAGATTTTGCAGCTGACGCAAGGAACATAAGATTTGGTCTAAGTACTGATGGCATGAATCCTTTTGGCGAGCAGAGCTCCAGCCATAGCACCTGGCCCGTGACTCTATGCATCTACAACCTTCCTCCTTGGTTGTGCATGAAGCGGAAGTTCATTATGATGCCAGTGCTCATCCAAGGTCCGAAGCAACCCGGCAACGACATCGATGTGTACCTAAGGCCATTAGTTGATGAACTTTTACAATTGTGGGGCAAACCTGGTGTACCTGTGTGGGATGAGCACAAAGAAGAGGAATTTAACCTACGAGCGTTGCTTTTTGTAACCATCAACGATTGGCCTGCTCTCAGTAACCTTTCTGGACAGTCAAATAAGGGATACAAAGCATGCACGCACTGCTTACATGAGACTGAAAGTGTATTTTTGGATAACTGTAGGAAGAACGTGTACCTGGGTCATCGTCGATTTCTTCCCCGAAATCATAACGTAAGAAAGAAAGGCAAGCATTTCAACGGCAAGGCAGATCACCGGCCGAAGCCTGCGGAACGTACTGGAGATGAGATATTTGATATGGTCAAGGATTTGAATGTCATCTTTGGAAAGGGTCCTGGCGGACAATCAGTTCCGCAGGGAGTTGACGGGCACGTACCCATGTGGAAAAAGAAATCGATATTTTGGGAGCTACAGTATTGGAAAGTCCTAGATGTCCGCTCTGCAATCGACGTGATGCATGTTACGAAGAATGTTTGCGTGAACCTGCTAAGCTTCTTGGGCGTGTATGGGAAGACAAAGGATACAAAGGAAGCACGGCGGGATCAACAACTTTTGAAAGACCCAGATGACCGGCATCCGGAATGGTTTCAAGGTCGTGCCAGCTACGCTCTTACGAAAGAAGAGAAGGTCATTTTTTTTGAATGCCTGAGCAGTATGAAGGTCCCGTCTGGCTTCTCGTCGAATATAAAGGGAATAATAAACATGGCGGACAAAAAGTTCCAAAACCTGAAGTCTCACGACTGCCACGTGATTATGACGCAATTGCTTCCGATTGCTTTGAGGGGCCTCCTACAGGAAAATGTTCGAGTAGCCATTGTGAAGTTGTGTGCATTCCTCAATGCAATCTCTCAGAAGGTAATCAGTCCAGAAGATCTACCACGGTTACGGAACGATGTGGTCCAATGTCTTGTCAGTTTTGAGTTGCTGTTTCCACCATCCTTCTTCGATATTATGACGCACCTCCTGGTCCACCTAGTCGAAGAGATTTCCATTCTCGGTCCTGTATTTCTACACAATATGTTCCCCTTCGAGAGGTTTATGGGAGTATTAAAGAAATATGTTCGTAATCGTGCTAGGCCAGAAGGAAGCATCGTAAAGGGCTATGGAAATGAGGAGGTAATTGAGTTCTGTATTGACTATGTTCCTGACCTTAAGCCGATTGGTATTCCTCAATCGCGGCACGAGGGGAGACTAAGTGGAAGAGGCACGATCGGAAGGAAATCAACGATATGTATGGACGGTCATTCTATGACTGAAGCACACTACACAGTTCTGCAAAATTCGAGCTTGGTGGCTCCGTACTTCGAGCAACACAAGAATATTTTACGCTCGAACAACCCGGGGAAGCCTGAATCATGGATTAGAAAGGCCCACATGGAGACTTTCGGCAGTTGGTTGCGAAAACATTTAATGAATGACAATGATGTTGAAGATCAGCTGTACATGTTGGCCAAGACACCATCTTCGACTATCACGACTTTCCAAGGGTACGAGATTAATGGGAATACATTTTACACGATCTCCCAAGATAAAAAGAGCACCAACCAAAACAGTGGTGTCCGCTTTGATGCAGCAACCGAGATTGGGCAAAAGGTCACATATTATGGTTACATAGAGGAGATATGGGAACTTGACTACGGACCCTATTTTAAGGTCCCTTTGTTCCGGTGCAAATGGTTCAAGCTAACAGGAGGTGGGGTAAAGGTGGACGAGCAATACGGAATGACAATGGTGGATTTCGACAATCTTGGTTACCTTGACGAACCATTCGTCCTAGCCAAAGATGTCGCTCAGGTTTTCTATTTGAAGGACATGAGTAGCAAACCGAGGAAACGGAAAGATAAGAAAACGATCAGTGCATCATGCGATGATCCAAAGCGTCACATTGTTCTTTCAGGGAAAAGAAACATCGTGGGAGTGGAGGACAAGACAGACATGTCAGAAGATTATAATATGTTTGGTGAAATTCCGCCCTTCAAAGTGAACTCTGACCCAAGCATTAAGTTAAATGATGAGGATGCTCCATGGATACGTCCAAATCGTAAGAAAGCGGGGACACAAGGGAAGAATTGATGTGTAATAATTTATTGTACCAAACTTTGTTGAATGGATCATGTTTAATGGATCATTTTGAATTATATTATCTCTAATTAATTTATTGTACCAAACTTTTACTAAAAACAGAAAACAGACGCGCTAGCGCGCCGCAGTGTCGCCGGAATGCAAATTCTTTTATTAAAAAGAGAAAACAGACGAACACTAGCTACTCCTCGCCGTCGTCGTCGGGGAACTCGTCGGTGACCTCCTCCGGGTCATCATCGTCGCCGAACTCGTCCGTGACCTCCTCGTCGTCGTCGGAGGTGCATGATGGTATGTCCGAGATAGGCCCCCACCTCGGATCGTCGGAGGCCCAGACTTCGCCGGCGCGGTCGGCCCGACGAAGCTCCTGCAGCGCCCTCGTCCTCGCCTCCCGAGCGGCATCTAACGCGAGGTGGCGTTCGAGGCGGCGCTCCGCCCGCTGACCCGCGCGGGTCTGCCAGAGCTCCTCGTCGGCGCTCTCCCCCCCCCGGGTTGTTCCGGTAATACTCGCGGACGACGCGGTCTTCCCTGGCGTCGACTAGGCCCTGAAACGCGCGGTGGCGGAGGTGGAGGTGGTCGGCGGCAGTGATGATCTGCGGCTTCGGCGCCCTGGCCCCGCTTCCCAGACGGTGTGGCAGTCGTTGAAGTTCATCAGCGACCGCGGGCGGTTGAGGCGCCAGGCCGCCGCGTCCCAGGCGCGGGCTGCCTCCGCCGCCGTCGCAAAGGTGCCGAGGGGGATGCGGTCGTCCCCCCAGCGGATATCTGCGCTGAACATTCCGTTCTGCCGTGCTCGGACGCCGCGGAAGCCGGTGGTGCTGTTCCTCCTCGGAGGCATGGTGGAAGCGCGACGGTGCGTGGAGAGGAGAAGACGCGCTCGAGGCGCGACAGTTTATACCGCGCCCTCCTGGCCACGCGTCACAAACTACCGCGCCACGCGTCGCAACTCCCGCGCCACGCGTCACAATTCCCGCGCCACGCGCCACCCTAACACAACCAAGCAAATAGTTGCACATTACAGCCCTACCAAATGCCCGGTAGGACGTATGATGGCGAATCCGGATGTTTTGTATTTGCTCGATGAACTGACCGGTGTATGAAGGTGGGCTATATATAGGGTCCTCTGGCTCACAAAGTGGTGCTAGGGTTTTGATCCAACGGTTAAGAAACCACCTCATCCACGGCTCACAACAACTCGAAAGAAACACACCGTAGCCCTGATCGAACGGCTCACAACAGCTCAAAAGAAACACACCCCGGATCCAACGACTCACAAGCGCTTTAAAGAAACACACGATCCGTGTGATTCTATCTGATTGGTCCAAACGAAACCCTAACCCATTTAGTCCCGGTTGGTGTCCCCAACCGGGACTAAAGGGATGTTTTCTTCTCGCTATATATATGTGCATTGCCACACCATTGGCATAAACACATACAAACTCACCACTCTCTCATGGCTTCTACCGTACCCACTCTAACATTCAACCAGGCCGAGGCACTTTCCGCCTCGAACTACCCCTGCCCGCCCGGCTACAGTGTTCCCGCCGGTTGGATGCTGAGCGCCGGAGGAGTGCCGGTCCCTCCTCTTCCTCAAGGTGTGGCACGTCGGGCGGCCATCACGAACCATTACTACAACGAGCTCACGCCGGAGCAGCGGAGAGATCCCAGCTGGCATCCCGATAACCAACATACTTGGGATGCCTTCTTCATCAATCGGCGTGAGAGGGCGCTCGCCAGGTATGAGGAGGACGGCCTGCCTCCTGGGAACTTTCACGAGGCCGGTCGTCGGCTATGGTGGTCCGGCCGGACTCTACAGAGCGTCATGGACTACATCAGGGCCGGCGATAACCCCCGCCTGCGCTACCCTCAGGCCCAGTCCTGGGCTCTGAATTTTCTCATGTCGTAGGCCTAGGAGCACTCCATCACAACAACCCCATTCCATATGGCTATGCTCGTGTCACGGTGGAAGACATAGTCCAAGCGTTTGAGGACCTGGAGATTGACATAGCTACACCCGAAGGGGAGAGAAGACTTGGAGATGTCAAGCGCCAGTTCATTCTATGGAAAAAGAAGTACATAGTGTTTCCAGGCGAGACGCCAAGGCTAACAAGTCCACCCCCCTACGATGGTGCAGGTGCTGGTGGTGGTGGTGATGCTAGTGCTGGTTCACCTACGCCTCCTTCACGCCATTCGACGCCGTCCCCCGATCTTCCTCCTCCGGCGGTTAAGCAGCCGTCGCCCACGATTCCTCCTCCGGAGGAAAAGCAGACGTCTCCCACTATTCCTCCTCCGGAGGAAAAGCAGACGTCGTCGCCCCCCATTCCTCCTCCGGAGGATAAGCGGACGTCGCCCCCCATTCCTCCTCCGGAGGATAAGCAGACGTCGCCCCCCATTCCTCCTCCAGCGAAGAAACAGAAGCAGGCGGCCAGCAAGGGAACACGCTCTTGGTCTATTAACCCGGACCCTTATGTACCTAAGACCACACGGGTACCGGAGCCATCACTGAAGCCTCTCACCCCAAGGCCTTGGGAACTTAGTGATGCTGAAACCAAATTGGTCGTGAAGGCTGACGTTGAGAAATGGAAGGGCAAACTGAAGGCGCTAAAGGAGCCTGAGCCCAAGGAAGTATTCCCTCCGATTGTAGACTATTGGGCTACGGATTTTTTATCGACAGTGTCCCAATCCGTGAAGAATTTGCCTAAAGACTATGATATTGAACTTCGTAAGCAAGCAGGAATATTGGAGGAGGAGAAAAAAAAAGCAAAAATGATACAAAGCGGGAAACAAGTTGCCCAGCTCGGGATGCAGAGTAAACAATCGATATCCCCCCTCATAGTGAAAGCCGCTCCGGAACATGACCCCGAGGTCATAAATGCTGTGACAGGAATGGGATTGACTGTAGCTACTGCCATGCAAAATGCGTCCGAGGCCGGTATGTCTCTCCGTGCCTTTTTAGACATGGACGATATGCCAGTGGCTGATGTAGCATTAAAATATGTGAAGAAAGGGCCTCTCGTCGAGCCTGCGAAGGAAAAGGATCTACCACCACTAATGCAAAGTCTGCTACGTTGGTACAAAGATTTCATAACATTTACCGACAAAGAATATGTGTATGTGGATTATACAGAGGAGCATCACACCAAAAAGTACTCTGTAACAGTTGAGTTGAGTGAATTGTTCCAACTGTTCAATATGCGTGAGCTCGACAAATCTATCCTGAGTTGCTACGTTCTGTAAGTGATTTATTTCTACCTCATCTCGTTCTTCATTTGCCTACACTATATATATATATATATATATATTGTCCTAACTATATTGTTCCGTACGCTATTATGCAGATTGAAGATTTGGGAATGCAAAGTAAGACTCATCCATGATATTGGGTTCATTGACCCACAAATCATTAATGGAACTATGTTAGAACGTCACCCCATAGACGTGGAGAAAGACTTGTACAATTTTTTTAAAAAGCATGAATCCAAAAGATATATTCTATTTCCTTACCATTTTGGGTGAGTGTTTCTCTCATGTTCCCATTCTCTTTTGTTTACTCCATGCATGGTATGTCCAATCGATAAATTATGCATGACTCTGCATCTAATGTGTCCGCAGGTACCACTGGATTCTGCTAAAAATTGATCTTCACAAGTCCATAGTTTTCATCATTGACTCTATGAATTCAAATACAGATCTTTGGGTCGACATGAGAAAAATGATGCAAAAGTAATTATTTTTCAATCATTTGCGCTCTATATCGATCGGTCTCTTTTGTTCATTTTCTAAGCTAATAACTCCCTTGTTCATTTAATTTTATTTGCATTGTAGAGTTTGGAGACGGCTCTCACTTCAACATGTCGGTGAATTCAAAGATGCGCTAAAATTTAAAAATGTGGTCAAAGGTGTGGATAAGCAGCCACCGGGGACCGGTCTATGTGGATACTATGTCTGTGAGAACATACGGAAAGAAATATCTGAGAGGAAGAAGCACGAGCAAACGCGGAAGGGTCTCAATAACTTGCGGAGGGCGCTTACTCCAGAAGCTCGCTTCCGACCAATTCAAGAGGAAATAGCAGGATTTTTCCTTAGGCATGTCATCCAGAAGAAAGGAGAGTTCCATGCGTCCACCGACGATGACTTTTATACGCATGTATAAGCCCTAAGTACTTTGAAACTTGTGCGAATTTGTGTATGCTCGTCCATCTTAATTGTGTAATATGGAAACTTGTTCGAGGTTGTATATATGGTCACCCGATATTGAATATATATTATATATTCCTATTGAATTCTCCTTGTTTGATATTTCATATATATATATATATATGCATGAATATGTGTACTGAAATTAAAACAAAACAAATTAAAAAGGAAACAGGTTTAGGGGGCCTAAAACCCTAAACCTGCGCAGGTTTTCAGTCCCGGTTAACCACAAGACCCGGGACTAAAGGTCCTCCGCCGCAACGGACCCCTAGCGCCCACGTGGACGGGCTTTTAGTCCCGGTCCGTAAGTGGCGGGACTATAGGGGGGCATTTAGTCGCGCATAGCTAGTCCCGGTTGCCCGGACGGGATTAATAGTCCTGGCGAACCGGGACTGTAGGCCTATTTTCTACCAGTGGTTCCCGTCCGGCAAACCCAGCTCAACCCCGACTCGCAGGGGCTCCCGAAGGGGGCGTTGCATGAGAAGAAAGGCGTCGCGGGCCCGTCCTGCCAGCGACCCAAGACGGCCAAAAGCTGGTCCACGCCGCCACGTCTGCTTCCTCTGCCTCACGACGTTGCCGCTCTCGCCCACCGGCGCCGTCGCCCAAGTAGGCGAAAACTTGGAAAAATTGCGCAATTTTGACAAACAAACTAGATTTCATAGATAGGGGGCCGAATATAGGCGAGCTTTTACATAATTTGGACGAAATTTAAACTAAATACGGCGCAGCCGCCTACATGCCTAGGGCCTTGTACATCTCGGTGTAGTTTCCATCGTCGTCGTCGCTCGGCGGCTCGGCCTTCGGGACGGCGCTGCTGCTGCTCTGCCCTAGGTCGCCAAGGAACATTGGCGGGGGAGGGCAGACGTCGTCGTCGTCGTTGTCCGAGAGGAGGATGATGTCGCCCGACGCCTGCGGAGGATCGTGCCCGTCCCTGATGACGAGGGACTGGCTGCGAGTCCGCCAGCGTGGAGGCGCATCCTACGGTTCCTCCTTGACGACGGCGAGAGGAGTGGGCGGGGGAGCAGGCGCGGCCGTGGGGCGGCGATTCACCCCGCGCCTCATCTGCCGCTCGATGTGGGCGAGGACATGGCTGAGCGTGCGCCCGGGCTTGCTCCACCACATGCGGCGGCCGACGACGTTGTTGCGGCTCGATAAGGCGCCGTGGGTGGGGACGTCGGCGAGCTCCCGCTGGAACCTGTCCTGGAAGAACGTCGTCCAGGCCGCCTCGTTGGCGGGATACCACTCAGGCTAGTTGCGCATCGCCGGCGGCATCCCCTTCCGGATCTCCTCGATCTCGGCGACGCGCCCGGGCCCAGTGGGCGGCGGAGGCACAGACACGCCGCCTGCGTTGAGCCGCCAGTGCCTTGGCGAGCTCATCCCCGGCGGCGAGTGGTAGTTTGCCTCGTACAGCGGACGGGTCTCCCAGACGCGCAGGGTTCGGCGGCCGAACCCGTTGGCGGCCACACCAGCGAGGTAATCACGGTGCACCATGGCGAGGGAGAGGCGGGAATAGCGGCGAGAGGTGAAGGAAGAAGAGGAGGAAGGAAGAGCGGCGAGGCGATGAGAATGGAGCCGAGGATGACGACGAGGCCGGGTTTTGTAGCCGGGGCGGGCAAGACGAGGCGGCGGCAGCGCCATTACTCGGCCGCGTGGGCGATTGGACTACTCTGCCGCAGCGTTCCGTCTCGTCGAGGAGTCAATGCGCGCGGCTCCCGAGGCGACGGGCCTCTCCCTTGCTGATAGGGCGGGCCCGTAGGCAGAAGGAGTTTGGGTTGGGGCGCCGACTGGGAACGGGTCAGCCCAGTGGGCGCAGTGCCGTCCGGACGAGCCCCCAAAGGGTGGCCCCGGGCGCCGATCCGGATGCCTATTGGGTGGCGCGACTGGAGATGCTTTAAACGGATCAGATCAGATTATGATATTCACTATATTGTATCTTACACTTTATTAGGGTGCCACTTTGGAATCGGATAACTTTGTCTGCCTGATTATTTAAAATCAGGTATGGATTCCTTAAAATGGATTGGGGATCGGGCTTGATGTGTGATGTCTTAGGGGTGTGTTGTTTCTTAGGTTACTCAAAGCGCAGAGTTTGATGTAGAACAACGACAAGTGTTCCCTTGAAATTAACCAAGGTTAACGAATTCAGGAGGACACGGAGGTTCTTCAGAAAGTTGTCAGCGGTGCAACTGACGTGGAACCTACACACAAACAACACACTACTTTGCCCTAAGGAAACAGAGAGGTTGTCAATATCTCCAGTCTTGCTGAAAATAAAGGGTTAAACATATGGTGTAGAAAACAGTGATGATTGCAAAAAACGGTAGAGAACAGTATGATTGCAGTAGGTGTTTAACAGTATGAGGAAAATGGACCGGGTCCACAGTTCAATAGTGGTTTCCCTCCATAAATATTTCTACCATGTTGGGTAAACAAATTACAGCTGGGCAATTGACAAATAATGAGGGCATGACAATGCAATATATGAAAAGATGTTCACTATGAGATTTAACAGGCATTACAACAAACTACATAGAATTGCTATCGAGCGCATCTATGCCTAAATAATCCACCATCGGATTAGCATCCGCATCACTTCCAATATTAAGTTGCAAATAACAGATTATTGCATGAAGTATTGTGTGTAATGTAAACAATGCAAACGACACGTAAACTAAGCATCATTATTTCATCCCTAGTGGCAACAGCACATCCATAACCGTGCATATTTCAATCACTCAAACGCTGATTTCTGGAGGCATGAACCCACTATCGAGAATAAATAATCCCTCTTGGTGTCACAAGAATCTACTTGGCCAACGCATCTACTAGCAATGGAGAGCATGGAAGATATAAACAACATAGGCATATGGATAGATAAAAAACTTTCTCATAGTATCAAAATTCGCCGGATCCCAGCAAACACAACATGTAGCATTACATAACGATGATCTTGATCATGTAGGGCAGCTCACAAGATCTAAACATGATAGCACAAAGTGGAGAGGCTACCATCTAGCTACTGCTATGGGCCCGTAGTGCAATGATGAACTACTCACGCATCACTCCGGAGGTAGGCATGGCGGTGTAGCGCCCTCCGATGATGATTTCCCTCTCCGGCAGGGTGCCGAGAAGAGCTTCGGAACCCTCCCGAACTAGGGTTGACGACGGCGGCGGCATCTGGATGTTTCATGGAATATCGATCTGGTCTTTAGGTTTTTTGGGGCAGAAGGAATATATAGGAAAAATGGCGGCGTCGGTGGTCACCTGAGGGGCCCACGCCACAGGAGGGCGCCGGCGAGGGGTGGGCCGCGCCCTGGTGTGGCATGGCCGCCTCCTGGG
The DNA here is from genome assembly GCA_028641055.1 of Alopecurus myosuroides. Lineage (NCBI taxonomy): Eukaryota > Viridiplantae > Streptophyta > Magnoliopsida > Poales > Poaceae > Alopecurus > Alopecurus myosuroides. Next base: position 201,325,915 of record CM054060.1, read on the forward strand.
TCGGCTGCTCCTTCCCTTCGGGCTTCTGGAGTCTTCTGTTGTAATATTTGCGTACGCCAATTTTTGTCCAATTCCGAGAATATTTTGCGACTAGATTTTCTGAAAGAGAAAAACAACAGAAAACAGGAACTCACACTGTGGCATATTGTTAATAGGTTAGTCTCAGAAAATGTATAAAAATGTAATGAAGTGTAAACAAAACATGTGGCAATTGATATAATAACAATATGGATCATCAAAAATTATAGATAAGTTTGAGACGTATCAAGCATCCCCAAGCTTAGTTCCTGCTCGTCCTCGAGTAGGTAAATGATAAAACAACATAATTTTTTAGGAGACATGCCACTCACACAATCTTGATCAAATAGTAATGCAAAGCACATGAACTGAATAAAGTGATCCAAGTTAATGGTCTATAGTTTGCTAACAAGTAAACAAAGAGTAAACAAAATGAATAATACAAGTTCAAACTTTCATGAATAGTACTTTGGAGACAATGTGATAGGGCAAAGGTAATCCGATCTTTCGATGAGATGAATATACGTCGATTATGGTGGAGTTCGACCTTAGCGATCCGACTATTACGCACACGTACGCAGTGCCAATGCAATCGCTAAACCAATCTCCCGGAGTGATCTATCCTGCGGGAGCACGATCAGCCTGACCTATTGGTCTAGTTCTACCTGCAATCGAGGAACAAGTAAGAACCAGTGATGCAATAGGAATTGCGGATGAAAGAAGAGCTTTATGGAATGGCAGGATTCTGCGAGTGCGTAGTACAAGAGGTCTAGCCGACACTCATGCCTATGGCGAAAACTAGCAATGGCTTAGTTTTTTTTAATCTAAAAAGAATCCAAGTCTAAACGAAGCCCTAGGGGCGGTATTTATGGGGAAAAGAGGAGAAATTCGTTCTCCCATGGGTGGGGCCACGAATTCTAGTCTATCTCCCTTTTCCTATCAATACGGACTCTAAAAACTACCCATAAAGGGGCATGACGAAATTACATGGGACTGGCCCAAAAATAGAGGTGTCGCAACACCATATAAGGCTAAGGACGAATTTCTAAAATATCAATATGAATATTTCTTCCAAGTCTTCATTCATCATTATGGTGGCCTCATGTCATGGTCATCTCCATCCGTGGAATCACCTTCTCCATCACTAGCACTCCTGCTGCCATCTCCCCCCATGAACATGGTCCAAAGCTTGTCCTTCTCATCCATGCTTGGTCCATCATTCCTGAGAGTCATAGACACATTTGATTTAGGCAGCATCATATTCTCATGTATATTAGGAACATCCTGTAGAAACAAAGTACCTGGCGATTAAGTTGACGGGCACGAGCTCTAGTCATAGGTCCTTGTATGTGTGGTGGTGTAGTGGCTGCGGTTGCATCCATAGGAGGGATGTCCTCATCTTCTTCCCCTTCTTGAACTTAAGTCGTCCTCGGCGCTATCTCATCATTTTCTCCAAATATGGCTTCAAATCTGCAATGTTAAATGTGGGACTAACCCCAAAATCTGCAGGTAACTCAAGTTTATATGCATTATCATTGATCCTCTCTAACACCTTAAAAGGACCATCGACACGTGGCATTAATTTAGACTTGCGCATTTCAGGAAAACGGTCTTTTCGCAAATGCAACCATACAAGATCTCTAGGTTTGAACACTATTTGCTTCGTTCCCTTATCCCTATACATTTTATATTTAGCATTCATGCGTTCAATATCTTCTTTAACAGTGGCATGCAACTTTAACAGCAAATCAACACGTTGCGTAGCATCTAAATTATTGTGCACCGAAGATGGAAGAGGTAATAAATCAATAGGTGCACGTGGAATAAAACCATACACAATCTCAAAAGGGAATTATTTAGCAGTAGAATGCAGCGAACGATTATAACCAAATTCTATATGAGGCAAGCATTCTTCCCGTTTTTTTAAATTTTGTTTTAAAACAGCCCTTAACATAGTAGACAATGTTCTGTTAACTACTTCAGTTTGTCCATCAGTTTGGGGATGACATGTAGTACTAAACAATAATTTAGTCCCCAACTTAGCCCATAAACATCTCCAAAAGTGTCTAAGAAATTTAGTGTCACGATAAAAACTATAGTATTTCGCACACCATGCAAATGAACAATTTCACGAAAGAATAAATCAGCAACATGTGTAGCATCATCACTCTTGTGAAAAGGAATAAAGTGTGTCATCTTTGAAAATCTATCCACAGCAACAAAAATACTTTCCCCCTTCTGTGTACGAGACAATCCCAAAACAAAGTCCATAGAAATATCCTCCCAAGGCACACTAGGAACAGGAAGAGGCATATATAAACCATGTGGATTTAAGCGTGACTTAGCTTTTTGACAAGTAGTGCAACAGCCAACATATCTCTCAACGTCACGTCTCATGTGTGGCTAGAAAAAGTTTGCAGCAAGTACATCCTCCGTCTTCTTCACTCCAAAATGACCCATCAATCCTCCTCCATGCGCTTCCGACAATAACAAAATACGCACGGAAGTATCTGGAATGCATAGCTGTTTAGCACGAAACACAAATTCATCATTTAGGACGAATTTGTTCCATGTTCTACCTTCCTTACAACTCTGCAATGCATTTTTAAACTCAACATCATGCACATATTGTTCTTTAATACATTCCAATCCAAATATGTTAAAGTCAAGCTGAGATAACATGGTGTAACATCGAGACAAACCATCAGCAATAATGTTGTCTTTACCCTTTTTGTGTTTAATGACATAAGGAAAAGACTCAATAAATTCAACCCACTTAGCATGACAACGATTCAATTTTGCTTGACTACGAATATGCTTCAAAGATTCATGATTAGAATGTATAACAAATTCTTCAGTCCATAAATAATGTTGCCAAGTTTCTAAAGTCCGAACAAGAGCATATAATTCCTTATCATAAGTAGAATAGTTCAGACTAGGCCCACTCAATTTTTCACTAAAATATGCAACAGATTTTCCTTCTTGTAATAACACACCTCCTAATCCAATCCCACTAGCATCACATTCAAGCTCAAAACTTTTACTAAAATCAGGGAGTTGGAGAAAAGGAGCATGTGTTAACTTGTCTTTCAGGATCGTGAATGCTTCCTGTTGTGCATCAGCCCAAACAAAGGGCACATCCTTCTTCGTTAGCTCATTCAGCAGCGCCGCAATAGTTCCAAACTCCTTCACAAAAGCCTATAGAACCCAGCAAGGCCAAGGAAACTCCTCACTTGGGTGACCGTTTTAGGAGGCGGCCAACTCGAAATCGCCTCAATCTTGGCTGGATCCACTTCAATGCCCTGCGCAGTCACAACATAGTCAAGAAACACAACTCGATCGGTGCAAAAGGTGCACTTCTCAAGGTTACCAAATAAACGTGCATCACACAAAGCATAAAAAACAACACGCAAATGAATCACATGGTCCTCGAAAGATTTGTTGTATATCAATATATCATAAGAGTAGACCACCACAGAACGTCCAATAAAAGCACGTAAAACTTCATTCATTAATCTCAGGAAAGTACTAGGAGGATTAGTTAATCCAAAAGGCATCACTAACCACTCATATAGACCAAATTTAGTTTTAAATGCTGTTTTCCATTCATCTCCTAATTTCATACGAAATTGGTAGTAACCACTACGTAAATCAACTTTAGAGAACATGGTAGAACCACTCAATTCATCAAGCATATCATCCAAACGTGGTATAGGATGTCTATAACGAATAGTGATGTTATTAATAGCTATACAATCATTACACATGTGTGAGCAACCATCTTTCTTAGGCACCAATAATATAGGCACAACACATGGACTAAGAGACTCACGAATATAACCTTTGTCGAGTAGTTCCTGAATGGTCCCATCATATCTAGCCCCCAGACCGCGAACGGCCATGTTATAGGGATATTTTTAAGTGTTTGAGCTGGCATATTCGTCTTCTTGGCGTAATACTGACATCCGGCACATGTGTTTACTATGTGTTCGGCATCTGTCTTGGCCGTGAGCCAGAAAAACCCTGCACGGAATGCTTTTTTCACTATGCTTTTTGATTGAGCATGATGTCCGCAATCTCCTGCGTGGATTTCTTGCAAGATTTCTCGTCCTTCCTCTAGCGAAATACATCACTGAAAAATTCCGATAGTGCTGCGCTTATGCAGGCAACCATTTATTACCGTGTATCCTTTGCATCGGCGTTGTATCTGCCTTTGCAAGACCTCGTCTGCTCCATCCGGGAACTTCTGATCAACTAAGAAGTTTAAGTATGGAATCTTCCAATCCGGATTAACGAGCAGAACTTCAATTGACTCGGAAACGAGAGGATAATCAACATCTCCACCTTTGATTGATGGTTCGTGCAAGTGTTGGACAAACACACCGGGTGGTAGGGTTCTCACTCTTTCCGACCCCATGCGGGCTAACGCATCCGCGTTCCAATTTTCTTCCCTTTTGAAATGAAGTACTTCAAATCCAAGGAAGCAAATGGCGAACTCGTCCACCATCCTCAGGTATTCGGCCATGATGGGGCTTTTGGCGTCCCATGTTTAGTTTAGCTGATGCTATACCAAATCCGATTCACCATAGCATAGTATGCGTTTGACACCTATTTCTTTTGCAATATGCAAGCCATGAAGCAATGCTTCGTATTCTGCCACGTTATTATTGGCGTTGAAGTGTATCTGCAATACATACTCCATAATGTCACCTTTTGGGGATTTTATCACTACACCAGCTCCAGCGCCTTCTTTCATCTTGGATCCATCAAAATGCATGATCCAGTATTCCGACTCCGGCATTGGTGTGTTCTCCATTGCTTCTGTCCAATCAGCGACAAAATCTGCCAACACCTCGAATTTAATTTCCATCCGAGGTTGGTACTTAATGTCGAACGCAGCTAACTCAATGCCCCATTTGGCTACTCGGCCTGTTGCGTCCGCATTGTTAATGATATCCTCTAGTGGTGCTTTGCTTACCACTGTTATGGAATGTCCTTGGAAATAATGGCGGAGTTTTCTAGATGCGAAAAACACGCCATATGCCAGCTTTTGATAATGTGGGTACCTTTGCTTTGACTCGGAGAAAACTTCGCTAACATAGTATACTGGATGCTGATCCGGTATACTTTTTTTCTTCTTTCCGCCTTTCCACAATTATCACAACGCTAATAACCCTATTTGTTGTTGTAAGATACAACAACATAGGTTCTTCGTCTTTTGGCGATGCCAAAATAGGTACTTTCATCAAGGTTTCTTTCGGCTGGGTTAATGCTTTGTCCGCCTCTTCCGTCCATTCAAATTTGTCGGATTTCTTCAGCAATTTGTATAAAGGCAAAGCTTTATCTCCTAGCCGGCTTATAAAACTGTTGACTGCGGCTGCAGAACCCATCAATCTTTGTACATCTTTTAAACACGTAGGCTTTGTGATGTTCAAGATTGCCTTGATCTTTTCCGGGTTTCCTTATATTCCTCTGTGAGAAACGATAAAACCCAGAAGCTTTCCAGAGGGAGCCCCGAATATGCACTTTAATGGATTCAACTTCATTTTGTAAGTGCGCAAATTTTCGAAGGTTTCTCGTAGATCATGAAGGAGTGTGTCCTTGTCCTTGGAAACTACGGCAATATCATCCATGTAAACGTGAACATTTTTGCCGATCTGACTATGCAAGCAACGTTGCATGCAACGCTGGTATGTAGCACCTACATTCTTCAGGAGAAAAGGCATGGTTATCTATAATTCTTATAAGACAAAACCCCACTAAGATGCATTTATGAATTTTCTATCTCAACATGCAAGCTATGCACATCACCCACCATTTTAGCCAATCAATTATCCATGTCATGTCCACTAATAATTGTGATATTACATATGACAAAATCCCACTAAGATGCATTTATGAATTTTCTATCTCAACATGCAAACTATCCACATCACCCATCATTTTAGCCAATCAATTATCCATGTCATCTCCACTAATAATTATGATATTACATATCTCATGCCACATAACCATGTCATCCATTTTTCAACCATATAATTATCCATGTCACTAATATTTATTTCTCAAAATATACAAACATTTCAGGCCAATTAAATTCAGTATATCGATTATGTGATCAATTGAATCTTGATAATGAAATATTTCATACACCTTATATCCATTTCGTTTATAGAATATTTTTTAAAAAAGATACCCGCTGCAACGCGCGGGGTATTCTTCTAGTATAATAGTATGTTCCATACGGGGTTATGAAGGAAGTTTTGATTTGATCTTCCTCCTTCATACGTATTTGATGGTACCCGGAGTAAGCATTCAAAAAGCATAAAAGATCAGAGCCAGCAGTGGCATCTATTATTTGATCGATACGCGGTAACACGAACCTATCTTTTGGACACAATTTGTTCAATCCGGTGTAATCTATACACATCCTAAGAATAGTATTGTCTTTCTTCGGGACTAATACTGAGTCCACAGACCAATCCGTATGTATAACTTCCCGGATAAAATCAGCTGCTAAAAGCCGGATAATTTCCTTGTCTATAGCCTTCCGTCTTCTTCCATCAAAATGACGGAGACCTTGTTTGACGGGTTTTGAACCTGGAATTACCTTCAATTGATGCTCAGCAAGTTCCCTGGGTACTCCCGGCATGTCCGCAGGACACCAGGAAAAAATATCACCGTTCTCACGGAGGAACTCGATGAGCGCGCTTTCCTATTTGTCGGTCATCCCTGTCCCCACTACAACAAATTTTGTTGGATCTTCGGGGTCTAGGATAACCTGTCTTGTATTCTCGGAAGCTTTGAAGCTATCTGCCGGCTTCGGGCTTTCTTTTCCTGCCGGCATTTACATCGGCGATACTTCCTTTGCCATCTCTTTCAATTCTTCCTTTGTTATTACCTTTTCGGCGCAAATCACATTTCCTTTTTCCATCCCGTTCGCCAGTTTGAAGTCTCCTGATATGGTGATTACTCCTCCTTTTGGCCCTGGCATCTTCAGCTTGTTATAAATATAACATGATCTTGCCATGAATTTGGAGAAAGCTGGACGTCCGAGTATTGCATGGTATACACTTTCGAACAACACCACCTCGAATGAGATTTTTTCATGTCGGAAATGTTCTCTTTCTCCGAAGGTTACATCTAGGGAAATTTCTCGTAGGGAATGTGCTTGTCTGCCAGGAACGATGTCGTGGAAACGTATGTTGCTATGTTTGAGTTGGGTCTCGGAGATTCGCAGATGCTTCAGTGTATCCAGGTACATAATATTTATACGGGATCCTCCATCCATCAGCACTCTTTTCAGCCTAGTGTTTTGAACAATAGATCTTACAATTAGAGCTTGTGTGCCGGGTTCTGGGATATTTCCGGGATGATCTGACTGATCCCAGGTAATTGGTGTATTGGAATACTTCCAGAATTTGGGCGTTTGTGGGACAACCGTGTTTATTTCTCGAAGTGTTCACTTTGCCTGCTTTGCTGAGGGAGTTGCCAGGAAAGTTAGATTGCATTCTCCATCAACTCTCGGGAATTTTGGTTCGCCTTTTCGCTGCTGTTCCTGGATTTTTTTCATTAGTGTCCGATTCACTGTCTTCTTTTTCAGCTTCTGGCTTTTGCTTGGAGAATTTCCTCTTAGAGTTCTTTCCTTTATTCCTGGATCCCGCAGTGCCCTTCATATGCTTATTGAGGCGACACTGCGCATTTGTATGGGTAGGCTTCCCAAATTGCGAATGGTGGACACAGTCTTCCGACTTAATCTTTTCCCATTATTCTTTAGAATAGGAGATAGGTTATGTGCTTCTTCCTTTCCATTTGCCGCCATTATCCTTTCCAAAGGTTAAATTTACTTCTTTGGGTTTTGTCTGTGCTTCTGGAGTAGTCTTCTTTTCAAAACGAGGCGTCCTTTTGGCCTGAACCAAAGTAAAAATATTTCCACCACTCGCTCTGATGTCATCTTCGGCCGCTCGTGCTCATTGGAGGTAGTAAGCATAGATCCGAGATCTTTGTGCTCTTTTGAACCAACCATGAACGGTACGAGGCAGGGTTTTAGTCCATTGATGAAAGCATACATTGCTTGTACATCACTTACTATAGAGAAGCTGTTTTTCATTGCTGTCCATCTTGATATAAAGTCAACATACGACTCGTCTTCAAATTGGACGCATCGGTTTAGCTGGTTGATGCTCTTAGGGTGTTTGTACGTACCCCGGAAGTGCTAAGCGAATACTCTAGCCATATCATCTGATAAGGGGTAGCCCGATCTTCTCAGTGAACTCTCTTGATAACTTGATAAATAATGTGATACCTTGCTCTCTCCTTTGGCTAAACCCCGTCGCCAATTGCAACAGCACTTAACCCCTTCGGATATTCGAGACTCCACACTCTTGCACAAGTAGCCACCGACTACAAGTGGTCCTGTTTCTCCTTATTGCCAGTGGTACCACAGAATACACTCAGATTTGCAAAGGTATGATGATTCAAGATGAATGCTTCAAGAAATACAATCTAGAAGTCTAGGGTTTTTGTTTTAACGTAGTCTCCCCTAACCTATTCGCACCAAGGGGTATATATGAGGGGTGGGAGTGCGGCCACAAGTGGTATTGCACAAGCAAAACCCACCCAACCCAAATAGGACCCAACTTGGGCTTGTTTTTGGACTTGGACTCGACCAATAGGATACAAACCGACCCACCATTAAGGGGTGCGGCCTATGATGGTATACAAATCATGCCTAATATAATTAGGACTTCTACTAGGCACATTTAACCTTGTGGAGGTGCCATCCCCTTGTCTTCTATGAAATAACAATTGTTATTTTCTGTTATTCCTTGTTTTCACCCTTCTAGCATTTGTTTTCCAGCTCCTCCTCAAGTCCATCTTCATCCATGTGCATCTCCTCTTCATGATCTCCTCTCCTCATGCTTGTGTTATCAATAATCATGAGAATACAAATATGCATGGACTTAGGTAGTATAAAATTCTCATAATTATAAATGTTATACTCAAGTAGGAGTGAATTCACATGTTGTTGTAATAATTTAGTCCTTGATCTTGTCATGGGACCAATCCTCAATTAATCATTATTTGTAGCAATATCATCATGTGTAACAATAGGTGAATAGCTAGGGATGTCCTCATCATCCTCCCCCCCCCCGTGAAAAGGCATCGTCCTCGATGCATGATCATCTGCATAGTAAGGTGTCAAATCAGCCACATTAAAAGAATTACTAACACCAAAGTCATCAATTGGGAGGTCTATCTTGTATGCATTGTCATTGATCCTCGAAATAACTCTATAAGGACCAGCACCTCTAGGCATCAATTTTTATTTGCGCAATGTGGGAAATATGTCCTTACGAAAGTGAACCCACACCATGTCACCTGGCCGAAATATTACCTCCTTTCTTTTCTTATTAACCCTCTCGGCCACATGTTGTCCTTTTTGCTCAATTGCCTCTTTTGTTCTCTCATGAATCTTCTTCACAAAATATGCTCTTTTGGATGCCTCCATATTAATTCTCTCTTGTGTAGGAAGTGGCTAATGGAGTAATTGGTTTAAACCCATAGACCACCTCGAAAGGAAAAAAATTGAGTAGTTGAATGCACAACCCTATTATATGCAAATGCCACATGTGGCAAACACTCTTCCCACTCCTTCAAATTTTTCTTGATCACGCTTCTCAATAATGTTGACAATGTCCTATTTACCACTTCAGTTTGCCCATCAGTTTGGGGGTGACAAGTTGTGGAAAATAACAATTTGGTTCCAAGCTTCCCCCACAGTGTCTTCCAAAAGTAGCTCATGAATTTGACATCTCTATCTGAAACAATAGTTCTTGGCACTCCATGTAATCTCACAATCTCTCTAAAGAATAAATTAGCAATGTGAGAAGCATCATCACTCTTGTGGCAAGCAATGAAGTGAGCCATCTTAGAAAATCTGTCCACAACCACAAAGATAGAGTCATGTCCTCTTTTTGTCCTTGGCAAGCCCAACACGAAATCCATACTTATACCTTCCCATGGTGTACTAGGTGATGGCAAAGGAGTATACAACCTGTGGGGTTTTTAATTTGGACTTGGCCTTGTTGCAAGTAATGCATCTTTGCACCAATTTATACACATCTCTTCTCATATGTGCCCAATAAAAATTTTCAGCCAACATAAGCAATGTCTTCTCTCTTCCAAAGTGTCCCATTAATCCTCCACTATGAGATTCATGTAATAAGAATAAACGCAAAGAACACTCGGGAATACATAATTTGTTAGCTCTAAACAAGTATCCATCATGTATATGAAATTTATCCCATGCCTTAACATTAGTACATTTATTAAATGCCATAGAAAACTCATTATCATTAGCATATAACTCTCTAATACCCTCCAAACCCGAAACCTTGATTTCTAAATTTGAGAGTAGCATATTCTTTCTTGATAAAGCATCAGCAACTAGATTTTCCAATCCCTTCTTATGTTTTATAATGTATGGAAAAGATTCTATAATTTCTACCCACTTAGCATGTCTTTTATTCAAATTAGACTGGCTCTTTAAAAAATTTAATGCCTCATGATCAGAATGTATAATAAACTCTTTAGGCCATAAATAATGTTTCCATACTTCTAAAACTCTCACAAGTGCATATAGTTCTTTATCATAAACAGAATAATTCAATTGTGCACCATGTAATTTTTCAAAAAAATAGGCAATAGGTTTCTTTTCTTGCATTAACACACCTCCAATACCTATGCCACTAGCATCACACTCAATCTCAAATTGTTTGTCAAAATTTGGATGCATTAATAAAGGGGACGAAATCAACTTTTCTTTAATAGCATCAAAGGAAATATCTTGTTCAGCTCCCCACACAAATTCTACACCCTTTTCAGTGAGTTCATTCAAAGGTGCAGCAAGTGTACTAAAATCTTTGACAAATCTTCTATAAAAACCAGCTAATCCATTAAAACTTCTTACTTGACTCACATTAATAGGAATATGCCAATTTTTAATAGCTTCAATTTTAGATTCATCTACCTCAATTCCATGTTTAGAAACAACATATCCAAGAAATATGACCTTATCTTTGCCAAAAGTGCACTTCTCTAAATTTCCATACAATTTATTTTCTCTTAGCACATGCAAGACTTGTCTAATATGAACAATATGGTCATGTTCATTGTGGCTATATACGAGAATATCATCAAAGTAAACAACCACAAATTTGCCAATAAAATCTCTCAAAACATGGTTCATTAATCTCATGAAAGTACTAGGTGCATTAGTTAAACCAAAGGGCATTACTAACCACTCATATAAACCAAATTTTGTTTTAAAGGTTGTTTTCCACTCATCCCCCTCTTTCATCCTAATTTGATGATAACCACTACGCAAATCAATTTTAGAGAAAATAGCACTACCACTTAATTCATCTAACATGTCTTCCAAACGTGGTATAGGATGACGATAACGAATAGTGATATTGTTAATTTCTCTACAATCTACACACATGCGCCATGTACCATCTTTCTTAGGAACGAAAATAACAGGAACAGCACAAGGATAAAGGCTTATTCGAATGTAACCTTTGTCAAGAAGCTCTTGTACTTGTTTCTGAATTTCTTTTGTCTCTTGGGAATTAGTTCTATAGGGAGCTCGGATTGGCAATGAAGATCCAGGAATCAAATCAATTTGGTGCTCAATACCTCTCAATGGTGGCAAACCCGAAGGCACCTCTTCTGGAAAAACATCATCAAACTCCTGAAAAATATTAGAAACACCAAGAGGAATAGGGGTAATGTCATTAGAAACCAAAATTTCTCCCTTGTGCATAAGCACTATAGGAAGCATACTAGGGTCCTCTCTAAATTCTCTCAAGTCCTCTTTAGTGGCTAACATGCATAATAGGTTCACTCCCTCACTTTTAGTTTTACCACTCGAATTGCTTTTCCTATTTTCACTCACAACACTCTTGTTTTCACTCTCAATCCTTCATCACTCTCAGGAATTTTTTGTCTAGACTCATTTACAATTTGTTGTGGTGTCATAGGTATCAATAATATGTCCTTCTCATTCCACTTGAGTTGATAGGTATTTGCTCTCCCATCATGTATAACACTCCTATCAAACTGGCAAGGTCTCCCAAGCAACATGTGACAAACTGACATGGGCACCACATCACACTCAATGGTATCTTTGTAAGGCCCAATCTGAAATTCAACTCTCACCATGTGGGTAACGTTCATCTCTCCTTTATCACTAAGCCACTGTATATGATAAGGATGAGGATGTGGAATATATCTCAATTTGAGCTTTGCACACAATTCTTTGCTTGCCAAATTTCTGCAACTACCTCCATCAATAATAACTTTGCAAGCCAATTGAGGACCAACAATTGCTCTTGTTTGAAATAAGTTGCATCTTTGACTTTCAGGACTAGGAAGAATACTCAATATTCTTGGCGTCCAAACAAAGGTAGGATAGGTGGAAGGATATGCATCAAGAGGCCCATTATCATCATCATAATCATCCTCTTGAGTACGATCAACATCATCACCAGTCTCATATTCATTGTCCTCATTAATAAGCATAACCTTTTTATTTGGACAATCTCTCTTGAAGTGCCCTTTACCTCCACATGTGTGGTAGCTCATGTCTCTATTTCGAGCTGTAGAATTTGTGGATCCACTTTCACTAGCTACTGGTTGTACTTGCCTCTTAGATAGAGAGGAAGAACTCTCGGGTTTAGTAATGGAAACCCCACGGCTAGGGGTAGGTTGAGGTGTTGGTGGTGATTGTCGAGACATCGTAGTAGTTTTCATAGACTGGGGTGCCATGAGACTACGGTAGAGACGTGGGGTAACGGGATAGCGTAGTAACACAGAACACGGGATTTTACCCAGGTTCGGTACGTCGCGACAGTACGGCGTACCTACTCCTGCACTTCTCACTAATTGGGACTAAAGCCCGTATAACAGGGTTACAATGTGAGGGAATAGATCTAGCTACTCGACGAGGATGAACTTCTCGGCGAGTTGCGTAGAGCTTGAGCTTGTGAAAACTTGAACCTATCTAATCTATCTCCCGTCCGGCTTTATATAATAGCCGGATTAGGGCTTACAGAACAAGAAACCTAGAAGACTACGTTTAACTTGTAACTTGGAAAGTAAGGAATCCGTCTTCTCCTCCAAGCCAGATCACGTGGGCCGTGATCCGGGTTCTTCTAGAATCCGGCTTCTGCGCGTCGGACTACTGGGCCGCCCAATGGACCCAAGCCCATTACCATGTAGGCCACCCTGGTAGTCTGGCTCTTTTGTTTACCATCTTCTATACCCCTATTCAGTATATATCTGACAGTAGCCCCCAGGAAGGATCAAAACTCTGATTCTCCGTCTTTCGTCAAATAATTTTGTCCGGGAAAACTTGATTCAGCAGTCTTGATTCTTTCTTCTTTCCTTTTGAAGGAGATGGTAACATAAAACTCGGAACTATGAAAATCCGGCTTTTCCTCTCGCGATCCTTCGCAGAAAAGGAACTTATGACATCAGCGCCTTAATCATGCTGACGCATGCGCCGCTTGGTTTCACGCGGGAAACCCTGCAACGTATCTCTGACAGATTCTCACGAGAAACGAGGAGATAGCCATCATTCCCCTGTCGTTTCGTTTCCCGGATTTTCCGGCGAGCGACACGCGTCGAACATACAACGGTCAAAAGAGCCGTTGGCACGTATCTAAACGGTTCTCTGGCTATAAATAGCCATCATTGTCCTCCTCCGAAACTTTCCTCACTCCCTCACTGCCCACGCCATTGACGCGAGCTCGAGAGCAAGTTTCTTGCCCCAGGCGCACTTAGCTTCCAAGCACGCAGAACGCACCAAAACGCGCCACCAAAGGATGGCATCCTCGCCGCCTTCACCAACCCGCGCCGCCATCGACGAGCTCGTCAACGACCTAGATCCGCAATCGGGAGCGCAAAAGCCCACCGGCGGTGAGCCGGAGAAGACCACGGCTTCCGCGGCGGGCGGAGAAAACACTTCCGCCGCCGCGGACATAGCATCATCAAGCGCCGCGACAACCCCACCGTTTGCACCCGAAATGGTGGAGGAAAAGATCGAGCTCCTCGGTGACGAGCTCGCCGCCGCGGAGGCCGCCGCCGCCGCCACCGCCGGAGCGGACGAGGAAGCTGAATCTGCAGGCAACTGGATTGCCTGCAGTATTCCTCCGGCTCTCCTTCCAAACCTGGAGAAGGAGGGCCTGGTACTTAAGAAGAAATGGCGGCTTCCGGAGGAAGAAACCGAGCCAACGCCGCAGAACGGCGAACGGATACTTCTCGCTTCCCACCTCCTGCGAGGTATGGGGCTTCCGCCTTCTTCTTTCTTCCTCCAAGTTCTTTCCCATTATGACATCCAGCCCCACAATCTTCCCCCCAATTCCATTCTTTACATGGCCGGCTTTCAAGCCCTGTTTGAAGGCTACTTAGGGATAGAACCTAGGCTAGACTTCTGGATGTACTGCTTTGGGGTTAAGCGGAACTCTTCGGAGGGCGCACTCCCAACTTGCGGGACCATATCCTTTACTCTTCGGAGATTCCGAGAGGATTGGTTCCCCAAGATTAAGACCTCAGAATCCGTCAAATTTTGGACGGGTTCTTTCTTCTATCATCCCGACGTGCCTTTTCCTAAAAAGGCCGTCGGGGTTCCACCTTTTGTGAACTCTGCCGCCGTTCCCCGGGATAACTGGGGAACAGAAGCCGTCCAAGTTCTGACGCCAGATCTGTTAAGGATCAAGAGGCGCATCGCCAAGCTCACCTCCTCCAAACCTCCTTTGACCGGTATGGATACGGTCTTTTGCTGGGTGGATAGGCAGATCCAGCCATTAGCAAACCATGGAGGTCGCCTTCTGTGCGAGTATACGGGAGCCAAAGATCCTATGTGGACAACCGACAAGGATTGGCCTCAAAAGGAGCTTCGACGGTGCATCAACCAGTTGGTCGCATCTCGCGACCAATATGAAGCTAGTCGGCCAATGTACACGGCCGACAACCCAGCTCCCAAGGTAAGTTTTCCGTCATTTGGGTACAATCTCAATTCTCGGATAATCTACCTTTTTGATTCTGATTGGTTCTTCCGACAGCTTGCGGATCTTCCAGACTCGGAGTTAGCCTCCGAGGCCGAGCTGGATGCGCTACGCACCGCCGCTACAGGTGGGCGCAAGCGCAAGAAGATAATTTCCTCGGATGAAATTATCGATCTTGACGGAATCCCCGTCGCCACTTCCAGGTTATTTTCTTCTGGGTTTTTCTTTTATGGGATCTTTTTCGTCCATCTTTGGTGTTTTAACCTTTTCCGGGTTTTGGTTTTTAGCCTGCCCCCCTCCAACCTGAAGCCGAAGAAGCTGAAGAAACTCAAGGTTTCTTCCAGCCGAGGCAGCCAACCTTCTCCTGCCGTCGCCCCGGAGACGCCAAGCACGAGGGCGAAAGAGCCTACTGCAGCCCCCACCACCAAGCCCCCAGAGCCCAGCCAGCCCATTGTGTCCGACCCGGACACGAGGGAAAGGGCGGCCCCAGAGGTGGAAAAATTAACTCGGACTTTCGACGAGGAAATTCCCACCTTTGACAAGGATTTCAAAGCTATCAATGACGGCTTGGACGCAGCCGGAAATCTCTTCGCGGAATACGCGAAAGAGTTCAAAGAAAACTTGGCAGGTTTGCAGCGCATGAGCCAGGTAAATAACTCTAGCCCCCAAGCATTAATTAAAATGCGTGCTTTTTGCTTTGATGCTTTTTGTACTCTTTCTTCTCCTTGCCATGTTTCAGCAAACCTCGGAAGCCATCAACAGGGAAGTTTTCCGGAAACTTACCATCAAGAATAAAGAAGTTAGAAGTCTTCTCTCTATTCTTGAAGAAAGGGAAGCAGAGCTGGAATCAGCTAAGCTCGCATTGTCGGAAACACAAGGTAAACATTTTCCTTCTGAAATTTCCGATTCAGTCATTTGCCTAAGTTTTTTCCAAGAAGCTAGCTAACTCGGATTTTTCCCTTGCTTTTCAGCTGCATTAGCTGAGGCTAAGCAAGCAGCAGAAGATTCTGGCAATGCCGAAATTCTCCGCAAGGAGAATGTTGAGCTTCACAAGAACCTTGTGAAAGCTCAACAAGACTTGGAAGCCAGCAACCTGGCCCTTGGAGTTTCCAATTCCAAGGCTTCCGAGCAGGCGGAGAAGGACAAATCCACCATCCGGGATTTGACCGATGCTCTGAACCTTCGCCTGGAGGAAGTTTCCGAGATCGACAAGCTTATCGGTAAATTTCTAACTTATGTACCATCTTTCCATGTTTTACTTTCTCTGGTTTTCTGTCTAACCCTTTTGGGTGTTTTATTGGAAAAAACCAGGAGATACCCCAGATGGCACTCGGGCTGCAGGCATCCGAGCTTTCGGGGAGACATGGAATTTGATGAAGGCTGCTGCAACGCAGCTAGTAGACAAGTTTCTTCCCGAAAAATCTGGGGAATGCTCGGAGGTTGAAAAACTTCCGGGTGCCATCATGGAGGTGGTGGAGTCTAAGGAATCTTTCCTTCGCTCCGCTGCACGGGGTGGTGCGCGCATGGCTCTTGGCCTCATGCGCATGCACTACCCTAGTGCTAAATCCTGGCGCGTGGCGTCCGGTGTCCCTCAAGGATACACGGATATGCAGCAAAACACCATCTTTGGTGAAGTCAAGGGCCACGCCACCCAGATTGCCTCCATGGTAAATCTCTCCATCAAACTATCCAGAGGCAGAGATCCCTCCAATCCCTCAAGATGAAAGCAGCGAGGAGGAGTCAGATGCTTGAAGGGTCACCTGGAACCTGGATAGAAAAAGTAGACAATAGGAGCATTACTATTCTTTTAATGTAATCCAAAAATGTAATGCTTCTTTTTGTATGAATGAAACTTCCATCTGTTGCAGTTTAAATTATGAAATTTTTTGCAAGTTTTTTGGGTTTTATCATTCCTTTATCTTCTAGGTTCTCTGGTGTGTATGCTTTAACTGTCCTTAGTGTTTGAAATGGCTCAAATAGCAATATGAATCTTCATGCCGAGTAACTGGGGACGAACCAAGCAGTTTTAAAACTCGGAAACATGGATCATGCTAAAGGCATTTTTACTAACTAGTTCCAATAACCCAACACACACACACAATCAGATAAGACTTAGAGAATTTAAGGAAAGTTTTTTAAGTGAAACTTGGGCACACAGGCAATTCAAGTTTCCCTTAGCCGTTAACAGGCTGAAAAATCATTCAGTTTTGTAACGCCGAGTACGGAAGCACAATTCGGGTTAACGTTGAGAAATTTGTAAGATCATTGGGAAATAGATCAGGCGGAAACACTTTGCACTTATAAAGAATATGGATGACAGCATTCCGACAACTTTATTTCATGATCTCAAAAGATGTTTACATAGAATTGAACTAAGTACGGAAAGGTACATAACTTTCTAGACGTTCCCAGGCTTCCGCAATCCGCTTGACTTTGTCGAATTTTTTCAGCAGCTTGTGGAGTGGTGAGGTTTTAGCCCCCAGCCAACTAATAAATCTGCTGACGGCTGCAGCGGAACCCGTCAATCTTTGGACATCTTTTACACATGTAGGCTTTGAGATATTCAAGATTGCCTTGATCTTTTCCGGGTTAACTTCTATTCCTCTGTGAGAAACAATGAAACCCAGAAGTTTTCCTGAGGGAACCCCGAATACGCACTTAGATGGATTCAACTTCATCTTGTAAGTGCGCAAGTTTTCGAAAGTTTCTCGCAAATCCTCAAGGAGTGTATCTTTTTCCTTGGTTACGACAGCAATATCGTCCACGTAAACATGGACGTTTCTGCCAATTTGACTATGCAAACAGCGTTGCATGCAACGCTGGTAGGTTGCACCTGCGTTCTTCAGGCCAAAAGGCATGGTTACGTAATAGTACGTCCCATACGGGGTTATAAAAGAAGTCTTGATTTGATCTTCCTTTTTCATGCGTATTTGGTGGTACCCGGAGTATGCATCCAAAAAGCATAAAAGCTCAGAGCCTGCAGTGGCATCTATTATTTGATCGATTCGCGGTAACGCAAACCTATCTTTCGGACACAACTTGTTCAATCCTGTGTAATCTATACACATTCTAAGAGCAGTGGTGTATTTCTTCGGCACTAATACCGGATTTGCGGACCAATCAGTATGGATTACTTCCTTGATGAAATCCGCTGCTAAAAGCCGGATAATTTCCTTGCCAATAGCCTTCCGTCTTCTTCCGTCAAATCGACGGAGACCTTGTTTGACGGGTTTTGATCCGGGAATAACCTTGAGTTGGTGCTCAGCAAGTTCCCTGGGTACGCCTGGCATGTCAACTGGACACCAGGCAAAAATATCCCAGTTCTCACGGAGGAACTTGATGAGCTCGCCTTCCTATTTGTCGGTCATCCCAGTCCCTACGACGACAAATTTTGTCGGATCTTTGGGATCTAGGATTACCTGTCTTGTATTCTCGGACGCCTTGAAGCTATCTGTTGGCTTCCGAGTTTCTTTTCCTGCCGGCATTTCTTTCGGCGATACCTCCTTGGCTAATTCTTTCAGTTCCTCCTTTGCTATAACTCTCTGAGCGCAAAGGGCGTTTTCTTTCTCCAACTCGTTTGCCAGCTTGAAATCACCGGCAATGGTGATTACTCCTCCTTTGGGTCCTGGCATCTTCAGCTTGTTGTAGATATAGCAAGATCTTGCCATAAATTTGGCGAAAGCCGGACGTCCGAGTATTGCGTGATACACGCTTTCGAACGGCACTACTTCGAAGGATACTTTTTCCTGCCGGAAGTGATCTTTATCTCCGAAGGTGACATCTAGGGAAATTTCTCCTAGGGATCGTGCTTGCCTGCCATGAACAATGCCGTGGAAGCGTATATTGCTGTAGTTGAGCTGGGACTCGGAGATCTTCAAGTGCTTCAGTGTATCCAGGTACATTATATTGATGCTGGATCCTCCGTCCATCAGCACTCTTCTTAGCCTAGTGTTTTGAACAATAGGGCTTACGACACGAGCTTGTGTGCCGGGTTCAGGGATATTTCCGGGATGATCTGACTGATCCCAGATTATCGGTGTGTTGGAGTACTTCAAGAATTTCGGGGTCGCAGGAACAACCGCGTTTATTTCTCGAAGTGTTCTTTTGGCCACCTTTGCTGACGGGGTTGCTAGGAAAGTTAACATTGCTTCTCCGTCAACTCTCGGAAATTTGGGTTCGCCTTTTCGCTGCTATTCCTGGATTTTGTCATCAGTGTCCGATTCACTGTCTTCTTTTTCAGCTTCTGGCTTTTGTTTGGCAGGTTTCCTCTTGGAACCCTTCCCTTTATTTCCGGATCCTGCATTGCCTTTCATATGCTTGTTTAGCCGGCATTGCGCGTTTGTGTGGGTTGGTTTCCCAAACTGAGAGTGGTGGACGCAGGGTTCCGACTTAATTCTCTCCCATTCTTCGGGAGTGTAATTGATTGGATCTGGACTGCGGCCTTTCCACTTGTTCACCTTTTCTCCTCCAAAGGCTATGTTGACCTCCTTGGGCTTTGTTGTTGACTCCGGAGTTCCTTTTTTATCAGAACGAGGGGTTTTCTTGGCCAGTATCAGTGACTCAATATTGCCTCCTCTTGCTCTGATATCATCTTCGGCTGCAGCATGCTCGTTAGCGGTTGTAAGCATAGATCCGAGATCTTTGTGCTTTTTAGAACCAACCATGAACGGTACAAGTCCGGGTTTTAGGCCATTGACGAAAGCATGCATTGCTTGTACGTCAGTTACTCCAGAGCAACTATTCTTCATTGCAGTCCATCTGGAGATGAAATCCACGTATGGTTCGTCTTCAAATTGGGTGCAACGATTCAGCTGGTTGATGCTATTTGGGCGTTTGTATGTTCCCCGAAAATGCTGAGTAAATACTCTCGCCATATCATCCCAACTGTCGACAGTTCTTGATGGTAAACCATTGATCCAATCTCTGGCTCCGTCTAGCAACATTAGGGGAAGAAACTTGACAGCTTCCAGGTCTGTCCCGTTGTTGATTTGGACGGCTGTGTAATAATCTGAGAGCCAGGTATCCGGGTTTGTACTGCCGGTATACTTTTGGTAGGTTGGACCAACTTTGGCGAAGCCAGAATGCAGGGTTATCCTTCGGATCCTGTCAGTAAAACACTTAGGACCAAAGTATAGATCATCCTTTTCTGCTCTATCAATATGTGCAGAATATCTCCCGGCTGAATGGACAGAAGGGGATCTGCTCCTTTCTTTTCTATTGTTGCGCGGACGCGCTTTTCCGAGGTTATCTCTATCTCTTCCGTTGTCACGCCCCCTGGGATTAGGTGGAGTCCTGCTCCTGTACCTTTCCTTATCTTTAGGCGGTGTCCGAGATCTTTCACGTCTGTGAGGTGTATCGTATCTTCCAGCTTTTTCAGCTGGGTTTCTCGGAGGTGGCATTATTTTGCCGTCATTCCGGTGTTTGTCTTCCCGATCGTGTGGTTTATATCCATCTTTCGGGAGATGAGGTCCGGTTCTAGACGCTGCGTCCCGGTTGTCGGGGGTTTTTCTTGTCTTTTCTCGGATCCTCTTTTTTATCCGAATCTCCGGGTTCTTCTGGTCCAGGTGCTCCAGCAGCGCAAGTAACTGTTTTGCAGAGGGCGGAATTATCATGCAGCCTCCCTGATCGCTCTTGGCCTCGCTGTTGCTGCTGTAATGCTTTTCCTAGGAAAGCATACACCCCTTGGAGTTTTTCCCCGTTGGAGTACAGATCGTTGTTTAGGATGGCGAACGTTGCTTCCGCGTTTTCCGCTGCGGTTTTGTATATTGGTTCGCCCTTGGCATCTTTGCCGTTTAACTGCTTTTGCCAAGATGGGTTATAAAACCTTTCTTTTGGCGGCAGTTCTTCCGGTTTTGCGATTCCGGGTAACCTAGTAGGTTTTAAGGCAGATCTATGCTTTCTCTCGTACTCCTCTATTTCTTCCTTCATGACTTTGATGTCATTATGGGTTTGTTGGAGATGTTGCCGAGATCTAAGCAGATGTTGCTGTTGCCGTTGGAAAGCTTGTCTCCTGGCTTCCAGCATCTCAGGGGATTCATCTGGTCCCACTGGTGTTTGTAATAGTTCTTGCTCTTCCAGTTCTGTCATTGGCGGAGCAGTGATTTCCTTAGATTTCTTTTCCGCGGGCTTTGTGCCACTAATATCTCCAACTTCCAGGTTTTCATCAGCGAGATCAGCTGACTTTTTCTTCCGGAGTTTGTACTGGAGTTTTTTAGAAGCACGGTGCTTTTTCTTGGAAGAAGGAGGTTTTTTGACAGGTTCATCTTCTGTCATCTCCTTGACATTAGGGAATATCGGAGAAGTTTCTCCGTCTTCTCTCTCTTCCACTGGCGGAGGGGTTTTAGGGCTTTCCTGGCTGTCGGCACCCGTTGTATCAGCTGGTTTTGCCATTAGCACTTCACGGAATCCCTCTTGAAAGGACTTAACTTTTCTTACGAAGGCATCCTCGTCTTCGTCTTCGGAGTCGAAGTTATCCGATCCGGTTTCCGACTCCAATCTCGCCTCAATGGCGGCAAGCACGGACTCTGCTTCCGAGTTCATCGTCTGGTTGACGGATGTCGGATCTTCCGTCTCTGTGACGGGTATTGGTTCTTCCGTCTCTATGACGGGTAGGTTGTTATCTGCCTCTTGCACGGGATTTCCGTCATCCGTGTTTTCAGCGATTTCGGATTGCACCATGCCGATAAAGTGCGTATCACTGTTTTGTCGGCGATCTGAGCAGAATCCGGCATCATAGTTGTCTTCGACTGGGTATAGGGCGGGTGGGATAAATTTGCTTCCACCGCAAAACCCCATCGCCTCTGCAGTTAGTCCGATAAAGATGTTAGCAGATCCAATCGGTAACACGCAGGCACTTACCAGGTGGTTTTGCGCCGGTATGTAGGATCCGTTGTCGAGGAAGCGCCCGACGTCGTCGTCGAATTCCAAGCTTCCGACAGTGATCGATCTTCCAATTCCGCCGAGTATCCCAGGTCGGAATTTCACGCCTGACGTCGTTTGCCCCACGGTGGGCGCCAACTGTCGAGACATCGTAGTAGTTTTCATAGACTGGGGTGCCATGAGACTACGGTAGAGACGTGGGGTAACGGGATAGCGTAGTAACACAGAACACGGGATTTTACCCAGGTTCGGTACGTCGCAACAGTACGGCGTACCTACTCCTGCACTTCTCACTAATTGGGACTAAAGCCCGTATAACAGGGTTACAATGTGAGGGAATAGATCTAGCTACTCGACGAGGATGAACTTCTCGGCGAGTTGCGTAGAGCTTGAGCTTGTGAAAACTTGAACCTATCTAATCTATCTCCCGTCCGGCTTTATATAATAGCCGGATTAGGGCTTACAGAACAAGAAACCTAGAAGACTACGTTTAACTTGTAACTTGGAAAGTAAGGAATCCGTCTTCTCCTCCAAGCCAGATCACGTGGGCCGTGATCCGGGTTCTTCTAGAATCCGGCTTCTGCGCGTCGGACTACTGGGCCGCCCAATGGACCCAAGCCCATTACCATGTGATATGGACATAATAGAGGTCCATGAGGTTTATTCATGCTTGAGTTGGAAGGAAATATTGAGTCTCACTGATGTTTATTATAAGGTGAATTCTTTCCTAGTAATAAATAATGTTTGTGTTTGTGAGAACGTTATACTACCTAAGCCTATGATATGTATGATTAGGTTTATTGATAACACAAACATGGATGGAGAAGAGGAAGCAAGGAGCAAAAGAAGGAGGCATGGAAAACAACTACAAGGAAATGATGTTTCAGTTCGGACTGCCAGGAGTCCCGAATTTGAAATAGTCATGGATTCTTCATACGGGCTCCAAATACAGCAAACGAGCACAATACGGATAGGGAATTTGATGGGCTTTCCAATGGATCCGGCCCCATCAAGAAATTCGACTCGTGCAAGCCGTGGTGACCGAAACAAGCCACGAATAGTTTTCTGCCAGTTTCCAAAACGAGTCCAATTGGTGTGTATACCAATATGGCCGCACCCCTTTGTGTGTGGGGTCGGTTTGTATCCATATGTGTTAGGAAATAGGAGTCCTAGTCGAGTAGGAGAGGGATTGCTTGCGCAAGGAGCTTGTGGCCGCACCCCTCCCCCATATATAGCTACCACCTGCGTGTGGAATAGATTAGACTACGATTGAATCAAACAAACCCCATAACCTCTAGTTGAAACTGCTTGTTAGCCTTTCATACTGGAAGTTCATCTGCAAACTTTACGTGTTACCTGCTGTTCCACTGGGAATAAGACGGTACAGGACCACTTGTAGTCGGTGGATTACTTGTGCAAGAGTGTGGAGTTAAGAATATCCATTGGGTTGCTATCTTTTGCATTGGCATCAGGGATCAGCCGGAGAGTTCTTAGTGGCGCACTAGTTATCAATTCAGAAGTTATCTGTGAGTTCACTGAGAAGATTGGGCCACCCCTTATCATCTTGGTATCAGATTTACAGGTTGCCTCGGTGAGCTATCATAATTTCCCTTTAGTTTTGAGTGTTTTTATTACCTATCCAGAAAATTGCCCCACAAAAACAGAGTAGATCATTGCCCTAGCCTTAGATCATCCCCAATTTGCAATCCCTAGTTGCTGTTCGTGTTGATTTTGTGTTTCTTTTCTCCTTTTGTGTCTTTTAGTTTTTGTCTATTAGGGTTCATCTAGTTCATCTTTTGTTTAGATCTATAGCGAAAATCTCACCAAAAATATTTGTCTACGGCTGCCCTACTTGTCCTATTCGCTGCGCGCGTTGCAAACTTCCTTGTCGTTTTTTTTCTTTCCGCCTGCAGATCGCGCGCGTCGAATCCCTGTCCTTGGCGGTTTCGACCTCCGTGCCAGAGGAAACCACCGGCCACGCGTCCTTATCGGAATCAGCCACGAGATCTGTCCCGTGTCGGCACTTTCCGACCGCTAGCAGACAAAGGGGACACGGATCCGTTCTCGCGCGCGCTAATCGCGTGGGGAAACGCGCCCTCGCTCGATCTTCCTGTCGTCTTTCGTTCGCTGTGAATCGCGTCGCTACCGGCCATCGCCGATCGCTGCGCCAATTTGCAGCCGCAAAACGCGTTGGACGCGTCTGGGCCCCGACAGCTACCAGCCAAAACGCGCGGAGGCGTATCCGAGTCAGAGTCCAACACGCGCGCGCCTGCTGGAGCAGCTGGTTTCGTTTTTTTTTACCTGGACTCGATACCCACGCGCCATAATTGCTGCGTCACGTCTCAACTGCTACCGGCCAAACACCGATCCCGATTTGCTACCAGCCAAAAAGCTGAGCTATCCGCGCGCGCACCTTTTGTTTTTTTCTGGTTTCGTACCTGGACTTGGTCCATTGCTGCACGTCCATCGCTACCAGCAAAGCTCGCGTTTGGCCAAACAGCTACCAGCCAAAAAAAAAGTCCGAGCGCTTCAGGCTCTGGTTCCAATTATCGTGCGGGTCCTATCTGCGCGCGATCAGCTGCAACAATTTTCACCTGCGCGCACTTTTTCACCACACGTTTCACCTCACAATCACTGCCATACAACACGGTTTCCGGTCTAATCTTTGTGAGTCTTAGCCACAGCCATTCTACAACAATAAATAGGTATCTTACCCAATAAGACTAGCTATCTTTTGCTCGTTTTCAGGCTGCTCTTTATCTCATATTTGTGTCACATTCATAGCATTGTTACCACTTGATAGTATTGCTCCTTGTGTTGTTATTTGGCCAGTAAAAAGTATAAAAAAAAAAGAGAAAAGAGAAAAAGAGAATTGAGAAAAAGCAAAAAAGGCCTTGAGATACATTGATATATTTGTGGAGCTGTTTTCATCATTGCTATATTGACACACCATTGAGCAATCTTGTGCCTGAATATTATTTGAGCTTGGCTAGTGTCTTTCCAGCGCATTGCAAAATTTCCTCCATATATTTGCATTGCCACATTTGTCTCCATACTTGGTGTGTGTTTTCCGTGCTTTTTATATCACATTGGACAGCAAATAGGATTGTTATTTTGGTGTTGTTAGGTATCCATTCCAAGCCCCACCATATACCTTGTTTGTCTTGTGATTGTTAGCACCCTGGGTATTCTCTTCTTCACATCAAAGCATATTAGTTGCCACTACTTGTTGGTAAGTATTTCTATTCACTTTGGAACGGTAAGATAATCTATTGTCTTGCTAGATTTTTGAGTGAGTTGTGAGAGAACACCACATCCCATTGTTATTTTGTTCCTAACAAGTTAATCAATGGAGTTTTCTAGTTCTTCTGTGTGCAGTGATGCTTTCTGGGAGGAGGATTCTAGTGGAATACTTGCACCAAATTTGTTCCACTTCAGCGGAGACATCAATGGTAGTACTGTTGCTATTACTCTTGATAAGGGTACACGGTGGTATAGTTTTGTTAGTATTGAGGTTGTTGAAGCATTACAGTTGACACCTTATGCAACTCGCACTTCATTTATGTTAAAAACTAATGGTGCTCCACTTCCCATTACTCATGCTACTTTCGTTCCGTTAACTATTTATGATAAAACAATACAACTTAGGTGTCATGTGTTTCCTAGAGCATTTACTTGTTGTCACCTTTTGTTGAGTGATTTTTGGTGCGATGCCTATAAGGTTAATTTTGATAGCCATTATCCTGATTTACAATTCTTTTGGAATAAAAAGAGAGATTGGATAATACATGAAAGTCCTACAACATTTAAAATAATTAGACATCAACCATTGGTTATGAGATCTGTAGAGGTTAAGAAGACCTATGAGGTTGTTTCTACTAATGTAACTATGTCTACTCCTAGTGTTGTGTCTTGTGATGTGCAGGTTGCTTTTGAAGAAAGGGAGCCTATAGTACAACCTGCACCACCACCACCATCACCAAAACCATTGGAGGAGCATGCCATTGTGCCTAGTTTTGTTTCTTGTGATATGCAGGTTACTTTTGAAGAAAGGGAGCCACAACAAGTAGAACCTGCATCTCCACTTGAGATAGTTGAATTGGTACCTAATAATTCTGAGGAGGTTGCTATTGATAAAGGTGCTGATTTCGTATTACCCCTCTCAAGTATTGATCTATGTGAACCCACTAAATTGCTAGTTGATTCTTGTGAGTTAACAAGCATAGATATTCCACCTACATGTGATAATGTGTTAATTTCGAAATTTAATCATGTGGTGTTGATTTCACATAAAGAAGTACTTGCTAAAATACCACCTAATGATATTGTGGATTACATCATGTTAAATGAATCAATTAATGTGCAAAGTGCTATGAAAAAGGTTGCTGAAATTTCCTATGTCAATTCTAGCAATGATGTTTCTTCTTTCACTTTTAACTTGATTGGTGACTATAACATGAGTGAAATTTTTATGGTGGATCATATATGCATAACTTGTGATAAAGTGGCCGAATTGAACATTGTTTTACCTTGGGTTAATAAGCTACAACTTCCTACATATGAGCATGATTTTACACATATGTTTGGTTTGCCACAATACTTGTCACATACATGTGCTAATAAATTGCTCTTCACTTATATTTGCAAATTAAGTTGCAATTTTCATGATGAAAATAATAAGCATGTTCCCACCTTTGAGTGTATTAATAAACATAAATTTGATCATAGATCTTCGGTGAGAACAATTGAATTGATACTAAACAATAAAAATATATACACATATGATTCTCATTTGGATCATGATTTATTGAGCTTCACTTATATTTGCAATTGTGATTGCTATTTTATGGAGTGCTATGACAATTATGTGATGTTTTTAAGCAAAATTCGTGGTCACATGTCTAGGGCACAATTTTATGATATGATTACAACTAATGCACCTCATTATAGATATTTGTATTGTGCATACACGTTGTTCTTTTTGTTTCTTCCACTTTCAGCTTACTACAAGCCGAGGACGGCTTGTCTTGAAGAAAGGGAGGATGATATGGACATAATAGAGGTCCATGAGGTTTATTCATGCTTGAGTTGGAAGGAAATATTGAGTCTCACTGATGTTTCTTATAAGGTGAATTCTTTCCTAGTAATAAATAATGTTTGTGTTTGTGAGAACGTTATACTACCTAAGCCTATGATATGTATGATTAGGTTTATTGATAACACAAACATGGATGGAGAAGAGGAAGCAAGGAGCAAAAGAAGGAGGCATGGAAAACAACTACAAGGAAATGATGTTTCAGTTCGGACTGCCAGGAGTCCCGAATTTGAAATAGTCATGGATTCTTCATACGGGCTCCAAATACAGCAAACGAGCACAATACGGATAGGGAATTTGATGGGCTTTCCAATGGATCCGGCCCCATCAAGAAATTCGACTCGTGCAAGCCGTGGTGACCGAAACAAGCCACGAATAGTTTTCTGCCAGTTTCCAAAACGAGTCCAATTGGTGTGTATACCAATATGGCCGCACCCCTTTGTGTGTGGGGTCGGTTTGTATCCATATGTGTTAGGAAATAGGAGTCCTAGTCGAGTAGGAGAGGGATTGCTTGCGCAAGGAGCTTGTGGCCGCACCCCTCCCCCATATATAGCTACCACCTGCGTGTGGAATAGATTAGACTACGATTGAATCAAACAAACCCCATAACCTCTAGTTGAAACTGCTTGTTAGCCTTTCATACTGGAAGTTCATCTGCAAACTTTACGTGTTACCTGCTGTTCCACTGGGAATAAGACGGTACAGGACCACTTGTAGTCGGTGGATTACTTGTGCAAGAGTGTGGAGTTAAGAATATCCATTGGGTTGCTATCTTTTGCATTGGCATCAGGGATCAGCCGGAGAGTTCTTAGTGGCGCACTAGTTATCAATTCAGAAGTTATCTGTGAGTTCACTGAGAAGATTGGGCCACCCCTTATCACCATGTAGGCCACCCTGGTAGTCTGGCTCTTTTGTCTACCATCTTCTATACCCCTATTCAGTATATATCCGACAGTGATGAAAAAGAAGACCTATTTGTGAAAGGCCTTCTTGGAGCCATAAGTGCCTCTTCAGCCAATTGCTTCTCAGTCTCCCTTGCTTGATGCAACAACTCATTCATGTCATTATATTGTGTATGCCTCACAATGCTCTTGATTTTGAATTGCAAACCTGAAAGAAATCTTTGCATAGTGTGCTCATTATCCTTTCTCACTCTAGCTCTTTGCAATATCAACTCCATCTCTCTAAAATAAGCATCCACTGACTTTGTGCCTTGCTTCAAGTGTTGTAATTTGTCATACAAAGATCTCAAATAATTTTTTGGCACAAATCTGTCCCTCATAACTTGCTTCATCTCCCTCCATGTAACAATTTCAGATTCTCTATTTCTTGCTCTTGTTCTGGTAATATTATCCCACCATAACAAAGCATAGCCATCAAAACTTGAAGAAGCAAGTTTAATTTTTCTCTCCTCATTATACTCATGCATCCTCCATAATTTCTCTATTTTCAGCTCCCACATGAGGTACTCGTCAACATCATCAGTATCAAAGTTCAAAGAGGGTAACATGAACTTTGGTTTACCAAGCCCATCATCCTCTCGGTTTGGTTCATGGACATGAATCCTTCTAGCTTGAAAGCCACGACCAGCACCATGATTACCTATACCACCTCCACGGCCATGAGGAATAAAATTGTCCTCATCATTATCAGCATCACCAAAAGCACTACCATCATCCTCTTGGGCAGGTAGTCTTTGATCCAACAAAGTATCCAAGGAAGAAATTCTAGTAGTCAAAGCATCAAGAGAAGTTTGTAATGTTGTAACTTGCTCTTGTGTAGCAGTAGCTGTTTCAGTCACAATATCAATTTTAAGGCCTAAATTCTGAACATGTGTATCCATGTCCACTCCATGCTTATCAATGAGAGAATGCAATTCTGAATTTTTTGCAGCAATAGTTGTGTTCAATTGTTCTTGCATCTACTCCAAATTTGTCCACTTCACATGCTCATCACCATGATTCTTCTTAGCTTGTGTAGAAACATCACTAGGAGCAACCATGATTAATAGGTTAGTGAAATAAACAAATTTCTATGGGTTGTGGTGCTCTCTCCCAACTCACTCAAAACCAGCAAAAGAGGTGATCCTTACTGCTCCAAAGTGAATAGAAAATCTTACCACAAGTAATATCAACGATTGTAACTTGGTGTGAAGAATAGAATACCCAGGGTTTTTGCTCTCACAAAGGTAAACCAGGTTATATGGTGGGGCTTGGTATGGATACCTAACAATCACCAATTAACAAGTCCTATTGCTATTTGTTAATGATACAAAAAGAAGACCTAAGAAACACACACCAAAATTGGAGACAAATGTGGCAATGCAAATATATGTAGGAAATTTTGCAATGCTCTAGAAAGACACTAGCCAAGCTAAATGATAATCAGGCACAAGATTGCTCAATGTGTAGTGTCAATGATAGCAATGAAAACAGCTCCAAATGATAGCAATAACAATATATCTCAATGGCCTTTCTTTTTGCTTTTTCTGTTTTTCTCGTTTTCTATTTTCTGTTTTTCTCTTTTTTTATATACTTTTTATGGCCGAAAACAACTTAATGGAGCAAATGAAAATAACAGCTAGATCAATGTGACACAATATGATAGTGAGCAGCCTGAAAAGAGTAAGAAAGTAGCTAGTCTTGTGGGCAAGATACCTAGTTAATTGCTGTAGAAAGGTTGTGTCTAAGGTTCACAATGATTGGACTTGAAGACCTAAAGAAAATGTATGCAAAAACCTAAAAGGAAATGAATAAAAGCGAACTAGACACTCACGGCAGCAAAACAACAAGTTTTGGACGCACGGCAGGCTGTCACGGTAGCAAAACGGGCACTTTTCTGCCGTACGGTAGCGCAAGGGCTCACGACAGAGAAAATACACACACGGTAGCGGCAGGAGAAAAAACGCGCGAAAACCAGCTCACGGCAGCGTTGCGGAGGGCGGGGTGGTGTGCTGCGCGCGGGTGCGATTGGTAAGGGCGTTGCGGTGGTTTTCGGTGGATTTGTAAGCGTGCAACGGCGAGTCCGAGTCCGGCTAGGAACGCTACCTCGACAACGTGTTGAGTGGATTTCGCGCGGCGGCAGGAGTTCGACTCCGATTAGCACTAGGAACTAGAACCTGATAGGAAATAAAATCAACCCACGGCAGAACACGCAATGGAATTGTGTCGTGGATGAAAATAAGTGCACCACAAGGATTGGAACCAAAAGCAACTTGCGATAGCTAATTTTTTTTGGATTTTTTTTTGATATAGACTCAACTCGAAATTGAAGAACATCTAAGAACACTAACCCTAACCGAAAGCTAATGACTCAAAAGAAGAAAAGGAACACAAAATCAAAACACAAAACAGCACTAGAAATTGAAAACTAGTAATTATCTAAGGCTATGGCAATAACTAATACTATTTTTGTGGCTTTTTCTGGATAGGTGTAAACAAATAACTCGAATCTAAGGGATAGATACAGCTCACCGAGTAAACCCAGTAATCTGATACCAAGATGATAAGGGGTAGCCCGATCGTCTCAGTGAACTCTCTTGATAACTTGATAAATAATGTGATACCTCGCTCTCTCCTTTGGGTAAACCCTCTCACCAATTGCAACATCACTTAACCCCTTCGGATATTCAAGACTCCACACTCTTGCACAAGTAGCCATTGAATACAAGTGGTCCTGTTTCTCCTTATTCCCAGTGGAACAGCAGAATACACTCAGATTTGCAAAGGTATGATGATTCAAGATGAATGCTTCAAGCAATACAATCCAGAAGTCTAGGGTTTTTTGTTTTAACGTAGTCTCCCCTAACCTATTCACACCAAGAGGTATACATGAGGGGTGGGGGTGCGGCCACAAGTGGTATTGCACAAGCAAAACCCACCCAACCCGAATAGGACCCAACTTGGGCTTGTTTTTGGACTTGAACTCGACCAACAGGATACAAACCGACCCACCATTAAGGGGTGCGGCCTATGATGGTATACAAACCATGCCTAATATAATTAGGACTTCTACTAGGCACATTTAACCTTGTGGAGGTGCCATCCCCTTGTCTTCTATGAAATAACAATTGTTTTCAATGAAATAACAATTGTTATTTTCTGTTATTCCTTGTTTTCACCCTTCTAGCATTTGTTTTCCAGCTCCTCCTCAAGTCCATCTTCATCCATGTGCATCTCCTCTTCATGATCTCCTCTCCTCATGCTTGTGTTATCAATAATCCTGAGAATACAAATATGCATGGACTTAGGTAGTATAAAATTCTCATAATTATAAATGTTATACTCAAGTAGGAGTGAATTCACCTGTTGTTGTAATAATTTAGTCATTGATCTTGTCATGGGACCTATCCTCACTTCATCATTCTTTGTAGCAATATCATCATGTGTAACAATAGGTGAAGAGCTAGGGATGTCCTCATCGTCATCCCAGCTATCCACTGTTCTTGACGGAAGCCCATTAATCCAGTCTCTGGCTCCATCCAGCAACATTAGGGGGTGGATTTTACTGCTTCCAAGTCTGTCCCCTTGTTGATCTGAACGGCAGTATAGTAATCTGAAAGCCATGTATCTGGGTTTGTACTTCCGGTATACTTTTGGTAAGTTGGACCAACTTTGGCAAAGCCAGAATGTATAGTTATTCTTC
The DNA here is from genome assembly GCA_028641055.1 of Alopecurus myosuroides. NCBI lineage: Eukaryota > Viridiplantae > Streptophyta > Magnoliopsida > Poales > Poaceae > Alopecurus > Alopecurus myosuroides. The sequence continues at coordinate 201,357,622 of CM054060.1, forward strand.
GGATCCTGTCAGTGAAACACTTAGGTACAAAGTATAGTTATTCTTCGGAATATCTGCTGGCTGAATGGACATAAGGGGATTTGCTCCTTTCTGGCCCATTGTTGCGCGAATGCGCTCTTCCGGGATTATCCCTATTTCGTCTGTTACCGTGTCCTTTGGAATGAGGCGGAGTTCTACTCCTTGGCCTTTCTTTATTCTTAGGAGGAGTACGGGATCTCTCACGTGTGTGAGGATTTTCATGTCTTCAGGCTTTTTCAGGTGGGCGTCTCAGAGGCGGCATCATTTTTTCGTCTTTTCGGTTTTGTTCCTCCCGATCTTTACGATCACGGGGTATATTTCCGCCTTTCGGCATTTGGGATCCCGTTCTGGACGCTTCATCCCTATTGTCCGGGATTTTCTTGTCCTTCTTAGGATCTCCCATTTTGTCCTTAGAATCGCCTGAATCTCCAGGTTCTCCGGGTCCAGGGTGCTCCAGCGGCGCAAGTGGCAGTTTTGCATAGGGCCGAGTCGTCATGTAACTTCCCTGATCTTGCCTGACCTCGCTGCTGCTCTTGCAGTGCTTTACCCAGGAAAGCATACACTCCTTGCAGCTTTTCGTCTTTGGAGTACAGATCGTCATTAAGGATTGCGAATGCGGCTTCCGCGTTTTCAGCTGCGGTCTTATAGATGCGTTCGTCCTTAGCGTTTACGCCGTCAACCTGTCGTTGCTAGGAAGAGTTTTGCAACCGTTCTTTTGCTGGTAGTACATCCGGCCTTGCGATTCCGGGTAATCTCGTGGGTTTTATCCTGGACATATTCCGTCTTTCGAATTCTTCAATTTCCTCCTGTTTTGCTTTTACAGTAGCTTGGGCTTTGAGGAGATTTTCTTCCGATCAGAATATTTGTTGTTGTTGCCGCATAATGGCTTGACTTCTGGCTTCCAGCACTTCGGTGGCTCGTATGGTCCGACCGGGGTTTGGACCAGATTGATCTCGTCCTATTCCAACAATTCGGGAACAAAGATTTCTTTCTTTTTCTTCTCCATAGGTGTGACCCCGCTTGCTCCTCCGGCTTCCAAGTTTTGGCTAGCATTATCTGCCAACTTTTTCTTCTGGAGTTTGTACTGGAGTTTCTTGGCAGTCTTCTTTTTCTTCTTGGAAGAGGGAGCTTTTTTACCAGGTTCTTCCTCTATCAATTTCTTGACATCAGGGTAAATAGGGCTGGTTTCGCCATCCTCTCTTTCCTCATCTGGTGGAGGTGTTTTGGGCTCTTCCTCGTCTTCGGCATCCGAGTTATCAGTCGGTTTTGCCATAAGTACTTCATGGAAGCCCCCAGTCATAGATTTAACCTTTCTTTCGAAAGCGTCTTCATCTTCGTCTTTTGAATCTACGTCTTCATACCCGGGTTCCGACTCCAATCTTACCTTTATGGCAGCTAGTACGGAGTCGGCTTCCGAGTTCACCGTTTCATTGGCGGGTGTCGGATTTTCCACTGGCTCCATGGGATTGTTGTTTTCTGCCTCTTGCACGGGATTACTTGCTTCCTTGTTTTCAGCGACCTCAGATTGCACCATGCCAACGAAGTGAGATCTGATGGCATGCATCTCCGAAGAGGCAGCAAATTCAGGGTTTTGGCGATCTGAGCAAAATCCGTTATCATAGTTTTCTTCAACTGGGTATAGGGCGGGTGGGATAAATTTACTTCCGCCACAGAATCCCATTGCTTCTGCAGTTAATCCGATAAAGATGTTTGCAGATTCAATCAGTAAAACACAGACACTTACCAGATGATTATGTGATGGCATGTACGATCCATTGTCGAGGAAGCGCCCAACGTCGTTGTCGAATTCCAAGCTTCCGACAATTATGGTACTGCCGATTCCGCCGAGTATCCCCGTTCGAAACATAACGCCTGACGTCGCTGGCCCCACGGTGGGCGCCAAATGTCGAGACATCATAGTAGAGTTCATAGATGGGGGTACCATGAGCCTACGGATAGAGACGTGGGGGGACGTGGTAGTATGACAACCAGAAACACCGAATTTACCCAGGTTCGGTACATCGCAACTAGGCGGCGTTCCTACTCCTGCAATCTCACTAAATCAGGGCTGAAGTCTAAAGTATACAAAGTACAATGTGAGTAGGGTTTCGCTAACTCGGCGAGGATCAACTTCTTGGCGAGTTGGCTTCTAGCTAATTATATATATCTTTCTTCTCCCCCGTCTGGCTTTATATAAATAGCCGGGTTAGGGATTAAAGAAAGGAAACCTAGAATACTACGGAAAGTATCTAAATTGGAAAGCACGAATCCGCCTTCTACTCCAAGCCGCAACACTATGGGCCGTGGTCCGGGTTCTTCTAGAATCCAGCTTCTGCGCGTCAGCTTACTGGTCCGCCTAATGGACTGTGATCCATTACCAATCAGGCCACCCTGGTAATCCGGCTCTTTAGGACAATGCCGGATATACCCCTAATCGGTATATATCCGACATTTGTCGTTCTATCTCTTTAGTCTCCGTGGGATTGGTAAGGTAGGCTACACGATTTGAAAGTGAAGCTGCTGGAATCAAATCAATTTGATGATCTATTCCTCTAATGGGTGGCAGCCCCAGTGGCATATCTTGGAGAAAAACGTCCACATACTCCTACAAAATGTTAGCAACAACATGTGGCAAAGAGGGAGGCATATCTTCAAAATAAAACAGTACCTCTTTAGAAACAATTGCATAACAAACAGACGTATTGACATCCAATTCAGAAATATCAGATTTTGTAGCAAGTAAACTAGGGTGATGCAAACGAATTTCATTGGATATTTTAGAACTAGATTTATTCGAACTCTTATGTGGCATTACTTCATTAGCAACAATCTGATTCTCACTCTTTTGTTTCTCCTCGTTTTTTGCTCTACTAGCTCTAGCAAGATCATATCTTAAAATAGTTTCAGGAGTCATGGGTGTAAGACCAATTTTCTTTCCATTATGCACAAGAGTATATTGATTAGTTTTACCATTATGAACAGATTCTTTATCAAATTGCCATGGTCTACCAAGTAACAGCGAACAAGATTGCATAGAAACAACATCACAATCAACAAAATCAGGATATGTCCCAATAGTAAAATGCACACGTGTAGTACGTGTTACCTTAAGTCTACCTGTGCTGTCGAACCATTGATTGTGGTACAGATGAGGATGCTGTCGTGTAGGTATAGAAAGCTTCTCCACCATCTCCGTTCTATCCAAGTTGTTATAGCTCCCACAATCAATAATGATCCGAATAGCACGCTCCTTGACAACATTGCGGGTTTGAAATAAATTATGGCATTGATCTTGTTCGTCTTTACTCAATTTCACTTCCAAGCTGCGTCTCCATGTCCTGGGCATGAGTGGACACCAACTTCTCAAAGTGCTCGTACAGCTCCTTATTCGTCATGGCGTTCACCTCGTCATCTGCCATGATTAGTGCATAACAAGAAACAAAATATTGTCCTACGAGTTACTAAAATATGGTGGAAATCACGCAATTCGTCAAGCAAAAAACAAAATTCTTACAAGTTCCTTACCAAGCAGTAGAGCTTTACGGCAACCACAAGAATCAGCACCCAAAGATTGGACAAAGCGATTACCAGGTTAGGCATAATGTACGGACTAGAAATCTGTGAAGCTTTGGGAGGCTTATATATAGTAGCAAAGATTAGCAATAATCAGTTCAGGAATGCACGTTGAATAAACGCTCAAAGACGATACTTGTGCTAGTCCTAGGCTAGGCCGTATTAGAGCCGCGAGCCTAAAACACCAACGAAGTCACGACGCTGCAACAACAAGCAACAATGAACTATGCACTGGAGGTCTCTATATTGTTCTTTTGCTCAAAATACCGTGCAAACTAGCAGAAAAATACTATGAACACAACTGTCAGAAACTCCTCCCCGAAGGCTAAAAATAGGATAGCCTCGAAAAAATCTGTCCAAATTTTTCGGAAATTCTGGGCAGTGCTCAGAAAAGCGCGCGCGGAGCGGAAAAAAATTACTATAATGGCGAGTGTCTCAAAACGCTCCCGGGAAGCTAAAAATAGTATAGCCCCGATTTTTTTTTTGGACGAGCTCCCAGACTCTTTTTTTTCGACTTATGCTCTCCGACGATGAACCCGATACGAACTCTAGTTACAGAGGAGACACGAAACTACAAATAGAAAAAGCCCTAAACCGAATAGGAAGAGTCTCGCAGCAGGGCTGTAAGCGCGGGTGGTATATGCGGTGAAGCGGATGGCGGTGGGTACATGGATAGTGGTGGATATATGGATAGTAGCGGTGGAAGTTTGGTGGATGACGGCGTTGATCTGCAAGCGTGCAAGTCGATGCGGCGGCGGCGATGACTATATGTGAACAGAACTCGCAACTCTATAGGAACTAGACTGATGCAGCACACCCTATTCCACCAAGCCCATCACCGAGTGGACCAATGACAAGATCACGAGCTAAGGCAATACATGATAAGGTGAACTCAATCCTCTCTCGCTATGCCTTCGATGACTTGGTGAATGGTGCGCTACCTCATGGATCCACCCTTTGCGTACTCAGGTTGGAGCCCACCAAGGAACCCCAAGAACGTGCCCAAGACGATGCCCAAGAAGCCATGGAAGATGCCCAAGATGAAGACACCGAAGAAGAAGGAGAGAAGAAAGAGGAGGAGGGGTGCCGGAAACCCGGCCTCTAGCCCGTCCAGGTCGGTCTCCAGGACGGCAACATAACTGAGACGGCCGGCCTCCAGCCAGGCCCAGGCCGGCCTCCAGGACAACGACCTAACAGAGCCGGCCGGCCTCTCTGCGCGCCCAGGCTGGCGCCCTGCCCGAGCAGCCCGGCCTCCACCCTGGCCCAGGCCGGCCTCCCTGCATCTTCAGGCCGGCCACCAACCCGAGCCGCCCGGCCTCCAGCACAGCCAGGCCGGCCTTTAGGCCGGCTTTCCTGCCAGCTCGCAAAAGTGGGTGAAACCCCACCTTTTCACCCCACCTACCCCCTAGGCTATATAAGAGACACCCTTGGACCAGATCTTGGTTAGAGATGAATTTATAACTTTGAGCTTTTGGTCTTGTATCCCTCTTGTGAGGCTACTCCTATGGTTGTACCTAGAACTGTACCAAGGCTACTCCTATAATTTGTATCTAGGACCGTATCAAGGCTACACTAGGTTACCTATCCTTTCCCCTTGGGCATCAGTTAGGGACTTTCCAATCTATCTCAACTAATCCTTGAGGTTCTATTGGCGTGGTGGACCGGCCACGTGGTGTTGATAAGGTGAGTTTGGTTAAATCGATCGTCCCGCAAGCGGCCGTTGCGGCTTAGTGGACGGGATATTTGAGATCTTTCAGTTCCTGCTAGTTGTCCTCTTTGTTCTTCTCGTGTTCATCGTTCGTTCTTCATGTTCTTGGTCGATTCATGAAGATCGGGCCACCCTAGAGGTTTACCCTCCATATCATCTGGTATCCAGAGCTAGATTGACATGAACCACTATCCCCCTTTCCACCCAATTGTTCTTCTACCACCAAAAATTTGAAAATTTCACCAAAAATAGCCAAAAAAGGATTTCGACCGACCTGTGGATTTGTTGAGTTTTTCGTGGATTTGATCCGTGGATTTGTTGCTTGATACCATTCCCCACCTTTCTAAGCAGCCACTTTTCCCGATTTTGTCCAAAATTTTCTTGGATTTGGAAGGAATTTTTAATTTGAGCAAAAATCTTAGAAAAATCCTTCTCTTCGATTCTTGGACAGATTTTCAAACGTTTTTTCCTTGTCGTTGTTGGTCCTATTTGAGTGACTCAAGTTTCCACGCGAAGACCAAAACATCATCTACGCATCTACACCAACGGATCGACACGACATTGACAACCATCGACCGCAAGTCCGAGATCATCCACAAGATAGGTATAACTTGCTTCCGCTTGAACTAACTCATTGTTTGTGTACCTTGCCCGATTCGGACTAGCTCTTTTACATCGCTTGGCATCGCATTAGTGGCACCGACAGTGCGTGTTTGGCACTTGTGAGAGAATAGTTTCAAGTATTCATTGGAATTTTGGAATCATCAAAAAGAGAAAATAAAAAAGAGAAAAATAGGCATAAGATTGATGCCAATTGCTATCACTTGTAGGAACGTGTAGCTTCACGTCGCAAAAGAGAAGAGAGTGACCGGTTGCCATGGTGCGAATCTTGTTGCCTCTTATAGTTTGCGGTTTGAGCTAGCGTCCTCCTTGCGTTGGTGTGGTATTGAGCTTAGTCTTCGATAGGAACATTTCGTCTCCGCTCGTCCATTGGCTGCACTAACCCTATTTATCCCTTGTGTGTGTGTGTTCCATTTTTGTTTCCTCCACTAGGTTTGGTTCTTTTACTAACATGTCATTTCGGTTTTTCTCCATGTATGACAACAAACTTTTCTTCGTATTTGTTGTTTTTCCTTGCCACTTTTCCCGCCCAGTTCCCTTCCACATAAAGTGTGTGTGTTGTCGTTTGCGGTTTACTTTAGATCTTTTTAGAATCACTTTGGACATACGCCCTACACATTGGCTCGTCACTAGCCTCAATACGACCAAAAAAGGTAGCGTTGGGTAAGTGAGACATACATTTCTTCATATCACCCTTGTGTGTTTTTGAGATGGCTAGGGAAAGAGTGTTCACAAGTCCGAGCTCGGAAGATGAAGGAAACCCTTTCTTCAACGACAACGACAACGCCTACCACAACTTCGTCACCCACAACAACCATTTCCAACTCCGCCAACTCGTGAAGGATGGATTGGAGCGCTATGAACATCGACTCCAAGCACAAGAGGCTGGATTGAATGATCAAATGACGCGCATCAACATCAACTTGGCAAACCTTGCCAACCGCCATGGATCATCATCGCCCTCAAGGTCTAGACGTTCAAGTCACCACACTCAAGATCATCACCAAGCTCGTAGCCATGATCACAACCCCAACATGGTGGATGGTGAACAACCACAACAAGGACCGCAACAACAACAACCACCACCACCTCCTTTGCCACAAGCTCCTCGACGACATTGGTATGACGATAGATCGCCATCACCACCACCTCGACACCGCCAAGGCCGTGGTGACTCTTCAACATCACCCTTGATGACCGGAACTTCGACAACATCAACACCCACCTCGAAAAGATCGGAGGCTACCATCGGAGGCTACCAAGGCGCAATGATTTTGTGGATGGCGCTCGCCAACATCGGAGGCTACCAAGGCGCAATGTGCGTCACCACCACAATGACCGCCAAGAGCAAGAGCGTCCTCAGCAACCTCGCCAAGAGCAAGAACTCCATCAACACTATCACCGTGAACATGAGCGTCCTCAACAACAATACCGTGACAATGATGATAGTGAACGATGTGAAGCAAGACCCCACCGTCATCACCAACTCCATCCTAATGACAACCGGTGTCATCCTCCTCGCCATGAACGCCAACGCCAAGACAATGAGGATGACCCATATGATCTTTCACCTCCTATCTATGATGAAGACCCACATGAGCGACCACATCGACAACATGAAGACAACAACATGAGTGCCCTTCGCTTCAACGTTCCAAAGTTCAATGGTGAAAATGATCCTGAAGAATATCTTGCTTGCGCTCTCAAGGTAGACAATATCTTCGGCATCCACAACTTTAGTGACAAGAAGATGGTTGCTATGGCTTCTTTGAAGTTTGAAGGTTATGCACTCTGATGGTGGGACCGTCTCCAAGCGGAAAGAGTTCGCAACCGGATTGCTCCTATTGAAACTTGGAATGAGATGAAGCAATTCATGAATGCTTGATTTGTTCCTGCACACTACAAGCGTGACCTCTTCAAGAAGCTTCAAGAGCTTAGACCAGGTTTGAAGTCGGTTGATGAGTACTACAAGGAGATGGAGACTGCTTTAACAAGAGCGCATGTGATGGAATCTCAAGAGCAAACAATGGCCCGCTTCCTCAATAGCCTCAACTATCCCATAAGGAAGATTGTCGAGTATCAACTATATGACAACACCGTTTCTCTTGTACATCAAGCTCTCAAGGCCGAACGCCAAATTGCGGAAGACCTCAAGTACAACAAGCAAAATGCTTACTTTGCATCAAGGACCTCTTCTTCGTCTCCAATGACACAAGCTACAACACCGACCAACACCAAGAGTACTTCTAGAGCTCCTAATGCTACCAACAAGTCTCTGAAGGGAATATGCCCGAGAGGCAATAATAAAATGGTTATTATCTTATTCCTTGTTTATGATGAATGTTTATTTCTCATGCTAGAATTGTATTAACCGGAAACATTGATACATTTGTGCTTAATAAACAAACAATGGTTCCTAGTAAATCATCTCTTTTAACTAGCTCGTTGATTAATAGATGATCAAGGTTTCCTGACCATGAACATTGGATGTTGTTAATAATGAGGTCATATCATTAGAAGAATGATGTGATGAACATAGACCCAATATCAAGATAAAAATACGATCAAGTCATTTAGTTTATATTGTTATATCTTGCATACGAAGTAACTTATTCCTTAGACCATGAGATCATGTCAATCACTGATACCGGAAGGGTGCTTTGATGTCATCAAACGTCACACCGTAACAGGGTGACTATAACGGTGCCGTTAGGTATTCGGAAAGTATTAGTTGAGGATCATGGATCAAGAGTGGGATTTTTCCATCCAAAATGACGGAGAGATATACTCTGGGCCCTCTCTGTGATATCACATCGACACCGCTTGCAAGCACGTGATATGATCACAAGGATGTTATATCATGTTAACGAGAAAAGAGTACTTGTTGGTAACGAGATTAAAACAAGGTATGGTTGATACCAATGATCGAATCTCGGGAAAGTAAAATATCGCGAGACAAAGGGAATTAGTTACGACGTTGTTGGTTCACACGATCACGAGAGTCATCGTTGAATATATAGGAGTCATCACGGATCTCCAGATCCCGCTGATGATTATTGATCGGAGAGGTGTCTCGATCATGTCTATGTTATTCGCGAACCATAGGGTGACACACTTAAGGTTCGGTGACACATTTGAGAGGATACAGAATATCGGAGAAAAGTTTGGACAACACCTAAATTGTTTCGGGGAATATTGAAATAGTCACCGGAATTGTTTCGGGTAATTTTGAAATAGTTCAAGGGGATTCTTATCAAATGGTTGTTAATAGATTTAACAACTAACTCAAGGGGTTATATGTTAATGTTTGTTAATGGATTAACAAATATTAAAATATAGAAATAAAATTGTTTTATTTATTTATTAAAGAAAACCCTTGGGATTTTGAGTGGGAATTAATGGAAGAATGAGTGGGTTGAGTGGAGACTCCACTCACATGATGAGGGAGAGGTGGAGACACCCAAAAATTCGTGGCTGTCATCCCGTCCTATATAAGGAGGGGTGTAAGCTCCCTCTCCCACACGCACACACACTTGTGTCATCTCTTCCTCCCTCCTGCCGCAGCTCCACTACTTGTTCGTGCGCTTGGCGAAGCCCTGAGCAATGATTTTCTCCACCCACACCACGCCGTCGTGCTGCTGGAGTTCCGAGGGATCCTCTACTTCCGCCTCCCCGCTGGATCGAGGGAACGGAGTTCGTCATCAACCGTACGTGTGACCGATCACGAAGGCACCGCTGGATTGTGGTGCACATCTTCTCGCTATCGGGATCAGTGTGAGTATGACTACGCCAACAACGAGATTTTATCTTGTAACGCTTTGTGTCTTCGAGGGTATGTGTTCTCCTTAACCCTCTCTTTGCCCGTTGCACTTCGTCTCCTAGATTAGATCTTGGCCTTTCGGGTGTCTCTTGCGTAGGAAATTTTTTGTTTTCTATGCAACGAACCCTTCAGTGGTATCAGAGCCGGATCTATGCGTAGATGTTTTGTACGGGTAGAACACATAGGTGTATGTGTGAGTTGATGATCATGTTATTACCTCCTTGATTATTTTATGATCTTAGTGGCATAGTGGGATGAAGCGGCCCGGACTAACCTTACATGTCCACGTACATGAGACTTGTTCCACAACTAACATGCAACTTGTATTGCATAAGTGGCTTGCGTGTGTCTGTTTCTCCTACTATAGTTAAGATCTAATCTGCGAAGGGTTGTTAAAAATGTGTTTATCAACGTTGTGGTTGATGTTCGTAGGTATGAACGACTCTATCCTCGAAAGCCCTAAGCCACGTAAAATATGCAAAAATAAATTAGAAGCGTCTAACTAGTTTTTGCTGGGCATGTGATGTGATATGGTCAATGTTACAAATTTCATTATGAGATGATCTCTTTTGTAAATTATTGATATAATGGAAGGTATCCATATGGTTGTCTTATTATTAATGGACAATCAAGATTGGGGTACAATGGTACTTGTTACCATGCTGGTGGAATGATGGAGATCATACCAATGCACATGATGGAGATCAAGTGCAAGGAGGACCATATCATATCACATTATCCTGACATGTGATGTTAATCCTTTTTATGCATCTTGTTTTGCTTAGATAGTGACGGTAGCATTATAAGATGATCCCTCTCACTTAATATCAAGATAATAATGTGTTCTCCCTTAAGTATGCACCGCTAAGAAAGTTCGTCGTTTCGAGACACCACGTGATGATCGGGTGTGACAGACTCAACGTTCGCATACAACGGGTGTTTTCAAGCCTAGCATGGAAGAAAAACCCCTCCCGGCATGAGGGCCCGGCCAGGCCGGCTCCCTCCTCCTCAGACCGGCCCCCCTCCCGAGTGCCCCGGCCTCCACCCCGGCCTCGGGCCGGCCTCCTCCCCCTCCAGGCCGGACCCCCACCCGAGAGGGCCAGCCTCCACCCCGGCCTCAGGCCGGCCCGTCCCAGGCCAGCCCCAACTTCCCCACCACGGCCTCAGGCCGGCCGGCAGCCAGCCCCAGGCCGACGCGCCTGGCCCCCCCCCCACGGCCCCAGGCCGGGCTCAGGGCCGGCCCCAGGCCGGCGTGCGCCTGGGGGCGCCCCTCTGCCTCCACCCCAGTCCCATGGCCGGCCAGGCTGGGCTCAGGGCCGGCCCCAGGCCGGCGTGCTCCTGGAGGCGCCCCTCTGCCTCCACCCCGGCCCCATGGCCAGCCAGGCCGGGCTCCCAGGCTGGCGTGGGCCAAAATGCACGCAAATGACGCCTTTTCGACCCTGTTTTCACCTGCTTTGACCCCCGGCTATATAAGGACGACCCCGAGCTAGATCTAGGGTTTTAGAGTTGAATTTAGAACATTTGGAGATCAGCTCTCTTGTATCCCTCTTTGAGGAACTACTCCTACGGTGTGTACCTAGGAACGTATCAAGGCTACTCCTCGACGTTCGTCGAGGATCGTATCAAGGCACATCCCAACTACGTGTCCTCTCCCTATAGGGTTTCAGTCAAGAGTTGTCCAATCTTCCTCTCGCTTATCTTGAGGTTCTATTGGCGTAGTGGTACCGGCTACGGGTGTGAGACGGTTTGTATCAAGGTGAGTTCAGTTGGATCGATTGTTCCGTAGGCGGCCCTCGGGGCTTAGTTGACGGGAGGTTGGATCTTTCGGTTCTTGCGATTTACCCCGATTTGTGTGTTTCCCCGCGATTCCCCCACGTTCCCCCTCGATTCCCCATCTCGTGTTCTTGTGTTCTTCGTGTTCTTCGTTCGTTCTTCGTCGATTCGTGAAGATCGGGCCAATCTAGGAGTCCAACTCCATATCAACTCCCCACCTTTTCCACCAATTTTTCTTCTACCACCATAAATTTCGAAAATCTCACCAAAAATAGCCAAAAATGATTTCGACCGATCTGTTGATTTGTTGAGTTTTTCGTGGATTTGATCCATGGATTTGTTGCCTAAGACCATTCCCCACCTTTCTATTCAGCTACTTTTCCCCAATTTGTCCAAAAAAATTCTCGATTTTGAAGGAATTTCGAATTTGAGCAAAAATCACAGAAAATATCTGCTCTTCGATTTCTCGATAGATTTTGAAACTTGCTTTTCTTCGTCGTTTTTTATCTGAATTGAGTGCAACAAGTTGTCACGCGAAGACCACGATACCATCTACGCTACCACATCAATGGATCGCCACGACATCGACTTCCACCGGCCGCAAGTCCGAGATCATCAATAAGAGAGGTATAACTTGCTTCCGCTTGACCCAACCCACCCATTGTGTACCTTACCTATTCGGACTAGTTCCTTTACACCGCTTGGCATCGCATTTGTGGCACCGAGAGTGCGAGTTTGGCGCTTGTGAGAGATTAGCTACGAGTATGCATTGGCATTTTGGAATCCATCAAAAAGAGAAAATAAAAAAAAGGGAGAAAAAAGAAAAAGAAGCAAAGGATCGATGCCAATTGCTATCCATTGTAGGAACGTATAGCTTCGCATCGCAAAAGAGAAAGAGTGACCGGTTTCCACGGTGCGAATCTTGTTGCCTTTTCAATTTTGAAGTTTGAGCTAGCGTCCTCCTTGCGTTAGTGTGGCATTGAGCTTTGGTCTTCGTTTGGAACATTTCGTCCTCGCTCGTCCATTGGACGCACTAACCCCATTTATCACTTGTGTGTGTGTGTTCCACCATATTTCCATCCACTAGGTTTGGTTTTTGTGCTAACTTTTCTTTGGTTCTTCTCCACGTTTTACAACAAACTTTTCTTCGGTTTTGTTGATTTTCCTCGCCACTTTCCTAACCCATTTGCCTTCCATATAAAGTGTGTGTGTTGTCGTTTGCGATTTCTTTCGATCTTTTTGGATTCGCTCTTGACATACCGCCCTACACCTAGGCTCGTCCACTAGCCTCAATACGACCAAAAAAGGTAACGATGGGTAAGTGAGACATCCATTCCTTCAATATCACCCTTGTGTGTTTTTGAGATGGCTAGGGAAGGAGTGTTCACAAGCCCGAGCTCGGAGGATGAAGGAAACCCATTCTACAACGACAATGCTTACGCCAACTATGTCACCCATAATGACCATTTCCAACTCCGTGAACTCGTCAAGGACAGGTTGCAACGCTATGAGCATCGACTCCAAGAGCAAGAGGCTAGGTTGAATGATCAAATGACGCGCATCAACATCAACTTGGCAAATCTTGCCAACCGCCGTCATTCATCATCATCCTCAAGGTCTCGTCGCTCAAGCCACCACAACCAAGATCTTCACCAAGCTCGTCGCCATGATCGCAACAACAACATGGAGGATGGTGGACAACCTCAACAACCACAACCACCTCCTCAACAACCACAACAACCCCCGCGACGACATTGGTATGAAGATAGCTCGCCATCACCACCTCCGCGACATCGCCAAGGCCGTGGTGACCCTCTTCAACAACCACAAAGCCCGGACCTTCGACAACATCATAATCCACCTCCACAAGGCCACTCTCAAGACTATGGCTACAATTATTTCGTGGAAGGTGCTCGTCAACATCGAAGGCCACCAAGGTGTAATGCACATCCCAACAACAATGACTGCCAAGAACATGATCGTCCTCAACACCCTCGAGATGAAGAAGTGCTTCCGCAACGCCCTCACCAAGAACAAGAACTTCCTCGACACCAACACAATGACACTGATGATAGTGAACTCCGTGAAGAAAGACTCTGTCACCGCCAACAACCACCTCCTAATGACCACTGGCGTCATCCTCCCCATCATGTTCGCCACCGCCAAGACAATGAGGATGACCCCTATGATGATTCACCGCCCGTCTATGATGAAGATCCCCATGAGCGACACCATGAGCGACCCCATCGTCAACAAGAAGATAACAACATGAGTCCCTTTGTTTCAATGTCCCAAAGTTCAATGGTGAGAATGACCCCGGAGAATATCTTGCTTGGACTCTCAAGGTAGACAAGATCTTCGGCATTCAGAACTTCACCGACAAGAAAATGGTTGCCTTGGCATCTTTCGAATTCGAAGGCTATGCACTCTTATGGTGGGATCGTCTACAAGACGAAAGAGTCCGCAACCGCATTGCTCCTATTGCCACTTGGAATGAGATGAAGCAATTCATGCATGCTCGGTTTGTTCCTCCACACTATAAGCGTGACCTCTTCAAGAAGCTTCAAGAACTTCGTCAAGGTTTGAAGTCCGTTGATGAGTACTACAAGGAAATGGAGACATCTTTGATTCGAGCTCATGTGATGGAATCTCAAGAACAAACAATGGCCCGTTTCCTTAATGGCCTCAACTATCCTATAAGGAAGATCGTTGAGTATCAACCGTATGACAACATTGTGGCCCTTGTCCATCAAGCTCTCAAGGCCAAACGTCAAATTGCGGAAGATCTCAAGTACAACAAGCAAAAGGCTTTCTTTGCCTCAAGACCCTCCTCTTCGTCTCCAATGACACAGGTCACTACTCCAACCAACAACAAGAGCACCTCTAGAGCTTCTAGTGCTCCCAACAAGACTCCTCAACCGTTCAAGAAACAAGTGCCTCCCACCACCACTTCGAGTGCTCCTCAAGTCAAGTCAAGCACTATAACTTGCTTCAAATGTGGTGCAAGTGGCCACAAGTCCTTCGAGTATTCCAACAAGATGATCATGATAGTTAACCAAGACGGTGAACGTGATTCCATGAGTGAAGGCGAATACTATGCCTTGCATCAAGTTGCTCTCAACTCCTTGGACGTGCGCAATAATGATGAAGAAAGTGTCTATTTGTCGTGGTGGTATCACGGTAGATGCCATAGGATGGCTAAGGTGTTGGGGCCGATGGACGCTGGAGGTATCCGGCGAGGGATCGCACGGCGAGTAGCCGCGCGTAGGTATCTCTAGCACTGCAAACAACAAGATCTACCCAGGTTCAGGGCCCTCGTGTGGAGGTAACACCCCTACTCCTGCCTCTCTCTATATATGTGTGATCTCCGAGTAGCCACAGTACAAAGTATGTCTCTTGGCCGAGTAGCCACTCGGCTGTTCTCTCTAGCTTTAGTGCTGGTTCTAGCAATAAAATGCGAAGTGAAGCAACGTCCCTCGCGTAGGAGGGGGCAGGGAACCTTATATACTGGTGCCCAACCGAATAAAGAAAGACTATAAGGTACACTTGATGGGACATGCCCACTGCAGGGACAGCGCACGCCTCCGGCTTCTCGCTGACGCGGGTGCGGGAAGTCGTCGCGCCGTTCGGCAGATGGGACCTGTCCACCCTGTCAGTGACATATAGTAGGCCCCTAGGCGTGTCCTGTCCCCTCTGTCAGTGACAGGACTTGACAGGCGCCTACCTCACTGTAGCCACGCCGTAGTGCGGATAATCACGCGCTCCGTAAGTTGAACCGCACGCCGGTACGGACGCATGATACGCGAGATCCCTTGTCAGAACGGCTCCATTGACTTCTTGCCCGAGTAGGAACGCAGTCCCTCTACTCGGACCACTTGACCGCTATCCGGTCGAATACAAACTTGCTCAATATCTTCTCTTGGCCTTTAATACTTATGACCGGATAGAGACTACCGGGTAGAGGGTACCCGGGTAGCCACCAACCCGGCCAACAGTACCCTGATCCTTGCCTTTTACAACTTGCCTTACCCCTACTCGGGGGTAACCCCCCGACATTAGTCCCCGAAGCTGGTAGAGTCCAGTGAACTTGTTCATAGGGCCCTGCCAGCTTAAACCAAATTGTCTTCTTGAAGCAGTAATGCCGAGTTGCACCCCCACCTGGGTCGAGGACTCCTTCTCTTCTTCCTTGTAGCCTAGCAGAGCAATCTCTCTACTGCGTGGCCTAGTAAAAAGACTTAGTGACATTTCAAACGCGATCCCGCTGGATTGGACCAAATCCACCTCTCCGTGTCGCTATTGGGCACATGTCAAACCCCTGCGCCCTCGACGCCTCGGTGCCAGGGACACGGCAGGGTACGCTCCAGTCTCTGCAACTAGGGCCCACGGCCCATTCGGTCATGTCGAACGGATACACGAGAGCCCATGATATGGAACGTGGGATTAACTGCGCCCGTTACGCGCGCGTTTCGTGCTGTGTGCGTTTCTAACAGGCAGTTAACCCATGCCGCACGATCAATGCCCACGATTGATCCAGTAGTAACTGCAACGCGCGGGGAGAAATAAATACCCCGTGCCGCCCACTCCTTCTCGAGCCGGCTGGGAGGGATCGGACGTCACCTCCGAGGACTGCCAGTGGTTAGTCAACACGCGCCGCATCCCTCCCGGCGTCGTCTGCCGGCATCTAGGTACCGAGCTCATCCCGAAACCTGACAAGGACGAGTACGTCGTCTTCATCTCCCATTTGAAACGTGGCTTCGGCCTTCCCATCTCGAACTTCCTCTCCGAGTTCCTCAATCCTTTCGGCCTCCAGCCGCATCACCTCCCACCAAACGCCATCCTCATGCTCTCCATACACGCCGTCGTGTGTGAGGCCTTCTTAGGTGTCTACCCAAAAATCCACACATGGGAAAGATACTTCTTCCTTCGCAAACAAAGTGTTCCCGATCCTGGGAACACTGAGAACGCTCACGCGATGACCCAGACGGGTAGCGCAATGATGTTGCAGCGCAAGACCGGGTACCACCCGAGAGTCAAAGGATTGGAAACCGTGCGCAAGTGGCAGCGCGGTTTCCTTTACGTGAAGAATGTTGCCGCCGAAGAGGGGAAGCCCATCGAAGACCGGATAGGGCTCCCAAGGTTCCAGAACACACTGCCCACCGGGCAGCACTGGGGCTACGATCCCAAGAAGACCATCCCGAACGTCCTCCAGGTTGAGAGACGCTTGACCGAGTTGATCTCGGAAGGGTTCCTTCAGGACGATCCCATCGCCTGCTGGATATCACGCCGGGTACTCCCGCTCCAGCACCGGGTACACAAGATGTGCCACATGGGAGGACCCCGTGACTGCACCAGGACAACGACGTTCGAGCTCAGCAAGGCTGAGGTGGCCATCTGGGACAGGTCCATCATGCAGACCTCGCTCTCTGATAACTGGGCTTACGACTTCATGCCGTATAGCCGCACCAAGCCCATCGAACAGGTTAGCGCTCTATGCTTTGTGTTTGCACCCTGATACCGAATAGGTAGTTTCTCAGCTTTATAAGCTTCATGATTGCATGCTGCACCGAGTAGGTCATCACACTTATACTTTTGGCTCTATATGCTTTGTGTTTGCATGCCGTGCCGGGTAGGATTACTTAGCCTAATATGCTTTGTGTTTGCATGCTAACTCGAGTAGAACTCCTTAGCCGAGAACTCAACTCGCTGTGCTTCATGCTTTGCCTCAATAGCACATTGATCGCCAGCGAGAAGAAGACAACGAGTTCTTCGAGGCCAACTGGTCCAAGGACCGAGAAGAGGACGACGTGACCGCCTACGACACCCAAGACACCTTGTGCATCCCTCACGCCAATCAGCTTGGTAAGCCCCGAGTTGATGCGTTTATTCGGGATTGGTCCGAAGATGAGGAAGGTGATTGAGTTCACCTCTCTGTCTGCTAGCAGTAAACTTCAACTCTCTTTCCTTGCTTGCTTTAACTCCTTTCTTTTTCTACTCTGCAGAGGACCCCGAGTTGGACGACGAGGATGAAGTCCTGATTGTCGATCTGACTTTCGGTGGCCGCTCCCAACACTCGAAGAGAGTTGGCAGTGGTGCCCAGGCACCTGCCCCCAAGAAGGCCAAGAAGACAGCCGTTCCCAAGACCGGTGCTTCCAAGAGAGGAAAGCCCCCACCCTCAAAGGGTAAGTATTCCTTCGAGTAACCTTAACTTATTGCCGTTTCCTGTTGCACCTTTCCCTTGGTTCCCTTCTCTGTTTTCTAGTCTTGTACTATTCTTTCTTCCAGCACGGCTCTTGATGCGGATGCCGCTACCTCGTCCGCTCCTCAGACGCGGACAACCCCGCCCCAAGAGGAGACCGTTCATCTCTCGGATGACGACGAGAACCAAAGGCCACGGGGAAGGGCGCGTGCGTCCTCCCCAGTTGATGAAGAACCAGATACTGGCGCCGAGAACAACGGCGCCAGGGTAGAGATAGACCTCACCACCGAGTAGTCGTCGCCTTACGCGCGGCCAACTGCTCGGGAAGCTGCCAACGACGAGATGTCGCCGTGTCCCTCAGCTGCATCAGCTGGGGAAAACACTGAACACGCTGTCGAGCAGCAGCAAGAAGACAATGTTGCAGAGCAGCAAGACCTCCATGCTGCAGAACAAGATGATCCCGCGGCCGGGCCGCGGGTAGAAGACACTGTTGATACAAGGCCAGACCCCGCTGCGGAGCAGCGGGTAGAAGAAGATGTGGTGGAGCCAACCCACCAGGACCAAGTGCAGCCAGGCGCTGCACCGAGTAGCCGGCCTCCTGCGCCGCCAACTCTGCAGGTGACTCCACCTAGTGCGCCTGTTCCTCCACCAACTCAACCAGCACCAAAACCTCCTCAATCTACTCTGCAAGTGCCACCAACTGCTTCTCGGCCATACCCTACTCCAAGCACCAGGAAGATCATCAAGTCTGGAACCGAGCCCACCCGGCAACAGCCAAAGCGCAGCGCTTCGCAAGCCGGGCAGCAGATGCCGCCTCCCAAGCCACGAGGTGATCAGTCTGGGAAGCAGGTGAAGAGCACTCAATTGACTCTCACCGTGCCCACCTCTAGCGCCAACCCGGATGCCTCTGACATCGAGAAGCAGAAAGCTGGCGCTATCTACCCCGAGTATATGATGACTTTGTCGCAGCGCCACCAAATCTCACTATCCAAGGGAGAGAAGCGACTAGCCGCTCTCAAGGAAGGCCAAGCTGTAGGATCAGCCACCAAGTCCAAGGGGAAGAAGGCAGCGACTCCCGAGCTCTTTTCGCACGGCGAAGAAGACGACGAGATTGAAGGAGAAGGCCTCACTGCCATCTTGGACCGAGTAGGCTTCGTTGATCAGGCCTGGAACAGCAAGGCTGCATGGTAACCCTACTTGGAACGGTATGGAGCTGGGTCAGATCGACCACTACTGCACCGACTGGAACAAAGCTGATGTTGGTTCTGTCGCCATGACGGTTGCCAGCCCTGCCTGCACCCTTGCCGGAAAGCTGTTCGTTATGCGCAAGAACATCGAGGATATCGAGCAGAGCTACGTGGTAAGTATTTCTTCTCCTTCTTGCATTTTCCAAGTTGCTGGTTGCTTCTTTCTCTTCTCGTTTTCTCTTTTCCTCTTAGGCATTCCCCCAGTCCCCGAGATTCAGGCCGAGTAGGTGAAGACTCAACCGAGTTGACATCTACTCGGGCCAAATCTTCCAAAAGACTTACACTTTTTCTCTTCTTCTCTGCAGGATAGCGTCCAGAAGAGGACCAGGGTTTTCCGTCGGCTACTCTGGAACCACCGCATCGCCAAAGATCGCCTCCAGGCTCTGGAAGCCGACAAAAAGGATAGTGAGGCGATAGAGCAGGCGGCCCTGGAACGCACACTCCAGAGCTCTGAGGTCGAAGGTAAGCTTCTAGCATCTCGGTTTGCGCGTTTTGTGTTTACGCCCGTTTTTGCTTTTTGCTTCATAGCTGTTTTCTCAGCAGGCAAGCTCAAGGACTTGGTGGAAAAACACCGAGACTGCGAAGTTTTCGCCGCTTCCGCCCAGAGCAAGATCGCTACTCTGGAAGGTGAGCCTTCTTCTCTCTTCTCTGCAATTGTATCTTCTTTCTTGTCTACTCTACTGACAATGTTGTTCTTCTCGCAGAAGAGTATAAAAAGTTCCGAGAGCAACACTTGGAGTGCCTCATGCCCGCTGAGGTGCAACAGCAACTGGTGACCCGGGAACTGGAGATTGAGAAGGAGCGCAAGACTGAGAGAGAAGAATACGAGCAGCTCCAAGTCGATCTCCAAGCCGCGCTCCAGACTGCTATCAACCACGTCAGCGAGAAGAAGGAGATCGAGAAGACCGCCAAAGCCGAGAAGCAGGCACTTGAGCTGGAGATCCGGGTGCTGAAGGACCACAACTCGGCTCTCGAGACCTACATCACGGAGTCGCGCCGCCTACATGCGAAGCATGTCTCAGATGAGACCGACTGGCACAGGAAGCTCGGAGCAATTGTGCTTGAGATGAAATGTAAGTTGTCATTACCCGCTATCCTGTTTGCCTTTTTTTCTCTCTGCCCTCTTCTATTCTGTTTTTCTTCTTCCCGGCTTCTGTTTCTGACCTAACTTTAGGCCCTGCTGATTTAGATGTCTTCCCGGAGCTTCATGCTGCTGGTATAACTGCTGCGGAAAAAGCAAGGAAAGCC
The DNA here is from genome assembly GCA_028641055.1 of Alopecurus myosuroides. Lineage (NCBI taxonomy): Eukaryota > Viridiplantae > Streptophyta > Magnoliopsida > Poales > Poaceae > Alopecurus > Alopecurus myosuroides. The sequence goes on from CM054060.1 coordinate 201,377,826, forward strand.
AGGGCAGCAGCTGGTCTTAGCCTAGATGATGACTCCACCATCTCGGACCTTCTTGCCAACCTGAAGACGCAGGTGCATTCCCTCAAGGGCCTGGGCACCACCACGGTGGCCACGGCAATCAACCTGCACAAACTGTTCTGGCCAGGAAGAGATGTCCCAGAAACTTTCCAATGAATAGCCGAGAACCTGAGCGGAGTCAAGGCTGAACTCAAGAAGTGGCGTGCTTCCGCAGCTCGGGCAGGAGCTGACGAGCTGCTGCACTTCATCCTTAGCTGGTACGAGAATCTGGACCTCCAAAAGATCAGCGAGCGCCGTGAAGACTCCAAGTGGACTGACGATACGGATTGCGTCGCTCTCCGAAAGGAGGTGGCCTATGAGATCGCCTCCTACGCCAAGACCAGCGTCTAAATCGATGGCCTCACCGAGCCGGATACGGACGTTGGAGAAGGCGATGATGAAGATGACGATGATGAAGACGATGACGAGGCCGAGGAGGGTGCCGGAGATGAGGGAGCCGAGCAGGAGGAGACCAAGGAGGCGGAGGAATCCGAGCAGCAGGGCAACACGGAGGAATCCGAGTTGGCCGCCAACGCGGGTGTCGAGCAGCCGCAGACCGCCACTCAGGAGGACACCATCACCCCCGAGATGGTGATCCAGCAGCCAGCTCCCGAGTTGGGCGCGACTGGTGTCTACCCGATGCGCAGCACTCAGTCTACTCCAGCTTCCAGCTCAGCAACGGATCCCATCTCTGTGGCCACCGCGACTTTCGAGTAGGCTGCCTCTGCCGGCATCGATGTAGACAACACCGCCTCTACTGTCGAGTAATTCCTGTGTGTTTTATCTCAAACTTTTATCAGATCCCCGGGATGCCGGGTGCATATGTAACCGAAACAATTATGTCTTTCGCTACGCAGTTTTTATTTCAGTAATGTTTTTAGCAACTCTCGCTCAATGCCGGGTTGCGTTTCTACGCAAGTCCCCGAGTTGCATTTTTTATCCACTCTCTCTTTTCGTCTCAGCTCTTACCTGCCACTTGTGGATTTTTTGGTAGTCGAGTCACAAGATTTCAAAGTTTGAGTTTCAAATACTTAGCCACTTAGAAAGACGCATAGTAACGCTGCCCACCACTTAGCCGAAAAGAGACAACAAAAACAGAGAAGAACACCCTACTCGGTTGCTACACTTCTCTTCTCCTTAGCAATTTTTCGTGTGCTCATTGACCTTTGGCTTGTTCTCTTGCTTGCCATGAAGCCGGGTTGCGGACAGCAGCAGAGTCGAAGAGTTGGCCCTTGGGTTTAAATACACTACTAGATATGCTTATGAAATTCTAAGTAAAGCAACCGAGTAGACAAAGTAAAACAGAGTAGAACAACACATAACAAGTTGGACAAGGGCAGTCCCCGAGTTTGAATTCGGAGTGCCCACTAGAATTTTAACTCGGTTGAGGGGATACATACAACTTTCTGCTCATGAATGAAAACGGCGGAGTAGAGCTACATTCCAGGGGCGCTTAGATTCCTCTCCAGCTCTATCCGGTCTGTTCTTCTGGGGTGCCTGTGCGTCAACTAGATAGTAGGCATCATTGTGCAGAGCCTTTCTCACAATGAAAGGCCCTTCCCACGGAGGGGATAGCTTGTGCATCCCGGCCGTGCGTTGCACAAGCCTAAGGACCATGTCTCCTTCTCGGAAAACCCTTGGGTTCACTTTCCGGCTGTGATAACGCCTCAAGTTTTGCTGATAGACAGCTGAACGTGACAGAGTTAACTCTCTTGCTTCTTCTAGCAGCTCGACGTCATTTTCTCGAGCTTCTCTCGCCTCCGCTTCAGTGTAGAGGGTTACTCGGGGCGAGTCATGCTCTAGGTCAGTGGGCAACACAGCCTCAACTCCATATACCAGGAAGAATGGTGTGTATCCGGTTGATCGGTTAGGGGTAGTCCTTAGACTCCACAACACCGCCGGCAACTCGTCCAGCCAACACCCAGGTGTTTTCAGCAATGGCTCCATCAGCCTTGGCTTTATGCCGGATAGCACCATGCCATTTGCTCTCTCAACTTTCCCATTGGAGGCGGGGTGCGCAACAGATGCAACATCTAGCCGGATGCGCTTCTCTTTGCAGAATCTCGCGAAAGCACCCTCAGCAAAGTTTGTGCCATTATCAGTAATGATGTTGTGCGGGTAGCCGTATCTCAGGATCACATCCTTCAGGAAACTCACAGTTGTAGCTCCATCACACTTCCGAATAGGCTTGACCTCAATCCACTTGGTGAACTTGTCAACCATGACCAAGATGTGAGTCGTGTTGCCTCTAGCTGGCTTGAAAGGCCCCACCATATCCAAACACCAAACTGCAAATGGCCAAGTAATGGGAATGGTCTTCAACTCGGAAGCTGGCATATGAATCTTACTTGCAAATCTCTGGCAGCCGTTGCATTTTCTCACTATATCTTCGGCTTGCTTCAAGGCAGTGAGCCAAAAGAAACCATGCCGGAAAGCCTTGTTGACCAGAGCCCGAGAAGAGGCGTGATGCCCGCATTCCCCCTGGTGTATCTCTACCAGAATTTCTTCTCCTTCCTCTGGCTCAACGCAGCGTTGCAGCACGCCAGTTGACTTCTTCTATGCAGCACATTGTTGAGGATAGTGTAGCCCTTGGATCATCTCTGTATCTGCCTGGCGGCAACCTCGTCACTCGGCAAGGTGCCATCTGTTAGAAAGGATAATATGGGCAGAGCCCAACTCGGTGTCTCTCGTGTGGGAAACACTGTTTCTTCCACTTCCATTGGATCAAGCCACCAATACCTCTTCTGAGTTGGAGACGAGTCCCCGAGTACTCGGAAAGGAACCCCTCGATGAATGCGACAGTCCCCGGGTTGAATGGAGCAGTCCCCGGGTTGCAGGTGCCAGTCCCCGGGTTGGAGATGACAGTCCCCGGGTTCTCTTTTGCAGCCTCCCAGTCAATCTCCATTGGAACAGCTTCCTCTCCTGGCAGAGACGGAACAAAGATAGACTCCGAGTTGGGGGATGGCTTGATAGATGGCTTTCTCAAATGCTCCAAGGCAATCCCAGCCGGGATGAACTGCCGAGAAGACCCAAACTTGGACAACTCATCAGCTGCGTTATTTTCTGCTCGGTGTATATGTTGGAACTCACATCCTTCAAAGAAGCCAGTCATGGTTTGCACCAGAAACCGATATGATGCCATGTTGGCATCCAAAGCATCCCAGGTGTCGGATACCTGCTGCACCACCAAATCCGAGTCGCCATAACAGATGATGCGCTGCACGCCAACCTCCTTGGCTACCTTCAAGCCGTGCACCACTGCCTCATACTCGGCCACATTGTTAGATGCCTTGAAATGAATCTGCAGCACGTACTTGAGTTGATCTCGCTTGGGTGACGTAAGCACTACGCCAGCACCAAGGCCTTCCTTCACTTTGGAGCCATCAAAATGCATCTTCCAGTAGTTGGTTTCTGGCAAGGGAGGCTCATACTGCACCTCAGCCACTAGAAAATCTGCCAGAATCTGTGACTTGATGGCTTCTCTTCTCGCGTACAGGGGAGCGTACGCGGCTAGCTCGATTGCGCACTTGGCTACTCGGCCGCTTGCCTCCTTATTGCCCATGATATCCGAGATGGGAGCAGAACTCACCACTATGATTGGATGCTCTTGGAAATAGTGCTTCAGCTTCTTGGCACCCAGGTACACGCCGTAAGTCATCTTCTGGTAGTGCGGGTAGTTCTACTTGGAGCTGGATAGCACCTCACTGAGATAATACACTGGCCGCTGCACAGTCTTGCCTTCCTCTTCTCTTTCCACCACAATCACCACACTGACTACCCGGTTGGTTGCCGCAATGTATAGCAACATCGGCTCTTTGGGTAGCGGACTAGCCAAGATGGGAGCGCTACCCAGCATGGCCTTCAGCTCCTTGAATGCCACATCAGCTTGCGGTGTCCAGACAAACTTGTCGCTCTTCTTCATGAGTTGGTAAAGAGGCAAGGCCTTCTTGCCCATTCTGCCCAGGAAGCGGCTCAGAGAAGCCAGGCATCCAGTGAACTTCTGCACATCCTTCAGTGATCTCGGCAAAGACATGCTCTCTATAGCTTTTATCTTTGAAGGATTGGCTTCAATGCCCCGACTGGATACCAAGAAGCCGAGTAGCTTGCCAGCCGGGACGCCAAAGGTGCATTTAGTCGGATTCAACTTCATCATGTACTTGCGCAAGTTGGCAAAGGTTTCCTCAATATCAATAAGTAGAGTATGTGTTTTATTCGTTTTGATGACAATGTCATCTACGTACACCTGCACATTTTTGCCAATTTGATCATGCAAGCATTTCTGCATGCATCTCTGATAGGTAGCCCCAGCATTCCGCAACCCAAAGCACATGACACGATAGCAATAAGCCCCGTATGGGGTAATAAAGGCAGTTTTTATTTGATAATCCGGGTTGAGAGCTATCTGATGGAAGCCAGAGTAGGCATCAATGAAAAACAAAAGTTCACAACCAGCCAGTGGAATCGATCACCTGATCTATGCGGGGTAGCGGAAATGGATCCTTGGGGCAGGCCTTGTTCAGGTCGGTGTAGTCCACGCACATGCGCCATGCGGTATCGGCCTTGGGGTCCTCCTTCTTCTTCTGAACCATAACTGGGTTGGCTAGCCAATCCGGATGCAGCACCTCCATGATAAATCCACTGATCAGCAACTTGGTGATCTGATCACCGATGGCTTTCCTCCTCTCATCACCAAATCGGCGCATAGCCTGCTTAACCGGCTTGGCGTCATGCCGCACGTGCAGCGAGTGCTCAACCAACTCCCTCGGGACACCCGGCAGATCCTCATTGGACCATGCAAAGACATCCCGATTCTCACGGAGGAAGTGGATGAGCTCGCTTTCCTATTTCTCTCCCAACCCGGCGCCAATGATGGCAACGCGGTCTGGGAACTCAGGATCAACCTGGACCTTCTTTGTCTCCTGGGACGCCTAGAAAGCCGTTCCGTACCGGGAACCCGGCATGCCAGGCGCACCACCTTGTGCTGCTTGCGCCATAGCGACCACCTCATGTATCTTCTTCTTCTCGGCAGCAATGACCATGGCTTCCGCCAGCCGAGAACTTGCAGACGTGCATTCCATGGAACGCTTGTAATCACCCGAGATGGCACCATTGGGACCAGGGATCTTCATCTTCAGGTAGGCTGCATGGGTAGAGGCCATGAACTTGCTGAGGGCAGGCCTACCGAGTAGAGCATGGTAGGGGCTCTGAAGATCAACTACTTCAAACTGCAGGCACTCGGTGCGGCAGTTCTCCCTGGTGCCGAATAGGACATCCACCCAGATGCGGCCGATTGGAGCACAAGATACTCCCGGCACAATGCCATGAAATGTGGTCCTGCTGGGTAGCAGCATGTTCTCGGCAAGGCCAAGCTTCTCCAGTGTATCCCGGTACATGATGTTGATGCTGCTGCCGTTATCTATCAGCACCTTGCTGAACCTGACATTCTTCTGAGTTCCCAAGAAGGTGGGATCCACCACCAGAGCATAGCTACCCGGGTTGGGCATCACCTTGGGATGATCAGCTCTGGACCAAGTGACCTCTTGGTCGCACCAGTGCAGGTAGTGAGGCACAGCCGGGATCACTGCATTTACCTCCATTGCACGCCTGTGCAGTGACTGCTTGTCGGCTGGCTCGGTGGTGAAGATCATGTAGCTCTCATGGTGTTCCTGGTACTGGTTGCGGTCTCCACCACCATTGTTGCCGTTGTTGTTGTTGTTGTTGTTGTTGTTGTTGTTGTTGTTGTTGTTGTTGTTGTTGTTGTTGTTGTTGTTGTTGTTGTTGTTGCGGTTGTTGTTGTTGTTGAAGTTGCGGTTGCCGTTGTTGTAGTTGCGGTTGGATCCTTGAGCCACTTGGTTCACGTTCTCCCTTCTCGGAAACACTGCAGGTCTGGGAGCAGCTGCCCGAATAGGCTGCACATTGGCATTCGCAGGCGGCAGAGGAGGAGGAGGGGGCAGCTGACCAGCGTCTTCATTCTTGATTTGGTCCCACCAGCTGCACTGCCGAGTAGTGTGGTTGGCTGGCCTACTCGGATGCCGAGTATGGAAGCTGCATGGCCCAACCTTCATGTTCTCAAAGATAAAACTCGGGGCTGGATCCGGGTTGCCGCTACCCTGCTGGGGAGCATTGTACGGCTTCTTGATGCCTTGGCTCTGATTCTGGTTCTGCCCGTATTGGGCTCCAGCAGTTTTTTGCCTTTGGCTACTCCCAGCAGCCGTAGTCACAACATTCACCTCCTCGGGATCATACCGAGTATCAATGCGGTCCCCTCCGCGCTTGTTGCAGAAATCATTGCGTCTGCTGCTGTCATGGTGCTTCCTTCTCGGCTCAGGAGAATCGAGCAGAGGCTGAGTTGGGTCACCAAGTGCATACATATCTGCAATCTTGATTGTCTCGGCGAGCGTACTCGGCATCTCTCTCTGCAGCTGCTGCCACAACAGGCTGCCATGCCTACAGCCTTGCGCGAACCAGGTAATGACCTGGGCCTCATTCACACCTTCACAGGTGTTCCTCAAAGTGCTCCACCGAGTAAGGTACTCGCGGTCGGTTTCCTCTTCTCACTGCTTGCAAGCAGACAGTTGATGCAGCCTATTAGGCCTCTTGTACGTGCTGGTGAAGTTGCTGATGAAGGCCTCCGAGAAGTCCAACCAGCAGTTGATGATGTCTCTGGGCAAGTTGTTGATCCAAGTCCGAGCAGGGCCCTCCAGCATCTGCGAAACATACCGCACAGCCCATCTCCGGTTGCCGCCGCAATGTGCACAACGGTAACATAGTCACTTAGCCAGTCTTCCGGCTTGGTGCTGCCATCATAGCACTTGGTCCCCCTAGCCAGCTGGAAATGGTTCACGGAGGGCTCCTCCATGATGCGGCGACCAAAGCAATCTGGGCCAGGTGGCCCCTTGTTCTCGAGCTGCGCAGACCGATTGATCCGGTCTAGCTTTTATCTTGCGTCACTGGGCTCCAGCATGCGGTCACCCAGACGGTCAGTGGCATCTCTTGGGTCAGCATATCCGGCTAGCCCCATCACCGAGTACCCATCATCATAGCGGTTTTCCTGCACAGCTGCGGGTTGAGCCACCGGGTTGGCTGCTGCCTCCACCACTTGGGGCTGCACGGCGGCTGGCTGCCGCACTCTTGGCTGAGCCGGGTTGGCAGCATGATGCCGCGATGGTCCTGCACGCTCTCCTCATTGCCTCCTGCTGTGAGCTTTATTGGCTTGATAGCCTGCTCCTGCAGTGTTGTGTTTCTGACCGGGTTGTCGCGGCACAACGCGCTGTTTTGTGGCGACAGCCGGGTCGTACACCTGCATCTGTATGCTCTTCCCAGAGTGCACACTCTGGTCCCTCTCATCGCCAGGAAGCGGTGATGAGGCCTGATCTGTAGATCTGACCGCATGCGAGTGCACAACCTGAGAAGCGCCAGCACCCAGATTGGCTTTCCGGAACTCCTCGTTCTGCCTGGCAGCCTCTAGCACTAGCTCATTGAGTCTATCCTGCTGCCTAGCGCGCGCGTCGCCAGCGAGATGCGGCAACTCAGCAGCTACTACCTTTGCAGCCCTAAGAGTTTTGGCGGGGGTGCTGTATCTCGGCCTAGTAGCAGTGTTCAAACTAGCAGACTGGCTAGAAGCTCCACCAACTCTTGCCATCTCAGCCCCTAAGTTGCGACGGGTAGCGCCTAGCTTGCTAGGCTGCCTAAAAACAGGAGTAAAGCCGTGGGCCCTGTTGTACTCATTCTGGTCTAGGTTAAGCTCAAGCCTAACCTTCTCCAGCTCCTGGGACTCAGCGAGTAGCGCTTGACGCTGCTGCTTGAGTTGCGCCTTCATGGCCATGAGCTCAAGCTCGGTGGGAGGTGGCATGCCTATCCGCACGACGGATGCTGGTATCGTCGTAGTCGTGGAATGGGACACGTAACCCAAAATGTTGTGGGGCGCGTCGTAGGGCTTGTGACCCCTTGGGCCAGCACTTGGGCCAGCAGGTTCCTCGATGACTCCCGCGGTAGCGGCCGCGCCTTTCCCGGCATCGATAGTCGGGCTTGTCATCATCACCTCCACGCTGTCCGCAGAGCAGCCAGTTGGCTTCCCGCGGGCAGCGAGTATAGCAGGAGGATCTTCCGCGACGAGCACCTCCTCCGGGAACTCGCGGATGACGGTGGTGGCGACGTAGACTAGATATGTGCCGAAGGAGAGCACCGAGCCGCCTGCCGGCATGGGCCTACCGTCAAAATATCCGGCGTTGTCGGTGACAAGTCGAAGGAGCCGAATCTGTGGACAAGGCCACAGACCACGTGCTCCCCCGTAGCAGAAATGGGTCCCGTCCGAACATGAACTCCAGCCAGCGCCGCTGCCTGCACCATGGTGGGTGCCAACTGTCGTGGTGGTATCACGGCAGATGCCATAGGATGCCTAAAGTGTTGGGGCCGATGGATGCTGGAGGTATCCGGGCAGGGATCGCACGGCGAGTAGCCGCGCGTAGGTATCTCTAGCACTGCAAACAACAAGATCTACCCAGGTTCAGGGCCCTCGTGTGGAGGTAACACCCCTACTCCTTCTGTCGTGGTGGTGTCACGGCAGATGCCATAGGATGGCTAAAGTTGTGGGGACGATGGACGCTGGAGGCGCTCGGGGAGGGATCACGCAGCGAGTAGCCACGTGAGTGTGAAGCTAGCACTGCAAACAACAAGATCTACCCAGGTTCAGGGCCCTCGTGTGGAGGTAAAACCCCTACTCCTGCCTTTCTCTCTTTATATTCGAGTCTCACCGAGTAGCCACAGTACAAGTGTTTCTCACTACTGAGTAGCCACTCTTCTCTCTACGTGAAGAACCAGGTCAAGAATGTGAACCGGTTCTGGGATCCCTCGCGCAGGAGGGGGCAGGGCACCTTATATACTGGTGCCCAGCCGGATACAGCCAAGATGTCGACACTATGTGCACACTGTGTACTTCCGGGTTCCCGCTGACACCTTTACACCTTTTGGCTTCCTGGATTGTCTTCATGTGCAAAGTCGTTCCGCAGAACCGAGGAGCTGATCTGTTATCACTACCACGAACACAGGGTAGGTCCCCCTATCCTGCGACGCCCTGCTGACACACTGTCGCGGTCAGGCACGCGCTCTGCAGATGAACAGTGCCGTGAACAGTGCCAAAGTACGGGCCCGGGATACGCGGGATCCTGTGTCAGAATGGCTCCTTTGACTTCTGGCCTGAGTAGGAGACCGCCATTTCTACTCGGACCACTTCCTCTACCCGGAGGAGAATAACTTCCCTGATTCTTCGTCCTAGCCTTCAGTGCGTACGGCCGAATAGCGGACGACCAGGTAGCAAGTACCGGGTAGCCGCTACTCTGCCAAGTGTCTCTTCTGATCTTGCCCTTTAGCACTTGCCTTTACCCTACTCGGGGGTATCCCCCCGACATTAGTCCCCGAAGCTGGTAGAGTCCTGCGAACTTGTTCACTGGGCTCTGCCAGCTTAAAAACCAATCTTGCCTTTGAGCCTTAGGTTGCTGAGTAGAACCTCTGAGTAGCTCTTTATCCTGTCTCGAGTTTCTCCTTTTCCGAATAGGGCCACTTCTCTTCCCTGTCGCCGAGTAAAATGACTTGGCGAGATTTCCAATCAGAATCTCTGCGTGGCAAAGCGAAATCCGGCTTTCGGCAGCGCAACTGAGCACGTGTCGCGTTCCCGTACCCCCGACGCCTCGGTGCCCGGGATCTGACAGGCCACGCGCCCAGTTTTCACGGCCCGGGCCCACTAGCCCGTTATGTCCCATCAAGCGCAGTTATTACCCACGATCGCGTCGTGGGATCAATTGTGGCCGTTACGCGCGCGTTCTGCGCTGTGTGCGTTTCTAACCGGCCCACACACCCCACGCCGCACGACCTCCGGGCATAACTGATCCCACTAATTCCAATCGTAACGGCAACCCGAGGGGAGGTATAAATACCCCCTCGGTAACTCCCTTCTCCTCTTCCTGCCTTCACTTTCCCTCGCCTCTTCGTTTCTCCGCCGCCGTCGAGCTCTTCGCCGTCGTGCCCCTCGTAGCGCCGAAAGGCTAATCTTTTCCGCCAAGTTCCACCAAATCACCACCAAATCTCCTCCCCTGCTCGATGGCTCGTGATGACGGCGCCCGCGCCGGGTGGTCTGGATCCACCGTCACTACAGAGGAGTGCCAATGGTTGGTGAACACGCGGCGAGTTCCTGCCGGCGTCCGCTGCCGGCCTCCCGCTGGCGAGCTCGTCCCCGCTCCGGAGGCGGACGAGCACGTGGTCTTCCTCGCGCACTTCGCGCGGGGATTCGGGCTTCCGGCATCTGATTTCTTCCGCGGCTTCCTTGACCACTTCGGGATCCTGCCGCACCACCTGCCGCCGAATGCGGTAGTGATGCTCGCATACCACGCCGTGGTGTGCGAGGCATTCTTGGGCGTGCGCCCCACGCCGATGACCTGGGCGCGCTTCTTCTTCTTCAGGAAGCAGAGCAAGGCCAAGCCGGGTAGCGCGGAGAGCAGCCACGGCGTGACCGAGACCGGCAGCGCCATGATGGTGCAGCGCAGCGGGACCAATCACCCGCGCATCAAAGGTCTTGATTCCGTGCGCAAATGGCAGAGAACGTTCTTCTATGTGAAGAACATCCCTGTCAAGAAGGACGAGCCCGTGGTAGACCAGATCAATCTTCCCCGGTGGACCAATTCGCCTCCTACCGGGCAGAATTGGGGATTCAAGCCCCCGCTAGATGGCGACATCAAACAGATCAACGCGCGCCTCGCCAAGCTGAAGGAGAGTGGACTCAAGGACGACGACCCCATCGCCTGTTGGATTTCCTGGCGAGTGCTCCCGCTGCAGCGCTGCGCACACCTCATGTGCTACATGGGCGGCAACCGAGATTGCACTCGGACGACCACATTCGAGCTCAGCAACGCGGATGTGGCCGTCTGGGAGCGCTCCATCATGAGCACCAGCCTCAGGGACAACTGGCAGTACGGCTTCGTGTCGTAGAGCCGCACGAAGCCCATCAAGCGGGTTAGTACTTCTCTTCCCGCTTTCTGCATATCGATTCCGAGTAGACGGCCTTCTTAGCTTAGGGTGCTTAGTATCCGCACTCTGTGCCGAGTAGGACACTTAGCCGTATTGCTTAGGCTTCATGTGCTTTATGTTTGCACGCCACGCCGAGTAGGGCACTTAGCAGTATCGCTTAGGCTTTATGTGATTTATGTTTGCACGCCACACCGAGTAGGACACTTAGCAGCATTATGCTTCGTGCTAGCATCCCGCTGCGGGTAGGATCCCTTATGCTGCCCAACTGATTCATGTTGCCTGCTTATATCTCCAGCGCCTTTCTCGCCAGCTCGCTGAGAGCGAGGAGCGCTTCGAGGCCAATTGGCACGCAGATCGGACAGAGGACGACGAGGTCTCCTACGACACCGCGGACAAACTCAATATCCCTCATGCCGCCCAGATGGATAAGCATCATGTCGACGCGTCCGTTCAGGACTGGTCCGAAGACGACGACGAAGGTGATTGAGTTCACCTTTATGGTCGCGAGTAGCGCAACCCAATTTCCTCCTGTTTCCTAACTGTTTTCTTCTTCTCAACTCTGCAGAAGATGCTGATGCTGATGCTGATGCTGAAGAGGAGGGCGAGGATGAGGACGAGGACGCCCTTGACGTCGATCCGCTTGCAGTTGCTGCTCCTGCCACTCGCAAGAGGGCGGGTAGTGGTGCTCAAGAGCCCACCGTGAAGAAAGCCAAGAAGACCGTGAAGAAGGTAAAACAGGGGAGACAGCTACCCCCTTCTCGTGCCGGGTAAGCGATTTTCTTCCAAGTTGCAATTTGCTGTTGCTGCTTTCTCGGAACTCCTTATTCTGCTACTGCTTCTCGATTTCCTCTGTTTCTCACACTCTTCTTATGAACTTCTTTCTTCTCTTCAGCGCCCCCTTGGACGCTAATGCTGCTGCCGCACCCACCAAGTCCAAGTCCAAGAAGAGATCCGCCATCGACCTCGATGCGCTCATCGATCTCTCTGAAGAGGACGAGGTCGCTGCACGGGACAGGGTGCGTGCACCCTCTCCTGTGGAAGGAGAAGACGAAGACGACGCCCAGGACACGGATGTTGGTGCCCATGACGCCAATCAGGAGCAGCAGGCCTGCGCAGAACAGGAAGCGCAGGATGCTGCTGACGACAATAGACCACTTTCTCCCCCAGCTGCCGCAGCCGGGGAGGACGCGGAGCAAAGCCCCGAGCAACAAGACCGTGCCGCCCTTGAGCGGCAGGAAGAAAACCAGGAGCAGCAGGACATTGACACTGCTGCCCAAGACGACCCCGCGGCCCAGCCGCGGGTAGAAGGACAAGAAGAAGCACAACCAGATCCTGCTGCCGAGCAGCAGGTTGAGACAGTTGACATGGAGCAAGACCTGCAGAGCCACGCGCAACCGGACGCTGCGCCGGGTAGCGAGCCCTTGGTGCCGCCTATACAGCAGGGCACCTCATCCACTGCACCGAGCTCCCCGCCGGTGAAGAAGACCAAGATCACAGCCAGCCCTCCAGCTAAGAAAGATGCGGCCAAGAAGAAGGCTGCTGAGAAGAAGGCCTCCGAAGAGAGAGCCGCCGAGAAGAAAGACACCGAGAAGAAAATTATCGAGAAGAAGGCTGTCGAGAAACCAGCCGCCGAGAAGAAGGCCACCGAGAAGAAAAACGCCGAGAAGCCAGCTGCTCAGCCAGACGCCGCTGTCCGCAGGAATCCTCCTCGTGGCGCTGCGCAAGATTCTGCCGCGATGCCGCCACCTAAACCAAAGGCGAAGCCTGCCGTGAAGAGCGGGCAGCTCACTATTGGTGCTTCCGGCAGCGCTGAAGGCATACCTGCTGGATCAAGCCTTCGCGATCCGCCTGCCTACCCGCCTTACATGTTGCAGACGAGCAAGCAGTACAGCATCCCGCTAAGCGCGGCCGAGAAGAAACTTGCTATTACCAGGGGCAAACAGGCCCAGGCTGCGGACTCCAAGCCGCCAGCCAAGAACAAGGACAGGGCCCTTTCAATTTTCTCGCGCGAGGTCCAGGAGACCGAGGTGACGTCCAAGGGGCTTGAGCAGATGATCGACCGGGTAGGATTCATTGCAGCTGACTGGAACAGCGACGTCCTTGGCAACGAGCCCTGGCACGGCCTTGCCTTGGGCAAGCTGGACCACTGGCGCACTGACTGGAACAAGGCGGACATGGGCTACAATCCCATGACCATCTCGTCCTCCACCAGTACGCTTGCCGCGAAGCTGTTCGTCCACCGCAAAAATGCAGAAGACATTGAGCAAACCTACGCGGTAAGTTTTGCTTGTCTGTTCCGAGTTGCTTTTTTCTTCTCTTCTACTCTTCTCCTTCTTCTTATCCCTCACCCAGTCCCCGAGATTCGGGCCGAGTAGACGGATACTCAACCGAGTTGCCATCTTCTCGGGTTGAATCTTCAAAATTTCGTCTGATTCCTTTTCTCTCTGCCTCTCAGAATAGCCTCTTGAAGAGAACAAATCTGTACCGGTCGCTGCTCTGGAATCACAGCATTGCAAGAAGGCGCCTTGAGGCCCTAGAAGCAGAACGCAAAAGCGATGCTGCGACAGAGAAGGAGGCCGTGGAACGTACTCTCAAGATTTCCGAGATCGAAAGTAAGCCTTTAGCTACGCGGTTCATGCGTTTCGTGTTTACGCCCGCTTATGCTTTCTGCTTTAACTAATTTTACCATGCAGGCAAGTTTAAGGCGCTGGAAGAAGAGCACAAGCTCTGCCATGTGTTTTTTGAGAGCGCTGAGACCACCATCAAGAAACTGGAAGGTGAATTGTCGTCTTCTCGGCTTGTCTTCCTTCCTTTGCTTCTTTGCTTCCCTGTTGACCTTGCTCCTCTCTCGGCAGAAGATCACAAGAAATTTGTTGAGGAGCATCTTGACTGCCTCAAACCCACCGAGGTGCAGCAGCAACTGGAGAGCCAGGCAGTAGAGCTTAAGAAAGAACACGCCATCGAGATGGAACCTCTCCAAGTCCAGCTGCGAGCCGCCCTCCAAAATGCCCTTGACATAGCTGCCGACAAGAACAAGATAGCGGCCGAGAAGAACAAGATTGAAGCAGCAGCCAAGGCTGAGAAGAGGGCTCTTGAGCTGGAGTGTGATACGCTGAGGAAGAGCAACTCAGATCTCATGCTCCAGCTGGCCCAGTTCCGGAGGGTGGAAGAAAGGCACGTTGCTGATGAGGAGTCATGGGAGATGTCGCACCCTGGCTTCTAAGGGATACTCATCGTACGAACTGGATAGCAGGTGCTTGGATTATGGGGCATAACTGCTCCCACGTCCCAGCTTCCTGGTAGGCCTGCGCTTATGCGCGACAACACAAGCCCTGCTATTCCACCGTCGATGTAAACTATCCACTAGAAGTCACAGGCACTACTGTCGACGTACTTCATATCAATCACGCACTGTACGTCAACAGCTTTGAACGAATGATGGTCACAACATATCTCTAAGACACAAAAGATTGAAATAAGGTTGCAAATGGCCTTCACTAAGGCAGAGATAGCAAATACAATCATCCAGAGGACACATGTCCCAACATAGCATTCATTACATCAGCGGAAGCAATCAAAGGTGTCTGGGTACAGACAAATCCAACAGGCTTAAGAAGCCGGAGAAAATAAAGAAGACGAAGCCCATCCACGTAGGTTCTGGATCCTGCCCTGGTCCAGCTAACTACTCGTCTGCAGTCTCGTCAAACTCCACGAAGTAGCCATCCTGGTGGTCATCGTAGCCGTAGTCGTAGTCTGCGTAAACCACAGCCCCAACGGGGTCAGTACATCCAAGTACTGGCAAGCAAGACTCACAGTTCACCAAAGTATAGCCCGTCAACACAAGCACAGATGACTTGGGTTCAACGGAAAGAAGGGTATATGTAAGATGCTGCAACTGGCTGCGCTAACCAACTACAGAGATTCTATCATTTCCAACTATTAGAATGGGGGTAAGATCGAGGGTTGTAACCAACTGAACGATAACATCAAACAAACCCATCCTGGATCTCGCCCCTTATCCAAAGAAGCAATCCGAGGATAACTCTCACAGTTGGATTAATATGAATCAAGTTATTGTGACAATAATCCTATTACTAGTCAAGTTATTAATCATGGGGTGTAACATGTTTGATCATTATGTTTAAGTTGTCCTGAGTACTTGTTAGCCAGTACTTTCACCAAGTAATCCATAACCGCGGAAAACACGGCTTCTCGAGAAGATTATCCCTGCAGGGTTGCACCAATTTGGCCGTACACGTATGAATAACCCGCCAGATAGGATGCCTCCCACCAAGCGGGGCACTCAACACAATTCAACTCTTCTCCGCATCAAGCCCAAAGCACCTTGGGCGCACGGCTAATCAAGCCCCGAAGAAAAGGGACCCTCATAGCACTCTAAGACCGTGTCCCCCTATATGCCGACTACAAAAGTTCCACCCTGCGCTGGGCTCGCAAAAACATGCATGCGGCAAATAGAAAGCACGAACTAAATGAGATGATTTGGACGAGATGCGAATCGAATCAAATTGAGGGGGGCGCCCATACTCGCTTCCCACATGCGGGTAGTGCGCTCATCATGGATCAGTAGACAAGACCCTTTTCCTATTAGGGTCGACACTAGCAGGCCTCAAAACCACACAGGGCCTCCTGCCGGTGCCTTATCATCAAATTATTATTAACAGTAATAACATTAGCATGATTGATTGATTGATTACACATCGAGCCCCCAGAACATAATAAAGATATAGTAACTGAAAAAGTAACGGGTAACAGACTCGAGCAAAACAACCTAAGCATGCTATTAAGACACTGGCTCAATCAATGGGTTGTAGGAGGGGTGATGAGGCAATATCATGGGTTAAAGGATTCATGTGATAGGTTCGTAACAGAAACATCTACCACTAAGGCTAGCAAGGTATAGACAACGGAAAGTATCGGTAACCAGGGTTGAAAGGAACACAATGGTTCATGTGAGTGATAACTTGCCTGCAAACTCAACAGCTGGGTACTGAGCTAGATCCTCAGAAGGGGTGCTGTAAAGGTCGTCTGCCTCAACGTCGTCGTCTATTCGAGAAGAAGCAAACAAACAAAACAGGAATTGTAAACAATCATTGCCATGGCATTGTGCACAATCAATATGATGCCTGACAATTAATAGTGCAGCAAAATAAACTGACTAACATGATAGCACAAATTAAATGGACCCATATGCAAGGGTTGCATATGGAAAAGGATCCATTGAAATAAGTGGAACACATGATTTACAATTATTTATTATGTGATAGTTGTTATCATGATGCATGCATGAGGATGATGACAAGATAACAACAAATAGCAATAAATAACAAGGATAGATGCAAAGGGAAAAGAAATAAAACAAGTTTAGAACCTATTTATTAAGTTTGGAAAATTTTGGTTACTTAAACATGCCACACATATAGTTATTGTTTTCACCAATTTAAAGTGTGCAAAACAATTAGCAAAATTTATATTTGAAAAGAACATCAAATTTTAGTTGGATTACATGTTTCACATTTTGAAATTTGAATTAGGATGAATTTATTATGATTTAAACAATATTAAACAAGTTCTAATTGAATTTAAATAAAGCTTAAATATTAATTGAATTTTATTTGTTCAAACCATAAATTCAAATTCACATTTGAAAAGTTCACACTTTGGTGGTTTGAAAACATAATTTGCATGTTCAAAAATATTTTATATTAAGCAAGTTATGATTTTATCAATTTTAATTGAATTAAACAAGATTTAAATTGTTTAGGCAATTTAAATTATTCAAACAATGAAACAAATTTTATATTTGAATAGAACATTCAAAAAGGTGTGAAAAACATATTTTATTTGTATTATTTGGAAATAGTATGAATTATTTATGATTTATTGTAAACTACATTTGAATTATTCAAATTTGAAATCTAAATATATTTTGAAAACTCAAAACAGAACACAAATAAGTTATTTGGAAAGATTATTAAATTTGGATCAGAATTCATATAAAGTTTGTATTTGTTGGAATTATAAAACAAAAGATATTGAATTTTGAAGTTTATATTCAAATCTGGTATTTAAAAGTGATTTTGGAAAATAAAGGAATTCGCAGAAACCTTTTTCTACCCAGCTGGTAGCTAGCCACTGACTCTGCCCCGTGGGCCTAGCCAGCGTGGCGCTGAGCAGATGCTTGCGTGGCCACAGGGGAGGCTGACGGCTGGGCCAGGCCTGTCAGTACACCGTGGTAAAAAGGTGGGAAAACCCCGCGGGAGCAGGGCTCGATCCCGCGGTCTCCCTGCTCGCGTGCGCTGCTCTGAACCAATGCGCTGTTGCGCGTTCGTTGTCAGAAACACACACGCAGAGAGGAAGAGGTTCAGAAATCGCTACTGAATTTATCTGACGAAACGCAAGCACTGAACTTCTGTCAGATAGCAAGGCTCAACGGCGGCGAGGTGATCGTGCACGGCGGCGCTGCTGTGGGTGTGATGGCTGCAAACGGGTTGGCGTGTGCAGAACGTAACGGAGAGGGGAAGGTGACGGTGGTGCTCACCGCGTCGTCGAGGAAGCAGAGGCCTGACGGAGACGATGGCCGCGGCGGTGACGAAGTGGTCGAGGACGGCGGCGAGCTCCTGGTGGCCTCCCGTGGTTGCTCCGGTGTTGAAAGGGTAGAGGACGAAGAGGCGAGTCCGTTTCGGTGGCTACGGGTGGTGGAGGAGGTTCAGGTAGGCGGCGCCATGGCTGGATTCAGAAGCGGTCGCCGGCGTTGAGAGTTTCAGAGAGGGAGGAATCGAGAGAGAGAGCAGGAATGGCGGCGCGGCGCGAGGAGCGAGGAAACCTAGCAGCTAGGGCACCTGCCAGGGGCTAGGGGGCCTCTTATAGGGTTCTGGGCGATGGGATGGCCGCCGGCGTCGCGCGCGGTGCCGCGGTGGCACCGGCCGATTGCGTGCCGTACCGCTTGACGACGATGAAAAGGAGATCGGCGCGAATCTTGAAGCGGTAAGTGGGGTTTGAGCGGGTTGGGTCGCGCGCAGCTAGGCTAGGTGGGCTGGGCCAGGCTATCTGCTGCTGCGCGCGGCTGGTTAGCTGTTTTCTTATTTTTTCTGTTTTTTTTTTTTTTTGCTGAAACAGAAATTGGAAGAAATTGTTAAGGTTTTGGTTGATAAAATTTTTGGAAAAATTAGGTTAGGCCAGTTAGTTAATTAGAAACCATATTCCAGAATTGGATTTCAAAATTGAGATTTAAAATGATAGTTTGTTTTTGAATCCAAATTTGGGGATATTATTAATATTTATAAACCCTTATTAAAACAAGCATTTGAATAGGGTTACCCCTAGGTTTGAAATGATTTAAGGAGGGCAATTGTGTGGTGAATTTTAATGGGTTCAAATAGGTACTGATTTGAAACTTGGTTTGGAATTTAAAAGATGATTTGGGAAAATAATGATTTGAATTAATTGATTGGAATATTGGTTTGATTAAAAGCAACAACTTGAGAAGTGATCATAATTGAATTATTTGGAAAACAAGGAAAGGTTTTGTTTTGCAATTCTTTGTTTGAAAAGATTGTAACAGACAAGTGTGAAAACAAGGTTTGATTCATTATGAAAACAATGCAACAGAAATAAAATGAGGATGATGCCATGATGCATTGCATAAATTAAACAAAGAAGTAAAACAACTAGGGTGTTTTCATACTTGGATGTTACAAAACGCCCCCCCCCCCCTTGAAGGAATCGCGCCCCGAGATTCCCTACTGAGAAATGAACAGGTCCGGATACTTCTTGCGAAGATCCTCTTCGGTCTCCCACGTTGCCTCTTTATCAGAATGATGCGACCATTGTACTTTCAAGAACTTGGTGCTCTTGTTGCGAGTCTTACGCTCGGTCTCATCGAGAATACGAATAGGGTGCTCCTCATAAGATAGATCATCTTGCAGTTCAATGGAATCATGATCAACTGCACGATCTGGATCTTTGAAACACTTCTTGAGTTGTGACACGTGGAACACATCGTGCACTTTGGAAAGTTTTTCTGGAAGTTCGAGACGATAGGCATTTTCTGCACGTCTTGAGAGGATGTTGAAAGGACCAATGTATCTTGGTGCAAGCTTTCCTTTCACACCAAAACGATGAGTGCCCCTGAGGGGAGTTACACGGAGATATGCCTTATCACCAGGTGCATAGATCATATCCCTGTGCTTGCTATCATAATAGCTCTTCTGACGAGACTGAGCAATCCTGAGGTTGTCACGAATGATACGAACTTTCTCCTCGGCTTCCTTAACAATGTCAGGGCCTAAAAGTGAACGTTCACCAGCTCCAGACCAATTGATTGGACTCCTGCATCTGCGACCATACAGTGCCTCAAATGGTGCCATGCCTAGGCTTGCCTAGTAGCTGTTGTTGTAGGAGAATTCAGCATATGGAAGGCAATCCTCCCATTTCATGCCAAAGGAGAGACCACATGCTCTGAGCATATCCTCGAGAATCTGATTGACTCTTTCGACTTGCCCCTGAGACTGAGGGTGATAAGCTGTGCTGAATAGAAGTTTGGTGCCCAATGCTTCTCGAAAACTCTTCCAGAAATGAGAAGTGAAGATACTTCCACGGTCTGAGCTAATTTCCAATGGAACACCATGAAGGGGAACAACCTTTGCTGTGTAGAGCTCTGCTAACTGGCTAGCTGAGATAGTTTCCTTTACAGCATAGAAGTGAGCAACCTTAGTGAGACGATCAATAACAATGAAGATTGCATCGTTGCCCTTTTTGGACTTTGGAAACCCAGTAACGAAGTCCATTTCAATCATGTCCCACTTCCACTCAGGAATTTTCAGAGGTTGGAGTAGACCTGCTGTTTTTTGATGGACTGCCTTAACACGTTGACAAACGTCGCATTCAGAAACGTATTGAGCAATTTCACGTTTCATGCCAGGCCACCAATACAGAGTCTTAAGATCCTGGTACATCTTTGTACTTCCAGGGTGAATGGATAGAGGAGTTTCATGAGCCTCCTTGAGAATGATATCCTTGAGACTTTGAATCTGAGGAACTGCAATGCGTCCTTCGAAGAACACAGTTCCCTTGTCATCAATTGAGAAGGACCTGAATTTATCATTGCCCTCCTTGATGTGATCCACAATCTTCTTGATTTCATTATCACGAAGTTGTTCAGAACGAATCTTGTCCTCGAGAGTTGGGCTGGCTGTCAAGCTAGCAAGGTATCCTTCAGGGACAAGACCAAGGTTCAGCTTCTGGAATTCTTCATGAAGCGGAGGTTGGCTTTCCATGATCATGAGATTATTGCAATAGGATTTGCGACTGAGAGCATCGGCCATAACATTAGCCTTGCCTGGAGTGTAAGAAATGGTGAGATCAAAGTCTTTAATCTTCTCAATCCATCTCCTTTGCCTGAGGTTTAGATCTGGCTGAGTGAAGATGTATTTCAGACTCTTATGATCAGAAAAGATTTCAGTTTTGTTACCCAACAAGTATTGTCTCCATTTCTTGAGGGCAAACACAACTGCTGCAAGTTCAAGATCATGAGTGGGATAGTTTTGCTCATGTGGGTTCAACTGACGTGAAGCATAAGCCACAACTTGACGTTCTTGCATAAGAACTGCTCCTAGGCCTTGGAGAGATGCATCACAGAATATCTGGAAAGGTTTGGTAGTGTCGGGGCCAACTAGAACAGGTGTGGAAGTGAGTTTAGTCTTCAGGAGGTTGAAACTCTCATCACATTGTGGAGTCCAAACGAACTTTTTGTCCTTCTTTGTGAGATCAGTGAGAGGTTTTGCAATCTTGGAAAAGTTTTGGACGAAACGACGGCAATAGCTAGCCAAGCCAAGAAAACTTCTGACTTGCTTCACCGTCTTAGGGGGTTTCCAATCAACAATTGCCTTAACCTTTTCAGGATCAATGGCAATGCCTTTGGCAGAGATGATATGACCAAGATATGCAACTTCTGGAATCCAGAACTCACATTTGGAAAACTTGGCATATAGACGATGCTCGCGAAGTTTCATGAGAGTGAGACGAAGGTGTTCTCCATGCTCTTCCTCGGATTTTGAGTAGACTAGAATGTCATCGAGATATACCACAACGAACTTTTCGAGGTATTCATGGAAGACAGAATTCATGAGTCTTGAGAAGGTCGCCGGTGCATTGGTGAGACCAAAGGACATGACGGTGTATTCATATAGACCGTACCGAGTGGTGAAAGCTGTCTTAGGAATATCCTCCTTTCTGATCTTTATCTGATGGTACCCCATCCTCAAGTCCAACTTTGAGAATATTGAGGCTCCAGCAAGTTGATCAAAAAGATCATCGATACGAGGAAGTGGATACTTGTTCTTGATTGTTTTCTCGTTGAGAGGACGATAGTCAACCACGAGTCTTTTTGTTTGATCCTTCTTGGCAACAAACAGAGTTGGGCAACCCCAAGCGGAGGAACTAGGCTGAATGTAACCTTTGTCCATGTACATATCGATTTGCTCCTTCAACAATTTCAGTTCAGGAGGAGCTATCTTGTATGGATGCTTAGAGATTGGAGCAGTACCTGGCTCAAGCTCGATCACGAACTCAACTGCTCTATCCGGAGGCATCCCTGGCAACTCTTCTGGAAAGACGTCAGGGAATTCACAAACCACCGGAACATTTTCAATTGCAGGAAGGGGTTTGGCATCGAGGTTGAACAGCTGAACAGAACTTGATCCATATGGAGAATAGACTATCTAGCCTGAAGTGTGGGAGAGAGTTATTGACTTTTGAGCACAGTCAATTTTAGCTTTGTGGGTCTTCAACCAATCCATACCCAGAATGACATCAATGTCAGAATTTCCCAGCAACATGAGTGAAGCAAGGAATATGCGACCTCCAATTAGGATCTGATTGTCCATGCTTATCTTGGAAGTAATCATTTTAGTTCCCGGAGAGTGCACATAGATTTGATTGCTTAGTGGAACCAGAGCTAAATTGTACGTTGTAGCAAAGATCTTTGACACGAACGAATGCGATGCTCCAGTATCAAACAACACTTTAGCTGGAATAGAGTTTACGGGTAATATACCGAGAACGACGTCAGCAGCTTCCTCAGCTTTGTCGGCCTTGATATGGTTCACCCTCGCGTTCCTCCCGACAGGCCTGTTGTTGGAGTTGAAGGCTTTAGCCGGGGGAGCACGAACCATAGCCTGGTTGGTGTTGGGGCGAGGAGGTAGGGGTAGCTGCTTCTGAGTGCACTTATCAGCATAGTGTCCAGTATCCTTGCACTTGTAGGAAGTGACGACACGAGAAGGACCCGGCCTTGGCTGCCCCATTGGAATCCTCTGACCCTGCATCTGAGATGGGTTGGGTGGGCGGGGACCAAAGCCTGGAGAAGCTTGGGCATTTGGAGCCCGAGTGACAGCACCATTTGGCACCCAGATGCGGCGCTTCTGCGGAGGGGTGGTCATGTTGGAGGAGGAACCACCCTCACGCGAGTGCTTACGGGACTCTTCGAACGCCTTGCGCCCATTCTCCTCATTGAGCGCGGTGTTCACGAGCTCCACGAAGTCCTTGCACTTGATGTTGGTGAGAGCGTACTTCAGTTCCGGGTTAAAACCTCGGCAGAACCTTGCCATCTTCTTGGCTTCAGTGGACACTTCGTCACCAGCGTACCGAGCGAGACGATTGAACTCGTTCTGGTAGCCGAGGACGTCCAGCTTGCCCTGTTTGAGAGAGCAGAATTCCTCACGCATCCTTTCCATGAGACCATCCGGGATGTGGTGCTTCAGGAAGGCATCCTTGAAACATCCCCAGGTGATAGGAAAGCCAGCTCTCATGGTCTGGTAGTTCTCCCACCAAGTAGCTGCCTGACCCTTCAGTAGGTAGGTGGCGTACTTGAACTTATCCTCTTCCGCAACATGAGCAATCTCCAGAGCTCTTGCTACGTCACGGATCCAGTCATCAGCATCCAGGGGCTCACGTGTTGTCACGAAAGCTTTTGGGCCCAAGCTGAGGAAGTCCTTGATGGTGACCCTTGGAGCATTCTGGTTGTGGTGCTGGTTAGCCTGGATCTGGGCCATCTGTGTCACCACTTGGGTCATCTGAGCCAACAGTTCCCCCATTGGTGGTGGCGGAGGCGGGTTGTTCCTGGTTGGAGGCATCCTGAACAGAAATTCATTTTAGCACAACAACAGAAAAGGATAGACTTGGTAACCGAAAGATAGATTATTCCGACGCATGAATAGATAACCAACAGGTACATCATCACATGTTCAAATACATCAGAATATCCAACAGACCAATACATGGTTCGAAAGACAAGGATAACTAAACATAGGTAGGAACGGATACATCGGTACTCCCATGCTCATCACGCAGGACGGCGGTGAGTAGTACGACGAGAGATACGGTGCGGAGGAATCCCACGGAAGTAGGTATGACGACGATCCCTGTAGATAGGAACTGCTCTGAGAGCAACTCTCGGTGTGGTGAAGTAGAAAGCGTCGTGTCCCTGTGCTCCATAGCGGGGAATCCCTGTGTAACCAGCTCCGAGGTCGAGAAGTGGGCCTCTGATCGGCTCGTAACCTCCAGCATCTGGCAGAGGAAAGCCAAGTGTCTGAGTGAAACGTGCAAAGCGCTCGTCTCCAACGAAGTCTGTGGTGTACGTCGCCAGACGAGTCAACGCCAGATAGAGCTGCTCCCTGACTGAGGCTAACTCCTGAGAAAGTGTGGAAGCAACTGCATCACTGTGCCTCACGAACTGGGCAGTGGTGTGCAGCCTGGAGCTATCAGACTCGTAGGTATCCAGGTTGCTGTGGAGGGTGAAGTGAACTCCCGCTGCCGTGATGTAACCACGGGGGATGTGACGATAGATGGAATCATCAAACCCCCAGTAGTCAGCACGGAGAACGGTGAGACTCACGTACGCTGCCTGCTGCACGGCCATATCCACTGTGGAACCTACTGCCTCGTAGCGGTGGGCAATGCTCCTGCCATCATCCGACAGAATGTAGACGATAGCCCGGTAGCAAGTCTGGTCAAACTCTCGCTGCTGCTCGTAGACCTGGTACTCCGGTGCCCAACGGAACCCCAGATAGGTAACCATGTCTCTCAGCATCTCCGGATAACCGGCGGTGCTCTCACAGCGAGTCATCCGAACCACCTGCGGGTAGAACCTGAGATCCATCTGCAGATGATTTGGGAGGGTTTTGATTAGACTCCGGTAGAAGAACAAGGATGTGGAAAACAACAACAAGGTTCAACGGACGAAAAGGATGTTGAAAAGAACATGATATTGAAGCAACATCGGGAAAACTCTAGACCAAAAGTCCTGAGGTACTAAGAAGAACCCAAAACACGTGAAATCCTAACTTGAAAGTTTAGGTGAGAACAGAAAACAACGTTGCACTTCCTTACCAGAAAAAGGGTGGGTGGGTGGGGAAAGAAGAAAAATGGCAGAATTCCTACTCTCACGTTTCATTTTTTTCCTGTATAGCTACAAAATAGTTTCTAGACTCAACTGCGACCAGTAAAAAGGGATCCTACAGGCAGACAGGCTCTGATACCATTGTCGCACCCTGGCTTCTAAGGGATACTCATCGTACGAACTGGATAGCAGGTGCTTGGATTATGGGGCATAACTGCTCCCACGTCCCAGCTTCCTGGTAGGCCTGCGCTTATGCGCGACAACACAAGCCCTGCTATTCCACCGTCGATGTAAACTATCCACTAGAAGTCACAGGCACTACTGTCGACGTACTTCATATCAATCACGCACTGTACGTCAACAGCTTTGAACGAATGATGGTCACAACATATCTCTAAGACACAAAAGATTGAAATAAGGTTGCAAATGGCCTTCACTAAGGCAGAGATAGCAAATACAATCATCCAGAGGACACATGTCCCAACATAGCATTCATTACATCAGCGGAAGCAATCAAAGGTGTCTGGGTACAGACAAATCCAACAGGCTTAAGAAGCCGGAGAAAATAAAGAAGACGAAGCCCATCCACGTAGGTTCTGGATCCTGCCCTGGTCCAGCTAACTACTCGTCTGCAGTCTCGTCAAACTCCACGAAGTAGCCATCCTGGTGGTCATCGTAGCCGTAGTCGTAGTCTGCGTAAACCACAGCCCCAACGGGGTCAGTACATCCAAGTACTGGCAAGCAAGACTCACAGTTCACCAAAGTATAGCCCGTCAACACAAGCACAGATGACTTGGGTTCAACGGAAAGAAGGGTATATGTAAGATGCTGCAACTGGCTGCGCTAACCAACTACAGAGATTCTATCATTTCCAACTATTAGAATGGGGGTAAGATCGAGGGTTGTAACCAACTGAACGATAACATCAAACAAACCCATCCTGGATCTCGCCCCTTATCCAAAGAAGCAATCCGAGGATAACTCTCACAGTTGGATTAATATGAATCAAGTTATTGTGACAATAATCCTATTACTAGTCAAGTTATTAATCATGGGGTGTAACATGTTTGATCATTATGTTTAAGTTGTCCTGAGTACTTGTTAGCCAGTACTTTCACCAAGTAATCCATAACCGCGGAAAACACGGCTTCTCGAGAAGATTATCCCTGCAGGGTTGCACCAATTTGGCCGTACACGTATGAATAACCCGCCAGATGGGATGCCTCCCACCAAGCGGGGCACTCAACACAATTCAACTCTTCTCCGCATCAAGCCCAAAGCACCTTGGGCGCACGGCTAATCAAGCCCCGAAGAAAAGGGACCCTCATAGCACTCTAAGACCGTGTCCCCCTATATGCCGACTACAAAAGTTCCACCCTGCGCTGGGCTCGCAAAAACATGCATGCGGCAAATAGAAAGCACGAACTAAATGAGATGATTTGGACGAGATGCGAATCGAATAAAATTGAGGGGGGCGCCCATACTCGCTTCCCACATGCGGGTAGTGCGCTCATCATGGATCAGTAGACAAGACCCTTTTCCTATTAGGGTCGACACTAGCAGGCCTCAAAACCACACAGGGCCTCCTGCCGGTGCCTTATCGTCAAATTATTATTAACAGTAATAACATTAGCATGATTGATTGATTGATTACACATCGAGCCCCCAGAACATAATAAAGATATAGTAACTGAAAAAGTAACGGGTAACAGACTCGAGCAAAACAACCTAAGCATGCTATTAAGACACTGGCTCAATCAATGGGTTGTAGGAGGGGTGATGAGGCAATATCATGGGTTAAAGGATTCATGTGATAGGTTCGTAACAGAAACATCTACCACTAAGGCTAGCAAGGTATAGACAACGGAAAGTATCGGTAACCAGGGTTGAAAGGAACACAATGGTTCATGTGAGTGATAACTTGCCTGCAAACTCAACAGCTGGGTACTGAGCTAGATCCTCAGAAGGGGTGCTGTAAAGGTCGTCTGCCTCAACGTCGTCGTCTATTCGAGAAGAAGCAAACAAACAAAACAGGAATTGTAAACAATCATTGCCATGGCATTGTGCACAATCAATATGATGCCTGACAATTAATAGTGCAGCAAAATAAACTGACTAACATGATAGCACAAATTAAATGGACCCATATGCAAGGGTTGCATATGGAAAAGGATCCATTGAAATAAGTGGAACACATGATTTACAATTATTTATTATGTGATAGTTGTTATCATGATGCATGCATGAGGATGATGACAAGATAACAACAAATAGCAATAAATAACAAGGATAGATGCAAAGGGAAAAGAAATAAAACAAGTTTAGAACCTATTTATTAAGTTTGGAAAATTTTGGTTACTTAAACATGCCACACATACAGTTATTGTTTTCACCAATTTAAAGTGTGCAAAACAATTAGCAAAATTTATATTTGAAAAGAACATCAAATTTTAGTTGGACTACATGTTTCACATTTTGAAATTTGAATTAGGATGAATTTATTATGATTTAAACAATATTAAACAAGTTCTAGTTGAATTTAAAACAAGCTTAAATATTAATTGAATTTTATTTGTTCAAACCATAAATTCAAATTCACATTTGAAAAGTTCACACTTTGGTGGTTTGAAAACATAATTTGCATGTTCAAAAATATTTTATATTAAGGAAGTTATGATTTTATCAATTTTAATTGAATTAAACAAGATTTAAATTGTTTAGGCAATTTAAATTATTCAAACAATGAAACAAATTTTATAGTTGAATAGAACATTCAAAAAGGTGTGAAAAACATATTTTATTTGTATTATTTGGAAATAGTATGAATTATTTATGATTTATTGTAAACTACATTTGAATTATTCAAATTTGAAATCTAAATATATTTTGAAAACTCAAAACAGAACACAAATAAGTTATTTGGAAAGATTATTAAATTTGGATCAGAATTCATATAAAGTTTGTATTTGTTGGAATTATAAAACAAAAGATATTGAATTTTGAAGTTTATATTCAAATCTGGTATTTAAAAGTGATTTTGGAAAATAAAGGAATTCGCAGAAACCTTTTTCTACCCAGCTGGTAGCTAGCCACTGACTCTGCCCCGTGGGCCTAGCCAGCGTGGCGCTGAGCAGATGCTTGCGTGGCCACAGGGGAGGCTGACGGCTGGGCCAGGCCTGTCAGTACACCGTGGTAAAAAGGTGGGAAAACCCCGCGGGAGCAGGGCTCGATCCCGCGGTCTCCCTGCTCGCGTGCGCTGCTCTGAACCAATGCACTGTTGCGCGTTCGTTGTCAGAAACACACACGCAGAGAGGAAGAGGTTCAGAAATCGCTACTGAATTTATCTGACGAAACGCAAGCACTGAACTTCTGTCAGATAGCAAGGCTCAACGGCGGCAAGGTGATCGTGCACGGCGGCGCTGCTGTGGGTGTGCTGGCTGCAAACGGGTTGGCGTGTGCAGAACGTAACGGAGAGGGGAAGGTGACGGTGGTGCTCACCGCGTCGTCGAGGAAGCAGAGGCCTGACGGAGACGATGGCCGCGGCGGTGACGAAGTGGTCGAGGACGGCGGCGAGCTCCTGGTGGCCTCCCGTGGTTACTCCGGTGTTGAAAGGGTAGAGGACGAAGAGGCGAGTCCGTTTCGGTGGCTACGGGTGGTGGAGGAGGTTCAGGTAGGCGGCGCCATGGCTGGATTCAGAAGCGGTCGCCGGCGTTGAGAGTTTCAGAGAGGGAGGAATCGAGAGAGAGAGCAGGAATGGCGGCGCGGCGCGAGGAGCGAGGAAACCTAGCAGCTAGGGCACCTGCCAGGGGCTAGGGGGCCTCTTATAGGGTTCTGGGCGATGGGATGGCCGCCGGCGTCGCGCGCGGTGCCGCGGTGGCACCGGCCGATTGCGTGCCGTACCGCTTGACGACGATGAAAAGGAGATCGGCGCGAATCTTGAAGCGGTAAGTGGGGTTTGAGCGGGCTGGGTCGCGCGCAGCTAGGCTAGGTGGGCTGGGCCAGGCTATCTGCTGCTGCGCGCGGCTGGTTAGCTGTTTTCTTATTTTTTCTGTTTTTTTTTTGCTGAAACAGAAATTGGAAGAAATTGTTAAGTTTTTGGTTGATAAAATTTTTGGAAAAATTAGGTTAGGCTAGTTAGTTAATTAGAAACCATATTCCAGAATTGGATTTCAAAATTGAGATTTAAAATGATAGTTTGTTTTTGAATCCAAATTTGGGGATATTTTTAATATTTATAAACCCTTATTAAAACAAGCATTTGAATAGGGTTACCCCTAGGTTTGAAATGATTTAAGGAGGGCAATTGTGTGGTGAATTTTAATGGGTTCAAATAGGTACTGATTTGAAACTTGGTTTGGAATTTAAAAGATGATTTGGGAAAATAATGATTTGAATTAATTGATTGGAATATTGGTTTGATTAAAAGCAACAACTTGAGAAGTGATCATAATTGAATTATTTGGAAAACAAGGAAAGGTTTTGTTTTGCAATTCTTTGTTTGAAAAGATTGTAACAGACAAGTGTGAAAACAAGGTTTAATTCATTATGAAAACAATGCAACAGAAATAAAATGAGGATGATGCCATGATGCATTGCATAAATTAAACAAAGAAGTAAAACAACTAGGGTGTTTTCATACTTGGATGTTACAGGAGAAGAAGCTGCAGTCGCTACTTTGCGAGCTGAACAGTAAGTACCCGCTTCTCTGCGCTTCGCTGTCTCCTTTTGCTTCTCTGCTGCTTGATTCGCTTCTCTTCTCTGCCTCTTTCTCTAATCTTTTTTATAGCTTTTTCAGAAATTTTCCCCGACCTCAGCTCGGCTTGCAAACCTGCTCTGTCAAAGGCCCAAGCAGCTCGCACCGAGAAGGGCGAGCCCATGGACACTAAAGCCTCGATCGAAGACAGCTTCACAAACATGCAGGGGCAGCTCCAGCGTCTAAGGGGCGTGGGCACCGATCTGGTGCGCACTGCCTTCAAACTCCATGACTTGTTTTGGCCTCGAGACTCTGCGCCAGCAACCATTCGTGGGCTCGCCGAGGAGCTGAATGGCGTCAAGGCCGAGCTGAAGAAGTGGCGAGCATCCGGAGCTCGGGCAGGCGCGGATATGCTGCTCCTCTTCATCTGCAGCTGGTATGAGAACCTCAATCTCAATACCATCCTCGAGATGCGCCGCGATTCCAAGTGGGAGAAGGAACCCGAGTGCGTGGCTCGCTGTCAGGCAGTCGCGTGGGAGATTGCCTCCTACGCGGATACCGCGCACTACATCGAAGGCCTCCCCGAGCCCGACACGGATGTGGAAGGCGAGGGCGACGACGAGGATGAAGATGATGACGAGGAGGCCACGGTGTCAGACGGGCTGAGCTTCTCGCCAGCACCGATGAGAAGTCCGAGAAGGGCAAGGGCGCGGCCGTCGCGGATAGCGACGAAGAAGCCGAAAGCGTGGAAATGACCATAGACACCGCATCCCTTGAGTTCGGCACTTCATCAGGCGCAGCCCTCGATGACACGGCGCGACTCCGCGCTCAATCTGCTGCCTCCACTTCGGCGACGGATCCCATCTCGGTTGCCACAGCCACTTCTGATCAGGCTGCCACCAACCCGGAAGCGGATGTCGCCAACCCGGAAGCTAACGCTGTCAAGGCCTCCCTCGAAGCTGATGCCACCAAGACCAACACTGAGAATGCTGCTACCTCCACCTGATTATGTCCTGCCACACTTATGCTCGAAACTTTTATCAAATCCCCGGAATGCCGGGTGCAGATGTACTGAACAATTTATCTTCCCGTTGCTACTCAGTTTTATTTCATTTGAAGTTTTTATACTCAGCAATTTGAGCATCTTTGGCTTGATGCAGGGTTGCGTTATCGTGCGAGTCCCCGAGTTTCATTTTTCATCCATCTTTCCTTTTTTATCTCAGCTCTTACCTGCAACTTGTTGCTTTTTTGGTATTCGAGTCACAAGAGTTCAAAGTCGAGGTTTCAAATACTTAGCCACTTAGGAAACAGTCATAGTAACTCTACCCACCACATAGCCGAAAAGGATAACAACAGACAGTAAGAAGCACTCTACTCGGTTGCCACACGCTTCCTTCCCTTTGCAATTTTTCATGTGTTCATTGACTCTTTGGCTTGTTCTCTGGCTTTCCATGAAGCCGGTTTGCGGACAGCAGTAGAGTCGCAGAGTGTCCGGTGAGTATAAACACACTACTTTGTATGCTTTTGAAATTCTAAGCGCAGCAACCGAGTAGACAAAGAGATAACAGAATAGAAACACTTAGAGCAATTTTGGACGAGGGCAGTCCCCGACTTCAATTTTTGATTGCAGGGTAGGAGCTTTTACTCGGATAAGAGAGTACATACACACTTTTGCTCATGAATGAAAGCGACGAAGTAGAGCCACATTCCAGGGACGCTTAGACTCCTCTCCAGCTTTATCCACCCTGTTCTCCTGTGATGGACGCACGTCGACAAGGTAATAGGCATCATTGTGCAAAGCCTTGCTCACAATGAACGGCCCTTCCCACGGAGGGGACAACTTCTGCATCCCGGCTGTGCGTTGCACAAGCCTCAGGACCATGTCTCCTTCTTGGAAAACCCTTGGGTTCACTTTTCGGCTGTGATAACGCCTCAAGTTTTGCTGGTAAACAGCCGAACGTGACATAGTAAGCTCTCTTGCTTCTTATAGCAGGTCAACGTCGTCTTCTCGAGCTTCTCTCGCCTCCGCCTCAGTGTAGAGGGTTACTCGGGGGGAGTCATGCTCTAGGTCGATTGGCAACACGGCTTCAGCCCCGTAAACCAAGAAGAATGGCGTGTAGCCGGTTGACCGGTTAGGGGTAGTCCTTAGACTCCACAACACCGCTGGCAACTCGTCTAGCCAACACCCAGGTGTTTTCAGCAGTGGTTCAATCAGCCTTGGCTTTATGCCTGCAAGCAGCATGCCATTTGCTCTTTCCACCTGCCCATTGGACGCGGGATGCGCGACAGACGCGACATCTAGTCGGATGTGCTTATCTCTGCAGAATCTCACCATGGCTCCCTCAGCGAAGTTGGTGCCGTTATCTGTGATGATGCTGTGCGGGTAGCCATATCTCAGGATCACATCCTTTAGGAATTTCACAGCTGTAGCTCCATCCCACTTCCGAATAGGCTTCACTTCAATCCATTTGGAGAACTTGTCCACCATGACTAAGATGTGTGTCATGTTGCCTCTAGCCGGCTTTAAGGGGCCGACCATATCCAAACACCAAACAGCAAACGGCCAAGTGATGGGAATGGTTTTCAACTCGGAACCAGGCATGTGGATCTTACTCGCGAATCTCTGGAAACCGTTGCACTTTCTAACGATGTCCTCAGCTTGCTGCAGAGCGGTGAGCCAGTAGAAGCCATGCCGAAAAGCCTTCTTGACCAAAGCCCGAGAAGAGGCGTGATGCCCACACTCTCCTTGGTGTATCTCTACCAGAATCTCCTCTCCTTCTTCCGGTTCCACACAGCGCTGCAACACGCCAGTGGCACTTCTCTGAAGATGGTGTAGCCCTTGGATCTTCTCTGAATTTGCCTTGCAGTCACCTTATCTTCTGGCAGGGTACCGTCCCTTAGAAAGGATAGTATGGGCATGGCCCAACTCGGCGTCTCCCGCGCGGGAAACACTGGTTCGTCCACTTCCATTGGAACAGGCACTGTTGCATCATTTTCTGGGTTGGGGTTGACTCTCTGCAGCCCCGAGCGGTTGGCAAGGACTTCTTCAAGGAATGCGACAGTCCCCGAGCTGAGAGGGGCAGTCCCCGAGTAAGGAGGAGCAGTCCCCGAGTAAGGAGGAGCAGTCCCCGAGTAGAGAGGGGCAGTCCCCGGGTTGCAGGCGCCAGTCCCCGGGTTGCAGGCGCCAGTCCCCGGGATGGAGACGACAGTCCTCGGGTCTCCTTTTGCACCTTCCCAGTCAATCTCCATTGGAACTGCTTCCTCATCAGGCAGGGAAGGAACGAAGATGGACTCCGAGTTGGGGGATGGCTTGATGGATGGCTTTCTCAAATGCTCCAAGGCAATCCCAACCGGGATGTACTTCCGAGAAGACCCCAACTTGGACAGCTCATCAGCTGCTTCATTCTCTGCTCGGTGGATGTGCTGGAACTCGCAACCTTCAAAGAATCCTGTCATGGTTTGTACCAGGAAGCGGTATGACGCCATGTTGGCATCCAGAGCATCCCAAGTGCCAGAGACTTGCTGCACAACTAGATCCGAGTCGCCATAGCATATGATGCGCTGCACGCCAACTTCCTTTGCCACCTTCAAGCCGTGCACCACGGCCTCGTACTCTGCAACATTGTTGGATGCCTTGAAGTGAATTTGCAGCACATACTTGAGTTGATCCCGTTTGGGTGACGTAAGCACTACGCCAGCACCCAAGCCTTCTTTCATCTTGGAGCCATCAAAGTGCATCTTCCAGTAGTTGGATACCGGATGTAACATCCCAAGGATGAAAAACAGCCATTAGAATGTTTGCTCTCTGTTATTTTATGTTTTGCATCCTGGCATCATGTTGATTGCAATTGTTTGTTTGTTTTCCATTTGTTTTTCTCTGTTTTTCATTTGTTTTCCAACTGTTTTCCTTTGTTTTATATTTGAATTTCAAACCAAAATTCAAACCTTTTTGTTTCATCCTTGTGATGTTACAATTTCCAAAATGTTATTTCAAATAAAAACAACCAAATTGTTTCCATTTATTCCATGTTTGTTCAACTAATAACATGGTGGTATTATTTCAAATTAATTAAATCCAACTTGCTTTCAAATTCAAACCCAATCACTAAACAGCACCCCAATTTGAAATTATAAAAATAACCAAAACAAAGGTGTTCATTTGTTTCCAATTAGAATCATATGATCACCATAAGTAATTTCTTGTCTTAAATATTTCAATCAATATCCAAACTAACTCCAATTTGAAACCTATGCAAACAGCACCAATTTCCAAATCTTTAAAACTACCAATCTATTCTAATAATTTTAACCACTTTAATCAATAGGGTTCACCCTATTAAAAACCTTTGTTTTCAATACTATTTTATTTAATAACAAAATACCCTAAATGTGAGCTAATTCCAAACAACACCAAATTTCACATGTTTTTGAAAAAACCAAAGTTGACTTTTGGTAGGCCTTGACCTAATTAACTCGCAGTAATTTTCCCAAATTTTTTGCAACTCTAAAACCTATCTATCTCTTCCACTCTCTCTTGCTACAAAAAAAAACAGGAAAGCAAATAATGAAAAGAAAAAAAAATCGGTTCAAGAGGGGGGAGAAAAGCCAGCCCAGCCCAATTCTTTTGGCCCGATACCCCCCTCCAACCTTGTCGTCTTCCTCCTCCACCGTACGAACTGCCCCTCCACCCTCTGATCTCTCCCTCCTCCTCTCAGATGCTTGCCGTACAAGCTCTCCCCCCATAAGACCACCTCCTCCCCCTCTCCCAACCCTAAACCCTAGCTCCCTCTAACCCCAGCCGCCGCCATCTTCCCTTCCACCCCTTCCCTCTCCTCTCCCTGTCTCTTTTTCCCTCTGAACGTGCACCCTCTGAAAACCCACCGAAAACAGCCCTTGGCCGCTGGTGATCGCCGCCCTACGTTCACCTCGGGGTTGAACTGCCATCGGGAATGGAACTGGGGTGTGCTCCTCGTCGTTTTTGGTGAAGGCTCGAGGACGGGAGACGGCCCGAGTCGCCGGCGCCATCCCCTCCGTCGCCGGCGAACTCCTCTGCTTCACCCCGATCGCTGGCCGCCCGAGGTGAGTCGCCACCTTCCCCTCGCCTCCTTACTCTCTGCCCTCACTCGCACAACCGCACGCAGCAACCACACGGCGGCACGGCCGCAGCACCACAGCCCTCCGGCGAGCCACGGCCGGCCCGCTGCCGGGATCGCTGCCTTCTCTCGGTCGCTGGCGAGATACAGAGAAGAAGGTGCAGTTAGATTCAGAAACATCCCGCAAAACAATAGCACATACCCCCCGTACCCCTTTCCATCACCAACCCGAGCCACTAGCCCACTGGTTCTGTCCCCTTTGCGCGTCCAGGAGGTGGGGGGATCGAATCCCACCCCCTGCAGATTAAAACAACCTTTTTATTTTTCAATTGTTTGGTCACAGAACTTCTCAGTAATCACAACTAGGCCCCTGGTAATTAATTATAGCCCCTGCAAATTATTTTCCAAGTCCCTGTTTCACTAAAAATGGCAGATTGCACCTCAATTTTGTAAATTGCATAATAAAATCATTTTAACTCCAAATCCAACATTTTTGATATGTTTTCAATACCAAATTAAATGATCTATCCAAATATAAAATTTGTTTACTGTTTTGCATATTTTAAATTGGTGCAAAATTTGAAAACTTGTCAAATTCACTTAAACTTGCAAAATTCATAACTTGTTCATAAAAATTCCAAATTCCACAAACTAAATATGTTTTCCAATCAACTTTTCATGTACTTTCCAAATATAAATTTAAATATAATTTAAATTGCTGAAAACAACTGTTTCTTGTTTAATGCATTTAAAATTGCCAAAATAATAACTTGCTCATTTTAAATCCAATTTCCACAAATGAAATATGTTTTCCATGAAAAATTAAACCACCTTTTCAAATATAAAATTTGTTTCATGTTTTGAATAATTAAAATTGGTTAAATAGTTTAAATCTTGTTTAATTCATTTAATATTGCTAAATTCATAACTTGATCAAATCAAATTCTTTTGGGACATATAAAATATGTTTTCAAACCATAAAAGCATAACATTTTCAAATATGAACTTCATCTAATGTTTTGAACAAATAAAAACTCAAATAAGTTCATGTTTGAGTTAAATTCATTTAATTCTTGCTTAACCTTGTTTAATTCATAAATAATTTATTTGAAATCCTTTTTCAACAAGTGAAACATGCAATCCACCCAAAATTGTGTGTTCTTATCAAATATAAACTTTGTTACCTATTTTGAACAATTAAACTTGATGAAAACAACAAATGCTTGTGTGACACCTTTAAGTAACCAAAATTTCTTAACTTAATAAACAAATTTCCAAACTTGTTAAACCTTATTTCTATTTGATTCTATTGTTGTTATTTTGCTGTTTTCCTCATCCATGCATCATGCTAATTAACTTTCACATGATGGTTAGTTGTAGAACAATTAATTCAACCATAATTCATGGGCTTTCATATGCAACTCAAGTTGCCTGTGGGTCCATTTAATCATGTTGTTATCTTGCCAACTAGTTATTTTGATGCCTCAATTAAATGGTCATGCATCATCCCATGTTTGTGCACTATGCCATGATATTGATTGTTATCTCTCTGTGTTGTTTGTTTGCTTCTTCTCGGATACACGACGACGTTGAGACCGACGATACTTACGATACCCCTTCTAAGGATTTAGCTCAGTACCAGGCTACTGGGTTTGCAGGCAAGTATTCACTCACATAAACCATCGTGTTCCTTTCAACATTGGCTACCGATACTTTCCGTTGTTCTTTTCTGCTAGCCTTAGTAGTAGTTGTTTCTGTTACGAACCCATCACATGAATCCCTTAACCTTGATATTGCCTCACTTCCACTCCTATCACCCCTTTGGTTGAGTCAGTGTCTTACTAGCATGCTTAGGTTGTTTTGCTCGAGTCTGTTACCCGTTACTTTCTGTTACTACTTCATTATCTTCTGGGGGCTCGATGTTAATCAATCAATCATGTTAATGCTAATGGTAATAATAATTTGATGATAAGGCACCGGCAGGAGGCCCTAAGTGGTTTTGAGGCCTGCTAGTGTCGACCCTAATAGGAAAAGGGTCTTGTCTACTGATCCATGATGAGCGCACTAACCGCATGTGGGAAGCGAGTATGGGCGCCCCCCTCAACTTGAC
This sequence comes from Alopecurus myosuroides, assembly GCA_028641055.1. Lineage (NCBI taxonomy): Eukaryota > Viridiplantae > Streptophyta > Magnoliopsida > Poales > Poaceae > Alopecurus > Alopecurus myosuroides. The sequence goes on from CM054060.1 coordinate 201,414,212, forward strand.
TCGATTCGCATCTCGTCCAAATCGCCTCATTTAGTTCGGGTTTTCCATTTGCTGCATGCATGATCTTGCGAGCCCTTGGATCCCGGGTGGAACTTTCGTAGTCGGCATATAGGGGGACACGGTCTTAGAGTGCTATGAGGGTCCCTTTTCTTCGGGGCTCGATTAGCCGTGCGCCCAAGGTTCTTTGGGCTTGATGCGGAGAAGAGTTGAGTTGTGTTGAGTGCCCCGCTTGGTGGAAGGGCCTTTCCATCTGGCGGGTTATTCATGCGTGTACGGCCAAATTGGTGCAACCCTGCAGGGATAATCTTCTCGAGAAGCCGTGTTTTCCGCGGTTATGGATTACTTGGTGAAAGTACTGGCTAACAAGTACTCAGGACAACTTAAACATAATGATCAAACATGTTACACCCAATGATTAATAACTTGACTAGTAATAGGTTGATGACACAATAACTTGATTCACCTTTAATACAACTGTGTGAGTTATCCTCGGATTGCTTCTTTGGATAAGGGGCGAGATCCAGGATGGGTTTGTTTGAAGTTATCTTTCAGTTGGTTACAATCCTCGATCTTATCTCCTTTCTGTTAGCCGGAGGTGGTAGAATCTCTGTAGTTGGTTAGCGCAGCCAGTTGCAGCATCTTTTATATCCCCTCTCTTCCGTTGAACCCAAGGCATCTGTGCTTGGTGTTGACGGGTTACACTTTGGTGAACTGTGAGTCTTGCTTGCCAGTACGTTTATGTACTGACCCCTTTGGGGCTGTGGTTTCCGCAGACGACGTTTCCGAGGATCTACATGGTGGCTACTACGTGGAGTATGACGAGACTGCTGACGAGTAGATAGCGGACCCGGGCAGGATCCGAGACCTCGTGGATGGGCTCCGTCTGTTCGTTTCCGGCCTCTTAGGCCTATTTGGTTCTTGTCTGTACTCAGACATGTTGAATGCTTCCGCTGTGATGTAATGATGTATTGTTGGGGCAGGTGCCCTCTGAATGATTGTATTTGCTATCTCTGCTCTAATGAGAGCCATTTGCAACTTATTTCAATCTTTTGTGTCGTAGAGATCTGTTGTGATATCAGTTGTTCAACGCCGTTGACGTACCATGTGTGTATGTTTTGAAGTACGTCAACGGAAGTGTCCTGATTTCTATGGGATAGTTTACGTCGACGCTGAACAGATAGGGGTTGGTTGTCACACATACGTGTGTTGGCCTACTCGTAAGAGGACGCGGGTGCCAGTAAGCCCCGTAATCCAATCTACTACTGTTCAACGGAACGGCGAGTATCCTTTAGAAGTCCGGGTGCGACACCGGAGTAGGAGGCTCATACTGCACCTCAGCCCAATCCACCAGAAATTATGCTAGGATCTGAGACTTGATGGCTTCTCTTCTCGCATACGCGGGAGCGTATGCGGCCAGCTCGATTGCCCACTTGGCTACTCTGCCACTCGCTTCCTTGTTGCCCATGATATCCGGGGTGGGAGCTGAGCTCACCACTGTGATGGGGTGCTCTTGGAAGTAATGCTTCAGCTTCTTGGCGCCCAAGTACACACCGTACGTCATCTTCTGGTAGTGAGGGTAGTTCTGTTTGGAGCTGGACAGCACCTCACTGAGATAATATACATGCCATTGCACACTCTTGCCTTCCTCTTCTCGTTCCACCACAATCACCACGCTGACTACCCGGTTAGTAGCAGCAATATATAGCAGCATTGGCTCCTTGGGTAGCGGACTAGCCAAGATGGGAGCGCTACCCAGCATTGCCATTAGCTCTTTGAATGCCACATCCGCTTGCGGTGTCCAAACGAACTTGTCACTTTTCTTCATCGACTGATACAAAGGCAGGGCCTTCTCGCCCATTCTGCCCAAGAAACGGCTCAGAGATGCCAAGCAACCAGTGAATTTTTGCACATCCTTCAGGGATCTCGGCAAAGATATGCTCTCAATAGCTTTTATCTTTGAAGGATTGGCCTCAATGCCCCGACTGGATACCAAGAAGCCGAGTAGCTTGCCAGCCGGGACGCCAAAGGTGCATTTACTCGGGTTTAGCTTCATCTTATACTTGCGCAGGTTTGCGAAAGTTTCCTCGAGGTCACTAAGCAGAGTATGTATTTTATTCGTTTTGATGACAATGTCATCTACGTACACCTGCACATTTTTGCTGAGCTGATCATGCAGGCATCTCTGCATGCATCTCTGATAGGTAGCACCCGCATTCCGCAACCCGAAACACATGACACGATAGCAATAAGCCCCGTACGGGGTAATGAAAGCAGTCTTTATTTGATCAGCAGGATTGAGAGCTATCTGGTGAAAACCAGAGTAGGCATCTATGAAAGACAGCAGTTCACAACCAATAGTGGAATCGATCACCTGATCGATGCGAGGTAGCGGAAAAGGATCCTTGGGGCATGCCTTGTTCAAGTCGGTGTAGTCGACGCACATACGCCATGCGGTAGCAGCCTTGGGATCCTCCTTCTTCTTCTCGACCATGACCGGGTTGGCTAGCCAGTCCGGATGCAGCACCTCCATGATGAAATTGCTTATCAGCAACTTGGTGATCTGGTCACCTATGGCCTTCCTTCTCTCATCTCCGAAACGGCGCATAGCCTGTTTCACTGGTTTGGCGTCAGGACGCACATGTAGCGAGTGCTCAACCAACTCCCTTGGGACACTTGGTAAATCCTCATTGGACCAGGCGAACACGTCCCGATTCTCACGGAGGAAGTGGATGAGCACGCTTTCCTATTTCTCCCCCAACCCGCAGCCAATGATGGCAACACGGTCGGGAAACTCAGGGTCAACCTGGATCTTCTTTGTCTCCTGAGATGCCTGGAACACCGTCCCGTGCTGGGAACTCGGCACACCAGGCGCACCAGCTTGTGCGGATTGCGCCATAGCTACCACCTCATACATCTTCTTCTTCTCGGCCGCGATCACCATGGATTCCGCCAACTGAGAGCCAGCAGAGGCACACTCCATGGACTTCTTGTAATCACCAGTGATGGTAATCACGCCATTGGGACCAGGGATCTTCATCTTCAGATATGCCGTGTGGGTAGAGGCCATGAACTTGCTCAGAGCAGGTCTGCCGAGTAGGGCATGGTAGGGGCTCTGGTGATCAACCACCTCGAACTGCAGGCTCTCTGTGCGGCAGTTTTCCCTGGTGCCGAATAGCACATCTATCCACACTCGGCCAATCGGATTGCAAGAAACTCCCGGCACAATGCCATGGAAAGTGGTCTTGCTGGGTAGCAGCATGTTCTCGGCCATACCGAGCTTCTCGAGTGTGTCTCTGTACACGATGTTGATGCTGCTGCCGTTGTCGATCAGTACCTTGCTGAACCTCACATTCTTCTCGGGACCCAAGAAGGTAGGATCCAGCACCAAGGCGTAGCTACCCGGGTTGGGCATCACCTTGGGATGATCTACTCGGGACCACGTGATCTCTTGGTTGCACCAATGCATATAGTGAGGAACAACAGGGATCACAGCATTGACCTCCATGGCACGCCTGTGCTGGGATTTCTTGTCGACAGGCTCAGAGGTGAAAATCATGTAGCTCTCGTGGTGCTCCTGATACCGGTTGCGGTCTCCGCCACCATTGTTGCCATTGTTGTTGTTACCTCTGTGATCTTGGTGGTTGTTGTTGTTGTTGCCTCTGTTGTTGTTGCGGGTGTAGTAGTAGTTGTTGTTGTTGTTGCGATAGCCATCATTGTTGAAGTAGCGGTTGGCTCCTAAAGCCACCTGGTTCACATTTTCTCTTCTCGGGAAGGCTGGAGGCCGAGCAGCAGGTGCGCGGGCAGGCTGTACAGCGGCATTCGCAGCTGGCATAGGAGGAGGAGGAGGCAGGCCCTCATTCTTGATTTCTTCCCACCAACTGCACTGCCGAGTAGTGTGGTTGGCGGGTCTTGCGGGATGCCGAGTGTGGAAGCTGCATGGGCCATCCTTCATGTCCTTGAACACGAAGTTTGGAGCAGAACCCGAGCTGCCGCTACCCTGCTTCTTGTTGCCTTGGCCCTGATTCTGGTTCTGCCCGTATGGAGCTCCAGCAGTTTTCGGCCTCTAGCTACTCCCAGCTCCGGTAGCCACTGCATTCACCTCCTCTGGGTCGTACCGGGTGTCGATCCGGTCACCTCTGCACTTGTTGCGGAACTCATTGCGCTTGCTGCTGTTGATGTTGTAGTTCCTTCTCGGCTCATGAGCATCAAGAAGGGGCTGCGTCGGGTCGCCGAGTGCGTACTGATCCGCAATCCGGATGGTCTCGGCAAGAGTACTCGGCATCTCCCTCTGGAGCCTTTGCCACTACATGCTGCCATGTCTGCAACCCTGCGCAAACCAAGTGATGGCCTGGGCCTCATTCACACCCTCACAGGTGTTCCTCAGAGTGCTCCACCGAGTAAGATACTCGCGGTCTGTCTCCTCTTCCCGCTGCCTGCAAGCGGATAGCTGCTGCGGCCTATTCGGCCTCCGGTAGGTGCTGGTGAAGTTGCTGACGAATGCCTCCGCGAAGTCAAGCCAGCAGTTGATGCTGTGCTTGGGCAAGTTGTTGAGCCAGGTTCTTGCCGGTCCCTCGAGCATCTGCGGGATCTACCGCACGGCCCACCTCCGGTTGCCGCCCGCAATGGCACGGCTGTGGCATAGTCATTGAGCCAATCTTCCGGCTTGGTACTGCCGTCATAGCACTTGGTTCCCCTGGCGAGCTGGAACTGCTTCACGGATGGCTCTGTCATGATGCGGGGACCAAAGCACTTAGGGCCAGGCGGCCCCTTGCTCTCGAGTTGCGCGGATAGAGAAATCCGGTCTAGCTTGTGCCTGGCGTCACTGGGCTCCAGCATGCGCTCACCCACGCGATCCAGGATGTCATAGCCAGCCAACCCCATGGCCGAGTAGCCATCATCATATCTGTCCACCTGCACGACTGCAGGCTGCTCCACCGGGTTGGTGGCTGGCGCGACTGCGCGCGGCTGTGGCCTCTGCCGAGTAGGCTGAGCAACCTGATGCCGAGAAGGTCCTGGGCGCTCTCCATCCCGCGGCTGGCTGTGAGCTTTTTGGGCTTGATAGCCTGCTCCTGCAGCGTTGTGTTTTTGACCGGACTGTCGCGGAACAGCGAGCTGTTTCGCGGCGACAGTCGGGTCGTACACCGGCATCTGCCTGTCTCTGCCGGAGTGCCCACTTCGGTCCCTCTCGCGACTAGGATGCGGAGATGAAGCCTGATCGTTAGATCTAGCCGCATGCGAGTGCACCACCTAAGAAGCTCCAGCACCCGGATTGGCTTTCCGGAACTCCTCGTTCTGCCTAGCAGCCTCTAGCACCAGCTCATTGAGCCTCTCCTGCTACCTAATGCGCGCGTCGCCGTCGAGATGCGGCAACTCTGCGGCTACAGCCTCAGCAGCTCTAAGGGTTTTGGCGGGGGTACTGTATCTGGGTCTGGTGGAGGTGTTTGCGGTGGCGGACTGACTGGGAGCCTCTACAACTGTTGCCATCTCGGCGCCTAAGTTGCGACGCGTAGCGCCTACTTTGCTAGCTCTCCTAACAACTGGTGTAAAACCGTGAGCCTTGTTGTACTAGTTCTGATCTAGACTAAGCTCTAGCCTAATCTTCTCCAACTCCGCCTGCTCGGCGAGCAGCTCCTGGCGCTGCCGGTCGAGCTGGGCCTTCATGGACAGGAGCTCAAGATCAGTGGGAGGCGGCATACCCATCCGCACGGCGGACGCAGGTATCGTCGGAGTAGTGGAGGGAGGCAGGTTGTAGTCCTTCTTGTAGGGCTTGTGCGTCTTCCCGCCAGCACTCGGGCCAGCGAGATCCTCGATGATGCCCGCAGCGGCAGCGGCCTCGCCCTTCCCGGCGTCAGCAGCAGGGCCGGTCATCATCACCTCCGCGACGTCTGCAGAGCGGCCCAACGGCCTCCCGCGTGCCGCGATGACGGCAGGAGGATTTTCCGCGACATGCACCTCCCCAGGGTACACGCGGTCGATGACGGTGGCGACGTAGACGAGGTGCGTGCCGAAGGAGATCACCGAGCCGCCCTCCGGCATGGCCCTGCCGCCGAAATCGCCGGCGTTGTCGGTGACGAAGTCGAAGGAGCCGAATCTGTGGACGAGGCCACAGACCACGCGCTCTCCGGTAGCAGAAATCGATCCCGTCCGAACGGAAACTCCAGCCAGCGCCGCTGGTTGCCCCACTGTGGGCGCCAACTGTCGTGGTGGTGTCACGACAGATGCCATAGGATGGCTAAAGTTGTGGGGACGATGGACGCTGGAGGCGCTCGGGGAGGGATCACGCAGCGAGTAGACGCGTGAGTGTGAAGCTAGCACTGGAAACAACAAGATCTACCCAGGTTCAGGGCCCTCGTGTGGAGGTAAAACCCCTACTCCTGCCTTTCTCTCTTTATATTCGAGTCTCACCGAGTAGCCACAGTACAAGTGTTTCTCACTACCGAGTAGCCACTCTTCTCTCTACGTGAAGAACTAGGTCAAGAATGTGAACCGGTTCTGGGATCCCTCGCGCAGGAGGGGGCAGGGCACCTTATATACTGGTGCCCAGCCGGATACAGCCAAGATGTCGACACTATGTGAACACTGTGTACTTCCGGGTTCCCGCTGACACCTTTACACCTTTTGGCTTCCTGGATTGTCTTCATGTGCAAAGTCGTTCCGCAGAACCAAGGAGCTGATCTGTTATCACTGCCACGAACACAGGGTAGGTCCCCCCTATCCTGCGACGCCCTGCTGACACACTGTCGCGGTCAGGCACGCGCTCTGCAGATGAACAGTGCCGTGAACAGTGCCAAAGTACGGGCCCGGGATACGCGGGATCCTGTGTCAGAACGGCTCCTTTGACTTCTGGCCCGAGTAGGAGACCACCATTTCTACTCGGACCACTTCCTCTACCCGGAGGAGAATAACTTCCCTGAAATCTTCCTCCTAGCCTTCAGTGCGTACGGCCGAATAGCGGACGACCAGGTAGCGAGTACCGGGTAGCCGCTACTCTGCCAAGTGTCTCTTCTGATCTTGCCCTTTAGCACTTGCCTTTACCCTACTCGGGGGTATCCCCCCGACACCTTCCTCTCTCTCTATATGTGTGATCTCCGAGTAGCCGCAGTACAAAGTATGTCTCTTGGCTGAGTAGCCACTCGGTTGTTCTCTCTAGCTTTAGTGCTGGTTCTAGCAATAAAATGCGAAGTGAAGCAACGTCCCTCGTGCAGGAGGGGGCAGGGCACCTTATATACTGGTGCCCAGCCGAATAAAGAAAGACTATAAGGTACACTTGATGGGACATGCCCACTGCAGGACAGCGCACGCCTCCGGCTTCTCGCTGACGCGGGTGCGGGAAGTCGTCGCGACGTTCGGCAGATGGGACCTGTCCACCCTGTCAGTGACATAGAGTAGGCCCCTAGGCGTGTCCTGTCCCCTCTGTCAGTGACAGGACTTGACAGGCGCCTACCTCACTGTAGCCACGCCGTAGCGCGGATAATCACACGCTACGTAAGTTGAACCGCACGCCGGTACGAACACAGGATACGCGGGATCCCTTGTCAGAACGGTTCCATTGACTTTTTGCCCGAGTAGGAACGCAGTCCCTCTACTCGGACCACTTGACCGCTATCCGGTCGAATACAAACTTGCTCAATATCTTCTCTTGTCCTTTAATACTTATGACCGGATAGGGACTACCGGGTAGAGGGTACCCGGGTAGCCACCAACCCGGCCAACAGTACCCTGATCCTTGCCTTTTACCACTTGCCTTACCCCTACTCCGGGGTAACCCCCCGACACTATTGCGATGAGGAAAAGAATCCATCGCTAGTGGTGACAAGAGTCCTTACTACTTCTCCTCAAGATGAGAATGATCAACGGTGCAAGCTCTTTCAAACTAGAGCAGGTATCAATGGCAAATCAATCAAGGTCATCATCGATGGTGGAAGTTGCCACAACTTAGCTAGCAAAGTGCTTTGCTGCAAACTCCAATTGACTTACAAGCAACATTCTCATCCATACCATCTCCAATGGCTTAGTGACTCCGGAACCTTCAAGATTCAACATATGGTTTCCGTGCAAATCAAGATTGGTCCCTATGAAGACACGATGGAGTGTGACGTTGTTCCTGTGACAGTGTGTCATCTTCTACTTGGACGACCTTGGCAATATGAAAAGAGTGCTATTCATGATGGGCGTACCAATCACTATAGCTTCAAGTGGAATAACAAGACATTCGTGCTTCGTCCCATGTCTCCTAGCCAAGTGATCGCCGACAACGCCAAGACTCTTGCGCGTAAACAAGAAGAGCTGAAGTCTCGTGAGATGAGTGGTGAGAGAGTGATCCACCTAAGCCCTTGTTTACTTCTAGTGTATTATATGGGAATGGAGGGGATTTTACCGAATCCCGAAAAATCCCCACTAGTCTGTTTACTACTCCGGTTTTGGAGGGGATAATCCCCACAAATACCCCACCAACCACCTCATTTTTGTCTAGATTAAAAACTCTACCCCAAGCTAGTGTATTGTGGGGGGAAGATTATTTGAGGGGATTTGGTGATCACCAAATCCCCTCCCAACCCCAAACTTCCCAACCCACCAAATACGAGAGAGGTAAACGAGGCCTAAAAGGGAGTGAGATCCACAAGCCAAATATGAGTGGAAAAACTTCGAGTGTTCCCAAAGGCCTTGCCTTACTTGCCACCAAAAGGGAGATGCGAGAGTTACGAGATGACCCAACCATTCTCCACTATGTCCTAGTGTGCAAAGGGGAAGCACTTGAAACTAAAGACATGACAAATTTTCCTCCATCTTTGTTGCCTTTGTTGCAGGAATTTGAAGACGTCTTTCCCGATGAACTCCCTTCGGGCCTTCCTCCTCTACGAGGAATTGATCCCGCATTGACCTCATCCTGGGTGCGCCCCTACCCAACCGCGCTCCTTACCGCACCAACCCCGAGGAGACTAAGGAGATTGAGCGCCAAATTCAAGAACTACTCGACAAAGGTTTTATCCGCGAATCCCTTGGCCCTTGTGCTATGTCGGTTATCCTTGTTCCAAAGCAAGATTCTACTTCACGTATGTGCATGGATTTCCGACCTATCAATTCTATCACTGTTAGATATAGACATCCCATTCCTAGGCTCGATGACATGCTTGATGAATTGAGTGGTGCTACTATATTTTCCAAAATTGACTTTAAAAGTGGTTACCATCAAATTCGCATGAGTATAGGTGATGAATGGAAAACGGCTTTCAAAACAAAACTTGGTTTGTATGAATGGATTGTCATTCCCTTTGGTCTTTCGAATGCTCCATCTACCTTCATGTGCCTCATGAATGAAGTTTTGTGTCCTTTCATTGGCAAATTTGTTGTGGTTTACTTTGACGACATCCTCATTTATAGCAAGTCTTTGGAAGATCATCTTGATCATGTTTCACAAGTGTTGTTGACCCTTCGGAAAGCAAAAAGTTTTGCCAATCTTTCCAAATGCAATTTTTGCACCAACAAGCTTGTTTTCTTGGGATTTGTGAACTCTTCCAATGGTATTGAAGTCGACAACAAGAAAATCGAGGCAATTAGGAATTGGCCCAACCCTACTTCTGTGGGTGAGATAAGGCGCTTTCATGGCCTTGCCGGTTTCTATTGCCGCTTTGTCAAAGATTTTTCAACAATTGCTTGCCCTTTGAATGAACTTACCAAAAAGAATGTACCTTTTGTTTGGGGCAACGCGCAACAAAAAGATTTTGACACACTTAAAAAATGTTTGACCGAAGCTCCTTTGCTTCTCTTACCGGATTTTGAGAAAACTTTTGAGATTGAGTGTGATGCTAGTGGTATAGGAATTGGAGGCGTTCTCATGCAAAATGGACGTCCCGTTGCTTATCATAGTGAAAAACTAGATGGCGCTAAACTCAATTACCCAATCTATGATAAGCAAATATTTGCTTTGGTTAGAGTGTTAGAAGTTTGGCAACACTACCTTTGGCCTAAAGAATTTGTCATTCATTCCGATCATGAATCATTGAAGTACATGAAAACTCAAGATAATTTGAACAAAAGGCAAGCTAAATGGGTAGAATTCATTGAATATTTTCCTTATGTCATTAAGTACAAGAAAGGTAAAGAAAATGTTGTAGCGGATGCCTTGTCTAGAAAAGAGTGCCTTCTTACACGTCTTGACATCAATGTGATTGGTTTGGATGAGATCAATGACTTATATGCTTCCGATATTTTCTTTGGTCCTATCTTTGAGATATTCTTTCCTAACCGAGGTTTTGAGGACTACTATGTTCACAAAGGTTTCTTGTTTGAGGCTAACAAATTGTGTATTCCCGAGTCCTCTCTTCGCTTGTTGTTATTGAAGGAATCACATGAAGGAGGCCTCATGGGACACTTTGGACGCGACAAGACCTATGCCATGCTCTCAAACCACTACTAGATGAAGCATCAAGTTGAAAGACATGTCAAGCGATGTTCTACATGCCTCCGAGCTAAGTCTACTTCCAACCCCCATGGTCTTTACATGCCATTACCTATTCCACATGCACCTTGGTGTGATATTAGCATGGACTTTGTGTTAGGACTCCCACGAACTAAAACCAATATGGACTCAATCTTTGTAGTTGTTGATCGTTTCTCTAAGATGGCACATTTCATTCCTTGCAACCGAACCGACGATGCTTCACATATTGCTACCTTGTTTTTCAGGGAAATTGTGCTTCACATGTTGCCCACTTCAATTGTGTCGGGTCGGGACGTCAAGTTCACCTCATACTTTTCTAAGACATTGATGGCCAAGCTCGGCGTCAAGCTACTATTCTCCACCGCCTACCACCCACAAACGGATGGACAAACCGAGGTCGTCAACCGCACACTATCTTCACTCATTAGAGCATTGATCAAGCCCAACCTAATGTAACATCCCAAGTATGAAAAACACCTTTAGAATGTTTGCTTTTTGTTAAATTATGTTTTGCATCATGTCATCATAAGCTTTGCATTTGTTTTCCGTTTGTTTTCCTTTGTTTTCCATTTGTTTTCCCTTGTTTCCATATGAATTTCAAACCAATTTTCAAAATCCTTGTTTATACTTGTTCTGTTACAATTTTCAAATGAAAATTTCAAACCAAAACATAAAATTGTTTCCAATAAACTTGGAAGTTCAAACCATTTAAATTGCTTCCTTTCAATAATTTAATTAATATCAAATTCAATCAAATTCAATTGAATTTTTCAAACAGCAACCAAGTTTAAAATTTTGAAAAACAAACAATGGCACAGTTGGGGTTTTGTCAATAACAAACTATAAAAATTAACACCAAATTTTAAAACCCCAAAACCCCTCTAATTTTCTCTTTTTCTTACCTTTCCTTTTCAGCAAAAAAAAAAGAGAGAAAGAAAAAATAAAAACAAAACGGCTGGGGGAGGCAGACTGGGCCAGCCCAGCCCACCTAACCCCAGCACGCGCGCAGTGCAGGCCCGCGGCCCACTTCTCCCTCCTCCGTACGGCTGGCGTCAGCTGACGCCAGCACGCACACACAGCAGGGCGCCCTCCACCTGCTCCCTCCGCCTTTTTCTACCCTATCTCTAGCCCCCGAGCTCACAAACCCTAGCCCTAGCCTTCTTCTTCCTCCCTGCCGCCGCCAGTTCTTCTCCTCCCTCTCAGATCCCCTCCAATCCTCCTCTGAATTTTCTGAACCTTCCTGCACCACGCCATGGCCGGAGCTTGATCGGGGTGGAGCAGTGGTGGTGGTCATCGTCGAGCCTCCCCGGGCACGGGAACGAGTTCCCCGTGCAGTCTTCTTCCTCCTCGCTTCATCGACAGGGGCTGGGAAGCACCCGATCATCGCCGCCGTCCCTGTCGCTGTCGCTGTCGTCGACTGTCGCCTCCCGAGCACCTCCTCCTCCCTCTGTTTCCCCTCGGTGAGCAGCACGTTCCCCTCCTTCCTTCTCCCTCTCTGCATCAGTGGTCACGCGCACGCACATTGCACCCTCCCACGCACGCAAGCAGCAGCAGCAGCAGATCCTCGCCGCCGGTGACCACCGCATCATCGTCAGGTTCAGAAAGCCTGAACCTTTCGACAGTTTCAGTTAACAGCAGTAGCTGAACGTCAAAACCACGCGCGCGCTTCTCTGTCAACAAACGAATCCGCACCGTACTGGTTGGATCCAACGGCGCGCAACGCTGCGTCGCGGGTTCGATCCCCCGCCGCGCAGATAAAACCAACCTTTTTGCGCTATTTGCCACGCGTGCACGCTGGCCCCACCTGCCATTGGCAGTGGTGGCCACGCAGGCACCCACGCGCGCGCCACGCAGCGCCAGCTGGGCACTGGCCCACATGCCAGTGACCCAGGGGTCGATCTGCTGCGTGAAAAAGGGTTCCAGGGGCCTTTCTGTGAGTTTCTTTTGCATCCAAGCCCCTGGACAAAATCTAAATGTTTTTAAAATTGCAGAATAGCCCCTGCATTTAAAATTCAAATAACTTTTGTATTTCAAATCCAAATAAAATAAATAAAATATGTTTTCTGTACCAAATTTAATTCTCTACATGTTTAAATCATTTGTTTACTGTTTTGAACATTTCAAATGTTTTCAAAATTTAAATTCAAACAACTCATTTCAAATTTTGTTAATTTCATAACTAATTCAAATTTAATTCAAATGTCACATATAAAATATGTTTTCCATGCCAAATTGAACCACCTTTCCAAATATAAACTTTGTTACCTGTTTTGAATACTTTAAATTGGTTAAATAATTTAAACCTTGTTTAAATCATTTAAAATTGCTAAATTCATAACTTGGTCAAATTAATTTCTTTTTGAACACATAAAATATGTTTTCAAACCAGAAAAGTATAATATTTTCAAGTATGAATTTTATTAAATGTTTTGAACAAATAAAAATTCAAATAATTTCATACTTGAATTAAATTCATTTAAACCTTGTTTAAACTTGTTTAATTCATCTTAATTCCTTTTCCAACAAATGAAACATGTATTCCACCTAAAATTTTGTGTTCTTTCCAAATATGAATTTTGTTATTTATTTTGAACAATGAAAATTGGTGAAAACAACAAATTCTTGTGTAACTCATTTAAGGAGCCAATTTTCATAACTTAATAAATAAAATTTGAAAACCTGGTAAACCCCTTTTCAAGTTAAAGCTATTGTTGTTTTCTCATTGTTTTCCTCATCTATGCATCATTCTAATCAACTTTCACATGATGGTTAGTTGTAGGTCAATTAATTCAACCTTAATTCATGGGCTCTTCCATATGGAATCCAAATTGCATATAGGCCCATTTATTTATGTTACCATGTCAACTAGCTTACCTTTGGTGCACCAATTAAATTGTCATGCATCATCCCATGATTGTGCATCATGCCATGTTATTGATTGTTTGTCTCTCTGCGTTGTTTGTTTGCTTCTTCTCGAATAGACGACGACGTTGAGACAGACGAGGCTTACGACAATACTTCTGAGGAGTTAGCCCAGTACCAGGCTACTGAGTTTGCAGGCAAGTATTCACTCACATGAACCATTGTGTCCTTTCCACACTGGATATCGATACTTTCCATTGTCTATTCTGCTAACCTTAAGATTCGTTGCTTATGTTCCGATCCTATCACATGTTATCATGTAACCCTTATATAGCCTATCCTCCACCCCTAAACCCCGTTGCTTGTTGCATGTGTCTTACTAGCATGCTTAGGGTTGTTACTGCTTGAGTCTGTTGTTCGTTATTTCTGTTACCATATTTATTATGTTCTGGGGCTCGGTGTTAAACAATAACCTGTTAATGTTTGAGGTAATGCTAATTTGATGATAAGGCACCGGCAGGAGGCCGGGTATGGTTTTGAGGCCTGCTAGTGTCGAACTCAGGAAAAGTCTTTGTCCTCTAGATCCATGATGAGCGCGCTAGCCGCATGTGGGAAGCGTGTATGGGCGCCCCCCTCAATTTGATTCGATTCGCATATCGTCCAAATCGCCTCATTTAGTTCGGCTTTTTCCATTTGCCGCATGCATATGCAGGTGCGAACCCGAGGCCAGGGTGGAGCTTTTGTAGTCGGCATTTAGGGAGACACGTTCTTAGAGTTCTATGAGGGCCCCATTTTCTTCGTGGGGCTTGATTAGCCGTGCGCTCAATTGCACGGGGTTCTTTGGGCTTGATGCGAAGAAGAGTTGGGTTGTGTTGAGTGCCTCGCTTGGTGGAAGTGCATTTCCATCTGGCGGGGTATTCTTACGTGTACGGCCAAATTGGTGCATCCCTGCAGGGTTAAATCTTCTCGAGAAGCCGTATTGTCCGCGGTTATGGATGACTTGGTGATAGGGCTGGCTAACAAGGATTAGACAACTTACACCTAATTTAACATCAATTTGACTAGTAATAGGCTTATTGACACAATAACTTGAACCTTCATTAATCCAACTGTGTGAGTTATCCTCGGATTGCTTCTTTGGATAAGGGGCGAGATCCAGGATGGGTTTGTTTGAGGTTAGTAGCAGTTGGTTCCGATACGCTATCTTATCCCCTTCTTTTAGCCGGAAGTTGTAGTGTGTTTCTGTAGTTGTTTAGAGCAACCTGCTGCCGCACTTTTGTATCCCCTATTCTTCCGTTGAACCCAAAGCATCTGTACTTGGTGTTGCTGGGTACCCTTTGGTATCTTGTGGGTCATGCTTGCCAATACTTGTCTGTATTGACCGCTTTGGGGCTGTGGTTTCCGCAGACTACGTTTCCGAGGATCCCCATGGTGGCTACTACGTGGAGTATGACGAGGCTGCTGACGAGTAGATAGCGGACCCGGGCAGGATCCGAGACATCGTGGATGGGCTCCGTCTTTTCGTTTCCGGCCTCTTAGGCCTATTTGGATCTTGTCTGTACCCAGACACTTTGGATGCTTCCGCTGTGATGTAATGATGAATTGTTGGGACATGTGTCCTCTGGATGATTGTATTTGCTATTTCTGCTCTAGTGAGAGCTATTTGCAACTTATTTCTATTTCTTTGTGTCTTCGAGATTTGTTGTGATATCACTTGTTCAGATGCCGTTGACGTACCATGTGTGTATGATTATGAAGTACGTCAATGGAAGTAGTCGGATTTCTATGGGATGGTTTACGCAGACGATGGATAGTAGAGAATGGTTGTCACACGTTTACGTGTTGGCCTGCTCATATTGAGATGCGGGTGCCGGTATGCCCCGTAAGCCATTTATCTATTGTTTAGCGGGTTGTGAGTATCCTCTAGAAGTCCGGGTGCGACACCTAAAGAATTGGGAAGAATGCATCCCACATGCTGAGTTCGCCTACAATCGAGCACTACACCAAGCTACCAAGAGAAGCCCCTTCGAGATCATCTACGGCTTCAACCCCAACACCGTGCTCGACATACTATTGTTGCCTCTCCGTGAGCAAACCAACATGGACATTGACAAGCGCACCGACTACATCAAGAAGCTACATGATTCCACAAGAGCTACGCTTGAGAAGCATTCCGAGCACCGAGCCTCCGTCATGAACAAGAACAAGAAGCCAATGGTGTTCCAACAAGGTGACCTCGTTTAGCTACACTTGCAAAAGGACCGTTTTCCCGAAGAGTGCAACTCCAAGCTCAAGCCAAGAGGAGACGGGCCTTTCAAGATCATCAAGCGCATCAACAACAACGCCTACAAGCTCGACTTACCACAATCCAAGTACCTCGTTCACAACTCCTTCAATGTCAAGGAAATCTCTCCCTTCCATGGATACCCAAGTGATGAAGACGACGACGAGTCGAGGTCGACTCTTTTTCAAGGGGGGGGGGAGATGATGCAGCCCACCCAACTCCACCAAGTGCACCAATGACAAGATCACGAGCAAAGGCCATACATGACAAGGTGAACTCGCTCCTCTCGCTTCATACTTTCGGTGACTTGGCGGATGGTGCGCTACCTCATAGATCAACCCTTTGTGTGCTCAGGTTCAAACCCACCACGGAGGTCCCGGAAAGCACCCAAGACAATGCACAAGAAGCTACCAAGGAGGGAGGAGAAGACGGCATCAAGAAAGGAGCCACGACGGAGAAGATAGGGGTGAAAAAAGCCCCCCGGCCTCAAGACCCGGCCAGGCCGGCCTCCCCCTCTCCAGGCCGGCCACCAGGCAGAGGAGCCCGGCCTCCACCCCAGCCCCAGGCCGCCCCCCCAGGACGGTGCTCCCATTCCTCCACCTCGGCCCCATGCCGGCCGCCACGTTAGCCCCAGGCTGGCCGCCACGTCAGCCCTAGGCCGGCGCTCCCTGGGGCGACCCCTTCTCCCACCCCGGCCAGGCCGGCCTCCCTGGCCGGCGTGCCCTGCAATGCACGCAAACGCCCAGTTTTCGCCCCCTTTTTCACCTACTTAGACCCCCGGCTATATAAAGACTTCCCCGAGCTAGATCTACGGTTTAGAGTTGAAATTAGAACATTGAGCTTCGCTCTCTTGTATCCCTCTTTGAGGAACTACTCCTACGGTGTGTACCTAGGAACGTATCAAGGCTACTCCGACGACTTCGTCTAGGACCGTACCAAGATTTACCCAACTACTTGTCCTCTCCCTTTGGGTTTCAGTCAAGAGTTGTCCAATCTTCCTCTCGTAAATCCTTGAGGTTCTAGTCGATCGGCTATGGGTGTGAAATGGTTTGTATCAATGTGAGTTCAGTTGGATCGATCGTTCCGTAGGCGGCCCTCGGGGTTTAGTTGACGGAAGGTTTGGGATCTTCCGGTTCTCGCAATTTATCCCCCTTTGTGTTTCCCCGCGTTTTCCCACGATTCCACCTCGTTTCCCCCTCTCGTGTTCTTCATGTTCTTCGTTCGTTCTTATCGATTCGTGAAGATCGGGCCAATCTAGGAGTAACCCTCCATATCAATCATGCTCTTAGCTGATCACTCTTTCTCGATCTTGTGAATCGGAGTCCCTTTCCAGGTTAACTATTAACCTTATTCAGCATGGACATGCATTTCTGGATCCGATCACTCGAGGGGCCCAAATAAATATCTCTCTCTAGTGAAGAGAGGGGCAAATCCCTCTTGACTCACCATGCCTTGCAGCATGATTCATGACAAACCCGAAAGCTACCTTTATAACTACCATGTCACGGTGTAGCGTTTGATAGCCCCAAAGTAGGTCGATTCACATCTCAAGAACATGCGACAATCTCAGGTCTAAGGACAAAGCAAGCACAACGTGTAGAGAGAGAACTATTAGCATTGTTGTAATGTCTCAAGTTGGGTCAGTCCAGCACCATGTTCATAACATAAGTTCACATTATTAGTTTGACATCACCATGTCTATGACTTGCGAAACATAGCCATCAACCAATACATGTGCTAGTCTAATGTTCAGGTGCGTCCTCACATGAACTCCTACTAGGGACATATTTAGAGTAACCATGTAAGTAAAGAGTTTCACAAACAAGTCACATACTTGCCAATGAATACAAAGGTATTATTCAAGGCACATTATTACAAATCATGGATACATAGATATATCATCATCTCTACGATTGCCTCTTGGGCATATCTCCAACAAAGAGGTGATATTGAGCTAGCCTATGTTCCAACCAAGGATAACCTCGCAGACATTTTCATAAAGCCTATAGAAGATTCAAGTATTCAAGGAATGAGCTAAGTATCATCGATTCAAGGAGCTTGACTTGAGGATCTTGCATACACACCTATAGTTGACTATGTGTTTGGGTTTAGGTGTCGGCATGGAAATAGGGGGAGTGTTATCCTAACACATTGGGTTCTCCCTCCCCACATTATTCCCAAATAAAAAATTCATTGTTATCTCTCGATTTCTAATGTTGAATTGTGAGATAAAATGTTGAGAATTGGAATGCACCCAAGATATATCTTCACGGTGACATACCATGATCTCTTACATGGTGGCTTAGCCACCAACCTCTTCGTTTTGAAGAGTTGGTTCTTATTGGTGTTCATCTGGATCTTATTTTCCTATCCTTTTTTATCTCTCTCTTTTGTTGAGCTTTGATGGGAAATATGCTCCAATTTGGCTTTGTACATTTGATTCTTGCAAATTAGAGCATATACCATTTACCAGTTTAGAATACCATCCTAATCCTATCTCATCTTTGTAGCGTCCTCACATTTAATAATGTAAGAACTACTGTGTTAAGTGATAGTCCCTGGATCAATGATAGCACCACAGAACAAAATGTAAAGTATCATTGCAGAAGAATCAAAAATATTACAAAAGATCCAGAATAGCCAAGTATAGCTTTATTACAAAGTGCATAGTCTTGAAAGACTAGCAAAACTCAGAGTTCCAAATAGCAGAAATAAAAGTAGCAATGACCCTCCATCTTCAGCATGTGCCACAGGCAGACATGTTGGGTGTAGACTCGAGTCCAAGTACTTCTTATTCATCATCGGAGGAACCTACACGTTGGAATACGGAGCCCCCGAAGGAGATTCAGTATAAACAATGTACTGGCAAATGACACTATGGTCGATATAAGATGGCAAGTCTAAACTACATGCATATTTGGCTTGGTGGAGTTTAGGCTATTTGCAAAAAGCCAGTTTTCCCTAACACTTTTGAAAAAGAGTTTTCTTTTCAAAGATTGGCACCATGGGACACACCCATGAGCACCACAACTAATATTTCCTTAGCCAAATTTTACTTCTTGAAAACCATGTTGAGATTCTTCTATCCATCTTTGTCCAGCTGCTCGAAGTCGTCCATTAACGGGGACACGGCTATGATCATAGTTTCTAACTCTACAGAGGTTGTGCACTTTCACCCTTTGTCTTCAATTAGCCCAAACATCCTATACACGCGGAGTGCATCACGGAAAGGAGAGAATTGAGACGAGATATTTCAGAAGCAAGAATTCAACCCAACCAGCAAGACCCGTTCCACCTACAATTATGCTACATCTTCATGTCAAGCATGGGCTGAACTCTCACAACTTAGTTGATCAAGACAGAGCCCATTTGTCAAAGGGCTGCACAGGAAGCTAATAAACTTAGAGGGACTTAGGAATCTCTTTGTTCCTGGGTGGACATCCACAAGTGTACTCCTTCGGTGATAAACACCATTGATATGGCCCTAGGGAGCCACTTAATATAATCCAATCACAACCAAAATCCACCAAGGTGTTTCATTGAGGGTTATACTTAGAATTTTTCCACAAACATTGAGGAAAACAAATTTGTAGCAAGGCTAAGCATCTACTAAGTATAAGTCTCCAAAGTGACAAGTCTAAAGGATTGCTACACACTACTTGGGATATTGCATACCATATAATAACTTAGTAAAATTCCCTATCATGCATACTACTCAAAAATACTAGTAATGCATAGTGAAAATGTGGGAGATTTGATGGTGTGTTACTTGCCTTTGAGGTTGGTGAAGAATTTAAACTCTCTCTTCACAAAATTGAACGTTTCTCTTCGTACAATCTATACACTAAAAACACAACAACAGAATAAACAAGCATGCTAACAAACATACAAACAAATGAAGAAAATATAAAAAGCAATAAACATAGCAAATGAAAACATGTGAAAACATTTAGTTTTAATGCACAAAAGAAAACTAAGTCATTATGGTTATTTTCCATTTAGGACTAAGGGTTGGTCTTTGATCAAAAGTATTGGTCTAAGCTATTTCTGTCTTAGTCTCCTTTGAGTCTTGTTTTTCTTCCTTGCTTCATTGAGTTGTTTTTGATGACTAAGTCTTTGTGCCTTCAATGGTCTTCCTTGTAGCTCTTCTTATTGAGTTGAAGTTGGCTTCTTGTTGAAAGTATTCTGGTTGAAGTATTGGTCAAAAACTCTCATCTCACATGGAAAACAAATTCTAAGTCTTGGGCAAAACTCACCAATCATCTTGAAAACAAATTCTAAGTATTGGAAAACAAATCCTAAGTCTTCACAGCCTTGGTCTTGGAAAATCTTCATGCTCCTTTGTAGTTTCCTCCTTGGTGTGGTGTCTTCATTGAATCTTCTAACACTTGATGGATTTGGTGCTAACTAGGGCTGGTCTTTATCTAACTTAGCCATAGCATAAGTTCTAAGGGAACATAAAATAAAGGGGAGAAAAGACTTAGAGAAAAAGATGGGGCTGGTCTTCTTGAAGTTCCATTTGATTTTGTTCTAAGTGATTCTTCTTCTTGGGATGCTTCTGGAGCTGCTAATTCCTTCATCTGCGAGGATTGATTTGAGTTCCTTTACTTCTCTCTCTAGGTCTTCACTTGTCTCCTAAAATTTTCTCTTCTCACCACGCAAGGTCTCTATTATGTCATAGTCAACATCTAACTGAACGTCGTTGTCTTCCAGCATTGACTTTAACTCTTTGAGCTCCTTGTTCTTGTCTCTGACTCTCTTCTCTTGACTTTAAAACTTCTTGTCTTGAGCTTTAATCTACTCCTCATGAGCTTTGGCCACTTCTTCTTGATCTTTGACCTTTTCTTTTGTTGACTTGAGTTGGGCGTGTAGCTCATCATTCTGTAGCAACTCCATGCGTCTATCGTCCTCAAGGTCCTTGATATGATTTTCTAAGTATTGGAGGTATTGGTGCAAAGGGTTGAATTTGTGTTTGGTCTCCGGGTCTAAGTAGTAAGGAGCCCCATTCTCATCACGTCTCCCTAGCACATGAGAGTAGTGACTCTTCAATTCCTGATGATACTGCCCGCATAGACGTCCTATCAGCTCTTGCATGATGAGGTTGAGGCCTTTCTCCATGGAGTCACTAATTGTCTTGATCTCTATGTCTTTGGTCTCGGGCTTTGTCTTGCATCCAGGTTGTAGAAGTTTGATTCCCCAACAACCTTCTCTGACGAATTTCTTCAGTTGGCTTCCTTTGATGGTCGGTGTGGTTAGCTTCAATTGCTCAAGTATATTGATAAGATAGCCTCCAAAGCGTGTATCCTTGAGGTCTTCAGCGCTGGTGAAGTTCAAGCTCTTCATCTTTAAGTTTAGGAGAGAACATAAGTCATGAGATCATAAGACATAGAGGTACTAGATACGAGACAAGTAAAGGTACTTAGAAAATATTAAGTCTTCTTCCATGGTGATCATTAGCTCATTAACAACTTATTGAAATTTGGATATTCACTATAGTGAGAGATACTGGCACCCGCTAGCCAATCAGGGAACCGGTCTCATGTACGTGGACATGTAATGTTGGTCCGGGCCGCTTCATCTCACTATGCCGCTAGGATCCAAAAATACTCAAATGAATTAACAAAATTTGATCAAAAAAGGTTTTCCAATCCTAAGGGCTCGAACCTACAAGCAACACTTTGCTCTGATACCATTTTGTAGCGTCCTCACATTTAATAATTTAAGAACTACTATGTTAGGCGCTAGTCCCTGGATCAATGCTAGCACCACAGAACAAAATGTAAAGTATCATTGCAGAAGTATCAAAAATATTACAAAAGATCCAGAATAGCCAAGTATAGCTTTATTACAAATTGCATAGTCTTGAAAGACTAGGAAAAACTCAAAGTTCCAAACAGTAGAAATAAAAGTAGCAATGAGCCTCCATTTTCAGCATGTGCCACAAGCATGCATGTTGGGTGTAGACTCGAGTCCAAGTACTTCTTATTCATCATCGGAGGAACCTACACGTTGGAATACGGAGCCCCCGAAGGAGATTCAGTACAAACAATGTACTGGCAAATGACACTATGGTGGATATAAGATGGCAAGTCTAAACTACATGCATATTTGGCTTGGTGGAGTTTAGGCTATTTGCAAAAAGCCAGTTTTCCCTAACACTTTTGAAAAAGAGTTTTCTTTTCAAAGATTGGCACCATGGGACACACCCATGAGCACCACAACTAATATTTCCTTAGCTAAATTTTACTTCTTGAAAACCATGTTGAGATTCTTCTATCCATCTTTGTCCAGCTGCTCGAAGTCGTCCATTACCGGGGACACGACTATGATCATAGTTTCTAACTCTGCAGAGGTTGTCCATTTTCACTCTTTGTCTTCAATTAGCCCAAACATCCGATACACGCGGAGTGCATCATGGAAAGGAGAGAATTGAGACGAGATCTTTCAGAAGCAATAATTCAACCCAACTAACAAGACCCATTCCACCTACAATTATGCTACATCTTCATGTCAAGCATGGGCTGAACTCTCACAACTTAGTTGATCAAGACAGATCCCATATGTCAAAGGGCTGCACGGGAAGCTACTAAACTTAGAGGGACTTAGGAATCTCTTTGTTCCTGGGTGGCCATCCACAAGTGTACTCCTTCGGTGATAAACACCATTGATATGGCCCTAGGGAGCCACTCAACATAATCCAATCACAACCAAAATCCACCCAGGTGTTTCATTGAGGGTTATACTTAGAATTTTTCCACAAACATTGAGTAAAACAAATTTGTAGCAAGGCTAAGCATCTACTAAGTATAAGTATCCAAAGTAACAAGTCTAAAGGATTGCTACACACTACTTGGGATTTTGCATATCATATAATAACTTAGTAAAATTCCCTATCATGCATACTAATCAAAAATACTAGTAATGCATAGTGAAAATATGGGAGATTTGATGGTGTGTTACTTGCCTTTGAGGTTGGTGAAGAAGTTAAACTCTCTCTTCACAAAATGGAACGTTTCTCTCCGTACAATCTATACATTGAAAACACAACAACAGAATAAACAAGCATGCTAACAAACATACAAACAAATGAAGAAAATATACAAAGCAATAAACATAGCAAATGAAAACATGTGAAAACATTTAGTTTTAATGCACAAAAGAAAACTAAGTCATTATAGTTAGTTTCCATTTAGGACAAAGGGTTGGTCTTTGCTCAAAAGTATTGGTCTAAGCTATTTCTGTCTTAGTCTCCTTTGAGTCTTCTTTTGCTTCCTTGCTTCATTGAGTTGTTTTTTATGACTAAGTCTTTATGCCTTCAATGGTCTTCCTTGTAGCTCTTCTTATTGTGTTGAAGTTGGCTTCTTGTTGAAAGTATTCTGGTTGAAGTATTGGTCAAAAAATCTCATCTCACTTGGAAAACAAATTCTAAGTCTTGGGCAAAACTCACCAATCATCTTGAAAACAAATTCTAAGTATTGGAAAACAAATCCTAAGTCTTCACAGCCTTGGGCTTGGAAAATCTTCATGCTCCTTTGTAGTTTCCTCCCTTGTGGCTGCATATTCCATATTGCAGATGAATCCGAAGACGAGTGAGGTTTTGTTAAGGATCTCGAGTCTATCGCCAACATGTTTTGCCTGTGGCACTTTAAGAAGATGAGGCTCAATGTTCTACTAAGTTTTCCGCTGTAATTTTGTTTCCTACTAGTCTTCTGAGACTATGCAAGTTGTAATCATATTTTGTAAAGGCTGGATCATGCGATGTAATAGATTTTGACGCATTTGCATGATATTTCATTTTGAACTGTGGTGCTAGCAATTGATCCAGGGACTAGCACAATAACACTGGGTTCTTGCATTATTTAAATGTGGGAACGCTACAATCTTAAAAACCATATTTCTACTCTTGAACATGCTCAAAATTTGTCTCTTGAGGAAGAGGAAGGGTGCCCCGGTACTACCGACCGGCGACCGGTACTACCGCCTATGAAAAGTTGAAAGCAGTTTTTCTACTGAAACTTGTACATTCGGTAATACCGGACGCGTCCGGTACTACCGTCTGTGCAGATCTAAGCATAATTTTTCTATGGAAATCAAGACAACCAGTATTGCCGAGCCAGCACGGTACTACCGCCTGTGCAAATCAAAGCAGACAAACTCTACGGAAATTTGTACAACCGGTACTACCGCACGGGTGTGGTACTACCGGGCCAGGAAATTTCGACTTAAATCTCCAAGTCGTGCGGCATGGGGGTTATTCCCCACCCGAAGAACTCCTCCCAAAAGTTGTTGCCCCCTCCTCTCCCTCCTCCGGCTGTCCCTTGCCCCGCCGGATTCCGCCGTTCCCTTCCCGGATCTTCACTGTGGGAATCTCTCCCGCACTATTCTCCTCCATGGCCTCCGGTATTTGTTCTCTCCATGCTTACTTGGGTCTCCATTGATGAACTTTGATGAACCCTAGATAGCTTTCAGAATAGATACTTGGTATCTCTGATTTCATCGGTTAATGTTTGGATGAACTTGTAGTCGTTGGGAACTGCATCCACTTAGTCTATTCCAGTTAGTCTTGTTTAATGTCTCTCGATTTCGTTCTTGGATTTGGGGCAGAAATTCAAAAACTTGCACGCCCTGTACTATCGCCCATGTAAATTTTGGACAATTCAACTTGTTTTAACTTGAGTAAAGTAATTTTGTTTTCTGTTTCTCTTGAGAATGTTCCCGTATCTTGTTTCGTATCCACATCTCTCTGAATTTCATAGGATCTCGTGGTTATGGTGGTGATAAGGGGTTGGCCCGATCTTCTCGATGAACACTCACGATAACTTGATAGATAACCAGTGCTACACTGAAAACTCTCCTTGGATGAACCTAGATGCCAATGCAACAACTCTCGATCCCTTTGGATATTCTCAACTCCACACTCTTGCACAACGTAATAAAAAACTACGAGTGGTCCTGTACCCTCTTATTCCTAGTGGAATAGCGGATAACACGCAACTTTACAGGGGGTTAACGCCACCATATCGATACGAAATTGGTGGTGGATAACTTTCAGATAAACATGGTTCAAGTCTGGAAATCTAGGGTTCTAATTTTAACTTGGTCTACCCTTCTAATTCGTAGCCTAGGGTATATACGAGGGGGTATGGGTGCGGCCAATATAGGGGGCCTAAACAACCTCAATGCGCCCTAACCTATCCCTACTCGGTTTGGTGCAACCAAAACCTTACAAACTGAACGCAACATGGGTTCAACCTATTGGACTCACAGGTCCCTAATAAACACATAAGTGGAAAACTAATTAACTATTATTGGGTGCTTCCACTTCATCCTCCTATGCACTAGAAGATTTCCCCATGTTCTTCTTCTTGTTTTCTACCTTATTTTCCAGCATGACAAGTTTGTTTTCCATCTTGTAATGGTTGTTTTCTAGCAGGTACTTGTTGTTTTCCAGCATGCCTTGAGGTCATCCTCCATCCATGTTTGTGTTATCAATAACCCTGCTAATACATAATGCATAGGCTTAGGTAGTATAATATTCTTAAAAACACAAACAATATTTATTACTAGGAAATAATTCACCTTATAATGAATAACAGTGAGGCTCCATATTTCCTTCCAACTCAAGCATGAATAATCCTCATGGACCCCTATTATATCCATATCATCCTCCCTTTCTTCAAGACAAGACGTCCTCGGCCTGTGGTAAGCTGAAAGTGGAAGAAACAAAAAAGAACCACGTGTCTGGACAATACATGTATCTATAATGGGGTGCATCATTGATATGGACATGATAATTATTCCCACATGACAGAAAGCAACGAAAATTGCATATAATTAGCACATATTTGTCACATGAAAACAAATAGCATCTCATCAAATAGCAATCACAATTGCAAATATAAGTGAAGCTCATAAAACTATGATCATAAGGAGAAACATCTATGTATAAATTATTATTGTTTAATATCAAACCAAGTGTTCTCACAGAAGATCCATAATCAAAATTGGTAGTAGTAGTGCATTCAATAGTCTTATCATATTTATTATAACCATCATGTAAATTCCAACTCACTTTGCAAATATAAGTGAAGTATAAATCAGTAGCATATCTACTTATCAAATGTTGTTGGAAATCAAACATATGTGTATAATCATGCTCAATTTTAGCAAATTGTAAACAATTCAACCAAGGTAACACAATGTTCAATTCAACAATTTTATCACAAGTAATACATATGTGATCCACCATAAAAATTTCATTCATGTTATAGTCACCAACCAAATTAAAAGTGATGCAAGTAGTATAGGTGCTAGAATTGATATATGAAATTTCAGCAATCCTATTATAGCATATTGCACAGTAATTGGTTCATGTAACATGATGGAATACACAATATTAATAGGTGGTATTTGAGCAAGCACTTCTTTATGTGTAATCAAAACCACATGCTCAAAATTCCAAATATTCAAACTATCACATGGTGGTGAACTATGTGTGGTTATCAACTCACAAGAATTAACTAGCACATTAGTAGACTCACAAAAAGTTGTATTTGCAAGTGGCAGCTCCAAATCAGCACCAATGGCCATAACATCCTCCTCAGATATAGTAGGCACTGAATCATCTATCTCAAGTGGTGATGTAGGTTGTAATAATAATGGCTCCCTTTCTTCAAGAGTAACCTGCATATCACAAGAAACAATACTAGGCATAATGGTATGTTCCACCAATGTATGTGATGGTGATGGTGGTGCAGGTTGTACTATAGGCTCCCTTTCTTCAAAAGCAACCTGCACTTCATGAGAAACAACACTAGAAGTAGACATGATTACATTAGTAGACACAACCTCACATTTCTTCTCAACTTCGAATCCCATGACTTGAGGATAACATAATGGTTTCCTTCTAACCTCCTTAAATTTTTCAAGGGATGCATGTCTTCTTCGATGGTACTTATTATTCCAAAGGAATTTTATGTCAGGATAATATCTATCAAAATCAAATTGAAATTTGTAGGACCATGGTGCACTCAACAAAATATGACAACATGTAAAAGCTCTGGGAATCACATTACAATTAATTTGCTCCGTATGACCATTAATGGTTAATGGAACAAAAGTACATAGAGTAATTCAAATTTTATCATCATTAGCAAGTAACATATATGGATCTGATTGATATGTTTCCAATTGCAATTTCTCAACAATGTCAATACTAACAAAGTTATATTGAGTACCCTTATCAAGGGTGACAGCAGCAGGGCAACCTTTGATGTCCGTGATGAAGTGGACCAAGTCTGACGCGGGTATCTCACTAGAATCCTCCTCCCAGAATGTATCACTGCACCAAGAAAAAGATAATAATATCTTCTCCATGAAAGGATCAACCATTGTTAGTACATATAAATATATGGCAGTGTGTATATGGTGGCACTCTCACAACTCACTTAAAACAACAAATAATGGTGTATCTTACCGCTCCGAAGTGAATAGAAAACACTCACCAAAAAGTAGTAGTAACACGTGTACGGATGTGAAAAGGAGAATACCCGGGAATTTATCTATCACAAAAAAACAAGGTATATAGTGGGGCTTGGTTTGGGTACCTAACAACACCAAAATAACAACTCCCGTTTGTTGTCCAATGTGATATAAAAAGCACGGGAAACACACACATGGAGATAAATGGGTAATGCAACTATATGTATGGAATTGTTGCAATACACTGGAAAGAAACTAGCTACATCTCTTAGAAACAGGCACAATATTGCTCAAAGAAACTAGTGCAAACAACATGTAAAACAGCTCCAAACTTGTGGCAAATATCACCAATTTTCAGGCCTCCTTCTCTCTTTTATTTTTTTTTTGTTTTTTCTCTCTGATTTTTTTCACTCTTTTGGGCCAAAACTGTGCAATATGTACGGACTGTACGGATACTAAATTTTGTTTTGTTTTCTCTCCTGTTTTTTGCCACAATATGTCGCACCGCAGAGCAAAATTTTCCAGAAAAACAGCATGATGAAACAATCAATTGAGCAGCCTGTGAGCACAAAAACAAGCTAGTATTATATGGGTATGCTCCTAATTTTATATGTAGATAGACCGTGTCTATGTCTCTCAAAGATATGGAAAGGAAGACAAACGAAATTGTCAAAGAAACGGATATAAATCTACTAGAACTCATGGCAGGGAATTGCTCGTTTTCTGCCGTGGCGGCAGCGTTTCGCGTAGATCTTGTGCCGCAGCTGCGCGGTGCACAACAGCAAGCAGTGGGGACGGTAAGGTGCGGTGCGTGTTTAAGCCGCGGTGGAGAGGCGCGGGTATGCAAGGCGTAGCGCACGGCAAGAAAGCAGCGCCCGCGGCAGCGAATCTGCCTGTTTTTGTACCGCGGCAGGAGTTCTACTCCGAATAGAATTGGACCCGCGGCAGCGATCGGAACCGAAAGCAAGCAGGGCTCGATATGCTGCTTGTATGTGCGCGCGGTATAGTGCGGAACCGAGGCCGAGTGGAACTCAATGGAAACGGCGGCAGCGAATTAGGAAGATTCTGGGCCGTGGCAACAAATCCAATTCCAACTTGGAGCCACAGGGAGAACCACGACAGCTATTGGGTAGGGTTTTGTGCCCACGGCAGGGACTCCGATTACCACTTGAACTCGAGGGAACGGCGGTAGGGAAACAACGATTTTTTGTGTCGTGGTAGAGGAAACCCACCACAACTCGGACTCAGCAAGGAAAAACAACTTGGAAACTCTCTTTTTTATCGAATTTTTCGGTGGACTCTAGGAAGAAAACACGAAGAACAGCAAGAACCCTAACCCTAACTCGAAAATAGAAGACTCAAAAGGAGAAAACGAATACACAAAAATCGACAAGAACAGCAACTAGAAGAAGCAATTGTGTTGATCTAGGGCAATGGCAACTCTACTACTCGAATTTTTGTGTGGCTTTTTCTGGATAGGTAGAAAACAAAAACGAATCTAGGGAATCAATTGCTCACCAAGTCAACCTAGTAATATGATACCATATGATAAGGGGTTGTCCCAATCTTCTTGATGAACACTCACGATAACTTGATAGATAACCAGTGCTACACTGAAAACTCTCCTTGGACGAACCTTGATGCCAATGCAACAACTCTCGATCCCTTTGGATGTTCTCAACTCCACACACTTGCACAACATAATCAAAGACTACGAGTGGTCCTGTACCCTCTTATTCCCAGTGGAACAGCGGATAACACGCAAATTTGCAGGGGGGTAACACCACCATATCGATACGAAATTGGTGGTGGATAAATTTCAGATGAACATGATACAAGTCTTGAAATCTAGGTTCTAATTTTAACTTGGTATACTCTTCTAATTCGCAGCCTAGGGTATGGGTGCGTCCAAGAGAGGGGGTGCCCCTAAACAGCCTTAATGCGCCCTAACCTATCTCTAATTGGTTTGGTGCAACAAAAACCTTACAAACTGAACCCAACATGGGTTCAGCCTATTGGACTCGCAGGTCCCTAATAAACACTTAAGTGGAAAACGAATTAACTATTATTGGGTGCTTCCACTTCATCCTCCTATGCACTGGAAGATTTCCCCAAGTTCTTCTCCTTGGTTTCCACCTTATTTTCCAGCATGACAAGTTTGTTTTCCATCTTGTAATGGTTGTTTTCTAGCAGGTACTTGTTGTTTTCCAACATGCCTTGAGGTCATCCTCCATCCATGTTTGTGTTATCAATAACCCTGCTAATACATAATACATAGGCTTAGGTAGTATAATATTATTATAAACACAAAAAATATTTATTACTAGGAAATAATTCACCTTATAATGAATAACAGTGAGGCTCAATATTTCCTTCCAAATCAAGCATGAATAATCCTCATGGACCCCTATTATATCCATATCAGGTGGTTTGGGGAAGGAACCGGTCACATATGTTTAAGAAAACGCAAGGCACCGGGGGACAAGTCTGCTCAAGTTGAAGAAGATGATGATGAGATCATGGCTGAGTTTGAGGCTGAGGCTGAGATCATGCCCGCCCCTACCCCCTCTATAACTCGTGGTGGTGGTCGAGGTGGTCATGTTGGTGGCGGTTCCACCAAGCGCGGATTTGTGGCTAGGAAGCCAACCCGCAAGACTTTCAACGAATGGAAGCCCGGAGAGTATTAAGAACATAGGGAAGAGAACCCCTATGAGCATGAGAGGGATTACTTTGAGAATCCTCACTTTTACACCAAGGATCAAGAACATGTGTTCAATGACAGTTATGTGGGCAAAGACTACTCCGTCACCGTCCAACACACTCTCAACATTGTTCACACGAGGCTCCCAAGCACAAGGGCTACTTTGATGAAACACTATCTATGTGTGAAGAATTTAGTCTTATCCCTCTTAGGAAGTTCAATCAGCCCTAGATCGAGTACTACATCATGAAATTCTCTGCCACGATTCATTTTGACAAGGATGAGGTGAGTACTTTAAGGTGGATGAACAAGGATAGGATTCTCTTGGCCACCTTGAAGTAATTTGGTGATCTTTTGGGGTATGATGACAAGGGAACTCATGTGCCTAGTGATTGGAGATGCCATTGTGCCACATACTCAAGCAACAAGAAGACCATTGCCAACATCACGATGGAAGATGGTACTCCGAGGAAGACTGCTCATCTTATTCGTCCCTTCGAGGTTCTTCATCGCATCTATAGAGTGACCCTTGCTCACCGTGTGGGGGAATTGGGATGAAGTTCATGGCTTTGGATTTTACTTGCTCAAGAACTCCAAGGAGAAGCAATGCACCGGTCAAAAGCTTGATGTCATGGATTGGATCCACGAGGAGTTGTGGCTAGCTGTGATTGATAAGAGGGCTCCCATCTATGGCCCTTTTCTCATGAATCTCATAAGAAAGAAATGGAGGGAAGCCACAAAGGAAGATATCATGAAGGATGGCAGCCCCATTGTCAAACATCCAGTGAAGGAGCCTAGAGCGAAAAAGCATTTGACTTCCGCGGAACTTGAAGTTGTAGCAGCTAAGAAGGAAGCCGCCTCCCGGATTGGTGTGATGGTTGGGGCACCGTCTGATGGGTTTCCCACAATGAATGAGCCATCTTGGTTCAAAAAATTCAGATTAAGGCCAAGAAGGAATTTTTTTTCCTTTAGCTCGGTCTCCAAGAGCGCATGTATGATGCGCATGTTTATCACAAGAAGGATGTAGCTCGACAGAAGAATATGATGGAGAAGATGGGATTGTTCGTGTCTTCGGGGTCCAAAGAATCTATCACTCCTAGGGAGAAGTGGATCTCCGAGCATAGAACTTGGAGCAACCCCGACATTCCTTCCTAATCCGCTCACCACGATGTCTAAGAGGAGGAGTGACTCTTTTGGGATGTTAGCCTCTCTCCCATTTTGGCATTTTATGACAAAGGGGGAGAATGAGTATATTAGGTTGAGCCGAGATTTGCATGGGTGGATTCACAAGCATTTTCTATCTTCAATGTTTCTTTTCTTGTGTCTCCTCTTAGATAAAAGTTGAACTTTATTTCCATTTGGTATTGAACTTTGAGTTGGAGCGTGGTGTAAGACATGCATTTTATCCCATCAAGTACTTATTATCTATTGCAAGT
This sequence comes from Alopecurus myosuroides, assembly GCA_028641055.1. Lineage (NCBI taxonomy): Eukaryota > Viridiplantae > Streptophyta > Magnoliopsida > Poales > Poaceae > Alopecurus > Alopecurus myosuroides. The sequence goes on from CM054060.1 coordinate 201,445,417, forward strand.
ATTTTCCTAGCTATTATATCTTGTTATGATCTACTTGCTAGTTTGTTTTAGTACACTTGTGCTATCAAGTCCTCACACAATGATTTGTTGTCATCAAACACCAAAAAGGGGGAGATTGAAAGAGCATTTCCCCGTTGAAAGCGCAAATTAGCCTAAATCTTGTTTTGAATGTTTGTTAACAACACAAGTATATCTATTTATGTGTGTTGATATTTTAGGGTCATTTGATAAATTTACCAATTGTGGTGCGGTCTCAAAAAAGTTCAAAGAGAACAACATGCTTAGGAGTTGCTGGAATTAATTCTAGGCTGGAGTCTTCGGTCCCCTAGACCTGAGTCTCCGGTGTCAGGAATTTCCTGCAAAGAAGAAGAAGTGCGCAAGTAGTGTCACCCTCTGGACTCCCTCGGAGAGTGTGCGGAGACTTCCCAGAGTCTTCGGGGCGCAAGGGCTAGAGTCTCCGGACTCCCGGCTGTTCCACTATGTTCGAAGCACCCCAGACGCCCTCTACGCTAAGGAGAGAAGATTTCAGCGGAAACTCTGCTGAGTCTATGGAGTGGCTGGAGTCTCCGCCCAGAAGCTTTTCCAAGCGTGAAGACAAGTTGGCTTCACCCTCTAGAATGGGTCCGGAGAGTTTCCGGAGTCTCCGACCCACAGGATCCAGGCCGTAGTGTTTGGCAGACCGGAGTCTCCAGTGTGAATTTCACAGAAAGCCACCAAACGACTAGTTTGTGGGATTGGGGTATAAATACCCCCTCCCCTTCTTCTTCCTCTAGCTAGCTCGCCCATAATTGAATGCCCCATTGTTTGAGCTCACCCACCTTGCTAGATCTCCTAGTCCCTCAACCCAAACTTTTTGATCTTCAGAGGATTGAAGGAGAAGGCCCCGATCTACATCTTCACCAACCGGTTTTCCATTCCCCCCTCATTTTCTCGAGGGGAACTAGTCTAGGGTTTCCTTGTGTGGAAAACCTAGACCTCTTGCTACTCTTGCTGATTCATGGGAGGCCCCAATTTGGTTGTGGGTGTGTGCCCCAAGCTTGTTGTAAAGGACTCGATTCCTGCCTAAAATGGGATCAATAGTGGAAGGTGAACTAGGCCTTTGTGGCGAGGTTCATCGAAGAATGGGGTGAGGCCTTTGTGGAGTTGAGTAGGCCTTTGTGGCGAGTGATACGTCGAAAATGTATCTCCTTTTTCGAACACTTTTCTTATTGTTTTCCTCTAAACTTGTGTGTTTTGAATACAACTAACGCGGACTAACGTTGTTTTCGGCAGAATTACTTTGGTGTCTTGTTTTTGTGCAGAAAAATCAACTTTCGGGAAAATGACCAGAAAAGAGCTCATTGGTGTTTTCACGCCGGAAGACCCCGGGAGCCAGAAGGGGGCCAGGAGAGGATCCACAGGGTGGCCACACCCCCCTGGAGTGGGTCCCCCCCAGGTCGCGCCACCTAGGGGTGTGGCCCCCCCAGAGCCCCCATCGGACTCCCCTTTCTACTACAAATAGCCTCCAACCCTAAAGCCCGAGGGGGTTCGTCATATTCCAAAGAAACACAACAGAGCTGTTGGGGGGATACAAACCCGGTAGGCCCGCAGGAAAGGGTAAAGACCCGGCTGGAGCAAGGTTGGGCGAAGACCTTGTAAAGTGATGATGGGCCGGGTCTCGTCGGTGGGCCAATGGCTGTGTTGGTAATCTGGCTCAAGGGAAGAAAGTTCTAGAAGGCCTGAGAGGCGGTATAGACCGCGGAATCCGAGTAGAACTCTAGCCATATCTTGTAAGGAAAGCCAGGAAACCGAGTGTTATATAAACCGGTTCTCCTGGCATAGATTAGAGATTAAGAGATTTCGAGTGGAAACCCCAGATTCAAGATATACGAGAGCTAGTATTTGTAACCCTAGATTTGGGGTCTCGACGACATTGCAGTCCGAGCCTCTATATCGATAGTTAATAAGATCCCGGCTGGAAGTAAGCTATTATCTCCAATGGAGAGGCTGAACCAGGATAATCCTTGCGTCCAATTCGAGCTAAACCCTCTCCCAATCACCAGAGTCGATTTGCCCCAAACTAAGTTACCCAACGTCTACCGTGACTATCCCGCGACAGTTGGCGCCCACCATGGGGCCTACGTCCAAAGGTGTTTATATCACGGGAGAAGCTCGGGAAATCATGAAGAACCTTGTTGTCGGCGAGATCGTCACCAACCTTGAAGGAGAGAAGATCGTCGACGATTCTGGCTGGGGGCGGAGTCGGATTCGCTGGAAACCGGATCTGTCATCACGATCGGCCGCGTCAACGTCTTTGTGGGTATGGTACGTACGTCGGGTTTAATTGCTGACAATAATGAGTATGATTCTGTGTCAGGGGCCGCCACTCGCGTTCAGTCGGATGGTGAAGAATCGGTAGGCACGACAGAACCGAAGGAAGCACCCACCACGAAGAGGGAACAGCCGGAGGAGCCGGCATGGACCCCGCGTGGCCAGGTTAATGAAGACGACGATACCGAATCTATCTTGCATCTGCTCGAAGATCGGTATGAGAAGGATAGCTGCGCGGAAGAAGAGTATGAGTCTTCACCAGGCATTGCGCGCCGAGTCGTGGTTTACACAAGCCCCTGCGATGAATCTAAACCAGGGTGATGTGACCTTAGCCGCGGCTGGTGCGGCGCAAGCGCTGGCCCAGCAACAGATGCCGGTTAATGGAGACCCGGCCGGAGCCCGGGTCGATGGCGAGCAAACATCTGTCACCAGTTAAGCCGGCGAAACTGCCCATCACAGGAACATGTTCGGATTTAGGACGAACAGAAGAACATCACATCCACCAAATCCGGCTCTATTCAACAACAACTTGATCTTGGATCCCACAGTGTTGGCTATGGTAATAACCTCGGAGAACGCAGCGGCCCGGGCCAGGGACCTGGATGTGGCCCGCCGAGCGTTGGAACAGCAAAGGAGAGACGTAGAGGCCGAGAAATTACAGATGGCCGCGCGTCAGCGTCAGTTGGATGAGTTAGAGGACCGTATACAGGCACAAACGACTAGGGTATATAATCAGAGGCATCAGACGAGATTGCCAGCAAAAAGCGGAGCCTTACAGCCGGCCGCATTGTTTGTCACACCTCAAGATCAGCCGATCCCGATTGTGAACCTAGGAACCGGGTATGCAGGAGCGACGCTCGGAGGACAACCGGCAAACGTACCGGCCGGGTCACCTGTGCTACCCGTTGGGGTGCCCGGAGGCAATACTGTGCAGCCACAGCCATCACGATTCCATACCCCACCGGGCCACTTCAACAACCCTATGGACAACGTGTACGCCGCAACTTTAGCGCTCGACCGTATTCCACTGGGAGAATCGCCTCAAGCAATCAAGACCCGGCGGGCTATAGAGATGTTACGCACCACGGTGGCTCAACAGGCCAATTACCCGGACAACAGGAGCGGGATGCATGGGATGCCATATATCAGTCGGCAGGAAGGCAATACGAGGACATTCAGTCGGCATCAGCACGACGGAGGGCAGAGCAGCAGCAAATGCCGCCTCCTCCACTTAGGCCAGCAGCTCCGGCAGTTTCAGCGGAACAGGCTATAGTGGATAGTTCCCGGGCAAGGCGTGCGGCCGGGTCTGCGGTACGAGGTCCGGCAATTGGCGCGCCTCCCGCTGCGGCAGCCAAGGTTTCACACGTTTCAAGAGTAAGGCCAGTACTGACAAACTTAGCCGGACCCAAGTGTCTATCAGACGCTATTAGGGCCGAGCCTTATCCGGATAAGTTCAAGGAGCCGGGTAAAGTTGTCAACTACGAGCCCACCATGGACCCTGAGACCTGGCTAAGCAGTTACGAGATGGCTATGTCTATTCGCAACGCTTCAGAAAAGCTCCAAGCCAAGTTTGTATATCTCATGATGTCCGAAGGAGAAGCTAAATTATGGTTCAATAACTTGCCTAAGAAATCAATCAGTTCATGGAGCGATCTCAAGTCGGCTTTCGTCAAGCACTTTCATGGAACTTGCAGGAAATTATACACGATTGATGACTTCGAACGGTGTGTGCAGAGAAAGGGAGAGTCGAAACGCAGCTGGGTGCGCCGAGTTATGGAAATACTCCACTTTTCCACTGATATCCAGCCCAAGGATGCAATACAAGCTATGGCGAATACATGCAGATACACGCCCTTGGTGCAAAAATTGGTACGCATGAAATCCAGCAGGCACGTTTCGGAAATTACTATGGGAGAATTGATGGACGCGTGCAACAAGCATGCCTCCACTGACACCACAGAAGAAGATATCGAGGAGAAAAAGGGGAAGTCTGGTGCGAACAATAATGGAAGAACCGGAAACGGGACTGCACCGAATAATAATGGAGGAAGCAACGGTGGTAATAGGAACAATCAACATAAACATCCGTATGAGGGAGGCTCCGAGTTAGTCGCTAGTGCCGAAGCCGGATTTGCAAGACCCAGAGCGGATGGAAACTTTAACGGAGGAAACTTCAATGGAGGAAACAATTATCAAGGACCACCCCGGCCGGCTAATCACATAGAAGCCTTCAAGATGCCTTGCCCGCGCCATAGCAGAATGGCAGGCCGGCTAATCATTCATTGGAACAATGTGTAGATCTGCAGAGGTGGAAAAATGAAGAAATACAGAAGGCTCTGAAGGGTACAGGTCGGGGAGGAGGACCGGGTCTGGGTGCAAACCCGGGCAACAGACCACCCCCCGCCGGCAATGCAGGAGCTGGCAATCTGGGTCATAACCAGGGTGGGGCAGGTGGTTTCCAGGCCAACCCAAAGCAGTTAGGACAGTATCATGTTCACACTACCGGGACTTCCAAGAGAGAGAGGAAGATACTCAAAAGAGCTGTAAATTCGGTTTCTTTAGGTGTTCCAAGATACTTGAGATGGTCAGATCAGGAGGTAACATGGAGTAGGAGGGATCACCTGGAAGCAATAGAACATCCAGGTGTGTTAGCTTTGGTGGTGGCGCCGCAGGTCAATGGCTACGAGCTAAAGAAAGTTCTGATGGATGGCGGGAGTAGTATCAATATCTTATACAGAGAAACCTTTTTACGTATGGGGCTCAAGGAGTCTCAGCTGCAGAAAAGCTCCATAGTTTTTCATGGAATTGTGCCAGGACACTCGGCCAGCCCTGAGGGAAAGATAACGCTAGAGGTTGCTTTTGGAGAATCCAAGGATAATTACAGAGTGGAGCGGCTCACATTTGAGGTGGTGAAGTTGCGTAGTCCTTATCATGCACAGTTTGGAAGGCCGGCTTACGCCAAATTCATGGCAAGGCCGTGTTATGTGTACTTACAGCTGAAGATTCCGGGTCCTAAACGAACCATCACTATACATGGGAACCGGGCTATGGCAGCAGAGTGCGATGAGGGAGATGCGGCACTTGCAGAACAAGCTTCTGCAAAGGAGGAACTCAGGTATTACAGGTCTCAGGTAGACCCGAAGATCGAACCGCTCTGAAGAAACCAAATACTAATGATGAGAGAGCTAAGTTCAAGGCATCCCAAGACACAAAGATGGTGGCCTTCATTGAGGGCGACTCTTCCAAGCAATTTGCCATAGGTTCAAACCTGGATAGCAAGGAGGAAGGCGCGCTTATCGAGTTTATTCGTGAGAATCAGGATGTTTTTGCTTGGACACCTAGCGATATGCCGGGTATCCCGACTAAACTTACTGAGCACAGCTTACACGTTGACCCCAAGTCCCGGCCAGTGAAGCAGGGTTTGAGGAAAATGAACGAGGAAAGAAGAAAAGCTATAGGATTAGAGGTAGACCGGCTCTTGGCGGCCGACTTTATCATGGAGGTTTTCCATCCCCAGTGGTTGGCAAACCCGGTTTTAGTGCTGAAAAAGAATAACGAGTGGAGAATTGCATAGATTACAAGAGCCCTAACAAGCATTGTCCAAATGATCCGTTCGCCCTTCCAAGGATAGACCATATCATAGAGGCAGTGGCAGGAAGTGACCTGCTATGTTTTCTGGATGCCTATTCTGGGTATCATCAGATAAAGCTCAAAGAGGAGGATCGGGAGAAGACGTCATTCATAACCCCTTTTGGAGCCTTTTGTTACAAAACCATGACCTTTGGATTGAAAAACGCTGGCGCAACATATCAGCGGTGCATTCAGAAGTCTTTCGAGGATCGGATTGGGCACAATGTCCATGCTTACATTGATGACGTGGTGATCAAAACAAGGAACGCAGAAACATTCATTGATGACCTGAAAGAGACATTCAAAAACCTGGGGAGATATCAAATGAATGTCAACCCAACAAAATGTGTATTCGAGTTCCTGCGGGGAAATTACTCGGTTTCATCGTTTCTGAGCGGGGAATCGAGGCCAACCCGGAGAAGATCAAAGCTATTCAGAGCCTAAAAAAGCCAGAGGAATTGAAATATGTCCAGAAACTTACAGGATGCATGGCAGCACTAAGCCGGTTTATATCTCGGCTTGGAGAAAAAAGCAATACCCTTATACCGACTCTTGAAGAAAACAGATAAATTCGTATGGGATCAAGAGGCGGATGAGACGTTCGAAGCTCTGAAGAAGCAGTTGTATGAAGCACCGGTTCTGGCGGCACCTGGTCCCAAAGAGCCCATGTTATTATACGTTGCGGCCGGGCCTCGGGCATTTAGTGCGGTAGTCATGGTTGAGCGCAAAGAGGATGGAAAGGATTACCCGGTGCAGCGGCAGGTTTATTATGTAAGCGAGGTCTTATCAGAAGCAAAACAGCGGTATGCACATTGGCAAAGGCTGGTTTTTGGGGTATTCATGGCCAGTCGAAAATTGAAGCCGTATTTTCAAGAACACCCCATTACGGTGGTGAGTTCCATACCCATGGCAGATATCATAAGAAACTCGGATGCTACAGGAAGGGTAGCAAAGTGGGCTATCGAGATGGGTGATTATCATATCAATTACGAGCCCCGATCTGCAATCAAGTCTCAGGCGCTGGTTGATTTTGTTAATGATTGGACTCAGACAAGCGTACCCTTGTTGGTGCCAAGTTTAGAATCCTGGGTTATGCATTTTGACGGCTCCAAGCAATATGAAGGATCAGGAGCTGGCGTCGTGCTCACATCGCCAAAAGGAGATAAGTTACGCTACGTCTTGCAAATTCACTTTGATTGTTCTAACAATATAGCTGAGTATGAGGCCCTGTTACATGGATTGCGTGTAGAAAAGGAGATGAACATTAAGCGTATAATGTGCTACAGAGACTCGGATCTTGTTGTACAACAGGTCTCAGGAACATGGTACAGGAAGGATGCAACAATGGCAGCTTACCGCGGAGAGGTGGACAGAGTTGCTGGGTCTTTCTCAGGATACCAGGGGGAGCACATTGACCGACCGAAAGAACGAAGCTGCAGATGCCCTGTCGAGACTCGGCTCCCGTCGAGAGCCGGTTCCGCCTAATGTTTTCTTGGATGAGTTATGGCGGCCTTCCGTCAAAACCGAGTCAGAAGAAGAGATAGCTCACCAAGACCTGGATTTGGAATTTGTGGCCGTTGTACACACTATTCCAGAGTGGACTGAGCCGTTCTTGGCATTTCTATTGCGGGGCGAGTTACCACAGCAGGATGTCGTAGCCCGGCAAATCCAGAGACGGGCAAAAGGTTATTCTATCATTGGTGGTGAGCTTTACAAGAGAAGTGCTACAGGTGTCTTTTTACGCTGCGTAGATCCGGAGGAAGGCCGGCAAATATTGAAGTAAATTCACGAAGGTGATTGCGGACACCATGCATCCACAAGATCTCTTGTGGCCAAGGCGTATAGACATGGTTTCTTTTGGCTTACAGCTTTGGCAGATACAGAACGCCTGGTTGCAAGGTGTGATGGATGATAGAGGTATGCTCGGCAAATCCATGTATCGGCTATGGAGTTGCGGACAATCCCATTGACCAGGCCATTTGCGGTTTGGGGTATGGATATGGTAGGCCCTTTCCTATGTCCCCGTGCAAAAAGACTCATTTATTGGTAGCCATGGATAAGTTCACAAAATGGGTTGAGATTATGCCAGTGACGAACTATGAGGCGGCCACAGCTGTGAAATTCTTGAAGAAGATCATATATCGGTTTGGATACCCCCACAGCATAATCACGGACAATGGAACCAACATGTCCTTAGGAGAGATGGAAAAGTTTTGTGGAAACAATGGTATTAGACTTGACGTAGCCTCGGTAGCCCACCTGCAAGCCAATGGTCAGGTGGAGAGAGCAAACCAAGAGCTACTGCGTGGGTTAAAACCATGACTGTGAGTCCCGTGTCTCAGAGCTGCTGGGGCATGGGTGGAGGAGTTACCATCTGTTGTTTGGGGAATCAATACTACACCTAACAGGTCTACTCAGTTGACCCCATTTGTATGGTTTATGGTGCAGAGGCGGTCCTTCCGAGCGATATTATCCATGATTCACCACGAGTGTCGGCTTACGTCGAGGTAGAGAATGAGAAGACCCGGCAAGACGCCGTGGATATGTTAGAAGAGCACAGGGAACAAGCCTTGGAGCGGTCCGCAATATATCAGCAGGATTTAAGGCGATACCATAGCCGCCGGGTCAAGACGCGTGTTTTTCAAGAAGGAGACCTGGTGCTACGTTTGGTGCAATCCAAGGAAGGAAAACACAAGTTATCTCCTCCATGGGAGGGTCCATTCATTATAAGCCGGAATCTACGCAACGGATCATATTATCTGGTGGATGCAAGGGAAGAGTCGGATTATGTGAACGATACTGCTCATTCCACCTCCTCCATGCAAGAGCGTGAACGACCATGGAACGTGGCTCAGCTACATCCTTACTACACTTAGCACAGGCTCAGTTTGCAAATTGTATTACACGATGTAATAGGCAGCAGGTTTCAGACACACTCTTTTCCTATCCAGGGTACCTAAGGGGACTGGAGGGTTTTTAATGAGGCGGCCTGCTGACCTAACCTTTCCACATTAATAAAGAGATGGTTAAAACATGATAGTCATTATGTTCTTTGAATTTTGTCAATTTTTTGCATATTTTGCTGTAGTTAAATCATGCCCTGTATTTACTGTGAATTATTTCAGCTAAATATGATGTAGTGAGTATAATTCGCACATTCCTTCCTTTCTAGTACCCAAGCTATCTGTAAGCCGGTAGAGCAGAAAGCCTATTGTTGCATAGTACATGTATTTAGGTCTTGGAGGCTGATTGCTTGAATAGCACAGTTGTACCCTAAGACCCGGCCATGATGCCAATCGGTTGTGGGGACTGAGTACTTGTAATAAGTACAGTTACAATCTCATAACCCGGACAATAGAGCCAAATTTCTTCTTAACCTTTTTTGTTTAAGCTTGATGTAACTCGCACCAAAATTGCGTGTTGGCTAACCTATAAATCCAATCAGTCATGATGCCCATGGGGACTTGCCTGACCCTGTTTTTACTAGAGTTATAGCAACATTGAAAATCCATGCGAAAACCGGCTTATAACCAAAAGAGTCATCTAAACCATAAGTTACGCAGGGCAAAGGCAACAGCCGGAAGCTCATCGCATATTGCGTGTAACTTCAAAATGTATAAGTATATAACAGCCAAAATTTGGGACTTGGGGACTTGAGAAACAAAAATTCTCAATTTAAGATTCCTAAGAACTAGAACCCGGGTCTTGGGGACTCGTGAGCAATTCTTCACAATCTTAAAGTCAAGACTCGGCATTTCTCTCACATAAACATATAAGAGATAAAGCTGTGCCAAAATGAGTTTGTAACGCGCATATTAAAGCGACAACCAGAAGTGTCATCGAAACCACAGGAGTTTAAATGTATTACAAACCAGAGGAATAGTATCAAAAGTGCATAGGCACACCATCAAATAAAAAGTGTAAAAGGCATATTAAAATGCCCATTGGCCGAATGATTGTTTGCTGGTAAAAACGAGAACATTACTCGGCTGTTGTAGCCGAGTCATCACGAGTGGTCTTGGCGGCCGGGTCTTCGGTATTCTCCTCCGTCCCCTTCTCTGTCTCCATGTCTGGGTCAACCGCGGAATCAGCGCGAGCTGGAGGAGGAACAACCGGAGTCGATGACGTTGGCAAAGAACCGGCCTCAGCTTTCTTCTTGGCGGCCTCTTCCTTGTATCGAGTTAATATATCAAAAGGAGCAGGGAATTCGGAGGGCACCGGCTTATCTTCAGCATTATATGGGGGGCTAAGCTTGTTCACATCAAGATTTTCTGCAATTAAGCTGGCCGAGTGACGGATCTGGGCATTGATGGCCTTCAGGTCTTTTCCCGAGAATTTAGAACCATCAGTATTAAACTCGGGAAAACCGTTCACAAGCTTTGCTGGCTCAATCTTCGGGTAATAGGCTTTAGCCAGCGCAAGGCCGCGTATCACGCCAACTCGGCATGTTGACCGCTTCCAGATATCAATCCAGGCAGGGATTGTCGAGTATGCTTCAAGTATTTGTGATACGCCGGCATAAGTACCTGTCCACTTCACAGCTTCAAGAGTCCACTTTGTCCCTGCCGAAAATTGTCGGATGACAGTCTTAAGTATTTTCAGCTTTTTGAGATTATCATGTTCCCCAGCAACTTCACCCGGACGTGCAGTACAAAAAGAGAAGTAAGATAGTGAGATCCGGGTCAAAACCCTCTAAAACGGGAAATCCGAGTGATACAAGGCGATAGTCGGAAATTTATGTGTGCCTTACCTATGATGGAACTATAAGTCTCGGCAATGAAAGTTGAGAGTTTCCTCAAAAGCTCCTCAACGACATGGAGTCTCTTCTTATACTTCTTGCACTGCTTGGAAAGCTCCTTGACGTTGGCCTCCAGGTCTTCACGGAGTTTTGTTTCAGCTTGCAGGAGTTCATTGGTCTTTGCCAACAGTTCATCGGTCCGGGTAATATAAGCCTGAAAAGTACAAAGAAACATCAGTCGGCAATGAGATGAAGTTGCACAAGAAGACTATATAGTTGCAAAGTACCGAATAATTGTTGACAGTTCATTTGGAACTTGGGGACTAGGACGAGTATATAAATAGTACTAGTTAAACTAACCTGATGCTCAGCTGCCAGAGACTCGATAATCTTCTTTTCAGTTGCTTTCAGGGAGCGATACTCCTTCAGCAGTTATTCAAACTCATGGCCGCTGAGAGTAGGCCTGGAAGAGCTAGCGTTCTGATCACCCGGTGGAGGGGTTCCTCCTGTTTTCCTGTGTCGACTCTGGTCGCCGCGGTATTGGGAGCAAGAGCCACCCTTTGTGTCCCAAGATATTCAACGTCGGGATCAGCCGACTGATGCGCGGGTGGAGGAGACTCGGTCCTTGGGATGGCCGTGTTATCCGGCTCTTGCTCTTCAACAGGTGGTGGCTTAGCGGCGCTCTCCGGGTCTTCCACCGTCGGATCGTCGACAGGGGTCTCAAATGGGTCGCTGAGTGTGACCTTAGCCCTGAAGGAAAGAAAAGGAAAGTGTTAGTGGGTTATAAAAGTAACACCTACAAAGTATAGAAGTATTGGCAAGCAAGGTATGAAAATTACCTGGCATTCACGACAAAGTCGCTAGGGAGATCATTGCTGGACCCGGAGGACACTGATAAAGAATTGGAAAGTGAGACTCGGAGTTGTCCGGCTAATGGATGATTCGGAGATGGATATTTTCGAGGAGTGCAAGTTGAAGGAGTACCGGCGCGGCGAGCAGGCGACAGAGAGATCCCGGGGTTGATGGGATCGTCACCCGGAGAAGTACGGGTTGCCCGTCGCTTGGCTGGAGGAGATGTGGCCTTCATAGACGATACAGTGGTTAGATATTCATTAAGTTTGCGCATTCTGGCATATGTGTACGGCTCTGTGGTCATGGAGGAGTATGGCACCTTGAATGTGACCCCCCTGGGTTTCCTTTTCTTGCTTAACCCAGCTTCAGCTTGCTCGGGCTCGCTCTCTTCCGTTTCAGAATCGGCTTTGTCAGCCGGAGCTGGTGATGGTGGTGTATTGTCAGAAATAAAGGTGGGAGGAGAATCTTGATCTAGTAAGTTGACAAAGTACTTGTTCAGTAATTCGGAATCACCTTCTTCGCTGTCACTCGGCTCTTCCTCTTCCGAGTTTTTAGAGGGGGGAGGGGTGACAATCTACCACCATTTGTCAGATTCCTGGGTAAAAAGCAGCAGAGATAAAATTTAGTATATATGAGTTAGAAAGATCAATCGGTATAAAAGGGATTATCCGGTTCTTACTGGTGGAGCCGAGTTTGAGCGAGAGAAGGGGGAGAGCCCAGAAACGCTCTTGATGGCATCCATCTTCTCGGCTAGGAAATTTTTCATAACCTTGTTGACGTCTGCGGCCGGGTATGACTTCTCCGAGTATCGGAGAGAGTCGGTCAGATGGCCCGAGTACTCGCAGAGCAGCTTTGGGCGGATGCTATTGGGCTGGATCCTACAGCTGATCCGGGTCTTAATCAAGTTTAACCCACACAGACCGTGGGCAGCAAAGACGGCTAACTTGTGGAGGAGTGGTTGAATAGAGTGTCTGTCGGTTTCTGGAGCGAAAGCGCTTAGGTTATCGCTAAGAGAAAGGGTGTCTGTGGAAAAACCCGGCAAATTCTTTTCGCCGGGTCTAGATGTGTCCTTGCAATAAAAGAACGTTTTCTGCCAGTGCTTCACGTGGGAGTGAAGACTAAGATTCAGCATCAAAGACTTCTTGCGCCTTTGGATGGCCACGCCCCCACAGACAAGGAGGGGCCCATCCGTGTTTTGACGGCAAGGATTGCATTGAAAAAGCTCAAGGAATAAAGCAAGATTGGGGGTGATGCAAAGATAAGCCTCACAGAGAACAATGAAATGGCAGATGTTCAAAATCGAGTTAGGGCCTATGTCGAAAACCCGGAGCTTATAGTGGTGGAGGGCCTCGCGAAAGAAAGGATGACCCGGGTGGCGGAAACCCCGGGTCACGTGCTCAAGAAAAAAAACAACTTCACCTGACTGGGGTGAAGGCCGACTCTCCTCCTCGGGCGCTCTCGAGGAGATCTCCGACTAAGGGGGGAGGACCCCAGACTTGGCCAGCTCTTCCAATTTTGCGAGCGTAACGGTCGACTTATCCCAGTTAGCCGAAATGGATTGACCCGGCTTTTGCTTCAAAGTCGGGGCCTTGCCCTTGGACTTGGAGGCAGCCTTGGGTGCCATTGAAATGGATCTAGAAGGAACCGAAAATTAAAAACAAAGCAATGGAGAAATGAAGGCGAAAAGCATGATGAACACGAACTCAAGATCTAAAGGTGAAAACCTAGATCTAGAAATGCTTACAGGAGACTACGGTGGAGTGAGGTCCAGTGAGCGCGGCATGGAGCGGCAGCCCGGTTCTAGAGGACGATGGCGCGCGCGTGGGGGTTCGTGTTCAAGCTCCGAGCTTGGGGTCCAGGCTCCAATGGTGCGGCGGGATCTTGAAGGTGAGGCCCGGCGAGCGCAGCGGCGCGGAACAGCGGCGCGGAGCGGCAGACCGGCTGTCGTGGTCAATAGGGCGCGCGGAGTCCGGTGGCACAAGCTCTGAGCTCGGACCTTTGGGCTCCAATGGTGCGCTCGGAGGAAGAAGAAGAGAGGGAGTGCGGTGGCGTTTGGGGTTAGAGTTTTTTCTGGGGCCCAGTATTTATAGGCGCAGTGAAACCCTAGGATGCCAAACGGTAAAAAGGAGAAATTTGCAGAGAGATAAACTCGACCCGTTGATTACGGGAATGAGATCTTGGGAAGTTATTATCAGGCAGCCGAGCTACAGATGACCGCCAAAAGAGCCGGACTCGAAATTGTTACTCGGACTTGCTTGTGAAGGAAATGAAAGCTGGGTTATGGAATGTACGTCTTGAGGATTGATCCGAGAGACGATATACGGCTAGTGTGATAGCAAGGTTATTATATCGACCGTCGAAAGAGCCGCCTGGCTATAGTTAAAGCAATTTAACCCGTGGTATTGTATGTATAAATGTTTATTGTTTTGCAGGGAATAGCACGCGCTTCATGGTTGGCTCAAGGGTTTGAAGCTATAAGGAAAGCGTGCCAACCAAGATGCCCAAGCTATTCTGGGGACTACTGTTGGGGGGGATACAAACCCGGTAGGCCCGCAGGAAAGGGTAAAGTCCCGGCTGGAGCAAGGTTGGGCGAAGACCTTGTAAAGTGGTGATGGGCCGGGTCTTGTCGGTGGGCCAATGGCTGTGTTGGTAATCTGGCTCAAGGGAAGAAAGTTTTAGAAGGCTTGAGAGGCGGTATAGACCGTGGAATCCGAGTAGGACTCTAGCCATATCTTGTAAGGAAAGCCAGGAAACCGGGTGTTATATAAACCGGTTCTCCTGGCATAGATTAGAGATTAAGAGATTTCAAGTGGAAACCCTAGATTCAAGTTATACGAGAGCTAGTATTTGTAACCCTAGATTTGGGGTCTCGGCGACATTGTAGTCCGAGCCTCTAGATCGATAGTTAATAAGATCCCAGCTGGAAGTAAGCTATTATCTCCAATGGAGAGGCTGAACCAGGATAATCCTTGCGTCCAATTCGAGCTAAACCCTCTCCCAAACACCAGAGTCGATTTGCCCCAAACTAAGTTACCCCTGGTAACGTCTGCCGTGACTATCCCACGACAAGAGCGCCGCCGCCATCCCGAACCTGGATTCGGGATCAGAAACTCCGTTCTGGCACCCTGCCGGGACGGGGAATTGGAGGAGATCATCGCCATCGTCATCACTAATGCCTCTCCATCGACCATCGATGTGTGAGTAATTCCCCCGCTGTAGGATGAAGGGGATGGTAGGGATTGGATGAGATCGTTCATGTAATAATGTCGTGATTGTTAGGGCATAGTGCCTAGTGTCCTCTATTAGTGCTATTGACATTGTTGCAACTTGTTATGCTTAATTCTTGCCACTTTGGGCCCGAGTGCCATGATCTCAGATCTGAACATGTTATTGAATCACGATGATAATTATTGTTTCTTGATCATACCTGCAAGTTGTTTACACACATTGTTGTGTGGAACCCGAGGCCCCGAAGTGACAGAAATTGAGACAATCGTAGGGGATGGCTGCGATGTGAGGATCACATGTGTTCACGGAGTGTTAATGATTTTCTCCGGTGTTCTATTAAAAGGAACACCTTAATTACCAGTAGTTCCCTTGAGGCCCCGCTGAAAACGGGCTGGTAGGACAAAAGGTGTTGTGCAAGTTCTCATTGCGAGCACGTACGACTATTTACGTAACACATGCCTATGGTTAATTAGTGCTTGGATGCTTTATCTTATTTATCAATAATGCCCATGACATGATCATTATTTGAACTTTCTTATACATGCAACGCCCGTTCATCCATCCGTATGCCTACAGTATTTAATCCCGTAGTTTACTTCAAACACTATTGCTGCTGCTGTTTTCATACCACTGCTGCTATTATTTCACTATTGCTGGTACTATAAAACTGTTACTACTGATAAACCACTGCGAACAGAAGTACTTTCAGATGCAGGTGAATTGACAACTCACTTTTTAAGGCTCACAAATATTCTTTGGCTCCCCTTGTGTCGAATCAATAAATTTGGGTTTCACTTCCCTCGAAGACTCTTGCGATCCCCTATACTTGTGGGTCATCAGCGAGCTCAAACCCTCCAACGAGACGTAGTCCCTTCAATGGGAGGAACTCGGGATTACATCCTTGTTTCCACGTGCTTCCGTTATCAGTTACCTTGTTCTCTCTCCTTTACTTTGTGTTTGTATCTTGTATCTTGTTGTTATTGTTGTTGTCATATAGGTAAATTCACCTTAGTTGCATATCTAGATAATTTACCTTTGTGTCAAGCCTTAATTTGAAGAAAAATTAAAATTGGTCGTAGTACCTATCCCCCCTCTAGGTGCCCATACTATACGTTCACCCGTATTAAGTTTTGATGTTTGTTGACAACACAATTAGAGCCTTAATGCGTGCTAAATGGTGCAGGAATTCTTTGTGCTTAATATATATATATATTGATATTATATGATCTAGTGGAAAAAACCCGTTGAATTCACTTTGAAGAATCAAGCATATTATGGGTTTTCTGTCAAAGGCGGTACTACCGGAAAGAGTCTGGAATCGCAGCCCTGGTTTTGGTACCGGAATCGCAGCTTCGGTTTTGGCAGAATTCGGCGCTACCTAGTGGGATGGGTCGCGCTGCATCATCTCCCCCCACTTGAAAAAGAGTCGTCCTCGACGCTAACTCGTCATCAACGTGTAGAGGAGGTAGATGGATTGTCGTAGAAGTCAAAGTCACAATGTGGGCATTCTTGATGGAAAGGGTATGTAAGCTCTTTAACGTTCCTTTGGCCTTCATTTAATCTACCAAGCTCACAAGAAAGACAAAACAACACTCAAAGAGTAGCCAATTCTTGAAGCTCATGGAATGGGTTTCTAAGTAGAGGGAAGGCACCTTAGCAAGATGTCGATGTGGTTGTCTTGTAAGATCCTCCGTCATAGAAAGGTGGTGATGTAGCCATGCATGCCATCTCATCCAAAGGTAGAACCTACACACCAAAGACCAAGCAAACCATGTGTGTGCGAGATAGAGGAGCACATCACTGATGACATGTCCATTCATTTTCATAGCACCAGTTAGCACACCTCAAATATATGGAATCTAGTGCATATGCAAGGTCAATGTGCAAGCGATTCATGCAAACATCTCCAAAATATGAGAGCACAAATTCTCCATGAAACTTTAATGGGTTGCACACAAAGCATTGGAAATGGGAGTCTGTCAAAATCCTTGGTGCAATAAGAGGAGACATGAGCAAAAACACAAGATAAAGAATGTCCCAAATATTATGATCATGGGTGCAAGCAAAGCATAGGAAAGAGCAAATTTTCGACATTTTTGTTGCAACACCAATGGAAGGGGAACCAAAACACTCATGACAAGATATGCTCAGAATATCATTGTGGTTGCAAGCAAGCCATCGGAAAGAACAATTGTTCATCATAATTGTTGCAACACACAAATCATCTATATGAAAGATCAAGGAAGCATTCTTGTCACAAAGGAGAACAACATCACAAACATGTTTGCAAACAAACCAAAGGGAAGAGAAATTTTCCAACGTGTTTGATGCAAAACATGAGAAAGGTATTAGAGCCGGGTTCGATCCGCAACACAATTTTATTATGCTCTAAAGAGCTCGTTTTGTCAACTCATGTTCAATTGAGGTTGACATTAGCATGCGGGTTCTCAAACACACAAAAGACCAAATGAAGAAATTTTGTTTATGGTAAATGAACACATCATCCATCATGATATGTCTCTTCATTTGCACATGACCAAAAACATCAAAATCAAATATGAAGTATGAAATGTGTGAGTGGTCAAAATGCAATATGAAGGGTTGAGCAAGCTCAACATGGAAAAAATCAATCTTCTCACAAGATAAATCTCCAAAAGTTGAGGATGCTATGGGGAAAAATCGTTTGAAAGCATAGCAACATTATTGCAAACCAAGCATTTGAAAGAACAATTGTTCGACATTTTGGTTGCAACAATGGGAGAAAAATGTAAGCACTTGGGGCAAAGCATGTCAATGGCAATATCATCAAAGATAGGTTCATACATTACATGCAAGCAATCATCATTCATGATGTCCACTAGTGGGAACATGGTCACGTCAACACCCATACCTTTGTCATCCTTCTCATATGAAGTAGGTGTTGTGGTAGTAGGGGCCTTCAAGTGGCCGACTTGTCCATCTTGATGTAGACATGGGGTGGCATCACCTTCATCCACCATGTACATATTCGTCTCCACATGAAGTACCGTCTTTAGGAGTGGCGTCTCATCATCCATGTAACCTAGCACATCATGGGAAAACACTAGAGGTAGTGGGTAAGTTGTTAGAATTCAAAATGGCCTCACTTGACCTATCAACTACCTCTCTCAACTCATGTGGTGCATCACTCATGCCCTCAATGTGGATGCACTCAATCTCACATATGGTGGAGTCACTCATCTCACATTCACTCACACTCATGTGGGCTAAATGGATCTCATGCTCACATGGGATTGGTACCATCTCAAAACACATGCACATAGGGGTAGGCTCGCAATCCTCAACTCCATACGCCTCCTTGGTTGAAGGGAAAATCCCATTCTCAACCTCATCATCCTTATCGCCTCCAAATGTGTGAGCCATAAGATTGGCATCATCACTCTCCTCCACTGCCAAAGTGAAACTCCCATGCTCGGCTTCTCCACTTGACTCACCATCTTGGTCGCCACCTTGGCAATCCCACATCACATGGCCATGTCTATTGCATATGGGGCATAAGAGGTCTTCATCTTGAAGCAGAGGGGAAAGTTGGCTTGTAGCATCATCATCATATACGGGAGGTCCTAGTCTTTCTCCATTTTGGTGTAGGTCTTCATCTTGCCATGTGTGTGACCTTGTGGTGGTGGAACTTGATGTAGATACCACATGATGTATACTTGTGGAGGGCGCCATGGTGGTCTTGGCCTTGCATGTGTGATCTTGTTTCTTGTGTCTCCATCTTGAACTTGCTAGACGCTTGGAGATCTTGTCGATGGAGGTCTTGAAATCTTGTAACCGTTGAGAAGTAGCATGCTCGGACTTGTCCAAGGTCGTATCCATTGCATGGAATAGATCATTCAAGCCTTGCATATGTGTTAGCAATGTTGTGGTAGCACTTGAAGGGGACACCTTGTGATGTGCGCTTGCCGCCATCTTGTGTGTGGGGAAGTCGTCGCGCACTTGGATTGTTGGTGTAGATGTTCTCTTCTTGTGCCTTCGTCTTGTAGCTTGTGTGGGAGCCAACTTGGAGGTTGAAGTTTGTTGACGACGAAGCTTGCAGCGTTCCCGATCTTCATGTGTGGGATGACGTTGAAAGTCATTTGGATGCCTTGGTTTCTTAGCCTTCTTGCGTGATGTAGCCTCGATGATGTCCTTCTTGTGGCGTCGTCTTGATGTTGAAGGAGTCAATCTTGACTTTGCCAACTTGTTGGATTTCTTGTCGTGGCACCATCTTGAGGTTGAAGGGAGTTGTCTTGTGTTGGCCTTAGCATTGTCCTTGAAGGTCCTTGGTCTTGAGCATGAACCATATGACATATGATATCTTGGCCATCGAAGCTTGGAGAGGAAGTTCTTGTAGGTGAACTCATCCATGTCGGAGTCGAAGTAGTTGTAGAGCTCCATCTTGTCCCTCATGCTTGTGGAGTCATTGTCGGTGTAGTACTTCGCCATGTTTGTGGATGTGTTCTCGGTGTAGCACGGCTCCATCTCTTCATCCAATCTTGCGGTGTCGTAGTTGTAGTAGTGGTTCATGTCGTTGGAGCTCATGGAGTCGAAGTTGTTGTGGTTGGTGTGGCGCTCCGTCATGTCGATGATGCTTGGGGAGGAATAGTCGGTGTAGAGCTCGACGTCGTGGTCGTAGTAGTGGTGGTGATCCACCATGTCATGCTCGTAGTGGTGGTCATCCACCATGTCGTGCTCGTAGGAGTGGTGATCCACCATGTCGTGGTAGAGGTCACCCATGTCAAGATCGTTGTAGTCGTTGTCGTTGTTGTAGTCGTAGTGGTCCATCATGTACTCACCATAGTCATCATGGCCTCCATATTCTCCGCTCTCGCTATACATGGTTACTCACAAGCACAAGTGTATATATAGAGTGTGAAGACCTAAGAGCTCAGACCTCACCTATTAGAAAGTATTGGAACTAGTGGACCATGCCAAGAGAAACCTATAACAAAAATAATGAAGTGACTTGAGTTCGAAATATCCAAAAACACGCTCCAAAACGCACACGGCTTATGGGTGGATAGGTATCGAAAGTGGAAGGCAAATGGAACAACCGGAAACCAAGATATTGCAATGGCAAGTAGAAAACCACAATGATCACAAACAACAACAAGTCGATCTCCAAAATATATATGGAAACGCACACACTGAGAGAAATGGGACTAATGCAACCAAAATGTGAGCTAAGGTACCAAATGATCCTAACCAATACTATAAAGCTCGTGTTGCAAAAGTACAAGGAGAGCCGCTAGTTCGATCTGCAATTTATTGGTGGGCTACAAGATTTGCACACAATGCACCACCGACGAGATGTTCATCGAGCTTACGCGCTTCCTACAAGTGGTATGGCAAGTGGTGGCTTCATTTTTCTCTCTTATTCTTTCTCTTCTCTATTTTCTCTTCTCTCTTTTGTTTTTTCACTTTTTTCTCACTCACTTTGTGCCAACGTATGAAACTATATGAATTAGCACATACAACGGTCACTCGGAAACTACACGGTACAAGTTTGCAAAACCCAAGAAATCATAGATGAACTAGCCTCAATAGGAAAGGTAATCACAAGGTAGGTTGGCTCACAAAGGAATGGCAAGAGGGAGAAGATTCGGGATGATTATACCTCTCTCCGACGATCTTCACCCTATATGCTGGAAAGTTTCGTGCTTTATCACCAAATTAGGCTTCAATGAATGATGGATCTCCTGCAATGGTGATGTATATTATGTAATTTCCTACAAAACAAGCTAACGATCACTCAAAATAAAGTCCCGAGTCAAAAGTTATGGCCAAAACGGTGAAGGAACGCAGCAGTTTTCTAGAAGGCCGGCCTGGCCGGGCTTTGAGGCCGGGGTGGTGGTCGGGCAGGTCTGTTGGGGGTCCGGCCTGGGGGCCTTTGAGGTCGGCTGGGCCGGGCTTTGAGGCCGGGCTTCCGGGGACGGGATTTGGACCCGATTTTGACTTTTTTGGGCGGAAAAGGGCTGCGAAAATCACCAAATCGAAGGGGAAAAAGGTTGAATTAAGCCATGGAAAAGAAAGGAAAGGTGGATCAACAAGTTTAGCAATAGATCCATGGATCAAAACCTACCAAAACGCACTCAAATCACAGATCGATCCAAAAGCAAATTGGGGCTATTTTTGGTGGAAATTTTCAAATTTAGGCAAAATCAAGAAAAAAATTGGGGGAAAGAGAGTGTCAAATCCGTGGCAACCTTGCTATTGATACCAGATGATATAGGCTTGGCCTCTAGGGTGGCCCGATCTTCACGGATTGACGCATGAGAGGTGGGGAGATTGAGAAGAACACGATGAACTCACACACACAAAAGGGGAGATAACTCATGAAGCCTACGAGGGATCGCAAACCCAAGTCAACAACACGCTAATTGGAACCGATTCCTCTCACCGGCTGGTCCACCGATGTAACATCCCAAGTATGAAAAATAAGCCTTTAGAATGTTTTGCTCTCTGTTATTTTATGTTTTGCATCATGGAATCATGTTGAGTGCATTTGTTTTGCTTGTTTTCCATTTGTTTTCCTCTGTTTTCAGTTGTTTTCCAACTGTTTTCATTTGTTTTCCTTTGTTTTCTATTTGAATTTCAAACCAAACTTCAAACCTTTTGTTTCATCCTTGTGATGTTACAATTTCCAAAATCATATTTCAAATCAAAACAATCAATTGTTTCCATTAAAGTGTGATCTCAAAACTGTTGTTTTGTTTCTATAAAAATGCATCCAATAACCAAACCCTTTTCAAATTCAATTATGATTTTTCTTCCAAACAACAACCATGTTGAAATTATGAAAATTGCAAAGCAAAACTCTCCAAATAAAATGGTTCAATTAACACTTCCAATTGTTTCCATGAAATAATAAAGATCTCAACTCTTATTTGTTATTTAATAATCCACCTAATAGAAGTTGCATTCAAAACTCAAATTCAAATCATCAAACAACACCCCAATTGAATATGTGCCAATTACCAAACATTCTAATTTGTTGTTTCTATTTCAAACTCCAAGGTTCATGCCATTTAAAATTTTGTTTCAAAGAATGCAATTAATAATTAAATCCATCCAATTTAAATTAAATTACAAACAACATTGTATTTTGAATCTTTTGAAAACCAAAAACTTGACAAGTTGTTAATATTAAATAACTAGTCAATACCAAAGTTATTCTGAAATTTTCCACCATCAAAACCCTTTCTATCTCTCTTCCTATTTCCAAATCAGCAAAAAAAAAATAATAGAACAGAAAAATAAAAGCAAAGCAAGGGAGAGAGAGAGCAGCCAGCAGAGAGAGGCCCAGCCCAACTAGTTTTCCCTAGCCCAATACCCCTTCGATGGTCATCCCTAATCTCTGTACGGTTTCATCTGGGGCTATCCACGTATGCAGAGACCATGGAGGAACGGCTGTGCCTCCTCTCCCCCCTCCTTAAGAACCCATCCCGGTGCCCTAGGGTTTCCTCCATCTTTTCTTTCTCCCTCCTTCCTTCCTTCTCCGCCTCCAATCTCTCCCTCCTCCCTCTGCTCTCTCTTTTCTCTGTAACTGCACCTAGCTGAACCGAAATTGCCTCCTCCTCCTCCGGTGGTCGCCGGCCGTCCGGGCCCCCTCCGGCCGCGGTGAGGGCGGGAATGGAAAGCCCTCACCGCGGGCTTCCTCCTCCACCTCGTGGCAGCGGCCGGGAGGCTCCACAGCTCCGGCGCCATCGCCTCCCGCCGCCGGCCAACTCCCTGTTCGCCCCCAACCTGCACGTCCGCCTCGCCTCCAACCGCTCGGGTGAGGCCCCCTCGACCCCATCTCCCTTCCTCCCTCTCCCCCCCACGCTGCACCGCACCCACACGGTCACCCCGCGTCCTAGCCCTCCCCTCCGGCGAGCGCAGCGAGCTCGCTGCCGTCGCTGCGTCCTCTGTCGAGGTACAGAGACAGCGCACAACTGCAGGTTCAGAACAAAATCCGCGCCAGATCTGCACCATAAACCCCCCGAAGCCCCCCTTCCTATCACAAATCAACGCATACCGCAGCGGCTAGCTGTCCCTGTGCGCGCAAGCCTCAGGTCGCGGGATCGAGTCCCAGCCCCCCACCCTTTTTCCTGCTTATTATTCCGATTTGTTCAGTGGACAGTTGCTGTACCATAACCTCTCTTCGCCCCATTAACTATCAACAAACCGCATCCCACCCCACTGGTCAACACCCCTTGCGCTTAACCCACAGGTCCTGGGTTCGATTCCCCTAACCCCACCTTTTTCTTTCCGTTTTTCTTTTTCTGTCAGAATTTCAGCAACTCAGATCTGAACCATTACTTCTAAATTCCATATAAAATTGAATATCACTCCAATTTGAATGATTCAAAATCTAGTGGTTTCATAATTTTGTGCTCCTTCTAGTAATGTCAAGTTTGCAACATGTTTCTGTAACAATTTTTGCACTAAATAATTAATTACTGAAAATGCAATAAAATTTGGAAACTTTGGAATTTCATAACTTTAATTCTACTCATCCAATTTAAGCAAACTTGGACTCTAAAAATTTGTCTTAACAAACTATACACATTGGTATTTTATTTGGTCACAATTGAATTAATTTTGAACATGTTTTCCTCTGTTTACTAAAAATGGCAGAATAAGAATGATTATGGAAAATTGCATAATAAATTCAATAATCACCCAAAAATTATGATAGCTCTAAATGTTCAATGAAACATTTGCTATATGTTTTCAACCTTTTCCATGCAATTTGTTGCTGTTTTGAATATTTTAAATTGGTGCAATATTTGAAATCTTGTTTAATTCATTTAATTTTGCAAAAACCATAACTTGGGCATAAAAATTCCAATTTCAACAAACTAAACATGTTTTCCAATCAACTTTTCATGTACTTCCAAATATCAATTTTGTTTGCTGTTTTGAATATTTTAAATTGCTGAAAACAACTGTTTCTTGTTTATTGCATTTAAAATTGCCAAAATAATAACTTACTCATTTTAAATCCATTTTCCACAAATGAAATATGTTTTCCATGCAAAATTAAACTACCTTTTCAAATATAAAATTTGTTTCATGTTTTGAATAATTAAAATTGGTTAAATGATTTAAACCTTGTTTAAATCATTTAATATTGTTAAATTCATAACTTGATCAAAACAAATTCTTTTGAGACATATAAAATATGTTTTCAAACCACAAAAGTATAAAATTTTCAAATATGAATCTCACTTAATGTTTGGAACAAATAAAAATTCAAATAAGTTCATGTTTGAATTAAATTCATTTAATTCTTGCTTAAACTTGTTTAATTCATAAATACTTTATTTGAAATCCTTTTTCAACAAGTGAAACATGTAATCCACCCAAAATTGTGTGTTCTTATCAAATATGAACTTTGTTATCTATTTTGAACAATTTAACTTGATGAAAACAACAAATGCTTGTGTAACACCTTAAGGAACCAAAATTCCAAAACTTAATAAATGAATTTCCAAACTTGTTAAACCTTATTTCTATTTGTTTCTATTGTTGTTATCTTGCTGTTTTACTCATCAATGCATCATGCTAATTCACTTACACAATTTGATTAGTTGTGAAACAATTAATTCAACCATAATTCATGGGCTTTCCATATGCAATCCCAAATTGCATGTGGGTCCATTTAATCCTGTTGTTATCTTGTCCACTAGTTTATTTTGATGCATCAATTAAATGGTCATGCATCATCCCATGTTTGTGCACTATGCCATGATATTGATTGTTTATCTTTCTGCATTGTTTGTTTGCTTCTTCCCGGATATACGACGACGTTGAGACCGACGATACTTACGACACCCCTTCTAAGGATCTAGCTCAGTACCAGGCTACTGGGTTTTGCAGGCAAGTTATCACTCACATGAACCACTGTGTTCCTTTCAACATTGGTTACCGATACTTTCCGTTGTCTATTTTGCTAGCCCTATGTATAGTTGTTTCTGTTACGAACCTATCACATGAATCCCTTAACCCTGATATTGCCTCACCTCCACTCCTACCACCCTACTGATTGAGCCAGTGTCTTACTAGCATGCTAAGGTTGTTTTGCTCGAGTCTGTTACCCGTTACTTTCCGTTACTATATTTTTATTATGTTCTGGGGGCTCGATGTTTAATCAATCAATCATGCTAATGTTATTATCAATAATAAATTTGATGATAAGGCACCGGCAGGAGGCCCTTTGTGGTTTTGAGGCCTGCTAGTGTCGACCCTAATAGGAAAAGGGTCTTGTCTACTGATCCATGATGAGCGCACTACCCGCATGTGGGAAGCGAGTATGGGCGCCCCCCTCAATTTGATTCGATTCGCATCTCGTCCAAATCGCCTCATTTAGTTCGGGTTTTCCATTTGCTGCATGCATGATCTTGCGAGCCCTTGGTACCCGGGTTGTCGGATATATACCGAATAGGGGTATAGAAGATGGTAGACAAAGTGCCGGATTACCAGGGTGGCCTAAGTGGTAATGGGCTTAGGTCCATTGGGCGGCCCAGTAATCCAACGCGCAGAAGCCGGATTCTAGAAGAACCCGGATCACAGCCCATGTGATCTGGCTTGGAGGAGAAGACGGATTCCTTGCTTTCCAAGTTACAAGTTACCGTAGTTTTCTAGGTTTCCTATTCTGTAAGCCCTAATCCGGCTATTATATAAAGCCGGACGGGAGATAAACAAGATAACCAACAAACAGAGAAGCTCTACGCCAACTCGCCGAGAAGCTCATCCTCGTCGAGTGGTTTAGATCTAAAACCCTCACATTGTAACCCTGTTTACGGGCTTTAGTCCTGATTAGTGAGAAGTGCAGGAGTAGGTACGCCGTACTGTCGCGACGTACCGAACCTGGGTAAAATCTTGTGTTCATAGTCTACTACGCGATCCCGTTACCCCACGTCTCTACCGTAGTCTCATGGCACCCCCGTCTATGAAAACTACTACGATGTCTCGACAGTTGGCGCCCACCGTGGGGCAAACGACGTCAGGCGTAAGATTCCGATCTGGGATACTTGGCGGAATCGGAAGATCAATCACTGTCGGAAGCTTGGAGTTCGACAACGACGTCGGGCGCTTCCTCGACAACGGATCCTACATACCGGCGCAAAACCACCTAGTAAGTGCCAGCGTGTTACCGATTGGATCTGCTAACATTTTTATCGGGCTAACTGCAGAAGCAATGGGGTTTTGCGGTGGAAGAAAATTTATCCCACCCGCCCTATACCCAGTCGAAGATGACTACGATGCCGGATTCTGCTCAGATCGCCGACAAAAAAGTGATACACACTTTATCGGCATGGTGCAATCCGAAATCGCCGAAAACACGGACAACGCACCCGTCATGGAGACGGAAGACCAAACACCCGTCACAGAGGCGGAAGATCCGACATCCGTCAACAAGACGATGAACTCGGAAGCAGAATCCGTGCTTGCCGCCATTGAGGCGAGGTTGGAGTCGGAAACCGGATCGGATAACTTCGACTCTGAAGACGAAGATGAGGACGCCTTCGTAAGAAAGGTTAAGTCCTTTCAAGAGGGATTCCATGAAGTCTTAATGGCGAAACCGGCTGATACCACGGACGCCGGCAGCCAGGAAAGCCCTAAAACCCCTCCGCCAGAGGAAGAGAGAGAAGACGGAGAAACTTCTCCGATATTCCCCAGTGTCAAGGAGATGACAGAAGATGAGCCTGTCAAAAAACCTCCCTCTTCCAAGAAAAAACACCGTGCTGCTAAAAAACTCCAATACAAAATCCGGAAGAAAAAATCAGCTGATCTCGCTGATGAAAACCTGGAAGTTGGAGATGTTAGCGGAACAAAGCCTGCGGAGAAGAAATCTAAGGAAATCACTGCTCCGCCAATGACGGAACAGGAAGAGCAAGAGCTATTGCAAACACCAGTGGGACCAGATGAACCCCCTGAGATGCTGGAAGCCAGGAGACAAGCTTTCCAATGGCAACAGCAACATCTACTCAGATCTCGGCAACATTTCCAACAAACCCATAATGACATCAAGGTCATGAAGGAAGAAATAGAGGAGTACGAGAGAAAGAATAGATCCGCGTTAAAACCTACTAGGTTACCCGGAATCGCAAGACCGCCGCCAAAAGAAAGGTTCCATAACCCGTCTTGGCAAAAGCATGTAAACGGAAAAGATGCCAAGGGCGAACCAATATACAAGACCGCAGCAGAAAACGCGGAAGCAGCGTTCGCGATTCTTAACAACGATCTGTATTCCAACGGGGAAAAACTCCAAGGGGTGTATGCTTTCCTAGGAAAAGCATTGCAACAACAACAGCGCGCTCAAGAGCGATCAGGGAGGCTGCATGATAACTCCGCCCTATGCAAGACGGCTACTTGCGCTGCTGGAGCACCTGGACCGGAAGAACCTGGGGATTCAGACAACTCAAAAGATAAAAAAGAGGATCCGAGAAAAGACAAGAAAAACCCCGACAACCGGGATGCAGCGTCTAGAACCGGATCCCATCTCCCGAAAGATGGGTATAAACCCCATGATCGGGAAGACAAACACCGGAAGGACGGAAAAATAATGCCACCTCCGAGAAACCCGGCTGAGAAAGCTGGAAGATACGATATACCTCACAGGCGTGAGAGATCCCGGACACCGCCTAAGGTCAAAGAAAGGCACAGGAGTAGAACTCCGCCTAATCCAAAAGGGCGTGAACACGTAAGAGATAGAAACAATCCCGGAAAAGCGCGTTCGCGCAACAATGGAAGAGAAAGGAGCAGATCCCCTTCTGTCCATTCAGCCGGAAGATATTCTGCACACATTGACAGAGCAGAAAAGGATGATCTATACTTTGGTCCTAAGTGTTTTACTGACAGGATCCGAAGAATAACGCTGCATTCTGGCTTTGCCAAGGTCGGTCCAACGTACCAGAAATACACTGGCAGCACAAACCCGGATACCTGGCTCTCGGATTACTATACAGCCGTCCAGATCAACAATGGGACAGACTTGGAAGCTGTCAAGTTTCTTCCCCTAATGCTGCTGGACAGAGCCAGAGATTGGATCAATGGATTACCGTCACGAACAGTCGACAGCTGGGACGATATGGCTAGAGTATTTACTCAGCATTTCCGGGGAACATACAAACGCCCGAATGGCATCAACCAGCTAAACCGTTGCACGCAATTTGAGGATGAACCATACGTGGATTTCATCTCCAGATGGACAGCAATGAACAATAGTTTCTCTGGAGTAACTGACGTACAAGCAATGCATGCTTTCGTCAATGGCCTAAAACCCGGACTCGTACCGTTCATGGTTGGTTCCAAAAAGCACAAGGATCTCGGATCCATGCTTACAACCGCCAATGAGCATGCCGCAGCCGAGGATGACATCAGAGCAAGAGGAGGCAATATTGAATCATTGATACTCGCCAAGAAAACCCCTCGTTCTGACAAAAAAGCCACTCCAGAAACAACGACGAAGCCCAAAGAGGTGAACATAGCCTTTGGAGGAGAAAGGGGAAATAAGTGGAAAGGACGCAACCCAGATCCAATCAATTACACTCCAGAGGAGTGGGAAAGGATTAAGTTGGAACCTTGCGTTCACCACTCGCAATTTGGGAAACCCACCCATACAAACGCGCAATGCCGGCTGAATAAGCACATGAAAGGCAGTGCAGGGTCCGGAAATAAAGGGAAGGGTTCCAAAAGGAAACCCGCCAAACAAAAGCCAGAAGCTGACAAAGAAGACAGTGAATCGGACACTGACGAAAAAATCCAGGAACAACATCGTAAAGGCGAACCCAAGTTTCCGAGAGTTGATGGAGAAGCAATGCTAACTTTCTTAGCAACCCCATCAGCAAAGGTGGCAAAAAGAACGCTTCGAGAAATAAACGCGGTTGTTCCGGCAACCCCAAAATTCTTGAAGTACTCCAACACACCGATAATCTGGGATCAGTCTGATCATCCCGGAAATATCCCTGAACCCGGCACACAAGCTCTTGTTGTAAGCCCTATTGTTCAAAATACTAGGCTAAGAAGAGTGCTGATGGATGGAGGATCCAGCATTAATATAATGTACCTGGATACACTGAAGCATCTGAAGATTTCCGAGTCTCAGCTCAACTACAGCAACATACGCTTCCATGGTATCGTCCCTGGCAGGCAAGCACGATCCCTAGGAGAAATTTCCCTAGATGTCACCTTCGGAGATAAAGATCACTTCCGGCAGGAAAAAGTATCCTTCGAAGTAGTGCCGTTCGAAAGCGTGTATCACGCAATACTCGGACGTCCAGCTTTCGCCAAATTCATGGCAAGATCCTGTTATATTTATAACAAGCTGAAGATGCGAGGACCCAAAGGAGGAGTAATCACTATAGCTGGTGATTTCAAGCTGGCAAATGAGTTGGAGAAAGAAAACGCCCTTTGCGCTCAGAGAGTCATAGCAAAGGAAGAACTGAAGGAATTAGCCAAGGAGGTATCGCCGTCAGAAATGCCGGCAGGAAAAGAAACTCGGAAGCCAACAGACAGCTTCAAGGCATCCGAGAATACAAGACAGGTAATCCTAGATCCCAAAGATCCGACAAAATTTGTCGGCGTAGGGACTGGGATGACTGACAAATAGGAAGGCGAGCTCATCAAGTTCCTCCGTGAGAACTGGGATATTTTTGCCTGGTGTCCAGCTGACATGCCAGGTGTACCCAGGGAACTTGCTGAGCACCAACTTAAGGTTATTCCTGGATCAAAACCCGTCAAACAAGGTCTCCGTCGATTTGACGGAAGAAGACGGAAGGCTATTGGCAAGGAAATTATCCGGCTTTTAGCAGCGGATTTCATCAAGGAAGTGATCCATACTGACTGGTCCGCAAATCCGGTATTAGTACCGAAGAAAGACACTACTGCTCTTAGAATGTGTATAGATTACACAGGCTTGAACAAATTGTGTCCGAAAGATAGGTTCGCATTACCGCGAATCGATCAAATAATAGATGCCACAGCAGGCTCTGAGCTTTTGTGCTTTTTGGATGCATACTCCGGGTACCACCAAATACGCATGAAAAAGGAAGATCAAATTAAGACTTCTTTCATAACCCCATACGGGACGTATTATTACGTAACCATGCCGTTTGGCCTGAAGAACGCAGGTGCAACCTACCAGCGTTGCATGCAACGTTGTTTGCATAGTCAGATTGGAAAAAATGTCCATGTTTATGTGGACGATATTGCTGTCGTAACCAAGGAAAAAGATACACTCCTTGAGGATTTGCGAGAAACTTTCGAAAACTTACGCACCTACAAGATGAAGTTGAATCCATCTAAGTGCGTATTCGGGGTTCCCTCAGGAAAACTTCTAGGTTTCATCGTTTCTCACAGAGGAATAGAAGTTAACCCGGAAAAGATCAAGGCAATCTTGAACATCACAAAACCTACCTGCGTCAAAGATGTCCAAAGATTGACGGGTTCCGCAGCTGCCGTCAGCAGATTTATTAGTCGGCTGGGGGCTAAAATCCTAACACTATACAAGTTGTTGAAGAAATCCGACAAAGTCAAGTGGATAGCAAAGCTTTGGAATACATAGCAGTTATGTCTCTTCTATACTTAGTTCAATATCTATGTAAACATCTTTTGAGATCATGAAATAAAGTTGTTGGATTTCTGGAATCCATGTTTTTTACAAGTTCATTATAGTAAAAGCATGTTTCCACCTTCTCTATTTCCCAATGATCTTACAAAATACTCAATGTTAACCCGAATTGTGCCTGCGTACTCGGCGTTAAGAAACTGAATGTTTTTTCAGCCAGCTAACGGCTAAAGGAAACTTGAATTGCCTGCGTGCCCAAGTTTCGGTCAAAAAATTCCTTGTTTCTCTAAGCATTATCTGATTGCGTATGTGTTGGGTTACTGGAACTAGTTAGTAAAAATGCCTTTAGCATGGTCCATGTTTCCGAGTTTAAACTGATTGGTTACGCCCAGTTACTCGGCATGACGATCCATATTGCTATTCGAGCCATTTCAAACACTAAGGACAGTTAAAACATATATGCCAGAGAACTTAGAAGATAAAGGAATAGTAATATCCAAAAAACCTTGCAAAAAATTTCATAACTAAAAATTGCAAAAGGCGGAATTTTTCATTCATACAAACAGAAGCATTACATTTTGGATTACATTGAAAGAACAGTAATGCTCCTATTGTCTATTCTTTACTATCCAGGTCAAAGGTAGCCCTACAAGCATCTAATTCCTCCTCGCTGCTGTCGTCCTCGGGGATTGGAGGGATCTCCTCTTCTGGATAATTGACGGAAATATTTACCATGGAGGCAATCTGGGTGGCGTGGCCTTTGATTTCATCAAAGATGGTATTTCGCTGAGTGTCCGTGTATCCTTGAGGGACACCGGACGCCACGCGCCAGGATTTAGCACCGTGGTAGTGCATGCGCATAAGGCCGAGGGCCATACGCGCACCACCCCGTGCAGCGGAATGCAGGATAGAATCCCTGGATTCCGCCACCTCCATGATGGCTCCCGGAAGTTTTTTAACCTCCGAGAACTCCCCAGTCCTTGCGGGAAGAAACTTGTTCACCAGCTGCATTCCAGCAGCACGGATCGAAGTCCACATCTTCCCAAAGGCTTGGATCCCTTCAAGCCGGGTACCATCTGGGATATCTCCTGTTTTTTCCGACAAAACAATCAAAAGTGTTAGGCAAAAAACAGAGAAGAAAAACAAGATATGGAAAAATAAAAAAGGTAACGGAAAATTACCGATAAGCTTGTCGATCTCGGAGATTTCCTCCAGGCGAAGGTTCAGAGCATTTTCTAAATCCTGAATGGTGGATTTATCCTTCTCCGCCTGTTCAGAAGCCTTGGAGTTGGCAACTCCAAGGGCCAAGTTGCTGGCCTCCAGATCCTTTTGAGCCTTCACAAGATGCTTGTGAAGCTCCAAATTCTCCTTCCGGAGATTCTCGGCATTGCCGGCATCTTCAGCTATTTGCTTGGCCTTAGCCAAAGCAGCTGGAAAGCAAAGAAAATTCCGGGTTTAGCAAATTTCCGGAATAAGTACTTAGACAAAAAATTGAATCGCAAACCTCAGAGGAAAAATGTGTACCTGATGTTTCCGACAAAGCGAGCTAAGACGATGCCAGTTACGCCTCTCTCTCCTCAAGAATAGAAAGGAGATTTCTAACCTCCTTATTCTTGATGGTGAGTTTGTTGAAAACTTCCATGTTTATGGTTTCGGCGGTTTGCTGCAACATAGCAAGGAAAAGAATGGTTACAAAAAGCATCAAAGCACAACAAGCATGCAATTTTGTTTAATGCTTGGGGGCTAGAGTTACATACCTGGCTCATTCGGTGCAACCCCGCCAAGTTTTCCTTGAACTCTTTTGCGTATTCCGCAAAAGCAGTTCCGGCCGCGCTTAGGCAGTCGTTGATAATCTTGAAGTCCTTGTCAAAGGTGGGAATTTCTTCGTCGAAAGTCCGAGAAAATTTCTCCACCTCTGGAGCCGCCCTTTCCCTCGTGGGTTCGACACAACGGGCTGGCTGGGCTCTGAGGGCTTGGTGGTGGGGGCTGCAGCTTGCTCTTCCGCCATTGTGGACGGCGTGTCCAGGGCAACGGTGGGAGAAGGTTGACCGCCTCGGCTGGAAGCAACCTTGTGTTTCTTCAGCTTCTTTGGTTTTAAACTGGAGGGAGGCAGGCTAAAAACAAAAAACCCGGAAAAGTTAAAAAACCGAGAATGGATGAAAAGTTCCCATAAAAGAAAAAAGAATCCAGAAGAAAGAACCTGGAAGTGGCGACGGGGATTCCATCAAGGTCAATAATTTCTTCCGAGGAAGTTATTTTCTTGCGCTTGCGTCCACCTGTAGCAGCGGCACGCAGCGCGTCCAGCTCGGCCTCGGAAGCCAACTCCGAGTCTGGAAGATCCGCAAACTGCCGGAAAAACCAATCAGAATCAGAAGTTAGGTTATCCGAGAAAGAATACTGAAATTAGACCCAAATGACTGAAAAATTACCTTGGGAACCGGGTTGTCGGCCGTGTACATCGGCCGACTCGCTTCATATTGGTCGCGTGATGCGACCAACTGGTTGATGCGCCGTCGAAGCTCCTTTACGGGCCAATCCTTGTTGATTGTCCGCATAGGATCCTTGGTTCCCGTGTATTCGCACAAAAGGCGACCACCGTGGTTTGCTAACGGCTGAATCCGTCTATTCAACCAGCAAAAGACCGTATCCATACCGGTCAAAGGTGGGGTGGAGGAGGTGAGCTTGGCGATGCGCCGCTTGATCTTTAGTAGATCTGGCGCCAGAACCTGGACGGCTTCCGTTCCCCCGTTGTCTTGGGGAACTGCGGCAGAGTTCACGAAAGGAGGAACCCCGACGGCTTCCTTAGGGAAAGGCACGTCGGGGTGATAAAAGAAGGAACCCGTCCAAAATTTGACGGATTCCGACGTTTTTATCTTGGGGAACCAATCTTCTCGGAATCTCCGAAGAGTGAAAGATATGGTCCCGCAAGTCGGGAGTGCGCCCTCCGAAGAGTTCCACTTAACCCCGAAGCAGTAAGTCCAGAAATCTAACCTAGGTTCTAGCCCTAAGTAGCCCTCGAACAAAGCCTGGAAGCCGGCCATGTAGAGGATGGAGTTGGGAGGAAGGTTGTGGGGCTGGATGTTGAAGTGAGAAAGGATTTGGAGGAAGAAGGAAGAAGGTGGAAGTCCCATACCTCGAAGAAGGTGGGAACAAAGAAGGACCCTTTCGCCATTTTTTGGCGTTGGCTCGGTCTCGTCTTCTGGAAGCCGCCACTTCTTCTTAAGAACCAGGCCCTCCTTTTCCATGTTTGGAAGGAGAGCCGGAGGAATGCTGCAGGCAATCCAATTGCCTGCAGACTCCGCCTCTTTGTCTGCTCCGGCGGCGGCAGAGGCGGCGGCCTCCGCGGCGGCGAGCTCGTCGCCGAGGAGTTGGATCTTTTCCTCCGCCGTTTCTGGAGCAAACGGCGGGGAGGCTGCGGAGCTCGATCCCGCAACGTCCGCGGCGGCGGAAGAATTTGCTTCACCCGCCGCGGAGGCCGCGGTCTTCTCCGGCTCGCCGCCGGCGTGCTTGGGTGATCCCAGTTGCGGATCTAAGTCGCTGATGATGTCATTGATGGCGACGCGGGTCGGCGAGGACGGCGAGGAGGCCATCTCGTGGTGGCGTGTTGCGTTCCGGTGTGCTTGGAGGCTAAGTGCGCTTGGGACGGTGCTTTGCTCTCGAGCTCGTTCGCGTCAATGGCGTGGACAGTGTGGAGTGTGGAAAGTTTTCGTTGAGGACGAGGACGGCTATTTATAGCCGGAAAACCGTTTAGATGCGTGCCAACGGCTATTTTGACCGTTGGATGTTTGCCGCGTGTCGCTCGCAGGAAAATCCGAGAAATGAAACGACGGGGTAATGATGGCTATCTCCTCGTTTCCCGCGAGAATCTGTCAGAGATATGTTTCTGGGTTTTTCCGAGTAAATCTCAAATGACGCTTACGTCAGCATGGTTGAGTGCGCTGACGTAGGAAGTTTCTTCTCCGCGAAGGATCGTGAGAGAAAATCCGGATTTTCAGGATTCCGAGTTTCATGCCACCATCTTTTTCAAAAGAAGAATAAGAAGAATCAAGACTGCTGAGTCAATATTTCTCGGACAAAGAATATTTGGCGAAAGACGGAGAATCAGAGTTTTAATCCTTCTTGGGGGCTACTGTCGGATATATACCGAATAGGGGTATAGAAGATGGTAGACAAAGTGCCGGATTACCAGGGTGGCCTAAGTGGTAATGGGCTTAGGTCCATTGGGCGGCCCAGTAATCCAACGCGCAGAAGCCGGATTCTAGAAGAACCCGGATCACAGCCCATGTGATCTGGCTTGGAGGAGAAGACGGATTCCTTGCTTTCCAAGTTACAAGTTACCGTAGTTTTCTAGGTTTCCTATTCTGTAAGCCCTAATCCGGCTATTATATAAAGCCGGACGGGAGATAAACAAGATAACCAACAAACAGAGAAGCTCTACGCCAACTCGCCGAGAAGATCATTCTCGTCGAGTGGTTTAGATCTAAAACCCTCACATTGTAACCCTGTTTACGGGCTTTAGTCCTGATTAGTGAGAAGTGCAGGAGTAGGCACGCCGTACTGTCGCGACGTACCAAACCTGGGTAAAATCTTGTGTTCATAGTCTACTACGCGATCCCGTTACCCCACGTCTCTACCGTAGTCTCATGGCACCCCCGTCTATGAAAACTACTACGATGTCTCGACATGGGTGGAACTTTCGTAGTCGGCATATAGGGGGACACGTTCTTAGAGTGCTATGAGGGTCCATTTTCTTCTGGGCTCGATTAGCCGTGCGCCCATGGTGCTTTGGGCTTGATGCGAAGAAGAGTTGAGTTGTGTAGAGTGCCCCGCTTGGTGGGAGGCATCCCATCTGGCGGGTTATTCATACGTGTACGGCCAAATTGGTGCAACCCTGCAGGGATAATCTTCTCGAGAAGCCGTGTTTTCCGCGGTTATGGATTACTTGGTGAAAGTACTGGCTAACAAGTACTCAGGACAACTTAAACCTAATGATTAACAACCTTACACCCAATGATTAACAACTTGACTAGTAATAGGCTTATTGACACAATAATCTGAACCATCATTATTTCACTGTGTGAGTTATCCTCGGATTGCTTCTTTGGATAAGGGGCGAGGTCCAGGATGGGTTTGTTTGAGGTTAGTTGATAGGTTGGTTACGATACGCGATCTTATCTCCTTTCTGTTAGCCGGAAGTTGTAGTATGTTTCTGTAGTTGGTTAGAGCAGCCAGTTGCAGCATCTTTTATCCCCTTTCTTCCGTTGAACCCAAAGCATCTGTGCTTGGTGTTGACGGGTTACACTTTGGTGAACTGTGAGTCTTGCTTGCCAGTACATTTATGTACTGACCCCTTTGGGGCTGTGGTTTCCGCAGACCTACGTTTCCGAGGATCTACATGGTGGCTACTACGTGGAGTATGACGAGACTACTGACGAGTAGATAGCGGACCCGGGCAGGATCCGAGACTTCGTGGACTGGGCTCCGTCTTTTCGTTTCCGGCCTCTTAGGCCTATTTGGATCTTGTCTGTACTCAGATATGTTGAATGCTTCCGCTGTGATGTAATGATGTATTGTTGGGACATGTGTCCTCTAGATGATTGTATTTGCTATCTCTGCTCTAGTGAGAGCCATTTGCAACTTATTTTCATCTTTTGTGTCGTAGAGATCTGTTGTGATATCACTTGTTCCAATGTCGTTGACGTACCATGCGTGTATGTTTTGAAGTACGTCAATGGAAGTATCCTGATTTCTACGGGATAGTTTACGTCGACGGTGAACAGATAGGGGTTGGTTGTCACACATACGTGTGTTGGCCTACTCGTAAGAGGACGCGGGTGCCGGTAAGCCCCGTAATCCAATCTACTACTATTCAACGGAACAGCGAGTATCCTCTAGAAGTCCGGGTGCGACAAATGGTATCAGAGCCTGTCTGCCTGTAGGATCCCTTTTTACTGGTCGCAGTTGAGTCTAGAAACTATTTTGTAGCTATGTAGGATAAATGAAACGTGAGAGTAGGAATTTTGTTCTTTTTCTTCTTTCCCCACCCACCCTCCCTTTTTCTGGTAAGGAAGTGCATCGTTGTTTTCCCTTCTCATCTAAACTTTCAAGTCAGGATTTCACGGATTCTTGTTTCTCTGGGATAGTTATATCTACTAGACCATAGGAATGGAGGTGGTTGTGACATGATTTATCATGTTGCCTACTCACGATTGAGAACGGAGGCGTGTAAGCCCCGGAAGCAGATCCTCTATTCCTTAAGCAGTAGATATTGATCCTTTAGAAGCCCGGATGGGTTTTCCGTAGTACCTAAGGAGTTTTGTTCTCGTTTTCCCCGATGTTGATATCCTGTTCTTCTCAACATCCTTTTCGTCCGTTGAAATCTTGTTGTTGCTTTCCATTCCAATTCCTCTACCGGCGTCTAATCAAAACTTCCCAAATATCAAGTCTATCTGGCCAGAAAGGTTGTTGTTGTTTCGAAAACTTCCAGGCTATGAGAGCTGGCATTCCTATCACCTGGGGTTGTTTCGAGGAAGCATTCCTGAATCACCACATTCCAGATAGTCTATTCTACAAATGAATCAAGTTCTATCCAGCTATACACCCTCCATACAAAACCTCTCCCTTTACTTGAAAATGTTCCAGTGGTTTCCAAATTCCCTGACATCTTTCCAGAAGAGTTGCCAGGAATGCATGTCATCAGGAAATTCCAGAAAAGCTATCCAAGGTGCACGATGTGTTTCACGTGTCACAGCTCAAGAGGATCTTCCCAAGAAGTATCCGGACCTTCTCTTTTCTCAGTTGGAATCTCGGGGCGCGATTCCTTCAAGGGGGGGGGCGTTTTGTAACATCCCAAGTATGAAAAATAAGCCTTTAGAATGTTTTGCTCTCTGTTATTTTATGTTTTGCATCATGGCATCATGTTGAGTGCATTTGTTTTGCTTGTTTTCCATTTGTTTTCCTCTGTTTTCAGTTGTTTTCCAACTGTTTTCATTTGTTTTCCTTTGTTTTCTATTTGAATTTCAAACCAAACTTCAAACCTTTTGTTTCATCCTTGTGATGTTACAATTTCCAAAATCATATTTCAAATCAAAACAATCAATTGTTTCCATTAAAGTGTGATCTCAAAACTGTTGTTTTGTTTCTATAAAAATGCATCCAATAACCAAACCCTTTTCAAATTCAATTATGATTTTTCTTCCAAACAACAACCATGTTGAAATTATGAAAATTGCAAAACAAAACTCTCCAAATAAAATGGTTCAATTAACACTTCCAATTGTTTCCATGAAATAATAAAAAGCTCAACTCTTATTTGTTATTTAATAATCCACCTAATAGAAGTTGCATTCAAAACTCAAATTCAAATCATCAAACAACACCCCAATTGAATATGTGCCAATTACCAAACATTCTAATTTGTTGTTTCTATTTCAAACTCCAAGGTTCATGCCATTTAAAATTTTGTTTCAAAGAATGCAATTAATAATTAAATCCATCCAATTTAAATTAAATTACAAACAACATTGTATTTTGAATCTTTTGAAAACCAAAAACTTGACAAGTTGTTAATATTACATAACTAGTCAATACCAAAGTTATTCTGAAATTTTCCACCATCAAAACCCTTTCTATCTCTCTTCCTATTTCCAAATCAGCAAAAAAAAAATAGAACAGAAAAATAAAAGCAAAGCAAGGGAGAGAGAGAGCAGCCAGCAGAGAGAGGCCCAGCCCAACTAGTTTTCCC
The DNA here is from genome assembly GCA_028641055.1 of Alopecurus myosuroides. Taxonomy (NCBI): domain Eukaryota; kingdom Viridiplantae; phylum Streptophyta; class Magnoliopsida; order Poales; family Poaceae; genus Alopecurus; species Alopecurus myosuroides. The sequence continues at coordinate 201,483,496 of CM054060.1, forward strand.
TAGCCCAATACCCCTTCGATGGTCATCCCTAACCTCTGTACAGTTTCATCTGGGGCTATCCACGTATGCAGAGACCATGGAGGAACGGCTGTGCCTCCTCTCCCCCCTCCTTAAGAACCCATCCCGGTGCCCTAGGGTTTCCTCCATCTTTTCTTTCTCCCTCCTTCCTTCCTTCTCCGCCTCCAATCTCTCCCTCCTCCCTCTGCTCTCTCTTTTCTCTGTAACTGCACCTAGCTGAACCGAAATTGCCTCCTCCTCCTCCGGTGGTCGCCGGCCGTCCGGGCCCCCTCCGGCCGCGGTGAGGGCGAGAATGGAAAGCCCTCACCGCGGGCTTCCTCCTCCACCTCGCGGCAGCGGCCGGGAGGCTCCACAGCTCCGGCGCCATCGCCTCCCGCCGCCGGCCAACTCCCTGTTCGCCCCCAACCTGCACCTCCGCCTCGCCTCCAACCGCTCGGGTGAGCCCCCCTCGACCCCATCTCCCTTCCTCCCTCTCCCCCCCCCACGCTGCACCGCACCCACACGGTCACCCCGCGTCCTGGCCCTCCCCTCCGGCGAGCGCAGCGAGCTCGCTGCCGTCGCTGCGTCCTCTGTCGAGGTACAGAGACAGCGCACAGCTGCAGGTTCAGAACAAAATCTGCGCCAGATCTGCACCATAAACCCCCCGAGGCCCCCCTTCCTATCACAAATCAACGCATACCGCAGTGGCTAACTGTCCCTGTGCGTGCAAGCCTCAGGTTGCGGGATCGAGTCCCAGCCCCCCACCCTTTTTCCTGCTTATTATTCCGATTTGTTCAGTGGACAGTTGCTGTACCATAACCTCTCTTTGCCCCATTAACTGTCAACAAACCGCATCCCACCCCACTGGTCAACACCCCTTGCGCTTAACCCACAGGTCCTGGGTTCGATTCCCCTAACCCCACCTTTTTCTTTCCGTTTTTCTTTTTCTGTCAGAATTTCAGCAACTCAGATCTGAACCATTACTTCTAAATTCCATATAAAATTGAATATCACTCCAATTTGAATGATTCAAAATCCTGTGGTTTCATAATTTTGTGCTCCTTCTAGTAATGTCAAGTTTCCAACATGTTTCTGTAACAATTTTTGCACTAAATAATTAATTACTGAAAATGCAATAAAATTTGGAAACTTTGGAATTTCATAACTTTAATTCTACTCATCCAATTTAAGCAAACTTGGACTCTAAAAATTTGTCTTAACAAACTATACACATTGGTATTTTATTTGGTCACAATTGAATTAATTTTGAACATGTTTTCCTCTGTTTACTAAAAATGGCAGAATAAGAATGATTATGGAAAATTGCATAATAAATTCAATAATCACCCAAAAATTATGTTTGATAGCTCTAAATGTTCAATGAAACATTTGCTACATGTTTTCAACCTTTTCCATGCAATTTGTTGCTGTTTTGAATATTTTAAATTGGTGCAATATTTGAAATCTTGTTTAATTCATTTAATTTTGCAAAAACCATAACTTGGGCATAAAAATTCCAATTTCAACAAACTAAACATGTTTTCCAATCAACTTTTCATGTACTTTCCAAATATCAATTTTGTTTGCTGTTTTGAATATTTTAAATTACTGAAAACAACTGTTTCTTGTTTATTGCATTTAAAATTGCCAAAATAATAACTTACTCATTTTAAATCCATTTTCCACAAATGAAATATGTTTTCCATGAAAAAATTAAACCACCTTTTCAAATATAAAATTTGTTTCATGTTTCGAATAATTAAAATTGGTTAAATGATTTAAACCTTGTTTAAATGATTTAATATTGTTAAATTCATAACTTGATCAAAACAAATTCTTTTGAGACATATAAAATATGTTTTCAAACCACAAAAGTATAAAATTTTCAAATATGAATCTCACTTAATGTTTGGAACAAATAAAAATTCAAATAAGTTCATGTTTGAATTAAATTCATTTAATTCTTGCTTAAACTTGTTTATTTCATAAATACTTTATTTGAAATCCTTTTTCAACAAGTGAAACATGTAATCCACCCAAAATTGTGTGTTCTTATCAAATATGAACTTTGTTATCTATTTTGAACAATTTAACTTGATGAAAACAACAAATGCTTGTGTAACACCTTAAGGAACCAAAATTCTAAAACTTAATAAATGAATTTCCAAACTTGTTAAACCTTATTTCTATTTGTTTCTATTGTTGTTATCTTGTTGTTTTACTCATCCATGCATCATGCTAATTCACTTACACAATTTTATTAGTTGTGAAACAATTAATTCAACCATAATTCATGGGCTTTCCATATGCAATCCCAAATTGCATGTGGGTCCATTTAATCCTGTTGTTATCTTATCCACTAGTTTATTTTGATGCATCAATTAAATGGTCATGCATCATCCCATGTTTGTGCACTATGCCATGATATTGATTGTTTATCTTTCTGCATTGTTTGTTTGCTTCTTCCCGGATATACGACGACGTTGAGACCGACGATACTTACGACACCCCTTCTAAGGATCTAGCTCAGTACCAGGCTACTGGGTTTTGCAGGCAAGTTATCACTCACATGAACCACTGTGTTCCTTTCAACATTGGTTACCGATACTTTCCGTTGTCTATTTTGCTAGCCCTATGTATAGTTGTTTCTGTTACGAACCTATCACATGAATCCCTTAACCCTGATATTGCCTCACCTCCACTCCTACCACCCTACTGATTGAGCCAGTGTCTTACTAGCATGCTTAGGTTGTTTTGCTCGAGTCTGTTACCCGTTACTTTCCGTTACTATATTTTTATTATGTTCTGGGGGCTCGATGTTTAATCAATCAATCATGCTAATGTTATTATCAATAATAAATTTGATGATAAGGCACCGGCAGGAGGCCCTTTGTGGTTTTGAGGCCTGCTAGTGTCGACCCTAATAGGAAAAGGGTCTTGTCTACTGATCCATGATGAACGCACTACCCGCATGTGGGAAGCGAGTATGGGCGCCCCCCTCAATTTGATTCGATTCGCATCTCGTCCAAATCGCCTCATTTAGTTCGGGTTTTCCATTTGCTGCATGCATGATCTTGCGAGCCCTTGGTACCCGGGTGGAACTTTCGTAGTCGGCATATAGGGGGACACGTTCTTAGAGTGCTATGAGGGTCCATTTTCTTCTGGGCTCGATTAGCCGTGCGCCCAAGGTGCTTTGGGCTTGATGCGAAGAAGAGTTGAGTTGTGTAGAGTGCCCCGCTTGGTGGGAGGCATCCCATCTGGCGGGTTATTCATACGTGTACGGCCAAATTGGTGCAACCCTGCAGGGATAATCTTCTCGAGAAGCCGTGTTTTCCGCGGTTATGGATTACTTGGTGAAAGTACTGGCTAACAAGTACTCAGGACAACTTAAACCTAATGATTAACAACCTTACACCCAATGATTAACAACTTGACTATTAATAGGCTTATTGACACAATAATCTGAACCATCATTATTTCACTGTGTGAGTTATCCTCGGATTGCTTCTTTGGATAAGGGGCGAGGTCCAGGATGGGTTTGTTTGAGGTTAGTTGATAGGTTGGTTACGATACGCGATCTTATCTCCTTTCTGTTAGCCGGAAGTTGTAGTATGTTTCTGTAGTTGGTTAGAGTAGCCAGTTGCAGCATCTTTTATCCCCTTTCTTCCGTTGAACCCAAAGCATCTGTGCTTGGTGTTGACGGGTTACACTTTGGTGAACTGTGAGTCTTGCTTGCCAGTACATTTATGTACTGACCCCTTTGGGGCTGTGGTTTCCGCAGACCTACGTTTCCGAGGATCTACATGGTGGCTACTACGTGGAGTATGACGAGACTGCTGACGAGTAGATAGCGGACCCGGGCAGGATCCGAGACTTCGTGGACTGGGCTCCGTCTTTTCGTTTCCGGCCTCTTAGGCCTATTTGGATCTTGTCTGTACTCAGACATGTTGAATGCTTCCGCTGTGATGTAATGATGTATTGTTGGGACATGTCTCCTCTAGATGATTGTATTTGCTATCTCTGCTCTAGTGAGAGCCATTTGCAACTTATTTTCATCTTTTGTGTCGTAGAGATCTGTTGTGATATCACTTGTTCCAATGCCGTTGACGTACCATGCGTGTATGTTTTGAAGTACGTCAATGGAAGTATCCTGATTTCTACGGGATAGTTTACGTCGACGCTGAACAGATAGGGGTTGGTTGTCACACATACGTGTGTTGGCCTACTCGTAAGAGGACGCGGGTGCCGGTAAGCCCCGTAATCCAATCTACTACTGTTCAACGGAACGGCGAGTATCCTCTAGAAGTCCGGGTGCGACAACCGATCCCACAAAATCCAGAAGAGGAAGGTTGGCAAGAACTACTGGAATCACGAGGTGAAAGAGTAGCTACTTGGAGAGATCATCCAATATATGAATCTATGGAGTAGCCATGGATCTCATGGGGGAGGTTCTCCACATGGGAGGGGGGCACAAGGCCCAATTCTATCTCAAGTCAAAACTTTCTAGGATGGAGGAGTAGGGGTCCTATATATAGTAGAGGGGTAGGTGAGAGGGATACAAGGGGAGGTTCCCCTATTCCCACGCAGGGGAGCTGGCCTGGGCGGGGTGGAGGCCGGGCTAGTCTATAGGGAGGCCGGCCTGAGGTTCGCAGGGAGGCCGGCCTAGGCCGGGCTTGAGGCCGGGTGGCTCTGTTAGGGAGCCGGCCTGGCCGGGCTGCAGGCCGAGTTTCCTACCCTTCTTCTTCGTCGTCTTCTCGCTTCTTCCTCCTCTTCCATGCGTACAAATTGGATGGCCTTGAGTCCTAGGCTTCCTCGGCATCTCCCCTCGCATCTGCACTCGTCGACTCATACCTAGCAATGTACAGGGGTAGATGGTCAAGTAGTATACCGTCCAAAGATGTACGAAATGGGTTATAGAATAGGAATGAGTTCACCTTTTGAATCCATGGTGACTTGACATATGATGGAGTGTGAGGCATGCCCAGTGAGATGGGTCGCGCTGCATCACCCTTCTTCATCAAGAGGTAGCTCATCCACCATTAAAGATATCATTTATTAAGCTCACCAAAAGCTAGATTTCTCCCAATCCCTCCACCCAAACTCGTTGATCTTCGGAGGATTGAAGGAGAAGGCCCCGATCTACATCTTCACCAACTCGTTCTTCATTTCCCCCTCATTCACTTGAGCGAGTCCCCAATTTGGTTGCAGGTGTGTGTCTCAAGCATTGTAAATGATTCTATTTCTGCCTCAAAGGGATTCAATAGTGTAAGGTGAACTAGGCCTTTGTGGCTAAGTTCATCGAAGAATACGGTGAGGCCTTTGTGGCATTGAGTAGGCCTTCATGGAGAAACTCACACCCCGCCAACGAGACGTACTCCCCTCAAAAGGAGGAACTCGGGATTACATCCTTATCTCTGCGTGCTTCTGTTATCGATTACCTCGTTTCCTCTCCTTTAATTTGTGTTTGTATCTTGTTGTTTGTTGTTCTTCTCATACAGGTGATTCACCGTAGTTGCATATCTAGATAATTTACCTTTGTGTCAAGCCTTAATTTGTAGAAAAATTAAAATTGGTCGTAGCACCTATTCACCCCCCCTCTAGGCGCCCATACTATCCGTTCAGTCTACACAACAATCAACACTGCAATTCCATTGGGTGTTAAGCTAAAAAACTAGATTATTGTTTCTTGTGCAAGTGGGGAGACTGTTGGATGTATGCCCAAGAGATAATAAAATACATCAGTTTCATGATTAACAAATGTGGTTGGGAGGACGAACACCTCCACTGCGACAGGGAGAACCGCTGCTGCTGGTGTGTTATCGTGCTTGGAGGAGGAGATGGTGTTGCTACTTGGATGAGAAGCCGATATGGGGCGAGATAAATAGGGTAGTGGATGGATTTGGGAGATGTGGAGAATCAATTGCGATCTTGACTTTGATTGGATGGGGCACTGACGCTCTGCGGCGAGGCATGATGATGGCACAACCCCAATATTTAATGACTCTATGGGAGTAGGTACCGCTAGAATTTGATGATGTAGTCACAATTTCCCAGACTGTTTCCGCTTTCGCTCTGTGGACCTCGTCAAGAGTGTCCTAGAAGATTGCAGTGAGAGAAGATTTTACCCAGCAAGGAATAGCAGGGCGCCAGAGTAGATTTAGAGATGTTCCATCGACACAAGTCGGCTGAGTCAACTCGTCTGGCCTTGTTCGGTTTTGTGTACTTCAGAATGTCCACTAATACTTGGCATTCCAGGATATTTTTGTAACAAATTGGAGAAATTTAATAAAATTTAAAACATATTAAAATTCAATTTCCTTTGGAATTATGTCATAATATGTGTATATAAGCTGAAATAAATGTGTACAAGCCAATACGGTAATTTGAAATGACATGTGTTCGATCTTGCTTGAAGTCTCCGGACTTAGGGTCGAATTCCTTACACTCTAGAGTAGCTGTCGGCCTAGTGGATACCTGGGTACCACTGTCCGTCCGCTGTGGCCCATTCGAGCATGAGTGAAGAGGTCTCCACGAGGATGCTTCGGGAGAGAATTCTCCCTCGGCGAGACATTCGCCCCTCTCGTGATACTGCCAATAGGAGGCTGGCTTCTCTGGCGAGATGCTCACTATCTTTCCTTGGATAGGATTCCTACCTCGAGTTCTCCGCCTCCTCTCTAGAGGGTTTTCGTCTCTGGAGAAGACACACCATGTGCCGGTGATGCGCGCAAGCTTGCGTGCACTTATGAAGACAAAGCCATGCTGCAGAGCACCCTTGGTAGGAGTTTCCATTCCCATGTATAAAGTGTGGGCGGCAGCTTCCCTTGCAAAAGCGCCGCGCAAAGCTTTCCTCTTTGGTTCAAGGAGACCAAGGAAGTGCTAGAAGATGGAGAACACGTGACCTAGAGCCCCCACCGTCTTGCCATGGACGATGGTATTGTCTCCCGTGGACCAAGACCATGGGAAGCCGCAGAGCATGCACCACCTTTCCGTTGTCTCTATGTGGTATCCCTTCTCGTCAAGAATGAGCATGAAAGAGGAGCGGAGCGGCTATAGAATGGGCCCCCTTTCCCTCGTAGAAAGGGATCTGTTGTTGGCTCCCACGCTCCACTAGGCTGAATTCGAGCACAAGCTCGACTATTGTACCATAACCCAAGCGCAGTGCAATCCATCAGACAAGCAGGAGTAGGGTTTTGCGCCACACGGTGGCCTGGACGTGGGTAAACTCTTCGTGTCGTCATTGTTGCCCTCCGCGAGCTTTTCTCTCCAGGCCGTCAAGTGGTGTTGCGAGCATGTTTATCCCCTAGTGTTCAAACCCTTCGAGAGACCTTGTGTCAGGACATCTCCTCTCCGACATTTGGCGTGCCAGGTTGGGGGCTAAGGCGCTCCTCCACCTTCTCATCTCCATGGATTTATCTCGCGCCGAGCACATCGGACGCAAGGCCCGAGCCTGAGAGCGGGCGCCCGTCAGCGGCGGCCACTCCAACCACACCAGCGGCGGGCACCATCACCCTGACCCCCGCACGCCATGCCTAGGACGCGACATAGAGAACACCGAAGTTTCCTCCCTGGACCCGACCTGGTACCTGGAGGCCTTCCAGGAAACGTTCATCCTTCCCTCACTAACTGTGTCCACACATAGTTAGTCAAGCCCGTATGAAGCCTTGCTGATGGCGTGGGACCTGCCGCGTTGTCCGTCCAACGACATTGGCCACAACACATGGTTGGCTCGCATCTCCGAGCTGGCCCAGATTGCAGGGGTTGCACCTCCCCCCCCCCTCCCGTGCGCCCTGTCCGCTACCGTAGAGCTTGCTGGACTCACCTATGATGTCACGCTTGTGGTCGACACCACGGGGACTCACCCGCGTGAAACCCTGTCACACAGCGAGTCCCCGTCAAACCCCTTGGGCGCCATGCCTCGCTACCTCCCTCGCCCCCAAAGCGGCGCCCGTGTGAGCCCAAGGCATCCCAACTACCGCGAGCGGCTCGCCAGAGCGAGGGCTGATTTGCTGTTACACATTTTCCAGGGACCTCTAAGTGAAAAAGTGGCCCTCCGCTTTCCACCCTCGGTTGCCTCCACGCTACAGTGGCTCGACCCCTCTCCTCGAATTCCTACGAGGGTAAGATATGAGCATCCTAGCGGATGGGGGGGTGCAAAAGGTGTCAGATGAGGTATTTCCCCCTAGAGCTCAAGGACGCGTCCCTCGCATGGCTGATGAACCTCCCGGATGGATCCGTTGGCACGTGGGAAACGTTGTGCATGCAGTTCATCAGCCACTTCAGTCACCATTACCATTTTCGCGATGAAAAACCTCAGGGACGACATAGTCCTGCTGCGTTTCGTCAGGGTCGGCGATGACATCGACCTTCCCAAGGTAAACAAGGGTCTCATGACCCCTCGTCGAGTAGCGTGTATCCTCGGTGGGTTCCTGGCCCCCCTCTCCAGCCGCCACCTTAAGTAGGCCTCCCGAGAGATCCACACTGTCTTCCCGAGAGTTGGGTCCTCCAAGCCTCTCAAGTGGTCTCAACATGAGGTCTCCTTTGACGTCACCGACCAGCCCAAGTCTACCAACTCTGTGGGGACTATCCCCCTAGTTCGCACCCCCACAATCAACAACATCGCCATCTCCAAGACGCTCGTTGGATTGGGCAAAGACCTCAACATGATCTCTGTGGAGACCTTCGAGAAGCCGCGAGTACCTCGGGAGCGCCTGGTGGCCACAAGACCGTTCATGGGCGCCACCAGGGGAACCACGATTCCTCTTGAAGGGGTGCACCTTGCCGTCATGTTCGCCACCCACCTGAACTACCGCTCCGGGACTCTCGACTTCGACATAGCGCACATCAGCCTCCCCTACAACACCATCCTTGGCTACCCCGTGTTGCAAAAGTTCATGGCCGTCACTCACCAGAAGTACAACCTCCTCAAGATGCCCAAAAGCACCAGGACTCTCACTATTCACGGTGACATCAAGGAGGCGGTGTGTTCCATCGAGCATGGCTACAAGGAAGCCACGACATTGCACCCCGTCGACGAGGAAAATTTTGAGCACCTCGCCGAGGTCCAAAAATGTGCGCTCTGATACCAATATGTTGTGGCCCCATGATGGGAATAGACAGGGATGTCCCGATCTTCATGGATCTGAGATGAACACGAAGAGGGAGACAAAGAACGGAGGAAGAACATGAAGAACACACACAAACACACACGATAACTCGAGAGATAACCTTGGATTGTAACCATATACCTACCAACCCGTTGATGAATCCTTTCTCTCACAGGCGGACTAACCAGACCAATAGAATTGGAAAGGGAGAGATGGCTAAGTAGAATCTCCTTCCGAGAGATTGGCAAATGCTAGGTAGAATCGAGAGGGAGAGATTCCATGAGGTAGAATCACCCAATCGAGAGACTTCAGTAAGGAGACCTTGATACGGTCCAATAGGTACATATATGGAGTAGCCTTGGTAGATTTGACACGGGAGTTCTTGGGAGCAACTGAAAGTGCATTTTCGATATCCCTATGTTTTGTGTGTTTGTTAACAACATAAATGAAGTTTTAACCGTGTGTGCTTTTTGTTGAAAAGGTTATAGACAATATCAGCACAGAAACAGTGTCAAAGAAATGGTGAAGAAGATAAAAGTTCGGGGGACGTTTTTCTGGCTCGAAGGAGGAGGTTTAGTGCAACCCCGAATTATTCCGGACCCATCCGGAATTATTCCGGAACGATTCCGACATGACCGCGAAAACCTCGGTTGCCATCCGGAATTATTCCAGACCAATCCGGAGCGATTCCGGCATGAACGCGATTTCTTCTGTTACCATCCGGATTGCTCCGGATTATTCCGGCAGCCCAAAATTATTCAGGATGTACCGGAATTATTCTGGATTGAACTTTGACAGTGCAGAATCGGCTAGTTTCTTGGTGGAGCTACAAATAGATGCTCCCCTTCTTCCCCAAGGGGTAGCTCGTCCAGAATTAAAGCCCCCATTAATGGAGCTCACCCACCAAGCTAGATCTCCCATCTCCTCCACCCAAACTTGTTGAAACTTGTAACATCCCAAGTATGAAAATACCCCTAGAATGCTTTGTTCCTTGTTTTATTTCAAGCAATGCATCATGTCATCATGTTTACTTATTGTTTGCATTTGTTTTCCATCTGTTTTATTCTGTTTTCACAACTCAAATTCAAACCTTTTTCAAACATGGTTTCATACTTGCTCTGTTACAACCTTTGGAACCAGAATAACAAACAAAAACAACCCTTTTATTCCTTGTTTTCACTTATGAAATTGTTTCCTCAAATCATTCCTTTTTAATTCCACCAATTAAATTCAACCATTTCCAAATTCTCAAATCAGTACCTTTTGGGAAACCATAAAAATCACCAAACTTTTCTACCCTCTAAATCATTCTAAAACCCTAGGGGTAACCCTATTTTTGTTATTCATGTTTTATCAAGATTTTATTAACCTCAAATCCCCTATTTTTGAATTCAAACACAAACCACAATTTTAAATTTCAATTTTTGAAAACCAAGTTTACAATGTGGTTTCTAATTGTTTAAAAAGCTTAACTTAATTTTTCTATAATTTTTCTCAAATAAATCCTTAACAGATTTCTTCCAAAAGCAAAAGTACAAAAAAAAATAAAAACAGAAAAGAATAAAACAGAAAAACGAGCGGCACCTAACTAACCCTATCCAGGCCCAGCCCGTTTTCTTCCCGGCGCGCAGCAACCCAACCCATCAACCCCACTTACCGTTTCGATGCTGCGCGGAGATTCGTGCGCGAGCTCTCCGTCTTCGTCCTCCCGTACGGCGCCCATCGGAGGCATCCACGGCGACCGCGCGCGACCACGGCGGCCACCGCAGCGCCTCCAGGCTATAAAAGGGAGCCCTAGCCCCCCTAGGTGTGCCCTAAGCTCTAGGGTTCCTCAGCGCCGCCAAAAACCTCTCCCTCTCGCCGGAATCCCTCGCTCCCCCTCTCTGATTCCCATCGCCGGCGCCAACCCTCTGAAGATCGCCATGGCCTCGCCACCCCCGACTCCCTCCTAGCTACCAAAACCCGGGAATCAGCTCGCCACCCTACCATCTATCTCTTGGACACCAGAGGAGCCCCTGGTAAGCCCCCGATCGTCGACGCCGTCTTCTTTTTTCTCTCCGGCCGCCGCGCCCCGTTTTCTGAACCTGTACACCCCGTCGCCGTTGCAGAGCAGCGCTACGGCTTTGGAGCACGGGAGTAGCACCGCCACCATCTCCTCTACATCTTGGACACCCGCGGGGGCACGGAGACGCACGAGATCGACCACGCCATCCACGACATCGCCGCCGTCGAGCGCTGTTCTCCTCTGCAACCGCGGCAGCATCCCGGTGAGCACCGTCTCCTCCTCCCTCTGTTGCTCGCGTCCGTGCACGCCCGCGTCCACCCAAACACCCCACAGCAGCGTGCTGGCCGTGGTTCACGCCGGCGAGCATCGCCACCTCCTCTGTCAGTCGAGCAACGCTCGCTCGTCAGGTTTCGTCAGCAAAGTTCAGAGTTTCAAACTGAAACTATATCCTCTCCGCGTCGCCTCCTCTGTCAGCTGAACGCGAACACCGCAGTGGTACTGAACCTTTGCGCGCTGCGCCTGGGCACGGGTTCGAGTCCCGGAAGCCACAAACTTTTTGGGGATTTCTCCCCCACGCTGAGCCCCACCAGGCAGTGGCACTGGAGGCCACGCCAGCGTGTGTGCCACGCTGGCCCCTCTGGCCCACTGCGCAGTGGCAGTGGGTAGATAGACCCTGAGTAACAAATGTTTTCTGCGAATTTCAGAAATTCCAAATTCTTTTAAATAACAGAATTAATTCAAAACTTTAAAATTCAATATCTCCCCTTTTATAAACCCAATAAATATAAACTTGATGTCTATTCTGATCCAAATTTCATGAACATTCCAAATATGCAATTTGTGTTCTGTTTTGAATTTTCAAAATGCAATCTAAATTCAAATTCAAATAATTCAAATGCAATTTGAAATAATTCATAACTAATTCATACTGTTTTCAAATAATTCAAATAAAATATGTTTTTCACACCTTTTTGAATGCTCTATTCAATATAAATTTTGTTTCTGGTTTGAATAATTTAAATTGCCCAAACTATTTAATTCTTGTTTAATTCAATTAAAAATTGTTTAATTATGTTTAATTCATAAATAATTAATCCTAAGTCCAATTTCAAATTGTGAAACATGTAATCCAACTAAAATTTGATAAACTTTTCAAATATAAAATTTGTAATTTGTTTTGCACACTTTAACTTGATGATAACAACTTCTACTTCTGTGCCATGTTAAGTAACAAAATTCCAAATTTGATAAATGCCTTTCTAAATTGTTAACTATCATTCCAATTGCATTTAACTTGTTATTTTATTGTTATTCATCATGCATGCATCATACTAATTCCACTACACCTAATGCTTAGTGATAGAACAATTAATTCAACTCCAAGCATGGGCTTCCATATGCATCCTTTTGCATATGGAGTCCATTTAAATTTGTGTTTCATGTCAAGCAAGTTATTTTGGTGCATCTATTAACCATGACATGCATCATCCAATGTTGTGCACCTATGCCATGTATTGATTGCCCGTCTTCCTTCGTTGTTGTTTTGCTTCTTCTCGATTAGACGACGACGTTGGTACCGACGAGCCTTACGACACCACTACTCAGGACCTAGCCCAGTACGAGGCTGAGCTGCCAGGCAAGTTATCACTCACATGAATCATTGAGTTCCTTTCCACACTAGTTGTCGATACTATCTTTTGTCTACTATTGCTAGCCCTATGTATCGTTGCTTGTTCTCCGAACCCATCACATGATACCTTGAGCCATGATATTGCCACCACCTCCATACCTACAGCCATTGCTTGTGCCTGTTATTACCTAGCATGCTTAGGGTTGCTTTTACTCGAGTCTGTTGTCAGTTACTACTGTTACTATCTTATTATCTTGTACCGGGGCTCGTTATTAATCAATCAATCCTGTTAATTGCTAATGGTAATAATAATTTGATGATAAGGCACCGGCAGGAGGCCCATGAGTGGTTTTGGAGCCTGCTAGTGTCGACCCTAATAGGAAAAGGGTCTTGTCTACTGATCCATGATGAGCGCACTACCCGCATTTGGGAAGCGAGTATGGGCGCCCCCCTCAACTTGACCTGATTCGCATCTCGTCCAAATCGCCTCATTTAGTTCGTGTTTTCCATTTGCCGCATGCATGTTTTTGCGAGCCCAGCGCAGGGTGGAACTTTTGTAGTCGGCATATAGGGGGACACGTTCTTAGAGTGCTATGAGGGTCCATTTTCTTCTGGGCTCGATTAGCCGTGCGCCCAAGGTGCTTTGGGCTTGATGCGGAGAATGGTTGGTTGTGTAGAGTACCCCGCTTGGTGGGTTAGCTTCCCATCTGGCGGGTTATTCTTGAGTGTACGGCCAAATTGGTGCAACCCTGCAGGGATAATCTTCTCGAGAAGCCGTGTTTTCCGCGGTTATGGATTACTTGGTGAAAGTACTGGCTAACAAGTACTCAGGACAACTTCAACATAACCATCAATCATGTTTCACCCAATGATTAATAACCTGACTAGTAATAGGTTATTCACACAATAACTTGATTCACCTTATCATAACTGTGTGAGTTATCCTCGGATTGCTTCTTTGGATAAGGGGCGAGATCCAGGATGGGTTTGGTTGAAGTTATCTTTCAGTTGGTTACAAACCTCGATCTTATCTTTTCTGTTAGTCGGAATTTGTAGTTATATTCTGTAGTTGTTTAGAGCAGCCAGCAGCAACTTTTATATCACCTCCTTCTTCCGTTGATCCCAAGCATCTATGCTCGTGTTGACGGGTAACTCCTTGATGAACTGTGAGTCTTGCTTGCCAGTACTTGGATGTACTGACCCCGTTGGGGCTGTGGTTTACGCAGAGTACTACTACGACTACGATGCTTCCCAGGATGGCTACTTTGTGGAGTTCGACGACGCTGCAGACGAGTAGTTAGCTGGACCAGGGCAGGATCCAGACCTTCGTGGATGGGCTTCGTTTTCCTTTATGTTCTCAGGCTTCTTAAGCCATGGATTTGTCTGTACTCAGACCCCTTTGATTGCTTCCGCTGTTGTAATGAATGATATGTTGGGACATGTGTCCTCTGGATGACTGTATTCGATATTTTCTGCCTTAGTGAAGGCCAGTTGCACTTATTTCATTCTTTTGTGTCGTAGAGACATTCTGTGCTATCATTCGTACCAAACTGTTGACGTACCGTGCGTGTTTGATTATGAAGTACGTCGACAGTAGTGCCTTTAGGTTCCTAGCGGATAGTTTACCTCGACGGTGGAAGCAGGGCTTGTGTTGTCGCGCATAAGCGCAGGCCTACCAGGAAGCTGGGACGTGGGAGCAGTTATGCCCCATAATCCAAGCACCTGACTTCCAGTTCGTGCGGGGAGTATCCTCTAGAAACCCAGGGTGCGACAAATGGTATCAGAGCCTGTCTGCCTGTAGGATCCCTTTTTACTGGTCGCAGTTGAGTCTAGAAACTATTTTGTAGCTATACAGGAAAAATGAAACGTGAGAGTAGGAATTCTGCCATTTTTCTTCTTTCCCCACCCACCCACCCCTTTTCTGGTAAGGAAGTGCAACGTTGTTTTCTGTTCTCACCTAAACTTTCAAGTTAGGATTTCACGTGTTTTGGGTTATCTGTAGTACCTCAGGACTTTTGGTCTCGTTTTCCCGATGTTGCTTCAATATCATGCTCTTTTCAACATCCTTTTCGTCCATTGAACCTTGTTGTTGTTTTCCACATCCTTTTCCTTCTACCGGAGTCTAATCAAAACCTTCCAAATAATCTGCAGATGGGTCTCAACTACTATCCGCAGGTGGTTCGCATGACTCGCTGTGAGAGCACCGCCGGTTTTCCGGAGTTGCTGAGAGACATGGTTACCTTTCTGGGGTTCCATTGGGCACCAGAGTACCAGGTCTACGAGCACCAGCGAGAGTGTGACCAGACTTGCTACCGGGCTATCGTCTACATTCTGTCGGATGATGGCAGGAGCATTGCACACCAGTACGAGGCAGTAGGGTCCACAGTGGATATGGCAGTGCAGCAGGCAGCGTACGTGAGTGTCACCGTTCTCCGTGCTGACTACTGGGGGTTTGATAAGTCCAGTTTTCGTCACATCCCCCGTGGTTACATCACGGCAGCAGGATCTCACTTCACTATCCACCGCGACATGGATACCTACGAGACTGATAGCTCCAGGCTCCAGGTCACTGCCCAGTTCGCTAGTCACAGTGATGCCGTTGCTTCCGCACTTTCTCAGGAGTTAGCCTCAGTCAGGGAGCAGCTCCGCCTTGCTCTCACTCGTCTGGCGACGTACACCACAGACTTTGTTGGAGACGAGCGCTTCGCACGTGTCGTTCAGCCAGCTGGTCTTCCGTTGCCAGATGCTGGAGGTTACGAGCCGATCAGAGGTCCACTTCTCGATCTCGGAGCTGGTTACACAGGGATTCCCCGCTATGGAGCACAGGGATACGACGCTTCCTATTTCACCACACCGAGAGTTGCTCTCAGAGCAGTTCCTATCTACATGGATCGTCGTGATACCTACTTCCGTGGGATTCCTCCTCACCGTATCTCTCGTCGTACTACTCACCGCCGTCCTGCGTGATGAGCATGAGAGTACCGTTGTATCCATTACTAGCTGTGTCTAGTTTATCCTTTCGTTTTCGAACCATGTATTTGGTCTGTTGGATATTCTGATGTATTTGAACATGTGATGATGTACCTGTTGGTTATCTATTCATGCGTCGGAATAATCTATCTTTCGGTTACCAAGTCTATCCTTTTCTGTTGTTGTGCTAAAATGAATTTCTGTTCAGGATGCCTCCAACCAGGAACAACCCGCCTCCGCCACCACCAATGGGGGAGCTATTGGCTCAGATGACCCAAGTGGTGACACAGATGGCCCAGATCCAGGCTAACCAGCAACACAACCAGAATGCTCCAAGGGTCACCATCAAGGACTTCCTCAGCTTGGGCCCAAAAGCTTTCGTGGCAACACGTGAGCCCCTGGATGCTGATGACTGGATCCGTGACGTAGCAAGAGCTCTGGAGATAGCTCATGTTGCTGAAGAGGATAAGGTCAAGTACGCCACCTACCTACTGAAGGGTCAGGCAGCTACTTGGTGGGAGAACTACCAGGCCATGAGGGTTGGCTTTCCTATCAACTGGGGATGTTTCAGAGATGCCTTCCTGAAGCACCACATCCCGGATGGTCTCATGGAAAAGATGCGTGAGGAATTCTGCTCTCTCAGACAGGGCAAGCTGGACGTTCTCGGCTACCAGAACGAGTTCAATCGTCTCGCTCGGTACGCTGGTGACGAAGTATCCACCGAAGCCAAGAAGATGGCGAGGTTCCGCCGAGGTTTTAACCCGGAACTGAAGTACGCTCTCACAAACATCAAGTGCAAGGACTTCGTCGAGCTTGTGAACACCGCGCTCAATGAGGAGAATGGGCGCAAGGCGTTCGAGGAGTCGCGCAAGCACTCGCGTGAGGGTGGTACCTCCTCCAACATGACCACCCCTCCGCAGAAGCGCCGCATCTGGGTGCCAAATGGTGCTGTCACTCGGGCTCCAAATGCCCAAGCTTCTCCAGGCTTTGGTCCCCGCCCACCCAACCCATCTCAGATGCAGGGACAGAGATTTCCAATGGGGCAGCCAAGGCCGGGTCCTTCTCGTATCGTCACTTGCTACAAGTGCAAGGATACTGGACACTATGCTGACAAGTGCACTCAGAAGCAGCTACCCCTACCTCCTCGCCCCAACACCAACCAGGCTATGGTTCGTGCTCCTCCGGCTAAAGCCTTCAACTCCAACAATAGGCCTGTCGGGAGGAACGCGAGGGTGAACCATATCAAGGCCGAAAAAGCCGAAGAGGCTGCTGACGTCGTTCTCGGTATATTACCCGTAAACTCTATTCCAGCTAAAGTGTTGTTTGATACTGGAGCATCGCATTCATTTGTGTCAAAGATTTTTGCAAAAGCATACAACCTAGTTCTGGTTCCGCTAAGCAATCAAATGACTGTTCACTCTCCGGGACCGCAAATGTTGACTTCCAAGATAAGCATGGACAATGAGATCCTAATTGGAGGTCGTGTATTCCTTGCTTCACTCATGTTGCTGGGAAATTCTGACATTGATGTCATTCTGGGTATGGATTGGTTGAAGACCCACAAAGCTAAAATTGACTGTGCTCAAAAGTCAATAACTCTCTCCCACACTTCAGGCCAGATAGTCTATTCTCCATATGGATCAACTTCTGCTCAGCTGTTCAGCCTCGATGCCAAACCCCTTCCGGCAATTGAAAATGTTCCGGTGGTTTGTGAATTCCCTGACGTCTTTCCAGAAGAGTTGCCAGGGATGCCTCCGGACAGAGCAGTTGAGTTCGTGATCGAGCTTGAGCCAGGTACTGCTCCAATCTCTAAGCATCCATACAAGATAGCTCCTCCTGAACTGAAATTGTTGAAGGAGCAAATCGATATGTATATGGACAAAGGTTTCATTCAGCCTAGTTCCTCCGCTTGGGGTTGCCCAACTCTGTTTGTTGCCAAGAAGGATCAAACTAAGAGACTCGTGGTTGACTATCGTCCTCTCAACGAGAAAACCATCAAGAACAAGTATCCACTTCCTCGTATCGATGATCTTTTTGATCAACTTGCTGGAGCCTCAATATTCTCAAAGTTGGACTTGAGGATGGGGTACCATCAGATAAAGATCAGAAAGGAAGATATTCCTAAGACAGCTTTCACCACAAGGTACGGTCTATATGAATACACCGTCATGTCCTTTGGTCTCACCAATGCACCGGCGACCTTCTCAAGACTCATGAATTCTGTCTTCCATGAATACCTCGACAAGTTTGTTGTGGTATATCTTGATGACATTCTAGTCTACTCAAAATCCGAGGAAGAGCATGGAGAACACCTTCGTCTCACTCTCATGAAACTTCGCGAGCATCGTTTGTATGCCAAGTTTTCCAAATGTGAGTTCTGGATTCCAGAAGTTGCATATCTTGGTCATATCATCTCTGCCAAAGGCATTGCCATTGACCCGGAAAAGGTTAAGGCAATTGTTGATTGGAAACCCCCTAAGACGGTGAAACAAGTTAGAAGCTTTCTTGGCTTGGCTAGCTATTGCCGTCGTTTCGTCCAAAACTTTTCCAAGATTGCTAAACCTCTCACTGATCTCACAAAGAAGGACAAAAAGTTCGTTTGGACTCCACAATGTGATGAGAGTTTCAACCTTCTGAAGACTAAACTCACTTCCACACCTGTTCTAGTTGGCCCAGACACCACCAAACCTTTCCAGATATTCTGTGATGCATCTCTCCAAGGACTAGGAGCAGTTCTTATGCAAGAACGTCAAGTTGTGGCTTATGCTTCACGTCAGTTGAACCCACATGAGCAAAACTATCCCACACATGATCTTGAACTTGCAGCAGTTGTGTTTGCCCTCAAGAAATGGAGACAATACTTGTTGGGTAACAAAACTGAAATCTTTTCCGATCACAAGAGTCTGAAATACATCTTCACTCAGCCAGATCTGAACCTCAGGCAAAGGAGATGGATTGAGAAGATTAAAGACTTTGATCTCA
The DNA here is from genome assembly GCA_028641055.1 of Alopecurus myosuroides. NCBI lineage: Eukaryota > Viridiplantae > Streptophyta > Magnoliopsida > Poales > Poaceae > Alopecurus > Alopecurus myosuroides. The sequence continues at coordinate 201,502,184 of CM054060.1, forward strand.
CCATTTCTTACACTCCAGGCAAGGCTAATGTTATGGCCGATGCTCTCAGTCGCAAATCCTATTGCAATAATCTCATGATCAGGGAGAGCCAACCTCCACTTCATGAAGAATTCCAGAAGCTGAACCTTGGTCTTGTTCCTGAAGGATACCTTGCTAGCTTGACAGCCAGCCCAACTCTCGAGGACAAGATTCGTTCTGAACAACTTCGTGATAATGAAATCAAGAAGATTGTGGATCACATCAAGGAGGGCAATGATAAGTTCAAGTCCTTCTCAATTGATGACAAGGGAACTGTGTTCTTCGAAGGACGCATTGCAGTCCCTCAGGTTCAAGGTCTCAAGGATATCATTCTCAAGGAGGCTCATGAAACTCCTCTATCCATTCACCCTGGAAGTACAAAGATGTACCAGGATCTCAAGACTCTGTATTGGTGGCCTGGCATGAAACGTGAAATTGCTCAATACGTTTCTGAATGCGACGTTTGTCAACGTGTTAAGGCAGTCCATCAGAAGACAGCAGGTCTACTCCAACCTCTGAAAATTCCTGAGTGGAAGTGGGACATGATTGAAATGGACTTCGTTACTGGGTTTCCAAAGTCCAAAAAGGGCAACGATGCAATCTTCGTTGTTATTGATCGTCTCACTAAGGTTGCTCACTTCTATGCTGTAAAGGAAACTATCTCAGCTAGCCAGTTAGCAGAGCTCTACACAGCAAAGGTTGTTCCCCTTCATGGTGTTCCATTGGAAATAAGCTCAGACCGTGGAAGTATCTTCACTTCTCATTTCTGGAAAAGCTTTCAAGAAGCATTGGGCACTAAACTTCTGTTCAGCACAACTTACCACCCTCAGTCTCAGGGGCAAGTCGAAAGAGTCAATCAGATTCTCGAGGATATGCTCAGAGCATGTGGTCTCTCCTTTGGCATGAAATGGGAGGATTGCCTTCCATATGCTGAATTCTCCTACAACAACAGCTACCAGGCAAGCCTAGGAATGGCACCATTTGAGGCACTGTATGGTCGCAGATGCAGGAGTCCAATCAATTGGTCTGGAGCTGGTGAACGTTCACTTCTAGGCCCTGACATTGTTAAGGAAGCCGAGGAGAAAGTTCGTATCATTCGTGACAATCTCAGGATTGCTCAATCTCGTCAGAAGAGCTATTATGATAGCAAGCACAGGGATATGGTCTATGCACCTGGTGATAAGGCATATCTCCGTGTAACTCCCCTCAGAGGCACCCATCGTTTTGGTGTGAAAGGAAAGCTTGCACCAAGATACATTGGCCCTTTCAACATCCTCTCAAGACGTGCAGAGAATGCTTATCGTCTTGAACTTCCAGAAAAACTTTCCAAGGTGCACGATGTGTTCCACGTGTCACAACTCAAGAAGTGTTTCAAAGATCCAGATAGTGCAGTTGATCATGATTCCATTGAGCTGCAAGATGATCTATCTTATGAGGAGCACCCTATTCGTATTCTCGATGAGACCGAGCGTAAGACTCGCAACAAGAGCACCAAGTTCTTGAAAGTCCAATGGTCGCATCATTCTGATAAAGAGGCAACGTGGGAGACCGAAGAGGATCTTCGCAAGAAGTATCCGGACCTGTTCATTTCTCAGTAGGGAATCTCGGGGCGCGATTCCTTCAAGGGGGGGCGTTTTGTAACATCCCAAGTATGAAAATACCCCTAGAATGCTTTGTTCCTTGTTTTATTTCAAGCAATGCATCATGTCATCATGTTTACTTATTGTTTGCATTTGTTTTCCATCTGTTTTATTCTGTTTTCACAACTCAAATTCAAACCTTTTTCAAACATGGTTTCATACTTGCTCTGTTACAACCTTTGGAACCAGAATAACAAACAAAAACAACCCTTTTATTCCTTGTTTTCACTTATGAAATTGTTTCCTCAAATCATTCCTTTTTAATTCCACCAATTAAATTCAACCATTTCCAAATTCTCAAATCAGTACCTTTTGGGAAACCATAAAAATCACCAAACTTTTCTACCCTCTAAATCATTCTAAAACCCTAGGGGTAACCCTATTTTTGTTATTCATGTTTTATCAAGATTTTATTAACCTCAAATCCCCTATTTTTGAATTCAAACACAAACCACAATTTTAAATTTCAATTTTTGAAAACCAAGTTTACAATGTGGTTTCTAATTGTTTAAAAAGCTTAACTTAATTTTTCTATAATTTTTCTCAAATAAATCCTTAACAGATTTCTTCCAAAAGCAAAAGTACAAAAAAAAATAAAAACAGAAAAGAATAAAACAGAAAAACGAGCGGCACCTAACTAACCCTATCCAGGCCCAGCCCGTTTTCTTCCCGGCGCGCAGCAACCCAACCCATCAACCCCACTTACCGTTTCGATGCTGCGCGGAGATTCGTGCGCGAGCTCTCCGTCTTCGTCCTCCCGTACGGCGCCCATCGGAGGCATCCACGGCGACCGCGCGCGACCACGGCGGCCACCGCAGCGCCTCCAGGCTATAAAAGGGAGCCCTAGCCCCCCTAGGTGTGCCCTAAGCTCTAGGGTTCCTCAGCGCCGCCAAAAACCTCTCCCTCTCGCCGGAATCCCTCGCTCCCCCTCTCTGATTCCCATCGCCGGCGCCAACCCTCTGAAGATCGCCATGGCCTCGCCACCCCCGACTCCCTCCTAGCTACCAAAACCCGGGAATCAGCTCGCCACCCTACCATCTATCTCTTGGACACCAGAGGAGCCCCTGGTAAGCCCCCGATCGTCGACGCCGTCTTCTTTTTTCTCTCCGGCCGCCGCGCCCCGTTTTCTGAACCTGTACACCCCGTCGCCGTTGCAGAGCAGCGCTACGGCTTTGGAGCACGGGAGTAGCACCGCCACCATCTCCTCTACATCTTGGACACCCGCGGGGGCACGGAGACGCACGAGATCGACCACGCCATCCACGACATCGCCGCCGTCGAGCGCTGTTCTCCTCTGCAACCGCGGCAGCATCCCGGTGAGCACCGTCTCCTCCTCCCTCTGTTGCTCGCGTCCGTGCACGCCCGCGTCCACCCAAACACCCCACAGCAGCGTGCTGGCCGTGGTTCACGCCGGCGAGCATCGCCACCTCCTCTGTCAGTCGAGCAACGCTCGCTCGTCAGGTTTCGTCAGCAAAGTTCAGAGTTTCAAACTGAAACTATATCCTCTCCGCGTCGCCTCCTCTGTCAGCTGAACGCGAACACCGCAGTGGTACTGAACCTTTGCGCGCTGCGCCTGGGCACGGGTTCGAGTCCCGGAAGCCACAAACTTTTTGGGGATTTCTCCCCCACGCTGAGCCCCACCAGGCAGTGGCACTGGAGGCCACGCCAGCGTGTGTGCCACGCTGGCCCCTCTGGCCCACTGCGCAGTGGCAGTGGGTAGATAGACCCTGAGTAACAAATGTTTTCTGCGAATTTCAGAAATTCCAAATTCTTTTAAATAACAGAATTAATTCAAAACTTTAAAATTCAATATCTCCCCTTTTATAAACCCAATAAATATAAACTTGATGTCTATTCTGATCCAAATTTCATGAACATTCCAAATATGCAATTTGTGTTCTGTTTTGAATTTTCAAAATGCAATCTAAATTCAAATTCAAATAATTCAAATGCAATTTGAAATAATTCATAACTAATTCATACTGTTTTCAAATAATTCAAATAAAATATGTTTTTCACACCTTTTTGAATGCTCTATTCAATATAAATTTTGTTTCTGGTTTGAATAATTTAAATTGCCCAAACTATTTAATTCTTGTTTAATTCAATTAAAAATTGTTTAATTATGTTTAATTCATAAATAATTAATCCTAAGTCCAATTTCAAATTGTGAAACATGTAATCCAACTAAAATTTGATAAACTTTTCAAATATAAAATTTGTAATTTGTTTTGCACACTTTAACTTGATGATAACAACTTCTACTTGTGTGCCATGTTAAGTAACAAAATTCCAAATTTGATAAATGCCTTTCTAAATTGTTAACTATCATTCCAATTGCATTTAACTTGTTATTTTATTGTTATTCATCATGCATGCATCATACTAATTCCACTACACCTAATGCTTAGTGATAGAACAATTAATTCAACTCCAAGCATGGGCTTCCATATGCATCCTTTTGCATATGGAGTCCATTTAAATTTGTGTTTCATGTCAAGCAAGTTATTTTGGTGCATCTATTAACCATGACATGCATCATCCAATGTTGTGCACCTATGCCATGTATTGATTGCCCGTCTTCCTTCGTTGTTGTTTTGCTTCTTCTCGATTAGACGACGACGTTGGTACCGACGAGCCTTACGACACCACTACTCAGGACCTAGCCCAGTACGAGGCTGAGCTGCCAGGCAAGTTATCACTCACATGAATCATTGAGTTCCTTTCCACACTAGTTGTCGATACTATCTTTTGTCTACTATTGCTAGCCCTATGTATCGTTGCTTGTTCTCCGAACCCATCACATGATACCTTGAGCCATGATATTGCCACCACCTCCATACCTACAGCCATTGCTTGTGCCTGTTATTACCTAGCATGCTTAGGGTTGCTTTTACTCGAGTCTGTTGTCAGTTACTACTGTTACTATCTTATTATCTTGTACCGGGGCTCGTTATTAATCAATCAATCCTGTTAATTGCTAATGGTAATAATAATTTGATGATAAGGCACCGGCAGGAGGCCCATGAGTGGTTTTGGAGCCTGCTAGTGTCGACCCTAATAGGAAAAGGGTCTTGTCTACTGATCCATGATGAGCGCACTACCCGCATTTGGGAAGCGAGTATGGGCGCCCCCCTCAACTTGACCTGATTCGCATCTCGTCCAAATCGCCTCATTTAGTTCGTGTTTTCCATTTGCCGCATGCATGTTTTTGCGAGCCCAGCGCAGGGTGGAACTTTTGTAGTCGGCATATAGGGGGACACGTTCTTAGAGTGCTATGAGGGTCCATTTTCTTCTGGGCTCGATTAGCCGTGCGCCCAAGGTGCTTTGGGCTTGATGCGGAGAATGGTTGGTTGTGTAGAGTACCCCGCTTGGTGGGTTAGCTTCCCATCTGGCGGGTTATTCTTGAGTGTACGGCCAAATTGGTGCAACCCTGCAGGGATAATCTTCTCGAGAAGCCGTGTTTTCCGCGGTTATGGATTACTTGGTGAAAGTACTGGCTAACAAGTACTCAGGACAACTTCAACATAACCATCAATCATGTTTCACCCAATGATTAATAACCTGACTAGTAATAGGTTATTCACACAATAACTTGATTCACCTTATCATAACTGTGTGAGTTATCCTCGGATTGCTTCTTTGGATAAGGGGCGAGATCCAGGATGGGTTTGGTTGAAGTTATCTTTCAGTTGGTTACAAACCTCGATCTTATCTTTTCTGTTAGTCGGAATTTGTAGTTATATTCTGTAGTTGTTTAGAGCAGCCAGCAGCAACTTTTATATCACCTCCTTCTTCCGTTGATCCCAAGCATCTATGCTCGTGTTGACGGGTAACTCCTTGATGAACTGTGAGTCTTGCTTGCCAGTACTTGGATGTACTGACCCCGTTGGGGCTGTGGTTTACGCAGAGTACTACTACGACTACGATGCTTCCCAGGATGGCTACTTTGTGGAGTTCGACGACGCTGCAGACGAGTAGTTAGCTGGACCAGGGCAGGATCCAGACCTTCGTGGATGGGCTTCGTTTTCCTTTATGTTCTCAGGCTTCTTAAGCCATGGATTTGTCTGTACTCAGACCCCTTTGATTGCTTCCGCTGTTGTAATGAATGATATGTTGGGACATGTGTCCTCTGGATGACTGTATTCGATATTTTCTGCCTTAGTGAAGGCCAGTTGCACTTATTTCATTCTTTTGTGTCGTAGAGACATTCTGTGCTATCATTCGTACCAAACTGTTGACGTACCGTGCGTGTTTGATTATGAAGTACGTCGACAGTAGTGCCTTTAGGTTCCTAGCGGATAGTTTACCTCGACGGTGGAAGCAGGGCTTGTGTTGTCGCGCATAAGCGCAGGCCTACCAGGAAGCTGGGACGTGGGAGCAGTTATGCCCCATAATCCAAGCACCTGACTTCCAGTTCGTGCGGGGAGTATCCTCTAGAAACCCAGGGTGCGACAAAACTTGGAGGATTTAAGGAGAAGACCCGGATCTACATCTTCACCAACCGAATTTCATTTCCCCTCTCATTTGCTTGAGGGATCTCTTCCTAGGGTTTCCTCTTGTGGAGAACCTAGGCTTCTTGCTACTCTTGGTGATTCAGGATTGTTGGGAGCCCCTAATTTGGTTGTGGGTGTGTGCCCCAAGCTTGTTTGTAAAGGATTCGATTCCCGCCTCAAAGGGGATCAATAGTGGAAGGTGGACTAGGCCTTTGTGGCGGGGTTCATCGGAGAATAGGGTGAGGCCTTTGTGGCGCTGAGTAGGCCTTTGTGGCGAGCTCACACCCCTCCAACGAGACAAACTCCCTTAACAAGGAGGAACTCGGGAATACATCGTATCTCCGTGTGCTTCATATCGGCTACCTCGTTCCCTTACTCATTTACTTGTGTTTGTATTGTTGTAGAGCTTGTTCTTGTCATATAGGTAAATTCACCATAGTTGCATCATATAGATAATTTACCTTTGTGTCAAGCCTAATTGTGAAAGAAAAAGAAAAATTGGTCGTAGCACCTATTCACCCCCCCTCTAGGTGCCCATACTATACTTTCAATTGGTATCAGAGCCTCGGCTCTTATATCGGGTTTAACTGCCTAAGAGTTGAAGTATGGTCGATGAGACAGAGACCGCCGGTTCCGAGGCACCGGTCTCTATGAATGATCTCAATGAGTTGAAAAATTCATTGACCTCATCCATGGAGACCAATATTGATGAGTTGCGTCAAGTCTTGATGCAACTCTTGAAAGCCAAAGGACCGGAGGTCACCGGCTCATCTCCTCCGGATGACACCCCGGAGGGTACCAAGAAAGGGGATGATGGTGATCCATCTAAAAATGCTTCCGCCGAAAACTCCACCGAGAAGGGTACGGAAGGAGAGTAAGAATATCACTCCGTCAAAGGACATTATTCTCCTGATCCTCCCGTCCCACATCCTCATATAATTCCTAGGGGAGACCCACCTAAAATTGATGCATTTTCTTTTCGTGAATGGCAATATTATATGGAGACTCACTTGAACTCATCTTGTATAGAGCTTTGGAGGGTCACTCGTGATGGATTCAAGCCTCATGACCCCAAGAACCTAACAAGAAGAGAAGCCGTAGATTGTCAACTCAACTACACCGCCTTGTCAATTCTTCAACAAGCCATGGGTCCTAACCACATGCCGCATCTTCAACAATATTCCACCGCCAAGGAAACATGGGACGCTCTTGTCGTCATGTTTGTGGGCAACGAGAGCATGCAAAGGAATAGGTACGATGCCTTGAGCAATGAGGCCGAAGGGTTCTATATGCATGATGGAGAGAACCATGAAGACATGTACCGTAGGCTCAAGACACTTGCCACCGCATTCTCCAATGTTGGTTCCAAGTACATTGATGATGCTTGGATCAAAAGGAAGTACATGATTTCCCTCATGCCATTTGAGCCCGTGGACTTAAAGAGCACTCAAGGAAGACATGACTTTGCTTCTTTGACCTCAACCCAAGTTATGCAAGAGATGTGCTCCTATAAAGTGCAAACCAGGAATGCTCTTGACAACCGTGCTAGGGCCATAGGAATGCACAAAGGGGAATCGATTCCTTTGAAGGCCAAGGTTGTGTCAAGAGAGTTTGAGTATGAAGGAGAAGACCATGAGGAGTTAGATCCATTGAAGGATCAAGAAGATGATCCCGTGCTCAAGGATATCATTGTTATCACCGTGCAAAAGTTTTGGAACAATCCTACCAAGGCCAAGAAATATGTTGAGGAGAAGACCAAGTCTCGCTATGGCAATGATGGGACTCAGCGTGTGAGGTCTTTCTTCAATTGTCAAGACAAGCACCATTTTGTTGCGGAGTGTCCCTATGAAAATAGAGAACTCCATAGCGGCAAGCTCATTTGCAAGGACAAGTCCAAGGTTTACTACAAGAAACCTCACTTCAAGAAGAAACCATTCAACGAGAAGTCTCCCACAATGTTTGTGCTAGTGACTCAAGAGGAATATGATTCCGGAAGTGATGAAGAAGAAGAAACCGCAAGTGAAGTGGCCACTCTTGCTATTGCTTCTACTCCATCATCTTCATCTCTATTTGAATCCCCCAAATGAGAATCATCCTCACCCTAATGCCAAGTTCTTCATGGCTAAGGCCTCAGAGGTATCACCTTCTCCCATCTCTAAGATCCCAAGTGAACTTGAAAATCTTGCCAGTCTTAGAATAGAAGATGAAATTCTCTCTTTGGAACGTTTTATGTCTAACATACAAGGGGACACCAAGAAGTACTTTTATCATCTCATGAGACAATTGGGAGAGGCCCATGAAGCTCTTGAGAAGAAAGGTGAGATCGAAAGAAGGGATGCGGATGAGATAGCATCTTTCTCTATGACTCTTGAAGAAGAGCATGATGGTAGAGTTTCTCTTGAGGAAGAATTAGAATCTATTGAAGAGACACATAATGAACGTGTTGTTAATATCACTAAGGAACGTGACCTTGCAATTGCTAAATATAGAAAGGCTAAAAAGTATAAGGTTGAGTTTGGTGTTGGTCATGGTAAACTAACCGAGGAGTTTGAAAAACTAACCAAGGCTCACAAAGCTTTGGAGAGTCAACATTCCTCCCTCAAAGAGTTGCATGGACAACTTCAAACTCAATTTAATCAACTTAACAACCCTAGCACCTCTACTCTTATTGTGATCATGCAAATATTATTGAGGAAAATGCTAGGTTGAAAGATGAGCTTGCAAGGCTCAAGGGCACATGCCCTCAAGTTGAGAAGGTTGTGGTCTCTACTCCACAAGTGGTGGCCCCTAGCCCTCATGTGGTTGTTATTAGACCACAATTGAGTGCTCTAAGGCCACAAGTGGGCAAGAAATGTCTTGGCTATGTTCCAAAGAAGAAGAACAAGAAGAAGGCCAACAATGGTGCCTCGGGTGGTATTGTCATTAGGGACAACACTACTTGTAGCACTCCCGCACAAGCAAGCAATGTTGCTTCGAGTAGTAGTATCACGAGGGACAACACTACTCGTAGCATCTCCGTGGGAACTAACAACCCACACCATTTCTTATATGTTGATTATTATGGTGTTGTGCAAGCTAAATATGTCGGTCCTATTGAGGGTTACATTGACTATACTATTTGGGTTCCAAAGACCCTTGTTGCTAACATGAAGGGACCCTCCTCGGGTCCTAACTCTAGTCAATGATCTCTTGCAGGACTATGCTTCCGGTGGGTCTAAATGGATAATTGATAGTGGATGCACTAGTCATATGACCGGAAGCAAAGAACTTGTGACGGAGTTGCGCCCAAATGACATTCAAGCAACCGTCACTTATGGAGAATTGTCCTCGGCTAAGGTATCGGGGTTCGGCAAGGTTGTGATTGCTCCCGATATCACTATCGTGAACGTCATGCTTGTCGAATCCCTTGGTTTCAATTTACTTTCCGTCTGCTCTTTTGGAAAGATGGGTTTCTCCGTCTTTTTTGATGAAGATATTGTGGTCCTTTTGAGGAGCAAGACTCTTGACGTCGCATACGCGGGAGATGTTGAAAATGAGTTGTTCGTGGTGGACTTTTCGAAGTCTTCCAACTCTCAATCAATGTGTCTTTTCGGAAAGGCGGATGTGGGGTGGTTGTGGCATCGCCGCTTATCCCATGTCAACATGAGAACTTTGCAAAGTCTTCACAAAGGTGGCCTTATTGTCAGACTAAAAGAAAATGTTTCCTTTTCCAAAGATCGCGTTTGTAGATCGTGTGTTGAAGGAAAGATGCATGATATCTCGCACAAGGCCAAGACTATTATTTCATCAAAGAGGATCTTGGAACTTCTCCATGTTGATCTCTTTGGTGCCATGCCCGAGGCAAGTCTTGGAGGCAAGAAGTATTGCTTGGTGATTATCGATGATTATTCAAGATACACTTGGGTTTATTTCTTCAAGTGCAAGAGTGAAACTCAACAAACCATCATCGACTTCTCCAACCAAGTGCAATGTCAACACAATGTGCAAATCATGGCTATTCGGAGTGATAATGGTTCAGGGTTCAAGAACTACAACTTGAATTAATTCCTTAGTGAAGAGGGCATTCGTCATCAATACTCCGCCACTTACACTCCTCAACAAAATGGTGTTGCTGAAAGGAAGAATCGCACTCTCTTGGATATGGCAAGGACCATGTTGTCGGAGTATTCTTCTCCCTGATATTTATGAGCCGAGGCCATATCCACCGCCATGCCACTCCTCCAACCGCCTCTACATCCGCAAGGGCTTGGACAAGACCCCATATGAGATCCTCACCGGCAACAAGCCCAACATCTCCTACTTCCGTGTATTCGGTTGTAAGTGCTTCTATTTGATAAAGGGTGTTAGGTTGTCTAAATTTCAATCCAAAACTATTGAGGGTATATTTGTTGGTTACGATGCCAAATCCCACACTTATAGAATCTTTGAAAAAGCCTCACGGATTTTCATAGAATCTTGTAGTGTGGTTTTCGAGGAAAATGATGGCTCCCAAGTGGCACAATTTCATGTTTCTAATGTAGATGTTGAAATGCCTAAACAAGTCATAGGAAGGATGGGTGTGGTATTTTTCCGCCCCATCGAGGGACACCTTATGGAGACTCGAGAAGGACTATGCTCTACCCAAGTGGAGCCCTCCTCTACAATAGAAGAACAAGCCAAGGAGCCAAGTGTTGCACCTACCCAAGAACATGTTGAAGACCCTCCTCTTATTGACCAAGTTACTACGCAATATGCACCACTCATATCATTCATGCTAGTCAAGGTCAAGGCCAAGATCAACCATTCTCATCCTCCTCTCCTCAAGTTGAACCTAGTGTTGATGAAGTTGATGATGATGATAATGATGTCAAGGCCAAATTGGTCAAGACGGGGACCCAAATGATCAAGATGATCAAGTGATCCCTCCTCGCAATATTGAGGAGATCGAAGCCCGTCGTGCTAGAAGGATAAGAAGAGCTTTGAAGCTAATTGATGCCCAATACAACAAGGTCTTGGAAGATGCTCAAGATAGAAAATCCACAAGAAGGCAATTGGCACATTTTAGTGAGCATCAAGCTCACATATCTATGGTGGAACCAAAGAAAGTGTTTGAATCTCTTGAGGACTCCGATTGAGTTGAAGCTATGCATGATGAGCTCAATAAATTTGAGCGCAACAAGGTTTAGAGATTAGTTGAGAAGCCCAAAGATTGCCACAATGTTATTGGCACTAAGTGGATATTCAGGAACAAGCAAGATGAGCATGTCATTGTTATAAGGAACAAGGCAAGATTTGTAGCTCAAGGTTACACTCAAGTTGAAGGCATTGAATTTGATGAAACCTATGCTCCCGTGGCTCGCCTTGAGTCCATCTGTATCCTTCTTGCTTATGCATCTTCGCATAATTTCAAATTGCAACAAATGGATGTTAAAAGTGATTTCTTGAATGGTCCACTCAAAGAGGAGGTATATGTTAAGCAACCTTCGGGGTTCGAAAATCTAACTTTCCTAACCATTTCTACAAGCTTGATAAGGCGCTCTATGGACTTAAACAAGCACCACGTGCGTGGTATGAGCACCTTAGAGAGTTGTTGGATGACCGTGGTTTGAAGTTGGGAAGATCGACCCCACTCTCTTCACAAAGAGAGTAAAGTGACATGGGGATGAATCTTGGACCTGTCGGGTGAGGCTACCCGGTCCAAGGCCCAAGACCTAAGCCCAAGGAGAGGTGCCACCAACAGTTCTAGAAGGCCCAATCAAAGGCCCACACGCAAAGCCTTGCGGGTCAAGAAGGAAACTTGTAACCGACCTAAAGCTAGGCTTTGTAACCCCCTCGGGTACGGTTCGAGACCTGGCCACCTATATAAGGCCAGGAGAACTACCGGGAGGGGAGGCCAAGCAATTTCACACCACCAAAGCCTTGAGTTCGAGTCCATACTCTCGACTCGAGCACCCCCCCCCATTATAAATAATACAGATCGATAGAGAAGTAATAAAGGTTTTACCTCTACGAGGGCCCCGAACCTGGGTAAATCTGGCCCCCCTGTTAGCCGATGATCGTCACCAGCGTCCATACGTTCTCTTAATCGAAAACCTACCGTATCATCCGAGGGACTTGTTCAGATGTCTAATCGACAATTGGTGCCATGTGTGGGAACGGCGGGCGCTGGATCTACGGCGTCTTCGGCCTCATCATCCCCAACCTTCAGCTGGAGCCCCGGAACATCGACTCTAGAGGAACCAATCCGCTTCGGGTCAATCATCATCGTGCCCCACTCGCCAGAATCGCGCCCGATGTTCGGCAAGCTGCAGAAAAGCGTCAGCCTGACGTTTGGGAGCCTCCACTTCCGCGCCAACAAGGCAGGGATCTTGCACTTCCCCAAGAAGATCGATCTCGGAGAATAGGACTCTGAGTCCGTCTCAAGCCCGGCAACCCTCGAATCGCCATCCGACGATACTGATCGCGACCTAGCGCCCAGTGGTGGATCCATCCGCCCCAGCATCCGCAACTTCCACACTATCACAGCTGAGGAACCTTCTTGGGTTGGCAGAAGCTGTCAGCTCACGCCTAGGACTCGCGAGCCATATCTGACCCAAGTCTGCATGGCATTGTCAACTGACCCACCCGCGGAAACGGCGGAAAGCCTAAAGGAGCAAGAGCGCATCAAAGTCTCACACGACGCCTGGGTCAGAGCGATGGAGGCCGTACATCTAGGCCAGCCAATCGCGGACAGAGCTCCTCGCGAGGATTTAACCGCGTAGCACTATCATCTGGTGCGAGCGGGTCGACTGATCAATGAAGCTCGCAAGAATTTGGAAATACGTAAGAAAGCAGTGAATGAGTTGAGCGCGCGCCGTGCGGCCCTCTCTCACACTCGCACCGTGGGAAATAATCCCTCGAAAAAGAGATACGTCTCGAAGACCGCCGTCATGGATCGCGAATCCCTCAGCGGAATCAGCAAGACACTCAAGACATCCCTCACGCACATCGACGACGACGGCAACGTGAACCCTACAATTCCCTCCACCGCAGTCTTAGCAGCAGCCACGTACCTACAGGCGAATCAACCGGGTGAGAATGACCCCCGCGCAGAGCAATATCGACAAGTCCAGAAGGGGTTAGGCATGGCAGCCGCAAAAACCGCCCCCCAAGCTCGCAGGCACGCGACAGCGCAGGAAATTGAAAAAACACCTCGAAAGGACAAGGAAACACCCCGTCGACGCGGGAGCACGTCACCTCCAAGGAAGGAATCGCCTCGTCGCGCCCGAGGAAAAGAAGCCCGACGTCGTGGCGATAGTCCGAGTAGCAGCGATGATAGCCCGAGAGATCGTCATCGGAGTCCATGACGTCACAGCAGTCGCTCGCGACATCGTTGCAGGGAGCCGCGGAAGGAAGATAATCGCGACCGGCCTGAGTACGACGCGCGAAACAAGATCACGCGGAACAAAGTCAACAGGGCCCGAGCGATCAGAAACCGTGCACGATCACTATCCGCATCTTTCGACGAGGAGGCCTGCGGCGCATTATGCTTCACCCGCGTCGCCCGCGAGGCGCCGATGCCCAAAAGGTTCAGACTCACGACGGAAGTCCTGAAGTACGACGGCTCGCTGGAGCCCAAATCCTGGCTGTCAGATTACCTCACGGCAGTAAAATGCCAACGTGGGAACAAGACAACAGCTATGCAGTACCTGAACCTACATATTGTAGGCGTTGCGTGCAGCTGGCTCGAAGGAAGACCGAGGGCGTGCTATGGATCAGGGTACGATCTAACTTATGACTTCCGCAAGAACTTCCAAGCAACATACAAAATACCCGCGTCCATCGAGGAGCTGCGGGCTTGTAAGCAGAAGAGTGGTGAGTCTACTCGCGAGTAAATTCAGCGGTGGACCACGCTCAAAAATACGGCGGGAAACATATCGGAGGAAGTTGCAGTCAAAGATTTCACCAAAGGAGCTCGACGAGCTGCCTTCAGAGAAGAGTTGGGGCGAGTCGCACCCAAAACCATCGGGGAGCTGATGGCCATAGCCGACAGATGGGCCAACGGTGAAGACTCCGTGCGCAATGAGAAGGCATCTTCGCCAGCACCTGAGGACGACCGCCATGGTCGAAAGAAAAAGAGAAAGCACTACGATCACGACGATCGAGAAGAACTGGTTGCGGCAGAATTCACCAAAAATCGCGACAACGGACCTCGTGGAAATCGCGAATGGAAGCCAAAGCCAGATGACAAAACTCCCGAGGAAGACCTTGACGGTCACTGCATGCTACATCTATTCACAGATAAGTGCACAAGAAAGACCAAGGCAACTCACTTCCACAAGGACTGCCGAAAATTTCAAGACATCCACGCGGCCTACGCGAGGAAGAAAAGAGACGCGGTCAACCAGGGATACTCGCAACTCCCAGGAGGACACCAGCCGCCACAGCCCCTACCTCCACCAGGACATCAGAACGCGATATTGGCCGTGTTACCAGGGACACCCGCCGCAAACCAAGGAAACAATGGGTACCCGAACCCCCAGGGACTTCTCGGAATGATACAGAAGGTCTGCCCCTCCCGCGGGGTCCAGAAAACAAACACACGCCAAGTGGTCATGGCAGTACAAGCTCCACCATCCACACCTGAATACTTGAACATGGCATATCAATCGGTAACTTTCTCCAAAGATGACCACCCCCCTCAGGTATACCGACCAGGACACGTTGTGCTCGTCATTCAGGCGCAGATAGGCAACTACGACCTCGCACGAGTGTTCATGGACGGCGGCAGTGGGATCAACATCATTTACGCGGACACATTCTGTAAGATGAAGAGGAACCCGGACGGACTCGCAGAATCAGAAACATCCTTCCACGGGATAGTACCAGGCAAAACAGTCCGACCACTCGGAACAATAAACTTGGAGGTGGTGCTCGGAAACCCAAGAAACTACAGGCGAGAATTCCTCGACTTCGAGGTAGTCGACTGGCCCTCACAGTACCACGCCATTCTTGGCCGAACAACGTTCAGGAGATTCATGGCAGTACCCCACTACGCCTACCTGTAGCTCAAATTTCCTGGGAAATACGGCACCATCACCATAAATGGCGACTTCCAAATATCCGATAAGTGTGACATTGAGTTCAATGAGATCGCGGGATCTTTCGGGATGCAGGAGGAGCTGGCAGAATTGGCAAAGACCACGGACCACTCTGTGATTCCACTCACCAAAAAGAACGCTCCAGAACTCAAGTTCAGTGCAAACAGCGAAACTCAAAAGCATCAAGTGCACCCGACAGAATCCGCGAAGACGGCAATGGTGTCCACCACCCTCTCGCCTGCATAGGAAGGCGTGCTCGTCGAACTCCTCCGTGAGTACTGGGAAATCTTCGCCTGACAACCTTCAGATATGCCAGGGATACCCAGGGAGTTTGCCGAGCACTCACTTGAAGTATTCAAAGACGCCAAACCTATCAAGCAAACGACCCGACGATTCTCTGAGCCAAAAAAGAAGGCCCTCAGAGAAGAAGTGAATCGATTACTCGCTGCAAAATTCATCAGAGAGATAAAAATATCCACCTAGTTAGCAAACCCGGTGTTGGTCCCGAAGAAAAACACTGACATCCTTCGCGTGTGCATCGACTACACGTTGTTGAACAAACACTGCCCGAAGGATAACTTTCCCTTGCCACGGATCGACCATATCGTGGACTCCACTGCAGGCTGCTAGCGACTCTCCTTCTTGGACGCCTACTCGGGCTATAATAAGATCAGGATGAAAGAGGAGGACGAGGAGAAGACAGCGTTCATCACACCTCACGGTGTCTACTCCTACACAACAATGCCCTTCAGGCGGAAAAACGCAGGCGCAACATATCAGCGCTGGATGCAAAAATGCCTCGTCAAGCTCACTAGCAAGAACGTACAAGTGTATGTTGACGACATCGTCATCAAAACTCGGGTGGAAGATACGCTCCTCGAGGACATCAGGGAGACATTCGACGCTCTGAATGCGTACAGGATCAAGCTTAACCCGACAAAATACGTCGTCGGCGTTTCTACAGGACAACTTCTCGGGTATTTGGTGTCCGCCCGAGGAATCGAAGCCAACCCGGAGAAAATTCAAGCAATCCTAACAATGAAGGAGGCAACCAATCTTCGCGGCGTACAACAACTCGCGGGAAGGTTAGCCGCTCTGAGCCGATTCATCGCGCAATTAGGCGAGCAGGCACTACCCTTCTATAAACTGTTGAAGAAAACAGATAAGTTCGAGTGGACACCTGAAGCAAAGTAGGCGTTCATCGACCTAAAAAGAGCGCTGCAGAGTAGGCGCGTATTGGCAACACCAGCAGCAAAGGAGCCCTTATACCTCTACCTAGCCGCAACAAACCAAGTCATTAGCACAGTTATTGTCGTCGAGCGTCCAGAAGACGGCACGGCGTACTGCGTTCAACGGCCAATATATTACATCAGCGAGGTGCTTTCGCCATCCAAGCAGCGATACCCTCACTATCGTAAGCTCGCGTATGGCGTAGTCCTCACGGCCCGAAAGCTCAAGCATTACTTCCAGGAGCACACCGTCACTATGCTAAACGACGCATCACTCGGTACCATCATGAACAACCCAATGGCATCCGGAAGAATCGCAAAATGGAGCATCGAGCTAGGCGCCTGGGACATCATTTATGCAGGGCGCAAATCTATAAAGTCCCAAGTCATCGTGGAATTCCTAAGCGAGTGGACGGAGCTGCAAACACCAGGACCCCTAGAATACACGAGCAACTGGATCACGTACTTTGAAGGGTTGAAAAGAAACGAAGGAGCCAGAGCCGGAGTTATTCTTATATCTCCCCAAGGCGACAAGCTGCAATACGTCCTGCGACTGGATTTCCCTCCTGATGACCCAGCGTCCAATAACGACGCGGAGTATGAGGCCCTCCTACACGGCATGAAAATGGCGATCGCCTGCGGAGCCACCCGATTGATGATATATGGAGACTCAAACCTCATCGTGCAGCAGAAAATGAAGGAGTGCGATACTATCGCGGATAACATGGTCGCTTATCGTGACATGTACTATCTACTCAAATGAAATTTCAAAGGGTGCGAACTGAAGCACATCGCACGATCAAGCAATGAGGAAGTAGACAAGCTGGCCAACATGTGGTCAACAAACGCCCCCATCCCTCCAGGAATCTACTTCGAACGAATAATCAAGTGATCAGTCAAAGTCAGAAAGCCAGCAGGAAAACCCGCAGCAGTAGAAACAAACGACAACCTGCAAATTGCTATGATCGAGCTCATCCACAATATTTCAAGGAAAGTTTTTCTGGTCGAGCCAGTATGGACACAGAAATATCTCGACTACTTGTCCAACAAGCAGCTCCCAGCAGACATTTGCGAGGCCCGACAAATAGTACGGCGAAGTAAATCCTTTCGGGTGATCAAAGGAGAGCTATACAAGCAAGCATATCAGGAGTATTGCAGAGATGCATAGCACCCGAAGACGGCAAGGAATTACTCCGGGATATACACCAAGGAGACTGTGGCCACCACGCCAGTTGGAGAGCCATCGTGGGCAAGGCCTTCAGGGCAGGATTCTACTGGCTCACAGCAGCAAGAGACGCCAAAGATCTAGTCGACATATGAAACGCCTGCCAAAGGTTTGCGCCCAGGCCGCATGCCCCTGCAACAGAACTACACATGATTCCGATCGCCTGACCCTTCGCCCAATGGGGGCTAGACATGGTGGGACCACTGCGCAAGTGAACACCTGGAGGATAGACACACCTACTCGTGGCAGTCGACAAATTCACAAAATGGATAGAGGCCATGCCAGTCACCTCCGCGCACGCACAGTGCGCCGTGCGATTCCTCGACTCCATCGTGTGTAAATTCGACGTACCACACAACATCATCACAGACAACGAAAGCAACTTTACAGCCAAGGAAACACAGGAATTCGGCGAGGAAAAGGGAATCACCCTCAGCTTCGCCTCGGTAGCTCACCCACAAACTAATGGCCAAGTCGAACGATCTAACCGATTAGTTTCGGCTGGCCTAAAGAAGCGGCTGTTAGATCGGTTGCACCCAGCAGCAGGGCACTGGGCCAAAGAACTACCACCAGTACTATGGAGCCTACGCACAACACCAAATCGGTCAACAAACTATACGCCATTTTTCATGGTATGCGGACCTGAAGCTGTCCTACCCGAAGACGTCAAATTCAGCGCTCCACAAGTCGTTGCATATAGCGAAGAAACCTCAAACAAGGCACTCGCAGAAGACGTGGACGCATTGGATGAGATCCGGGACATTGCACTCGCAAGATCCACAGTATACCAGCAATCGTTGCGCAACTATCACAGTCACCGTATACGCCACAGATCTTTTGTGGTAGGAGACCTGGTGCTACGGCTCAAACAAAAGGAAGGACACAAGCTCGAGCCACCATGGGAAGGACTCTTCATAATACATGAAGTTATCCCAGGAGGCGCCTATCGATGGAAGAACCCGAAGACTAGAGGTATCTATTCCAATGCATGGAACGTTGCGCATCTCTGCAAGTTCTACCTCTAGGATTATTCTACTCGCAAGAAATAAGGCTGTACCAGCCACCCTGTAGCTCGACCAAACACATGGCTCCTCAGCCATATCAATAAATACATGGTTTCTCAACCATAGCAATCGCGACTTCTTATTTTCTCTAAACATGCTAAAAACGACAGGTACACACCCCAAACACATGGGGGCTACGCCTAACTAGCATCATCACATACCTTCGAGTAACATCACTCGATAAAAACAATACAAGGTACAACAAGGTCCACACCTTATAAACACCTTAAAAACATCGAACGAAATATGCAAGGTCACAAGGTTTACACCTTCAAAACACCTTACAACAAGATATTTACATCTTGGAATTACACTTAACGGCGAGCGGCCTCATCTGCAAGCATTTGATTAACCTCCTCGGAAGTCAGTCGAACAATCTGCTCCGCTGCAGGACGCACGGCCGCATAATGAGGAGAAAAATCCATTGTTGAACCTCTCGAATCAGGAAGCCGCGCCACAGAAAGGAAGTTGGCCTCAGGGTGCCAGAGCCGAACGAAGGCAAGTGCCACTTGGGCTCCACTGACAAAGTTGTTGGCGTACGCACTCTTGAACCTCCCCCCCCCTGACAGAACATCCTAAGCAAGCTACTCAAGCTATCTGGGACAACACCCAAAGGGTAAAATGTCCAATGGACAGAAGACAGGGCCTCGTGACAAGACTCGACGATTATCTGCGCTTGGCTCACCCGATACTTCAGGGTAGCTAGGATAAAACCTCGAGTACGATCAGACCAGAACTCATTCGCATGAGGTTTGGAGCTACCTGACTCGTGAATAATGTGGTTATCCACCCAATGGGTCTCACATACTCCATCAGGTTCAACAACTGCAAGGACAACAAAGGCGTCAAAACAAAGAGAGGAACCAACGACAAAGTACTCGGGGGCTCGCAAACTTATAGAGCATGCCCTTGGCAATAGCCGCCAGTTCTTCCATCACGAACTGCTCATGCTCCGCAGCAAGTTTCTGCTTCGACTTGGCAACATCGGCCACACCTCGCAGAGCCTTCAACTTGCGCTCGCCATCTGCAACACGGTCACGGAGTGATGCAAACGTGCTGGCAGCAGCAACAAGGGGATTAACCTGTGAAGCAGACCCACTCGAAGACTCTACGCTGGGATCCACTACCTGGAAAAAGAAAAGAAGAAAGTTCAGAAAAATCACAAGATCCCACTCGAGAACACACCACCCATTCCTCGGGTGCTCGGGGGCTACTCCCATCGGGAGCATACAAAAGTAAGGCGCAACAATCAGACACTGAGGATTTCAGAAAACACTTCGATTACGCAACATAAAATACGGGAATACATCCCAAGTTTCATTACATCGACAAGCAAAATGAAACAAAAATCTATCCTAAGGGGCTGCAGAAGTGATTCCACTCGCGGAAGGCTGTCCCTTGCGACTAGCACGAGCGAGCACCTCAGAAAGCATCTTCGCGAGGGCTTCAGCACGAGTGCCAAAAGGACAGACTGCTACCTTTTTGCCATGGGCGTCGTACGGAACGCTCGAATACACCTTCTCCAGGTTATCCAAGACTCCATGTGCCAAGGCAAACTGAATAGCCATCCTGTCCCTGCACTCGGACTGAGCGACTGAGTACTCCTGGAGAAGATCTTCCTTGCCCAGGAACACCTTCAAGAGGCCGTCCAGCGTAGGCGGAATCGCCACGTCCACCAGTAAACGCTCGTGGAATTGCGTCAACACTCGGGTGGCATCACCAACGAGGGAGCAGATTCTACTCGCATTTTCCTAGAGCTGAGTGCAAGAATCCGTGAGGGCATCCAGTCGCTGGTTTCCAGGCAGCTCTAGTCCAATCCCAAGGGCGTCTGGAACAAAGAAAGATTATATCTCTAAGAAAACAGGATAAATTCAAACCACAGTAGAATAAATGCGAAACGCATTTTACTCGCAAGCTTCTGAGCCGAAGGACGGATGAGGTCGACAAGACCGCTGTCATGCTTAGCACCCGCCTCCTCCAGCTGCTTCAGCGCTTCTTGAGCCTTCACGAAGCTCCCCTCAAGATCGGTTGAATGCTTGCAAGTCGATTCCAACTCCTTTCGGGAGGATTCCAACTCCGCCTCAAGGGTTTTCGCCCAAGCGACAGCTTTAGCCTTTTCAGTTTTCAGGCGGGTGACTTCGTCTGCAGTACAAAGTATACAGCTGGAGCAACCTTTACAATCAAGAGAAACAGTAAAGACAAGAAAGGTGGAATAACTTACCTTGAAGGGAGCGGCCGTCCTAGCCGAGCCGGCCGCGATCCGTCATATGGAAGACGCAATCCGCTAATGTAGCCAACCCAACACCACCAAGTGCACCAATGACAAGATCACGAGCAAAGGCCATACATGATAAGGTCACCTCGCTCCTCTCAATCCATACTTTCGGTGACTTGGGGGATGGTGCGCTACCTCATGGTTAATACCTTTGTGTGCTCAGGTTCGAACCCACCACGGAGGCCCCGGAAAGCACCCAAGACAATGCGCAAGGAGCTACCAAGGAGGGAGGAGAAGACGGCATCGAGATCAGAGTCCCGACGGAGAAGATAGGGGGGAAAATAGCCTCCCCCCCGGCCTCAAGACCCGGCCAGGCCGGCCTCTCCCCTCTCCAGGCCGGCCACCAGGCAGAGGAGCCCGTCCCCCACCCCGGCCCCAGGCCAGCCTCCCTCTTCCTCAGGCCGGGCACCCGCCCGAATGCCCCGGCCTCCACCCCGGCCCCAGGCCGGCGCCCCCTCTCCCACCTCGGCCCCAGGCCGGCGCGCCCTAACGCTCCTCCTGCCGCCACCCCGGCCTCAAGGGCCGGCCAGGCCGGGCTACCAAGCCGACGCGGCCTAAAACGCACGGAAACGCTCGGTTTTCGCCCCGTTTTCACCTACTTCGACCCCCGGCTATATAAGGACATACCGGAGCTAGATCTAGGGTTTAGAGTTGAATTTAGAACATTGAGCTTCGCTCTCTTGTATCCCTTTTGAGGAACTACTCCTACGGTGTGTACCTAGGAACGTATCAAGGCTACTCCTACGACTTCATCTAGGACCATAAATTTCGAAAATTATCACCAAAAATAGCCAAAAGGGATTTTGACCGATTTGTTGATTTGTTGAGTTTTTCGTGGTTTCGATTCATAGATTTGTTGCCAAACACCATTCCCCACCTTTCTATTCAGCCACTTTTCCCCAATTTGTCCAAAAAAATTCTTGATTTTGAAGGAATTTCGAATTTGAGCCAAAATCACAGAAAATCTCTGCTCTTCGATTTCTGGACAGATTTTGAAACTTATTTTTCTTTGTCGTTTTTTATCCGAATTGAGTGCAACAAGTTGTCACGCGACGCCCACGACACCATCTACGCTTTCACATCAATGGATCGCCACGAAATCGACTTCCACCGGCCGCAAGTCCGTGATCATCAATAAGAGAGGTATAACTTTCTTTCGCTTGACCCAACCCATCCATTGTGTACCTTACCTATTCGTACTAGTTCTTTTACACCGCTTGGCATCACATTTGTGGCACCGAGAGTGAGAGTTTGGAGCTTGTGAGAGATTAGCTACGAGTAGGCATTGGCATTTTGGAATCCATCAAAAAGAGAAAATCAAAAAAAAAGAGAAAAGAGAAAAAGAAACAAAAGGATCGATGCCAATTGGTATCCATTATAGGAACATATAGCTTCGCGTCGCAAAAGAGAAAGAGTGACCGGTTGCCACGGTGCGAATCTTGTTGCCTTTTCAAGTTTGCGGTTTGAACTAGCGTCCTCCTTGCATTAGTGTGACATTGAGCTTTATTCTTCGTCAGGAACGTTTCGTCTTCGCTCGTCCATTGGCCGCACTAACCCCATTTATCCCTTGTGTGTGTGTGTTCCACCCATATTTCCATCCACTAGGTTTGGTTTTTGTGCTAACTTTTCTTTGGTTCTTCTCCACGTTTGACAACAAACTTTTCTTCGGTTTTGTCGATTTTCCTCGCCACTTTCCTAACCCATTTGCCTTCAATATAAAGTGTGTGTTGTCGTTTGCGGTTTCTTTCGATCTTTTTGGATTCGCTCTTGACATACCGCCCTACACCTAGGCTCGTCCACTAGCCTCAATACGACCAAAAAAAGGTAACGTTGGGTAAGTGATCCATCCATTTCTTCAATATCACCTTGTGTGTTTTTGAGATGGCTAGGGAAGGAGTATTCACAATTCCGAGCTCGGAAGATGAAGGAAACCCATTCTACAACGACAATTCTTACGCCAACTACGACACCCACAACGACCATTTCCAACTCCGTGATCTCGTCAAGGACGGGTTGCAACACTATGAGCGTCGACTCCAAGAGCAAGAGGCTCGATTGAATGATCAAATGACGCCCATCAACATCAACTTGGATAATCTTGCCAACCGCCGTCATTCATCATCGTACTCAAGGTCTCATCGCTCAATCCACCACAATCAAGATCTTCACCAACCTCGTCGCCATGACCGCCATGATCCCCATGATCGCAACACCAACGTGGAGGAGGGTGGACAACATCAACAACCACAACCACCTCCTCCACAACCTCAACAAGCTCCGCGACGAAATTGGTGTGAGCATAGCTCGCCATCACCACCACCTCGACATCGCCAAGGCCGTGGTGACCCTCTTCAACAACCGCAACGCCACGCTCAAGAAATTGGCCACAATGACTTCGTGGAAGGTGCTCGTCAACATCGAAGGCCACCAAGGCGTAATGCGTGTCCCAACAAAAATGACCGCCAAGAACATGATCGTCCTCAACACCCTCGAGATGAATAAGTGCTTTCGCAATGCCCTCAACAAGAGCATCCTCGACATCAACAACAAAAATACAATGATGATAGTGAACACCGTGAAGCAAGACTCCGTCACCAGCAACATCCACCTCCTAATGACCACCGACGTCATCCTCCCCATCATGATCGCCACCGCCAAGACAATGAGGATGACCCCTATGATGATTCACCGCCCGTCTATGATGAAGATCCCCATGAGCGACACCATGAGCGACCCCATCGTCAACAAGAAGATAACAACATGAGTGCCCTTCGTTTCAATGTCCCAAAGTTCAATGGTGAGAATGACCCCGAAGAATATCTGTCTTGGGCTCTCAAGGTAGACAAGATCTTCGGTATTCACAACTTCACCGACAAGAAAATGGTTGCCTTAGCATCTTTGGAATTAGAAGGCTATGCACTCTTATGGTGGGATCATCTACAAGCCAAAAGAGTCCGCAACCGCATTCCTCCCATTGATACTTGGAATGAGATGAAGCAATTCATGCATGCTCGTTTCGTTCCTCCGCATTACAAGCGTGACCTCTTCAAGAAACTCCAAGAACTTCGTCAAGGTTTGAAGTCCATTGATGAGTACTACAAGGAAATGGAGACATCTTTGATACGAGCTCATGTGATGGAATCCCAAGAGCAAACAATGACCCGCTTCCTCAATGGCCTAAACTATCCTATACGGAAGATCCTCGAGTATCAACCGTATGACAACATTGTGGCCCTTGTACACCAAGCTCTCAAGTCGAACGCCAAATTGCGGAAGATCTCAAGTACAACAAGCAAAAGGTTGTCTTCACCTCAAGACCTTCCTCTTCGTCTCCAATGACGCAAGTTCCTACTCCAACCAACAACAAGAGCACATCTCGAGCCTCTAGTGCTCCCAACAAATCTTCACAACCATTCAAGAAGCAAGTGCCTACCACCTCCTCTTCAAATACTCCTCAAGTAAAGTCGAGTACTATCACTTGTTTCAAGTGTGGTGGTAGTGGACACAAATCGTTTGAATGTTCGAACAAGATGATAATGATTGTCAACCAAGATGGTGAACGTGACTCCATGAGTGAAGGAGAATACTATGCTATGCATCAAGTTGCCCTTAATTCTTTGGATGTTCCAAATGAAGACGAAGAAATTGTCTATTGCGATGAGGAAAAGAATCCATCGCTAGTGGTGACAAGAGTCCTTACTACTTCTCCTCAAGATGAGCATGATCAACGTTGCAATCTCTTTCAAACTAGAGCCGGTATCAATGGCAAATCAATCAAGGTCATCATCGATGGTGGAAGTTGCCACAACTTAGCTAGCAAAGAGCTTTGCGACAAACTCCAATTGACTTACAAGCAACATCCTCATCCATACCATGTCCAATGGCTTAGTGACACCGGCACCTTCAAGATTCAACATATGGTTTCCGTGCAATTCAAGATTGGTCCCTATGAAGACACGGTGGAGTGTGACGTTGTTCCTATGACTGTGTGTCATCTTCTTCTTGGTCGACCTTGGTAATACGACAAGAGTGCCATTCATGATGGGCGTACCAATCACTATAGCTTCAAGTGGAATAACAAGACATGTGTGCTTCGTCCCATGTCTCCTAGCCAAGTGATCGCCGACAACGCCAAGACTCTTGCACGTAAACAAGAAGAGGTCAAGTCTCATGAGATGAGTGGTGAGAGAGTGATCCACCAAAAAGAGAGCGAGAGCCACAAGCCAAATATGAGTGGAAAAACGTCGAGGGTTCCCAAAGGTCTTGCCTTACTTTCCACCAAAAGAGAGATGTGAGAGTTACGAGATGACCCCACCATTCTCCACTTTTTCCTAGTGTGCAAAGGGGAAGCACTTGAAACTAACGACATGACAAATTTTCCTCCATCTTTGTTGCCTTTGTTGCAGGAATTTGAAGACGTCTTTCCCGATGAACTCCCTCCGGGACTTCCTCCTCTACGAGGAATCGAGCACCGCATTGACCTCATCCCGGGCGCGCCCCTCCCCAACCGCGCTCCTTACCGCACCAACCTCGGAGAGACTAAGGAGATTGAGCGCCAAATTCAAGAACTACTCGACAAAAGTTTTATATGCAAATCTCTTAGACCTTGTGCCGTGCCGGTTATCCTTGTTCCAAAGCAAGATTCTACTTCCCGCATGTGTATGGATTGCCGACCTAGCAATGCTATCACCGTTAGATATAGACATCCCGTTCCTAGGCTCGATGACATACTTGATGAATTGAGTGGTGATACTATCTTTTCCAAAATTGATCTTAAAAGTGGTTACCATCAAATTCGTATGAGTATAGGTGATGAATGGAAAACGGCTTTCAAAACAAAACTTGGTTTGTATGAATGGCTTGTCATGCCCTTTGGTCTTTCGAATGCCCCATCTACCTTCATGCGCCTCATGAATGAAGTTTTGCGTCCTTTCATTTGCAAATTTGTTATGGTTTACTTCGATGACATCCTCATTTATAGCAAGTCTTTGGAAGATCATCTTGATCACGTTTCACAAGTATTGTTGGCTCTTCGCAAAGCAAAACTTTTCGCCAATCTTTCCAAATACAATTTTTGCACCAACAAGCTTGTTTTCTTGGGATTTGTGATTTCTTCTAATGGTATTGAAGTCGACAACAAGAAAATCGAGGCAATTAGGAATTGGCCCAACCCTACTTCCGTGGGTGAGATAAGTTTTCATGGCCTTGTCGGTTTCTATCGCCGCTTTGTCAAAGATTTTTCAACAATTGCTTGCCCTTTGAATGAGCTTACCAAAAAGAGTGTACCTTCTGTTTGGGGCAACGCGCAACAAAAAGCTTTCGACACACTTAAGAAATACTTAACCGAAGCTCCTTTGCTTGTCATACCGGATTTTGAGAAAACTTTTGAGATTGAATGTGATACTAGTGGTATAGGAATTGGTGGCGTTCTCATGCAAAATGGACGCCCCGTGGCATACCATAGTGAAAAACTAGATGGCGCTAGACTCAATTACCCAATCTATGATAAGGAACTATTTGCTTTGGTTCGAATGCTAGAAGTTTGGCAACACTGCCTTTGTCCTAAAGAATTTGTCATTCATTCCGATCACGAATCATTGAAATGCTTGAAAGGCCAAGCTAATTTGAACAAGAGGCATGCTAAATGGGTAGAGTTCATTGAATATGTTCCTTATGTCATTAAGTACAAGAAAGGTAAAGAAAATGTTGTAGCGGATGCCTTGTCTAGAAAAGAGTGCCTTCTTACACGTCTTGACATCAATGTGATTGGTTTGGATGAGATCAAAGACTTAAATGCTTCCGATGCTTTCTTTGGTCCTATCTTTGAGAAATGCTTGCCTAACCGAGGTTTTGATGACTACTATCTTCACAAAGGTTTCTTGTTTAAGGCTAACAAATTGTGTATTACCGAGTCCTCCCTTTGCTTGATGTTATTGAAGGAATCACATGAAGGAGGTCTCATGGGACACTTTGGACGTGACAAGACCTATGCCATGCTCTCAAACCACTACTATTGGCCCAAGATGAAGCATCAAGTTGAGAGACACGTCAAGAGATGTTCTACATGCCTCCGACCTAAGTCTACTTCCAACCCCCATGGTCTTTACATGCCATTACCTATCCCACATGCACCTTGGAGTGATATTAGTATGGATTTTATGTTAGGACTCCCACGAACCAAAACCAATATGGACTCCATTTTTGTAGTTGTTGATCGTTTCTCTAAGATGGCACATTTCATTCCTTGCAACCGAACCGACGATGCTTCACATGTTGCTACCTTGTTTTTTAGGGAAATTGTGCGTCTCCATGGTGTACCTACTTCCGTTGTCTCGGATCGCGACGTCAAGTTCACCTCATACTTTTGGAAGATGTTGATGGCCAAGCTCGGCGTCAAGCTACTCTTCTCCACCGCCTACCACCCACAAACGGATGGACAAATCGAGGTCGTCAACCGCACACTATCTTCACTACTTAGAGCATTGATCAAGCCCAACCTAAAGAATTCGGAAGAATGCATCCCACACGCCGAGTTCGCCTACAACCGTGCTGATAAGGGGTTGCCCGATCTTCTCGATGAACTCACACGATAACAAGGATCTGATAAATTGTGTCTCTCCACGAACTCTCCGGCTAATTCCTGATGCCAATTGCAGCAGCAACCAATCCCTTGGATATTCGTAAATCCACACACTTGCACGAGCAGCCACTGACTACTAGTGGTCCTGTATCAACTGATTCCCAGTGGAGTAGCAGATAACACGCAAAACTTGCAATATGATCAATTCCTGATGAATGCTTCAAGCAGTCAACAATGGAGTCTAGGGTTTATGAATAAAGGTAGTCTAAAGGGGTTCACACGCAGGTGAAGGGGTATAAGAGAGAGGGGGTGCAGCCACAACTAGCCTTGCGCAAGCACCAGCCCCTAACCTTACTAGGACTCGAACCAAAAGAGGTTTGGACTCGGACTAGGGATACAAGCCGACCCAATACAAGGGGGTGCGGCCAACTAGGTATACAAGCCTTTATTCACCACGCATGGGACACCCTAGGACATGTCCTTGGTTCCCCCATAAGCCTAATGCGCATCACAAAATAATAATTGATGAAAACACTCTAAGACATGTCCTTGGTGCTCCCATCTCCATCATGTATAACTCCTGGTTTCTCCCTCTTGTGTGTGCTGCCATGATCATCTCTCTCCTTGTATTCTCCCATGTTTGTCTCAATGGCTTCATGCTCCTTGCCTCCAATAATGTTTGTGTTATCAATAACCTGAATCATACATAAATGCAGGGATTTAGGTAGTATAAAATTCTCATAAGAACAAACATCATAATTTAATAGGAGTGAGTTCATCTGCTGTTCTATTAGTTTGGTTCTTGATCTAGTCATTGGACCAATCCTCACTTCATCTTGTTTCTCTTGAACAGCAACATCATCATCAATAGGAGGAATAACAAATGTACTAGGGATGTCCTCATCATCCTCCCCCCTTGAAAAGGCGTCGACCTCGACACATCAAGGTCCTCTCCATGGTATGGTGATAGATCAGCAACATTGAACGAATTACTCACACCAAACTCATCACTAGGAAGATCAATCTTGTATGCCTTATCTTTAATCTTGTGAAGCACTTTATATGGACCAGCACCTCGTGGCATCAACTTGGACTTGTGCAATGTGGGAAATCTATCCTTACGAAAATGTACCCACACCAAATCACCTGGCCGAAAAAGTACCTCCTTCCTCTTCTTGTTAATCCTCTCAGCAACATGTCTTCCTGTATTCTCAATTGCTTCCTTGGTCTTCTCATGGATCTTCCTCACATAATCAGCTCGTTTTGAAGCCTCCATATTAACTCTCTCTTGTACAGGAAGTGGCAATAAATTAAGTGGTGTGATGGGCTTGAAACCATACACCACCTCAAACGGGCATAGCTGAGTGGTAGAATGTACAGCCCTGTTGTATGCAAACTCAACATGAGGCAAACACTCCTCCCACTCCCGCGGGTTCTTTTTAATCATGGCTCACAGCAATGTGGATAATGTGCGATTCACCACCTCCGTTTGTCCATCAGTTTGGGGGTGGCAAGTAGTGGAAAACAGCAGCTTTGTCCCCAGCTCCCCCATAGTGTCTTCCAGAAATAGCTCATGAACTTGACATCACGATCAGAAACAATAGTCTTGGGTACTCCATGTAATCTCACTATGTCCCTGAAAAATAGATTAGCAATGTGCGACGCATCGTCGCTCTTGTGGCATGCAATAAAATGTGACATTTTAGAGAATCTATCTACTACCACAAATATGGAATCATGTCCTCTTTTAGTCCTAGGCAAACCTAACACAAAATCCATACTAATGTCTTGCCAAGGTGTAGTAGGTGCAGGAAGAGGAGTATATAAACCATGAGGTTTCAGTTTATACTTAGCCTTGTTGCAAGTGATGCAACATCTCACAAACCTCTCCACATCTCTTCTCATACGTGGCCAATAAAAGTGATCAGCCAACATCATCGATGTTTTCTCCCTCCCAAAGTGTCCCATCAATCCACCACTGTGTGATTCCTGCAACAATAACAAACGCAAGGACGACTCGGGCACACATAATTTGTTAGCTCTAAACAAATATCCATCATGCAAATGAAATTTATCCCATGCTTTCACATTAGTACAATTCGCATATGCATTCTTAAAATCATTGTCTTGAGCATACAAATCTTTTACACTCTCCAAACCAGGAATTTTCACATCCAAGTGAGTTAAAAGCATACTTTTCCTAGAGAGAGCATCAGCAACAACATTATCTTTGCCTTTCTTATATTTAATTATGTATGGGAATGATTCAATGAATTCAACCCACTTAGCATGTCGTTTATTAAGGCTAGATTGGCTCTTTAAAAATCTCAATGCTTCATGACCAGAATGTATGATAAATTCTTTTGGCCACAAATAATGTTTCCAAACCTCAAGAACTCTAACAAGTTCATACGATTCTTTATCATAAATAGAATAGTTCAATTGGGCACCATGCAATTTCTCAGAAAAATAAGCAACATGTTTATTTTCTTGCATAAGCACACCACCAATACCACTTGCATCACACTCAATTTCGAATTGTTTGTTGAAATTAGGCAATATTAACAATGGGGCCGGAATCAGCTTGTTCTTTATCTCATCAAAAGCAATATCTTGTTCTACCCCCAATGTAAAATCAACACCCTTCTTAGTTAAATCATTTAATGGTGCAGCAAGAGTACTAAAATCCTTGACAAATCTTCTATAGAAACCAGCCAATCCATTAAAACTTCTCACTTGACTCACATTAGTTGGAATAGGCCAATTTTTAATAGCTTCAATTTTAGATTCATCAACCTCAATGCCATGTTTAGATACAACATATCCCAGAAAAATGACCTTGTCTTTGCAAAAAGAACATTTAGCAAGATTACCATATAATTGATTTGCTCTTAAAACATGCAAGACTTTTCTAATGTGATCAACATGCTCAGTTTCATTGTGGCTATATATAAGAATATCATCAAAATAAACTACCACAAATTTTCCAATGAACTCCCTCAAAACATGGTTCATAAGTCTCATGAAAGTACTAGGTGCATTAGTTAAACCAAAAGGCATCACTAACCATTCCTATAAACCAAATTTAGTTTTGAAAGCAGTTTTCCCTTCATCCCCTTCTTTCATTCTTATTTGATGGTAACCACTACGCAAATCAATTTTAGAGAAAACAGCAGCACCACTTAATTCATCTAACATGTCCTCCAAACGAGGTATAGGATGACGATAACGAATAGTGATGTTGTTAATTGCTCTACAATCTACACACATGCGCCAAGTATCATCTTTCTTAGGCACTAAAATAACAGGAACAACACATGGAGATAAGCTAATTCGAATATAACCTTTGTCAAGTAGCTCCTGCACTCGTTTCTGAATTTCCTTGGTTTCTTGGGGATTAGTCCTGAAAGGGGCTCGGTTTGGCAATGTTGCTCCAGGGATCAAGTCAATCTGATGCTCAATGCCACACAATGGTGGCAGCCCTGCTGGTACCTCCTCTGGAAAAACATCATCAAAATCCTGCAAAACATGAGAGACACCAAGAGGAATAGGGGTCATGTCAGAAGAAACCAAAATTTCTCCCTTGTGCATAAGCACTATAGGAAGCATACTAGGGTCCTCACTAAACTCTCTCAAATCCTCTTTGGTGGCTAGCATACATAATAGGCTCACTCCCTCACTTTTATTTTTACCACTCAGCTTATTTTTTTCACTCATAGAAGGATTACTCTCTTGTTTTTCTTTCTCACTATCCCTCTCTAAATTCACTTCAGTTTTTTGACGAGACTCATTTACAATTTTCTGTGGTGTCATAGGTCTCAAAATAATATCCTTCCCATGCCAATTCAATTGGTATGTGTTATCCCTCCCATTATGTGTAACATTCCTGTCAAATTGCCATTGTCTTCCAAGCAACATGTGACAAACAGACATGGGCACAACATCACACTCAATGGTACCAGTATATGGCCCAATTTGGAACTCCACTCTCACCATGTAGCTCACCTTCATCTCTCCTTTATCACTCAGCCATTGTATATAATAAGGATGAGGGTGTGGAATATATTTCAGTTTCAGTTTTGCACATAGCTCTTTACTAGCAAGAATTCTGCAACTGCCTCCATCAATAATAACTTTGCAAGACATTTTAGGACCTACAATTGCTTTTGTTTGGAAAAGATTGCACCTCTGATTTTCTGGAGAAGGAATAACACTCAAAGCAGAAGCATTTTGTGAGCAAACAATAGTGGGATAATGTGTGGCATAGGCATCAAGTGGACCTCCTTGCTCATCACAATTATCCTCCTCATTAGGATCAACATCATCTCCAGTCTCATACTCATTATCCTCATTAACAAGCATGGTATTTTTATTGGGGCATTCCCTCTTAAAGTGGCCTTTTCCACCACAAGTGTGACATGACATATCTCTATTGCGTGCTATGGAAGAAGTGGATTCACTAGCACTTGCTGCTGGTTGCACTTGCCTCCTAGAAGTGGAGGGAGTGCTCTCGGCCTTGGGTGTAGAAACCCCACGGCTAGGATCTGGTTGTGGTGATGGAGAAGAAAAATTATTATTTCGAGGTGAAAACATCCTCCTAGCACTCATCTTTGCCTCCTCGGCTAGCTGTGATTCTGCCTCCCTTGCATGATGTAGCAATTAATTCATATCATTGTATTGGAGGTGCCTCACAATGCTTCTGATTTTAAATTGCAAACCTGCGAGAAAACGCTGCATAGTATGTTCTGGTTCTTCTCTCACTTTGGCCCTCTGAATAATCAACTCCATCTCTCTATAATAAGCATCAACAGACAATGTACCTTGCTTCAATTGTTGCAATTTATCATACAATGTTCTCACATAATTCTTTGGCACAAATATGCTTCTCATGAGTTGCTTCATAGTAGCCCAAGTACTCACCTCAGGATCACCATTTTCTGCCCTCAATTGTGTAAGATTATCCCACCACAATAGAGCATAACCATCAAAACTAGAATAAGCCAATTTAATCTTCCTATCTTTATTGTAATCATGCAATCTCCATAGCTTCTCAATTTTAAGCTCCCACATCAAATATTCCTCTACATCATCATTATCAAAATTAAAAGGAGGAATAGAAAATTTTGGCTTGCCCAAACCATCATCTTCTCTATGATTATCATGATCTTGTATTCTTCTAGCAGCAAAACCTCCACGGCCATTATAAGCTTGAACTCGGCCTGGTTCCCAATCATCATCATTACCTCTTTGCTCTAGTTGAGTAGACAATTGTGCAATTTTCCTAGTCAAATTGGTGAGAGATTCTTGCATAATATCAACAGATTCTTGAGAAGCAGCTTTCTCAATTTTAATATCCATCTGCTGTAAATCCCTCCTCAAACTCTCATCATATGCATCAAGCTTCTTATCAATTCGGGTGGCTACCACTTCATCATACTCATCAAGTTTTTTTATCAATTCTGGAAGTAATCATGTCTCTAAATTTGGACAGATCTCCCCATGTGAGAATATCATCAAAAGTCTTCTTAGAAGTAGCCTTAGTAGCTTTCCCAACACTTTTATCCACCTGCACATCACTAGCCACAGAAGACTCCATAGATTAATGTGTTAGTGAAAACAAAAATATGGGATGTGGTGTTCTCTCACAACTCACTCAAAACATCAAAGCAATGAGGTTAACTTACTGTTCCAAAGTGAATAGCAATACTTACCACAAGTAAACAGCACTACTATGACTTCGTGTGAATAAAAGAATACCCAGGGATTTTAGCTAACACAAAGCAAAGCATGATATATAGTGGGGCTTGGTATGGATACCTAACAACACCAATAACAAGTCCTATTTGCTGTTTGTGATGACAGAAAAATAACACCTAGGAAACACACACCAAAGTGGAGACAAATGTGGCAATGCAATTATATGGATGGAAATATTGCAATGCTCTCGAAAGAAAATAGCTAGGCTCCAAAATATCACAGGCACAAGATTGCTCAATGGAAAGTGTCAATATAGTAGTGATGAAAACAGCTCCAATAAAAATATAGCAATGTATCTCAAGGCCTTTTTTCTTTTCTCAGTTCTCTTTTCTCTTTTCTATTTTCTGTTTTTCTCTTTTTTTATACTTTTATAACTTGCCAAAAACTAGCTAGGAGCAAAAATAAGCACACAAATATCAATGTGACACAAAATATGTGATAATGAGCAGCCTGGAGTGAGAAAAAAGTAGCCATTCTTTTGGGTTAAAGGTACCTAATAATTGCTTTAGATAGGCTGTAGCTATGGCTCACAAAGATAGGAAAAGAAATCCTAAAGAAATTGTAAAAGAAAAACAAACCGAAAATAAACTAGGCCCAAGAAATCACCTCACGGCAGGAACTGTGTACCACGGCAGAGAAACGGAGCAAATCGCTGTCGCGGCAGCGCGCGGGTGCAGCGAACAGGGAAAAAGTCCAACGCGCGAGTAGTTTTCGCGGGTGGGTGGGCGCGCGCAAAACAGCAGAGCCTGTCTGTGGTCGGGCGCGGGCAACAGCGTGGGCGCGCGGCAGAGAAACGCGGCGATCGCGTGCCGCGGCAGCGCGAGCGTGGAAACTGCGGGTAAGCGGTGGGCTGGGCCGCGGGCGGATTTTGTAACGCGCGAACCGGGAAAACTCCGACTGCGGCTAGGGTACGGCGGCGGCAGAGATTCGGCGAGATTTCCTGCCGCGGCAGAAAACTGAAACCAACTCGAATTGGATGGAACTTTGGATCCCGTTGGAGTTTTTTTATAAAATTTTGTGGACACGACAGGGATGACTCGAAGAACACTTAGAACCCTAAACCTAGTCCGAAAATAGAAGACACAAAAAGAGAAAAGGAACACGAAAATCAAGCACAAAACAGCAACTAGGGGATGCAATTGGTGATGATCTACGGTTAGGCAAGAAACTAGTCCTGTTTTTTGTGGCTGCTTCGGTGGATAGGTAATGAAAACAAGAACTAATCTACTAGATCACGATAGATCACCGAGTTAACCTGTAAATCTGATACCAAGATGATAAGGGGTTGCCCGATCTTCTCGATGAACTCACACGATAACAAGGATCTGATAAAATGTGTCTCTCCACGAACTCTCCGGCTAATCCCTGATGCCAATTGCAGCAGCTACCAATCCCTTGGATATTCGTAAATCCACACACTTGCACGAGCAGCCACTGACTACTAGTGGTCCTGTATCAACTGATTCCTAGTGGAATAGCATATAACACGCAAAACTTGCAATATGATCAATTCCTGATGAATGCTTCAAGCAGTCAACAATGGAGTCTAGGGTTTATGAATAAAGGTAGTCTAAAGGGGTTCACACGCAGGTGAAGGGGTATAAGAGAGAGGGGGTGCGGCCACAACTAGCCTTGCGCAAGCACCAGCCCTTAACCTGACTAGGACTCGAACCAAAAGAGGTTTGGACTCGGACTAGGGATACAAACCGACCCAATACAAGGGGGTGCGGCCAACTAGGCATACAAGCCTTTATTCACCACGAATGGGACACCCTAGGACATGTCCTTGGTGCCCCCATAAGCCTAATGCGCATCACACAATAATAATTGATGAAAACACTCTAAGACATGTCCTTGGTGCTCCCATCTCCATCATGTATAACTCCTGGTTTCTCCCTCTTGTGTGTGCTGCCATGATCATCTCTCTCCTTGTATTCTCCCATGTTTAGCTCAATGGCTTCATGCTCCTTGCCTCCAATAATGTTTGTTTTATCAATAACGTGAATCATACATAAATGCAGGGATTTAGGTAATATAAAATTCTCATAAGAACAAACATCATAATTTAATAGGAGTGAGTTCACCTGTTGTTCTATTAGTTTGGTTCTTGATCTAGTCATTGGACCAATCCTCACTTCATCTTGTTTCTCTTGAACAGCAACATCATCATCAATAGGAGGAATAACAAATGTACTAGGGATGTCCTCATCACGTGCCCTACCTCAAGCTACCAAGAAGAGTCCCTTCGAGATCGTCTACGGCTTCAACCCCAACACCGCTCTCGACATACTACC
This sequence comes from Alopecurus myosuroides, assembly GCA_028641055.1. Taxonomy (NCBI): domain Eukaryota; kingdom Viridiplantae; phylum Streptophyta; class Magnoliopsida; order Poales; family Poaceae; genus Alopecurus; species Alopecurus myosuroides. Next base: position 201,537,821 of record CM054060.1, read on the forward strand.
TTTGCCTCTCTGCGAGCGAGTAAACATGGACATTGACAAGTGCACCGACTACATCAAGAAGCTACATGACTCCACAAGAACTACGCTTGAGAAGCATTCCGAGCACCGAGCCTCCATCATGAACAAGAACAAGAAACCCATGGTATTCCAAGAAGGTGACCTCGTTTGGCTACACTTGCGCAAGGACCGTTTTCCCGAAGAGGGCAACTCCAAGCTCAAGCCAAGAGGCGACGGCCCTTTCAAGGTCATCAAGCGCATCAACAACAATGCCTACAAGCTCGACTTACCACAATCCAAGTACCTCGTCCACAACTCCTTCAATGTCAAGGACATCTCTCCCTTCCATGGATACCCAAGTGATGAAGACGACGACGAGTTGAGGTCAACTCTTTTTCAAGGGGGGGGGAGATGATGTAGCCCACCCAACACCACCAAGTGCACCAATGACAAGATCACGAGCAAAGGCCCATACATGATAAGGTGAACTCGCTCCTCTCGCTCCATACTTTCGGTGACTTGGGGGATGGTGCGCTACCTCATGGTTCAACCCTTTGTGTGCTCAGGTTCGAACCCACCATGGAGGCCCCGGAAAGCACCCAAGACGATGCGCAAGGAGCAACCAAGGAGGGAGGAGAAGACGGCATCGAGATCGGAGTCCCGGCGGAGAAGATAGGGGGGAAAACAGCCCCCCGGCCTCAAGACCCGGCCAGGCCGGCCTTCCCCTCTCCAGGCCGGCCACCAGGCAGAGGAGCCCGGCCCCGACCCCGGTCCCCAGGCCGGCCTCCCTCTTCCCTGAGGTCAGGCACCCGCCCGAAGGCCCCGGCCTCCACCCCGGCCCCAGGCCGGCGCCCCCCTCTCCCACCTCGGCCCTAGGCCGGCGCGCCCTGGGGTGCCCCCTGCCCCCACTCCGGCCTCAAGGGCCGGCCAGGCCGGGCTCCCAGGCCGGCGCGGCCTAAAACGCACGGAAACGCCCGGATTTCGCCCCCATTTTCACCTACTTTGACCCCCCCTCTATATAAGGACTTCCCGGATCTAGATCTAGGGTTTAGAGTTGAATTTAGAACATTGAGCTTCGCTCTCTTGTATCCCTCTTTGAGGAACTACTCCTACGGTGTGTACCTAGGAACGTATCAAGGCTACTCCCACGACTTTGTCTAGGATCGTATCAAGGCACATCCAACTACTTGTCCTCTCTCTTTGGGTTTCAGTCAAGAGTTGTCCAATCTTCCTCTCGTGAATCCTTGAGGTTCTATTGGCGTAGTGGACCGGCTACGGGTGTGAAACGGTTTGTATCAAGGTGAGTTCAGTTGGATCGATCGTTCCGTAGGCGACCCTCGGGGTTTAGTTGACGGGAGGTTTGGGGTCCTTCGGTTCTCTCAATTTATCTCCCTTTGTGTTTCCCCGCGTTTGCCCACGATTCCCCCTCTATCCCCACCCTCGTGTTCTTCGTGTTCTTCGCGTTCTTCGTTCGTTCTTGTCGAGTGGTGAAGATCGGGCCAATCTAGGAGTACACCTCCATATCATCCGCCTCTGCCGAAAGCACTCGACGACCAAAAGCAGCAAGGGATTCAAGGAGAGTCTGCAAAAGCCCAAGGCAAAAATTCAAGTTAAAGACAAAGTCAATTGAGCCTATACACGACTGTACACAGTCGAGTATAGCCTCGGGGGCTACTCCCATTGGTAGCACTGCCTGTGCACCCGATAGAATTCAAGGAAAACGGAGAAACAAGAGAAGATTTCGACTTGAGTCTGTGGCCAACTGCAAGCAATTAACCACAGACTCGGGGGCTACTCCCATCGGGAGCACTGCCGTGCACCCGATAAAACTTCAAGAAAGAAGAGCAAGACACGAAAAGACGAAAGGACTTACTTGGCCCTGAGCAGTAGACAGAGGGTTGGCCGAGCTACCCAAAACCTCCTTATTCGCAGACGCTCCACCCGCGAAGCTGGGCAGGCCATACTCCGGAGTTGCCCTTGCGGGACTTGGAGATTTTTGGACAGCCTCAGCGGCTGGAACTTCGTCCACGGCAGCTTCTTTTCTCTTCACAGAAAGAATCGAAGAAGCATACTGGCCCGGGCTGATGGTCGTAAGGCTGCTATTGGAGATAAATTCAGATAAAGATTCAGGAAGGATAAGAACAAGAAAAGGAATTTACGATTGAAGAATGGAGCACGGAAAACTTACTCATCCTCGTCGTCATCATCTAGAACGTCCACGTTCTAGGCGGTGGAAACCTTCGGTGGACGACCAAGAGGTGGAAGCGCACGGAGGGGAGGCACCTGGAGAGGCTCGGTCGCCTTGGTAGACCCATCACCCAAGGAGCTATCCTTGGAAGTGACTTCGTCATCCTCGTGCCTGCGACGCTTGCGGTGATGGAGTTGGTCGCTACCTGACTCCTCCTCGTCGTCCATATAGTCGCGCTCGGAGCTAGAATCAGCTTCTGTGACACTAGTTTCGAGAGGGGCCTCGACGTTACTCGCCAGAAGGTCCGAGGCATCTTCACCCAAAACTGGCGGGTAGCACGTCGCCACCTTCAAGCTCTACGGAGGCAGAAGAGGAAAAAGAGAGAAGATCTTCAGTCGACAAAATTTCGAACTAGAAAGAAACAAAAGAAGAACAAGAAGAAACTCACCTCAGCTGGGGGAGGCTTTGAAGCCTCGAATGGCTCGAGAGAACAGGCCGAGTAGGCCTCTCCTTTCTTCAGCTTGGTGATGGTCGCGATCTTTTTCTCGAACTCAGCATTCGAGAGAATGTCTTCGCAGGCATGACTCGGGTCCTGGGTGCCCTCGTACTCCCACATGGTGGATGTCCTCGCTTGAAGGGGCTAGATCCTTCGTCAAAGAAACCTTGTTGCGGAATCCCCAACGCCTTGTTGCGGAAGCTCGCCAACGCCTTTGACGGAATCCTTCGATAAGTGTATTCCATTCAACGGAATCCCCAACGCCTTGTCGCGGAAGCTCGCCACCTTCACGAGTAGGGGGGAGACAATTTTGCTGTCTTCAGCGGTGAGCTTGTGCAGCCAGGACTTCCTCCGCTTCAGAATGGCGAATGGGTGGAATTCAGGATACCCAGGAAGCACTCGCAAAGCACGATAAAGCATGATATGTGCTGAATCGCGTTTGGAGGCAGGTCGTGCAGCTGTATGCCGTAGACATACAACAGCCCGAGAAGAAAAGGGTGGAGAGGAAGAGACAGACCGCGCGAGACGTGCTCAGTGAAGAGCACGCGCTCGTTCGCGTGTGGATTGGGTACCTCTTCCTTCTTGGACAAGCGCACGCGCTTGTCGGTGTCAGGTGGGAGAAGTCCTTTCCGTTGCATCTCGGCGATGCTCTTCTTGGTGGCGATGGCGGCGCGCCAATCGCCCGTTCTCACGGGCGGCATCGCGGAAGCGCCTGCCACTTCCTTCGAGGATAATGCAGCGGCGCTGCGTTTCTTTCCTCCAACCATTGGAGCTTTCTTGTGCTTACGGAAAAGGAGGTGTGCGCGAGGAGGAAGAAGTTGAGCAAATGGCCGGGAAATTTACCCATCTCCTAAGTGTTATTATTTATACACAGGCCGGGCTGATCCAGACCGTGGATTTGGCAACGTGGCACCCATCGCGGCCGCCACGCGTGAAGCAGAAATGAAGCGGCGGCGAGCTGTTACTCTGACACAATCTTTACAAAAGATCGTGCACATTTACAGCACGTGGCTCGCAGAGAACCCGGATGCGATCTATCGTTTCCGGTCAAAAGCTGACAAGGTGGGCCAGCGTGCTCTGCTTCGCTCTGTCACGTCCCATCGGGAAGAGTCAGAACAGGCGGGTGCGCAGTGACATCACTGCATATCTCATCAAGCCGCGAAAACTCTTTCGCATAAGACCCCTAACACGAAATTTCTTTCGTATCGGCATATCAAGACGCGAAAACTCTTTCGCATAAGCTCCATGACACGAAATTTCTTTCGTATGGGCATGTCAAGACGCGAAAACTCTTTCGCATAAGCTCCCAGACACGAAATTTCTTTCGTATGGGCATATCAAGGCGCAAAAATCTCTTTCGCATAAATCCCCAGACACGAAAACTCTTTCGTATGGGCAAGACAAAAACAAATTTATTACAAACACAAAAATCTCTTTTGCATAAGTATAACAAGGGAAGGAGATCTCTTCACTAGAAGATTCTCAAGAAGATAATCAAAGGAAAAATCGCGAGTATGCGACTTCCGCTACTCTATCACACGATGTTTCTACACATCTATACCCTAGATTGTTCAGCCGACTAGGCACATCCGGATGCCGTATTCTTTTGAGTACGAAGGTAAGACCCAAAGATCTCTCTTATTGGCCTAGAATCGCACTCAAGCTGCGTCCTCCGGTAAAATTCCATGTCAACAACACGAAGAAAAATCCTAGCGGACGCGCCGGGTACCCCTATAGGTTAAGTTCGACTCAGTAATACCTTCACGGCCCAGTCGCAACGATCACCTCGCCGGATTCGAGTCGGAGGTCTCGAGTCTGTGTAGGCCAGAACTGTTTTTGCCCTAGATGCAATTAATTGGCCCTGAACTTTTGGGAGAGCCAAATGACTGATCCACATCCTTCTGCGAAAACAGCCAGTACACAGGCACATTTATCACTCGATGCTCGAGTACAGAAGCGCATCGCGCACAGGGTATGCGCCCTCCAAAATCAAGCGATTGAAACGACCAATCAAAGGAAATCAAGACAAACTTTTGAGTGTCCGTACGATAGATTCTCAGTCGATTAAACACTCGGGGGCTACTGACGTGGGGATGAATCCTGGACCTGTCGGGTGAGGCTACCCGGTCCAAGGCCCAAGATCTAAGCCCAAGGAGAGGTGCCACCCACAGTTCTAGAAGGCCCAATCAAAGGCCCACCCGCAAAGCCTTGCGGGTCAAGAAGGAAACTTGTAACCGACCTAAAGCTAGGGTTTGTAACCCCCTCGGGTACGGTTCGAGACCTGGCCGCCTATATAAGGAAAGGGGGTTGGTAGAGGGGTACAAGGGTCAAATCCCCCAAAGACATGCAGGTCAAAGGTGGTCAACTCATGACGACCGGTTGGTAAGTTGGTTAACCGGCGCTGGGACTGGCTGTGCCCGGTTGGAACCGACGCTGGAACCAGAAAATCCATCTGTTGTGTCGGCGGGCTTCTGGACGTCGTCGGTTGGGCTCCGTTTGGAAATCCGGTTGGACCGGGCTGGAACCAGACCACATGTTGGAAACCCCTTCGGTAGTGCCGAGCACCAACCAGCCAGGGCTGGCTTGGGGTCGGTTGGTAGGCCGGTCTGGGCCGGTTGCGGCTTGCGCTGGAACCGACACTCATGCTTTCCACCATCTTCCTTGATGTCGGCCTCCTCTTCTTGTCCATCTTCTCGATCATCCTTGGCGGTGTCTTCGGGGTCTATTGGGGGTTCATACCTGGGTAAACAATGGACAAGCACATGAGGTAGCGAACCATTCACCGAATGTGCAACGTCATGTAAGAATAGGAGCGAGTTCATATTGATTCAAAGTGCATCGATTTGAGCACTTGTCATGGGACCAATAGGAGTACTTGGATTGCTTGGTGGAAAGGGTTGGGCTGCATGAACATCCACCTAGCGTCGCGCCCAAACGCTAGTTCAGAGAAGCTCCACATAGCCTTATTAATGGAGATGTCTGGTTCCAGCCCCCCTGCTTGCCACTGCCCCTGCCACCAAAGCAGAACAACAAGGAGCACTAGGGCCAGAGCGTGCCGGATCTAGCTGGAAAGATCCAATGACCTACCCCAAAACGCCACTACGGGACCAAAGCAAATACTCAAACTACTAAATAGATGTAAGCCTATCTACAACTCCGACACCTCTCCCTTGCTTCAACCGAACAACAGCGCCGTCGGTGAGAGCCTCGGGAAGGCCCAACCTCACTCGGGAATCCCTAAAACGCGGTTTTCATTTCGCGTTTTAGGGGTCTTTTCAGTTTCGATGCATCGCGCAGTAGCAGTGCCCATAAACATGAACCCGCATATTCCGATATCTCATTTTGCGCAAAATTAGTTTACAAAAGCGGCGGCAAAGAGCACCGATTACAAAGATTATCGTCAACGGTGATCACCGGAGTAGCCCTACGCATAGCTCTAGACCTAGCCCTAACCCTAGCCTATCCGGGGGCGGCGCCGTTCCCCAAAATGTCGCGGCGACGCTGCTAAAGAACGGCGGTGTCGCTTAGTCCTCGTCGGAGGAGCCGATGTACTGTGGCTCCTGGAGTGAGGCAGCTATGCCCTTCTCGAGGAGCACCGCATTCACCTCGAGCTGCTGGCGGCGCTGCTCCTCGAGCTCCGCCTCTTCCGCTACAGACCGCTAGCAGAGGGTCGCCACAACAGCGTCAACAGCATTGTCGGGGACGAAATCGAGCACAAAGAAGGAGGGGCCACATGCCGTCGGGTCATACTCCGACAGCGGCTCCAACTCCATCCTCACGAGTGCGCGGGAGGAGCTGGCCTCACCGCACTGCGCAGCTTCGCAGGGGCGGTGAAACTCCGGGAGGGCGACACAGGGTGGTGGTTGTTTCTGAAGGCGCGTCCCGCCCTCTTCCGTGCGGCGTCGGACCGCACCACCCTCCGCCGCGCCTCGTCAGGCAGATCTGATGGGTCGAACGCGGGTCGGGAGGCGGGCTCGCGCTTCGGCGTCTTCATCTTCGGTGGCATGGCGGCGCGACAGAGGTGAGTCTGGGTGGACGCGCGAGTAATTTCTCGTCGGAGATTTGTGGCGGCGCGAATGGATTGCGGCGGAGGGAAGGGGGCGTGACGTGAAAATGGCTGAGCGGCCACTACTTGTAGGGTTCCGCGACTCGGATTCTCGGGTGACTCAAAACCGTTTACGGGCTCTGCTACGGCCAAAAATACGACCCCAACTCATAAACCCGCCGGTCTTTTACGGGTCCCGACGTCGTTTTAGGGCAGAGTTGCTCTAAGAGGCTTTTATTTTCTCCCTATGTACTAGTACTACTGTTGACTCCTAAAACCTGGTTTGGTTTAAAGATCCCCTTTTCCGTCGCGGTGCAAGTAGCCACCGCTTTCCTTCCCCACCCACCGCTTGAGAGTCGTCCACCGAGGGCTGGGCCCCGCCGCCGTCCTTCTCGCCGGAATAGCCGGCCGAGAATGGACTAGGAGAGGCGCCGGGATTAGGGATGTAGATAGTAGTACTTTTAGTTTTGTTTTGTTGTCTGTGAGTCTTGCTGGTACTTGGCGCTATGCCAGGAGAGAGGTGCAGGGTTCTTCCGGCCGGATCCAGCGCCATCTTGCGGTGATTCCTCTCATCGTGGTGCTCGATGGAGTGAGCCAGATGCGGGAGGGGATGATGCGGCAAGTATCTCCATGAATAAGGTTGGTTTAATCTGCAGATCTGGATTTGGTGGGCAAGATGCAGGTGGTGAGGTTGGATGGGGTTGTGCTGGTTTTGTCTACTGGGAGCTTGGTCTGCAGCAGGGGAGAAGATCTGCTTCTCTCGGGAGTTTCATCACGGTGGCTACTTCGTTGCCGTTCTGCTTGGTCGAGGGTCGACCGCTCCCATCCCCGGCGTCGCTGAAGGTCGCTTCGCCCGACCGACGTCATGCGGGCATCTTCAACCTCCAGGCTGCTATGCCATCTCGGAGGCCTTTTCGCACCAGCGTTGTTGACTCCCGCCTCCTCGTCCCAAATGGTTCTGTCCCCAGCGACGTGGAGGTTGGCATCGCTGGATTGCAGTTCATCTGCAGTGGAGAAGGAGTTGGACCTGATTGCATTCCCAATTTTCTTTCTGAAGTCCTCTGTGCGAATTGTAAGGGCTGGTTTGTATTTTCTTACTTTCTAGAGGCCTTTCTGTAATTTGTAACTCCACTGTTGAATAGCAATGAAACATCCGGTCCTTCGGGGCCGTCCCCTGTTCAAAAAATAAAACGTGGTTTAGCGAGGAGCCAACTAAAGTGTGGTCCAGCGCGATGCTTCACGCAGTAAGCATGTGTGTCTGTCACCTACACGTGATCGGCGATCACGCCGGTCCAAGTTGCTCGCTCGGCCGTAGCAGCGGCACCACGCACGCTGCACGCGCGACTTGGAGTTGGAACTAGAAACCTGACCTGAGAAGATGCGACGTTTGACCGAGTGGAGGGAGGCAGAGAGCATCCCAATCGGTGCCAAAGCCACGGTCCTGCCTTCGGTAGCTCCTACTCTACTCCTACTACCAGCCCTCCTGCGCACGGGATCCCGATAAAATAACCCCCGTCGCCCTCATCCACCAAGGCGACGCAAGACACTCGAGAGCTTCTTCTTTCTTCTTGCTTCCAATCCGCGCGCACCCTATTTTCCCTGCCCCCTCGTCCCGAATCTGCACCCGCCCTTTGCGATTCCGGCGTAAGGGCGCCTCGCCGGCGGCCGGGCTCCTGCGCCACCCGCCTCCGCTTCACCGGCCGGGGGCGAGATGACGGACCTCCGCATCGTTCTACTCATTCTACTGATATCCCTGCCTTCCTCCTCCGCGTCTGATCGCCAAGGTACAGCTCGCCCCTCCCTCTTAAGCTCACACACGCTCTCTCAGCCTTCACTGCCACTTGTGCCTCCAAGCTTCTGCGTGAATGCACTATTAATACATGTCATGGCTAACGAATTCTCTTTGTTTTATGCGTTGTCGTGATGGTAAACCAATCATCTGTCCTTGTACTTGTGTTCTGCTGAATGTACATTAGTTTAGCTTTACCCTTACTTGATCATGTTCCATGGACAGGGCACGGTCTCTAACCCATTCCCGTCATGTTCGGCACTACTTATTATCCCAGGAAAAAAAATCCAAAGCAATGGTTTATTATGGTATAAAGGAACTTTCAGTTCAAGAGTAAAACATGCTTAATCGAAATAAAAAAGCCCACCGTCTAATTTGAGGGAGTTTGAGCTAAGCGAATTCACTTTCAATACCATCCTAAAGAATTCAACGCATTTTACTGAATTTTTTTTATCGTTCAAACTTATTTCCAGCATAGTCAAATGGAGATTCTGGAACTTCCACTTAGGGTGTCGACGGGGATGAGGTAGAACAAAGGAGGAAAAATCTCGCGACACACCCTCAACAGCTTTCTTTGCATTGCCCCATGAGCAAAATGAGGCAGAACCGATCATCCAGCTGTTGGGACTCACGGGCAGCGGCTGATTTCTTCTGGTGAGGTAGTGAAGCCTTGTTCCATCAAGGATGAGGATACAACGGTGCTTTGTGGTAGGAGAACGGATGTTGGACTACTACCAGGGATGGAGCCAGGAATAATATTTAAGGGGTGCCAAATGCACATTATTTACCTAGAAGGGGGCCATTAATGGCAATCTAGGTAAATTTAGAGATAAAACACATTTTTTTGTTGGGGGGGGGGGGGGGGGGGGGTCACTAATTTTTTTTTGCTCGGGGGGAGGAGGGACATGGACCCAGCCCCCTCCCACCTAGCTCCGTCCCTGACTACTACACGAAGCATCGTGAACATGGGAAGTGGCTGGCTAGTAGCATATGCGGCAAAAATTGAAAGAATCGAGATGCTCCTAACATGTGCCCACCAGCGGTGCGCTTACGTGGAACAGAAATTTGGGTACTTGGTAAGAGCACAGCTTTGTGATCCTTGCGGTAATGGAAATAAATCTTACGAGACCTCAGTTTGGATGTTTGCTTGGACCTCTTTTACATCATGACACGTCACACGTGGCAAAGAACCTAGGTATTGATAGGTAGTTAAACCATGATTTTATTGCAGTAACCACCTCAGTAGGAAGCATGCCGTCAATACAAGCATAGAAACTTTTGTGTTAAATGGTGATTAAATGCCTCCCTCTGTCCATTTCTTCCAGGCCTTTGATTTTTATCTGATTTTTTTTTCCTCAATAATGAAACATAGGTTGGAATTGTTGAGGCTAATTGAGGCATTTAAATGTGATGATAATGGCAGAATCTAATTTCAAGAAATCTTCTCCTCTAGCTTCTTTTGATTTTCAAATATCTTTTGCTCAAAAGTGTGTAACTAACTTTGTTTTGCTAGGAGATGCCTTGTATGATATGAAGCAAAAACTGAATGTTACTGGCACTCAGCTTTCAGACTGGAACCAAAATCAAGTTAACCCTTGCACATGGAATTCTGTGATTTGTGATATTAACAATAATGTTGTTACAGTGTAAGTTGGAGCCTCAGCACCTTGTCGTGTCTGTTTTGTTTTTCAAGTTGTTGTTTAAGAGCTGATGTTTCCCTCCTCCTTCTTGCCCTGATTGTCTTGGTTCTGTGCTGATAATTTTCGACAGAACATTGGCTGCACGAGGATTCACTGGAGTTTTGTCACCAAGAATTGGAGAACTTGAGCATTTAACTGTCCTGTAAGTTTATTATCTTAATATATCACTAGCCTTATATTCATGCATTTGAGAAACCTTGACTAACTAAAAATCAATTCATCTATGGAGACTTGTTGCTTCTAGTTTCTCCTACATTTCCATGTAGATAGAGTTCTCGGAGTTTTTCTGCATACCTGTGGTAGAACTGATTTTTAGTGTAAACGGGATCAGATTGGTTTAATCAAGCCTTAACGAACACGTTACACATCGTAGCAATTTTACAACTACTGCATTTTCTAAGGAGCACATGTGTTGAATTCAAGTGTCCATATGCTATGTCCTGCATGAACTGATGCTCAAGTGAGTTCTGGCTCTCCTGGCACTTTATTCCAACTGTTATGAAACCCTTAGTGTGTGATCTTGTAGGTCATTGGCCGGTAACAGGATTACCGGCGGCATACCGCAGCAGTTTGGTAATCTTTCTAGTTTGACAAGCTTAGATTTAGAAGGCAATCTTTTGGGTGGAGAAATTCCAGCTTCTCTTGGCCAGCTTCCTAAGCTCCAGCTGTTGTAAGTATATTAGAACAATTGTTCCCTTCTGGTTTATGAACAAAATTGCATTGATTTATCCATTTCATGTTTTATTCCGTTTCGTCTCTTAACCAGGATACTGAGCGAAAATAATTTCAATGGGCCAATACCTGAGAGCCTAGGAAAAATCTCAAGCTTGACTGACATGTAAGTGTCCTTTGCTAAGTACGGCTTCTTTTTGAACTTCTGGCCCGTTCATCTACTACAACTTTCTTGTGATGGCAGTCGGCTGGCGTACAATAATTTGTCTGGACAGATACCTGACCAGCTGTTTCAAGTAGCACGTTACAAGTATGTCAAGATTGTTCTAAAATTTCTTTTGATCCAAGGTGTTTTAATTTGAGTGACTGATAAAGATTTATTTTTCATGGACAGCTTTTCAGGTAATCACTTAAACTGTGGAACCAACTTACCCCTCCCCTGTGCATCCAAGATATCCTATCCGAGTAAGTTGTGTCCTCATTGGTCTACTTATAGATTGACTCATGCAGATGAGTATATTATTGAACAGATGCACTAGCCAGTTATCCCGAAAGTCCGAACTGATGGAAAGGGCTAGACTTTATATTTTAACACTCCCCCTCATGTCTAGGCTGGACAAACGGGAAGACCTTAGACGTGGGATAGATGGGAGGGTGCAACTATTTTTATATTAAATAGCGCGTTAGCCGGGGCTTGAACTTGAGACCACCTGGCTCTGATACCATATTGAACAGATGCACTAGCAAGTTATCCCAAAAGTCCGAACTGATGGAAAGGGCTAGGCTTTATATTTTAACATATATGAATGCTCAAGTAGATCTCGTCTTACATATTGGGGGCCGCTATATATTCTAAACTCTTCTTTTACAGGTGGCTCCCACAGCTCAAAAGTTGGGATTATACTTGGTACAGTTGGAGGACTAATAGGACTTTTGATTGTAGTTGCTCTTTTCCTTTTCTGTAAGGGAAGGAAGAAAAGACATCTACGCGAAGTTTTTGTCGATGTTCCAGGTAATATATCCATGCCTCTTTTTCTTTATGTACGGTTCTTATTGTTAATCCCATAGTTCATTGTCTTGCTAATGAAATAATGGATTCTGATAGAACATACCATCAACGTACCCCGTAATAGGTAAAATTGCAAACCTACAAAAGGAAAATGTACACTAATGCATGAACTCAGGTTGATAATTAATACATATCAACACATGTGTTTAATCTATTGAAATCCTAGTGATTTCCTTGTTAAACAAGTTAGGCTATCTTCAGTCGGACATTCGGTTAATCATTATTTGCTGAGCTCTGCATGAGGTATGTATGTGTTGAACTAAGTGTTTTATCATTTTATGATCCCCAGGCGAGGATGATCGACGAATTGCATTTGGCCAGCTCAAAAGATTTGCCTGGCGGGAACTACAAATCGCAACTGATAATTTCAGTGAAAAAAATGTTCTTGGACAGGGAGGTTTTGGTAAAGTGTACAAAGGAGTTCTTCCAGATGGAACAAAGATTGCTGTAAAACGGTTGACTGATCATGAAAGGCCTGGTGGGGAGGATGCCTTCTTGCGTGAGGTGGAGCTAATTAGTGTTGCAGTTCACCGAAATCTCTTAAGGTTGATTGGCTTCTGCACGACACAAACAGAACGCCTTCTGGTGTATCCATTCATGCAGAATTTGAGTGTTGCCTACCGCGTACGAGGTATTATTTTCAAAGTTATGCATCCTGCACTATTGTACAGCTCAATTAAGTTTGTGTTGCGCTGATATTATTTGCTTTTCTGAACTGCAATTTTTCATCATTTTCTTAATTGTGCACATTGAACCTCACAGTTTAACATTATAGCTAAGCCTTCATTTCTGGGATTAATTTGTTAGAACTGCTGACTGCAATTGCCGGTGCTGACTAATAAATTGTCCAACCATTGGATACATCTTGATGTTTAGCTTCATTTCTGGCATTCTCATGTCATATATGTCTGTTGTGCTGAAAATGTTGCAGAATTTAAGGCCGGAGAACCCATCTTAGACTGGTCAACAAGAAAACGGGTGGCCATAGGTACAGCACGTGGACTTGAGTATCTACATGAACACTGCAACCCCAAGATCATACACCGTGATGTAAAAGCTGCAAACGTGTTGCTTGACGAGTACTTTGAACCTGTTGTTGGTGATTTTGGGCTCGCGAAGCTAGTGGATGTGCAGAAGACATCCGTGACAACCCAAGTGCGTGGAACTATGGGTCACATAGCACCTGAGTATCTGTCCACAGGGAAGTCATCGGAAAGGACGGATGTTTTTGGTTACGGGATCATGCTTCTTGAGCTTGTGACTGGCCAGCGCGCCATCGACTTCTCACGTTTGGAGGAGGAAGAAGAGGTGCTATTGCTCGATCATGTAAGCCTTGTTTTGCTTTTCCAAAAATTTATCAAACTACTGCATCTCTTGACTCGGTTTCCTGACATGCTATGATAATAATAGGTAAAGAAGCTACAGAGAGAAGGGCAGCTAGGCTCCATCGTGGACCGCAACCTGAGTGAGGGTTATGAGGAGGAGGAGGTTGAGATGATGATACAGATAGCGTTGCTGTGCACGCAGGCATCACCGGAGGACCGGCCATCTATGTCAGAAGTTGTTCGGATGCTGGAAGGCGAAGGGCTGGCGGAGCGGTGGGAAGAGTGGCAGCAGGTGGAGGTGACGAGGAGGCAGGACTATGAACGGATGCAGCGGCGCTTCGACTGGGGCGAGGACTCCATGCACAACCAGGAAGCGATAGAGCTGTCCGGAGCTAGATGATGGAGTAAGTAGCAACGATAGATAGACGTCATCGTCTGTAGAGTTAGGTACAAGGTATAGATAATGCTCATCGTGTAATGCAAACAAACTCGTGGAGCCAGTTGTATATTGATCAGATATTATAGAATGATGATGGACAGAGACCTGTATTTGTTTCGCCTGGGGCAGTGTAGGTGTAGCTGTGGATGAGAGCCGTGAACTGCTGACAGTGGATCTTTTCCCTGCCCTAGCCGCCACGTGAAGGTGACAGGGAGACAGAGGTAATATTGTTTTTAGGTCCCTATTGAGTATGTTTTTGCTAAGCCTCTATTGACAGCTAAATATTCCAGAACTAAGAGCAAACCGAACACACCCCCCCCCCCCCCCCCCCCCCAAATTGGACATTTCTATCGTTTTGGTCCGTGAACCGTGATTTGGGTAAAAAACCCATCCCAATGTCCCCCCACCCCCCCCCCCCCCCAAACGGATTGAGGGGGACAACCCGATTTCCCCCGAACGTGGACCAAACTCTCTTGTCCCTCCACGACCCACTGTTAGGAGCAAAATGCCCCCCAACCCTTCCACCCTCCCCGCCGCACTCCACTCTACTACACTGCTCACAACTATGTCGCCCTCGTCGCGACCGCTTGCATCCGCCCAGGTCTAGCCGTAGATGACAAAGAGCGCCGCCAAAGGCCCGCTGAAGCCGGAGTCCCTCAAGCGGTAGAACCGGCGGTTGAACCAAACAGAGAGAACGACGAAGGAGGAGGCCGCCCCCGTCCTCTTGGCCAGTCCTAGGCTGTCGCTTTATAGATACGAGCCAATGTCGACGTCCTTGCGGCAGCCCGAGGCGTCATTAAGTTTCCAATTTCATGTCCACACACTATCGAACCTGTAGGGCAAACACACTTAAGTTTGGGATGATTTTTGTGTATATCGGTAGGTCTGGATCAACTAGAAGTATCACCGGAACGGTGTTTCTACGTGACAGATATATTTATATATCGGTGAGAATTTATATTGAGGGCATTGGATGTCCTAGTGTAATGGAAACAATTTCTATTACTATCGGAATTTATTCTAGAGTTGTTCTGAGAGAGAAATTGAGACTACACGCTTTGCGGAGCAAGTGCAGGGGGCCATGAGATGTCCAGGGATGTCAGAAATATATTTCTGACATCGTTAGATAATATCGATGATTTTATCTAAAGGGGTCATAGGTTCCTGAAGAGTTTTAGGCAAAAACCGATAAGGGGGAAGTGTGTGTGTGTGTGTGGGGGGGGGGGGGCTATTTTTTAGGGGCTGTCAGGCGGGCTCCAAGACACCACACATTGGTACTTGACATCCAAGTATTTTTCCTAAATTTTATTAGAGAGAAAAATGAGAAATAGAAGGAAATAAAATAAAATGAGAGGTGGACTTGGACTCCATATTCCGTCCAATCCGAGTTGGGCAAGGAGAGGGGTGCAATCACCTCCTTGGTGCGGCTAGCACCTCCTCCTAACCCAACAAGCACTCCTCCTCCCCCTTTGGTATGTATCCCTCTCATCTAATGCGGTGACCTAACATACCACTGCATGTTGTAGTACGCAAGTCGTTGACATAACACTCACAGAACACCGTTCCGCAAATATTAAATCCCTCAGGGTGGTACAGCAGAAACATTGCGGGACTTGATTGTCATACAAACATATATTACAAAACATAGTGTGCTGACAAGAGAATGATCTCATGATGAGGTCATCTCATTACTGAAATTGTATCAACATCTGAACTGTAAAGTAGGTTCATACACGGGAACTCAACAACCTAATATAGAAGTTCAAGGCTGCTCGATTCAACCGTGCTTAGGTATTTGTTTCAGACCAGGCTAAACCTAGTCAGACTCTGCCCCGTCTGGGTCAGCTCCATACTGGATGGTGTAATCCACCCCTTGTACTCCTTCGGAGAGGTCCGGCTCATCGTAGTAGATATCTTCTTGGCCTCGGAGGATGTTGAATGATGCCTCTTCAAGGTTCTCATAGCCTAAGAAGGGGGTCAAATGGGAACGAATGAGTAACGAGCGTTACTCAACAAGTTCATTAAGTGAGGAGGTAATTTATGCACTATCTACGGTCTTTGACTCTAAAGAGTCTAGACTAATGCAAGGTTTTGTAAATCTTTCTTCAAGAGGTTGCTTTTAATACTGAAAACTATGCCCGCCAGACCATCACAGGACTAGAACTTCATGGAGTTGCCTTTCCTGTAGTATTCGCAGTTCCTTCCCGGAACAGGGGGTAACATGCCACATCCTTTTACACTCTGCAGAGGTGCGTTACTTTACCCATGGGCAATCAAGACTATGCTGCACAACCAGGCGCGCAATCCTGTCTACGCCCACTTAGGTGTGTGGACCGGTTGTTGATCCAAGCCAAAACATGCTTCTCCGCACAACGCATGCCCACCCATTTCCGCCAGCAGGTTGAACCCCTGATCCCACCCTCACGATGGAGATCTAGACGCCCCTGGCAGACACTCATAGACCCCAGAGTCCGTGGGACGTAAGGCCTCCCACCCATGTGCATGTAGCCCCGCAAGACCTACGACGTACATCTCTGGCAGTCCGTTGACATGCGAACGAGAGAATATCACAACTGACTTACTCGCCCCATATAAGACCCATGGTCAGCGCGATATTTACGGCGCACCGAGTTCAGACGACATTTGTGGTTAAGTCCTAGGTAATACTTTCCCATGCAGATGGAACGTTCCTTTGACCTATTCATCTTAGCATGGTTCCATCCGCCCACCAAATAGAACACTACCACTCAGTAGTCATTCAATTAGTCATATTATTATAAAAATATGATCATGCATTCTTTTGAGCATAGATGGTATTATGATAGGGTTTTGAAAATAGTTGTTTATGAAATATTTCAGAGGACATAACCAAGTGATGAACTTTCCTTGATACAGATAAATAGTGGAGTCTGATACTTGGTGAGGCTCCTGACTTCCTTGTTCTACAAAATACCATCATTTTCTGGTAAAGACAATGTTTAAAGAAGAAAATGATGCTATTATGCATAATAATGTCATGCATGCATTTTTCTTCTAATTGATTTTAATTATCAAAGTAAATGTGATATTTAATTGATTTTAGAATATTTGTTATTATTATTATTTATTTAATTATTTAATTTATTTGTTTTAATTATATTTTAATAAATGAGAGAATAATAATAATTGAGTATCAAAAATTGTATAAGTTAAGTTTTATGAATAAAGAACAAAGAATAATATTATTCTTGACTTATATATTATTATTTTTATTAATTTTTGTTGAAATTATTATCTTATTATTTATAGAATTAATATAACAAGTATTATTGCCTTAATTTAAATTATTAGAATACTAAAGTGTTGTATTTTAAATTTTACCTAATTAATTATGAATTTTATTAATTTATATAATTTTTCTTTATTAATTTTTTTCTATTATTTATTTACTGAAATGGTCAAACAACCATTCAGCCCCTAGGGCTGACTAGTGGGCCAGCCCCCACCGTGGTTGAATCCAACCAGCTCGGGAGAAATCCAGAGCCCGAGTCAGACCCGAACCGCACCCTCACCCTATCCTTCTCCCTCCTCACTCCCGCGATTAGCTAGCGACTACGTCGTCGCCACCGTCGCCGATTAACCCCGGCCGTCTGATGAGGACATCCCTAGTGCATCTACTATTCCTCCCATTGATGATGATGTTGCTGTTCAAGAGAAACATGATGAAGTGAGGATTGGACCAATGACTAGATCAAGAACTAAACTAATAGAACAGCAGGTGAACTCACTCCTATTACATTATGATGTTTGTGGTTATGAGAATTTTATACTACCTAAATCCCTGCATTTATGTATGATTCAGGTTATTGATAACACAAGCATTATTGGAGGAGAGAAACATGGATCCATGGAGCAATTCATGTGAGAACACAAGGAGAGAGTTGATCACGGCAGCACAAGAAAGATGGAGAAGCCAGGAGCTGATTTGGTTGGAGTTGGAAGAATTAAGGACATGTCCTAGGTTGCACCAGCCCACAATTATATGTGTTGCGCATTACACCTTATGAGGGCACCAAGGACATGTCCTAGGACCTCCCATACATTTGGAATAAGGCCCTGCGTGGCCAAGTGGCCGTACCCCTTTGTTTGGGTCGGTTTGTACCCCCTTAGCCGAGTCCTACTTTGAGTTCGAGTCCAAACATTATGGCATGAGTCCAAGTCGGGTTAGGTTGGGCTGGTGCTTGCGCAAGTGCCCTTGTGGACGCACCCCCATCTTATATATCTCCCACCCGCGTGTGGTGAAGGTTAGACTACGTATACATTAAACCCTAAAACTCCATCATTGACTGCTTGAAGCATTCATCAGGAATTGTTACCTCTGCAAGTTTTGCGTTTTATCTGCTATTCCACTAGAAATCAGATGATATAGGACCACTAGTAGTCAGTGGCTGCTCGTGCAAGTGTGTGGATTTGAGAATATCCAAGGGATTGGTTGCTACTGCAATTGGCATCAGGAATTAGCGGGAGAGTTTGTGGAGAGACACAAGTTATCAGATCCTCGTTATCGTGTGAGTTCATCGAGAAGATCGGGCAACCCCTTATCATCTTGGTATCATATTTACAGGCTAACTCGATGAGCTATCGTGTTCTAGTAGATTAGTTTGTTTTTCATTACCTATCCACCGAAAAAGCCACAAAAAATAGGAGTAGTTCGAGCCATAGCCTTAGATCATCACTTTTATCAAGTTTTAGTTGCTGTTTTGTGTTTGATTTTCGTGTTCCTTTTCTCCTTTTGACTCTTTTTTTTGGTCTAGGGTTAGGGTTCTAGGTGTTCATCCTTTTGTTTCCGCAGAGTCCACAAAAAACCACAAAAAAATCCCAATCCGACCGGGTGCTGTTGTTCCAATTTGAGTCGATCTCGCTTCCCTGCCATGGCACAAAAATTCGCCAAATCGCTGCTGCCGTGGGAGTCCCTGCTGTGATCGGATTCGCTGTTACCGAGTCCTACTTCCGCTCGGTTTTTCCCTTATGCGCGCCCACAAAACCACCCGCGCGCGCCCCTCGCTGTACTACGCACGCTGCCGCGACAGGAGTTTGCCGCAAATCGATGCGGCGCCACGTTTTCTCTGCCGTGTGTTACGTCTCACTGCCGCACGCCCAGGCGCACGCACAACACCCGCCCGCGCTCTGCTGTTTTCACCGTCCGCTGAGTACCGCGCGCTGCCACGACACCGAAACTGCGAGATTCGCTGCCGGCGACAGAAAATTTCTGCAGTGAGATTCTTTTGGCTCTAATTGTTTTTTCTTTTTAGTTTTCATTTACACTTTCTTTAGGGTTTCTTTTCCGATCATTGTGAGACATAGCCACAGCCATTCTACAACAACATATATGTATCTTTCCCAAAAAGAATAGCTATTTATTGCTCACTGCAGTCTGCTCATATTCATATATTTTGTGTCACTATGATCATATTGTGTTATATTTTGCTCCTAGTTGTTTTAGGCCAGTTATAAAAGTATAAAAAAAGAGAAAATCTAAAAATAGAAAAAGAGAAAAACATTATTGAGTAAAAGAGAAAAAGGCCTTGAGATACATTGCTATATATTGTTTTGGAGCTGTTTTCATCACTATATTGACACTTCCCATTGAGCAATCTTGTGCTTGTGATATCATTGAGTATAGCTAGTATCCGTCGAGCGCATTGCAATATTTCCATACATATAATTGCATTGCCACATTTTTCTCCACTTTGGTGTGTGTTTCCTAGGTGTTATTTTCTGTCATTGCAAACAGCAAATAGGACTTGTTATTGGTGTTGTTAGGTATCCATACCAAGCCCCACTATATATCCTGTTTTGCCTTGCGTTAGCTAAAATCCCTGGGTATTCTCTTATTCACACCAAGTCATAGTAGTGTTGTTTACTTGTGGTAAGTATTGCTATTCACTTTGGAAGAGTAAGTTAACCTCATAGCTTTGCTGTTTTGAGTGAGTTGTGAGAGAACACCACATACCATATTTTTGTTTTCACTAACACATTAATCAATGGAGTCTGTTTCTAGTGATGATGTGTAGGTGGATAAAATTGTTGGGAAAGCTGCTGAGGCTACTTCTAAGAAGATTGTTGATGATGTGCTCACATGGGGAGATCTCTCCAAATTTCGAGACATGATCAGTTCCAGAATTGATAAGAAACTTGATGATTATGATGAAGTGGTAGCCACCCGAATTGATAAGAAGCTTGATGCTTATGATGAGAGCTTGAGGAGGGATTTACAACAGATGGATATTAAAATTGAGAAAGCTGCTTCTCAAGAATATGTTGATATTATGCAAGAATCTCTCACAAATTTGACTAGACAAATTGCTCAATTGTCTACTCAATTAGAACAAAGAGGCAATCAAGTGCATGATGATGATGATTGGGAGCCAGGCCGAGCCCATGCTCATAATGGCCGTGGAGGATTTGCTGCTAGGAGAGTACAAGATCATGATAATCATAGAGAAGATGATGGTTTGGGCAAGCCAAAATTTTCTATTCCTCCTTTCACTTTTGATAATGATGATGTGGAAGAATATTTGACGTGGGAGCTGAAAATTGAGAAGCTATGGAGATTGCATGAATACAATGAAGATAGGAAGATCAAATTGGCTTGTTCTAGTTTTGATGGTTATCCTCTTTTGTGGTGGGATAATATTACACAGTTGAGGGCAGAAAATGGTGATCCAGAAGTTGTTACTTGGGCTACTATGAAGCAACTCATGAGGAACATATTTGTGCCAAAGAATTATGTGAGAACACTATATGATAAAGTGCAGCAATTGAAGCAAGGTACATTTTCTGTTGATGCTTATTATAGAGAGATGGAGTTGATTATTCAGAGGGCCAAACTGAGAGAAGAACCCGAACATACTATGCAACATTTTCTCTCAGGTTTACAATTTAAAATCAGAAGCATTGTGAGGCACCTCCAATATACTAATGTGAATGAGTTGCTACATCATGCAAGGGAGGCAGAATCACAGTTAGCCGAGGAGGCAAAGATGAGTGCTAGGAGGGTGTTTTCACCTCGAAATTCCAGTTTTTTTATCACCATCACCACAACCCACGCCTAGCCGTGGGGTTTCTACACCCAAGGCCGAGAGCACCCCCTCCACATCTAGGAGGCAAGTGCAACCATCAGCAAGTGCTAGTGGATCCACAACTTCTACAGCCCGAAATAGAGATATGTCTTGTCACACATGTGGAGGAAAATGCCACTTTAAGAGAGAATGTCCAAATAAAAAGACCATGCTCGTTAATGAGGATAATGAGTATGAGACAGGAGATGATGCTGATCCTAATGAGGAGGATGATTGTGATGAGAAAGGAGGCCCCCTTGATGCTTATGCCACTATTGTTTGCTCACAAAATGTTGCTGCTTTGAGTGTTATTTCTTCTCCAGAAAACCAGAGGTGCAATCTTTTCCAAACCAAAGCAATTGTAGGTCCTAAAATTGCTTTCAAAGTTATTATTGATGGAGGGAGTTGCAGAAATCTTGCTAGTAAAGAGCTATGTGCAAAGCTGAAATTGAAATATATTCCACACCCTCATCCTTATTATATACAGTGGCTAATTGATAAACGAGAGATGAAGGTGAGCTACATGGTGAGAGTGGAGTTCCAAATTGGGCCATATACTGATACTATTGAGTGTGATGTTGTGCCCATGACTGTTTGTCACATGTTGCTTGGAAGACCATGGCAGTTTGACAGGAATGTTACACATAATGGGAGAGATAACACATACCAGTTGAATTGGCATGGGAAGGACATTATTTTGAGACCTATGACACCACAGCAAATTGTAAATGAGTCTCGTAAAAAAACTAAAGTGAATTTAGAGAAGGAGAGTGAGAGACAAAAACAAGAGAGTAATCCTTCTATGAGTGATAAAAACAAGCTGAGTGGTAAAAATAAAAGTGAAGGCGTGAGCCTATTATGTATGTTAGCCACCAAAGAGGACTTGAGAGAATTTATTGAGGACCCTAGTATGCTTCCTATAGTTCTTATGCACAAGGGAGACATTTTGGTTTCTTCTGACATGACCCCTATTCATCTTGGTGTTTCTCATGTGTTACAGGAGTTTGATGATGTTTTTCCAGAGGAGGTACCAGCAGGGCTGCCACCATTGTGTGGCATTGAGCACCAGATTGACTTGATCCCTGGAGCCACATTGCCAAACCGAGCCCCTTACAGGACAAATCCCCAAGAAACCAAGGAAATTCCGAAACAACTGCAGGAGCTTCTCGATAAAGGGTATATTCGAATTAGCTTATCTCCATGTGATGTTCCTGTTATTTTAGTCCCTAAGAAAGATGGTCCTTGGCGCATGTGTGCAGATTGTAGAGAAATTAACAACATCACTATTCGTTATCGTCATCCTATACCTCGTTTGGAAGACATCTTAGATGAATTAAGTGGTTTTGTTGTTTTCTCTAAAATTGACTTGCGTAGTGGTTACCATCATATTAGGATGAAAGAGGGGGATGAATGGAAAACTTCTTTCAAAACTAAATTTGGTTTATATGAATGGTTAGTGATTCCTTTTGGTTTAACTAATGCACCTAGTACTTTCATGAGACTTATGAACCAAGGTATTGTGTAGTGCTTATGCAAGAAAACAAACATGTTGCTTATTTTTCTGAGAAATTGCATGGTGCCCAATTGAACTATTCTGTTTATGATAAAGAATTGTATGCACTTGTTAGAGTTCTTGAGGTTTGGAAACATTATTTATGGCCAAAAGAATTTATCATACATTCTGATCATGAAGCATTGAGATTTTCAAAGAGCCAATCTAGCCTTAATAAAAGACATGCTAAGTGGGTTGAATTCATTGAATCTTTCCCTTGCATCATTAAATACAAGAAAGGCAAAGATAATGTTGTTGCTGATGCTCTCTCTAGGAAAAGTATGATTTTAACTCAGCTGGATGTGAAAATTCCTGGTTTGGAGAGTGTGAAAGATTTGTATGCTCAAGATAATGATTTTAAACATGCATATGTGAATTATATTAATGTGAAAGCATAGGATAAATTTCATTTGCATGATGGATATTTGTTTAGAGCTAATAAATTATGTGTGCCCGAGTCGTCCTTGCGTTTGTTACTGTAGCAGGAATCACACAGTGGTAGACTGATGGGACACTTTGGGAGAGAGAAAACATTGCTGATGTTGGCTGATCACTTCTATTGGCCACGAATGAGAAGAGATGTGTAGAGGTTTGTGAGAGGTTGCATCACTTGCAACAGGTCTAAGTCTAAACTAAAACCTCATGGATTATATACTCCTCTTACTACATCTACTACACCATGGCAAGACATTAATATGGATTTTGTGTTAGGTTTGCCTAGGACTAAAAGAGGACATGATTCAATATTTGTGGTAGTTGATAGTTTCTCTAAAATGTCACATTTTATTGCATGCCACAAGAGCGATGATGCATCGCACATTCCTAATCTGTTTTTCAAGGACATAGTGAGATTACATGGAGTACCCAAGACTATTGTTTCTGATCGTGATGTCAAGTTCATGAGCTATTTATGGAAGACACCATGGGGGAAGCTGGGGACAAAGTTGTTGTTTTCTACTACTTTTCACCCCCAAGCTGATGGTCAAACGGAGGTGGTGAATCGCAGATTATCCACATTGTTGCGAGCCATGATAAAGAAGAATCTGGGGGAGTGGGAAGAGTGTTTGCCACATGTTGAATTCTCATACAACAGGGTTGTTCATTCTACTACTCAGTTATGCCCGTTTGAGGTGGTGTATGGTTTCAAGCCAATAACACCACTTGATTTGCTGCCACTTCCTATGCAAGAGAGAGTTAATATGGAGGCTTCAAAACGAGCTGATTATGTGAGGAAGATCCATGAGAAGACAAAGGAAGCAATTGAAAGAACAGGAAGACATGTTGCTGAGAGAGTTAACAAGAAGAGGAAGGAAGTGCTATTTCGGCCAGGTGATTTGGTGTGGGTACATTTTCGTAAGGATGGATTCCCCACATTGCGCAAGTCCAAGTTGATGCCACGAGGTGCTGGTCCATATAAACTTCTTTAGACGATTAATGATAATGCCTACAAGATTGATCTTCCTAGTGATGAGTTTGGTGTGAGTAATTCTTTCAATGTTGCTGATCTATCACCATACCATGGATAGGACCTTGATGCATCGAGGTCGACGCCTTTTCAAGGGGGGAGGATGATGAGGACATCCCTAGTGCATGTACTATTTCTCCCATTGATGATGATGTTGATGTTCAAGAGAAACATGATGAAGTGAGGATTGGACCAATGACTAGATCAAGAACCAAACTAATAGAACACCAGGTGAACTCACTCGTATTACATTATGATGTTTGTGGTTATGAGAATTTTATACTACCTAAATCCCCGCATTTATGTATGATTCAGGTTATTGATAACAGAAGCATTATTGGAGGAGAGAAACATGGATCCATGGAGCAATGCATGGGAGAACACAAGGATAGAGTTTATCATGGCAGCAAAAGAAAGATGGAGAAGCCAGGAGCTGATTTGGTTGGAGTTGGAAGCATTAAGGACATGTCCTAGGGTGCACCAGCCCACAATTATATGTGCTGCACATTACACCTTCTGGGGGCATCAAGGATGTAACATCCCAAGTATGAAAATCTCCCCCCTAGATGTTTGTTTCTTGTTTTATTTTTGTTTTGCATCATGTCATCATATTCATTTGATTTTTGTTTGCATTGTGTTGCATTTGATCTCATTGTTTCCATCTGTTTTCTATTTGAATTCCAAACAAAAATTAATTTATTGTCATACTTGTTATGTTACAATGTGTCAAATAAAAACTACCAAACAAACAAACAAATTGTTCCACTAAAACTTGGAATCAAAAACTTAATTTTGGCTTAAGTGGCAATTGTTCTTTTTATACCAACATTGCTCAATTATTTTAATTGCCAAACAATAACATCAATTAAATTTATTTGGGAAAACAAAGTTGGTATTATGATGTGGTGACCAAAAACTAAACTCTATAAAATTTCCCTATGTTTTTCCCTAGCACCAACCTCTCCTTTTTCTCTCTAATTCCTTTGCAGCAAAAAAAAAATATAACAGAAAAGATTAAAGAGAAAAAGAGAGGGGGGAAAAGGGGCATTCAGCCCAATTGGGCCAGCCCAAGTGCTCCTGGCCTGGTACCCCCTCTGTTGTCGTCTTCTACCTCCGTACGGAGGCCATCTCCATCGACCACGTCACAGTACAGAGGAGAGAACGGTGATCGAGCTCCCTCCCCATCAATATAACCAGACCTCGAGCTCTCCCCCCTCCTGCCCTAATTCCTCCACCCCTCTCTTCCCTCGCGCGCCGCCTTCTTTTCCTCTCTCTCGCTGCACGCTCTCTCCTCTCTGTAGCCACCGAGACCTTCACCGCCGCCTCCCTCTCCGGCGACTCGCCGGCGCCACGGTGCCCGCCCGGCCGAGCTTGGGCCGGGAACGGAACCGTCCCGGCTCCCTCGTCCTCGCCATGCCCTCCGCTTCCCCGGAGCCCCTCCGAGCCGCCGCCGCCGTCCCCAACTCCGGCGACGACCGCCCTGCTCCTCTGTACGTCTCCTAGCAGTGAGTCGCTCCCTTCCCTCCTCGTTCGCCTCCTCCCCTCTCTGCTCGCAGCAGCCGCACCGGCCGGCCACCGCACGGCAGCACCGGCCGCAAGCACACGCCCCCACCTCGCGCAGCGGCCGCGCGGGCAGCGCGCCGCCGGGGGACGTCCCACTCGATCGTTTGTTTCCTCTGTCGCTGGAACCGGCACCGCAGATCGCAACATTCAGTTAAAATTCGTAACTGAACCATAACCACAACCCTGCTCTGTATCTTTCACAAATCGGAACACATCCCAGTGGCCAGCGCCCTGTGCGCGCACCCAAGGGGTCGCGGGTTCGACCCCCACCCCCCGCGCGTAGCCACAAACCTTTTTCAGTTTTATTTTCAGATCCAACACAGCCCCCTAAATTGCACACAAGTCCTTGTACTTTCTTTTAGGTCCCTGCAGTTTTTTTAAGTCCCTAGCTGTGGAAGAAAATGGCAGATTAACCACCAAACTTTAAAAATGCCTAACTAATTAATTACAACTCCAAATTTAATATTTTTAATATGTTTTCAATACCAAATTTAATTCTCTATATAATTAAGCCATTTGTTTTCTGTTTTGACCATTGCAAATAATTTCAAATTTCAAATTCAAACTATTCCTTTCACATTTGCTAAATTCCATAACTAATTCAATATTAATCCAAATCATACAAATAAAGTATGTTTTCCATACCATTTTGAACCACCAATTCAAATATAAATTTTGTTTCATGATTTGAATAATTAAAATTGCTTAAATACTTTAATCCTTGTTTAATTCATTTAAATTTGATAAAATCATAACTTGCTCAAATAAAATTGTTTTTGAACATGCAAAATATGTTTCCAAACCATCAAAGCATAAACTTTTCAAATGTGAATTTGAATTTATGTGTGAACAAATAAAAATTCAAACTAAATTCATGCTTGTTTTAAATTCATTTAAAACTTGTTTAATATTGTTTCAATCATAATAAATCCATCCTAACTCCTTTTTCAATATTTGAAACATGTAATCCAACTAAAATTTGGTGTTCTTTTCAAATATAAACCTTGTTATCTGTTTTGAACAATTTAACTTGGTGAAAACAACAATTGTTTATGTGACACCCTTAAGGAACCAACATTTTGTAACTTAATAAATAAATTTCTAAATTGGTAAACCCTATTTTAGATTGGTTCTATTGTTGTTATTTTGTTGTTTTCCTCATCCATGCATCATACTAATTCACCTTCATCTGTTGATTAGTTGGAAAACAAATAATCTAACCCAAAATTCATGGGCTTTTCATATGCAACTCAAAATTGCATATGTGTCCATTTAATTTGTGTTACCATGTTAGCTAGTTTATTTTGATGCAACCATTAACATGACATGCATCATCCCCATGATTGTGCACTATGCCATGATATTGATTGTCTACCCTTTCTGCATTGTCTGTTTGCTTCTTCTCGGTTAGACGACGACGTTGAGGCCGACGATCCTTACGACACCCCTTCTGAGGATCTAGCTCAGTACCAGGCTACTGGGTTTGCAGACAAGTTATCACTCACATGAACCACTTTGTTCCTTTCAACATTGGTTACCGATACTTTTCCGTTGTCTATTTCTGCTAGCCATATGTATCGTTGCTTCTGTTACGAGCCTATCACATGATACCCTGAAACCATGATATTGCCTCACCTCCAGTCCTATAACCCCGTTGTTTGAGCCCGTGTCTTACTAGCATGCTTAGGGTTGTTTCTGCTCGAGTTTGTTACCCGTTACTTTCTGTTATCATATTCTATTATGTTCTGGGCTCGATGTTTAAACAACAACCTGTTAATGCTCGGGTAATAATAATAATTTGCTGATAAGGCACCGGCAGGAGGCCCGGCGTGGTTTTGAGGCCTGCTAGTGTCGACCCTTATTAGGAAAAGGGTCTTGTCTACTGATCCATGATGAGCGTGCTCACCACATCCGGGTGGTGGTATGGAACCCCCCTCGACTTTGACCTGATCCGCAGTTTGTCCGAAGAGCCACACTTAGTTCGGGAGTTCCATTTGCGCATAAGCATGAATGGGTCGCTCCCATGGTTACTGTTGATGATGATGATGCATATAGGGCGAGGCCTGTGGTGCCGGGGGGTGTGGTTTTCACCCCTGCGCTTAGGTTAGGTCGGACTGGCCGGGACCTTATAGCTCTGTGGCTCCTAGGACAGGTTGTAGAGATGGTTCGAGTCGTGTCGAGTCCACCTGAGTTTTAGTTGGTGGCTCGAGTGTGTACGGGTACTGGAGCACACCCTGCAGGGATAAATCTTCTCGAGAAGCCGTGTTGTCCGCGGTTATGTGACGACTTGGTGAAAGTACTGGCTAACAAGTACTCAGACAACTTACACCTAACTATAATAACTTGACTAGTAATAGAATTATTGACACAATAACCTGACTCATCATTAATCCAACTGTGTGAGTTATCCTTGGGTTGCTTCCTTAGAAGGGGGTGACATTGGATGGGTTTGTTTGGATTTACTTTCAGTTGGTTACAATACTCGATCTTATCTCCTTTCTGTTAGCCGGAAGTTGTAGTATGTATCTGTAGTTGGTTAGTGCAGCCCGCTGCCGCATCTTTTATATAACCCCTTCTTCCGTTGAACCCAAGGCATCTGTGCTTGGTGTTGACGGGTTACATTTTGGTGAAGTGTGAGTCTTGCTTGCCAGTACGTTGTTGTACTGACCCCTTTGGGGCTGTGGTTTACGCAGACTACGATTCTGAGGCTCTCCATGGTGGCTACTACGTGGAGTACGACGAGACTGCAGACGAGTAGATAGCGGACCCGGGCAGGATCCGAGACTTGTGGATGGGCTTCGTCTTCTTTTATTTCCCGGCTTCTTAAGCCTTTTGGATTTGTCTGTACTCAGACCCCCTTGATTGCTTCCGCTGATGTAATGAATGTTATGTTGGGACATGTGTCCTCTGGATGATTGTATTTGCTATTCTCTGCCTTAGTGAAGGCTATTTGCAACCTTATTTCAATCTTTTGTGTCTTAGAGATGTGTTGTGGTATCATTCCGTTTAACGCTGTTGACGTACCCTGCGTGATTGATATGAAGTACGTCGACAGTAGTGCCTATGGTCTCTAGTGGATAGTTTACATCGACGATGGAATAGCAGGGCTTGTGTTGTCGCGCATAAGCGCAGGCCTACCAGGAAGCTGGGACGTGGGAGCAGTTATGCCCCATAATCCAAGCATCTGCTATCCAGTTCGGCCCGATGAGTATCCCCTAGAAACCAGGGTGCGACAAAGGACATGTCCTAGGACCTCCCATACATTTGGAATAAGTTCCTGTGTGGCCAAGTGGCTGCACCCCTTTGTTTTGGTCGGTTTGTACCCCCTTAGCCGAGTCCTACTTTGAGTTCGAGTCCAAACATTATGTCATGAGTCCAAGTCGTGTCAGGTTGGGCTGGTGCTTGCGCAAGTTCCCTTGTGGCCGCACCCCCCCTCTTATATACCTCCCACCTTCGTGTGGTGAAGGTTAGACTATGTATACATTAAACCCTAGAACTCCATTGTTGACAGCTTGAAGCATTCATCAGGAATTGTTACCTCTGCAAGTTTTGCGTGTTATCTGCTATTCCAATGGGAATCAGTTGATACAGGACCACTTGTACTCAGTGGCTGCTCGTGCAAGTGTGTGGATTTGCGAATATCCAAGGCAGTGGTTTCTGCTGCAATTGGCATCAGGAATTAGCCGGAGAGTTTGTCGAGAGACACAAGTTATCAGATCCTCGTTAGCATGTGAGTTCATTTAGAAGATCGAGAAACCCCTTATCACCGGCTCCTACTGTCTCCGCCGTTGCGACTAGGCGCAATCGACACGCTGTCGACGACTCCCTAACGTCCACCTCTTCGATCTGGGTTCACCTCATGTTGGTGCCCGTGCGCACCCTAACCCTAATCCAGGGTTGCGGTACTCGCGGCCATCTCCTCCTCTATGGCGACTCCCGGCCACTCGTGGGTGTTCAAGGGTGCTCCAGGTGTGCTGTTGTGGTTGTTGCCGTTCCTGGGTGCTGCTGTGGTTGCTGCGGAGGCGAGACGCCGCCGGGACGGCTCCCGGGTGCAACTACGGCCTCACCGCCGCCCACAACTGCGCTTCATCACCTAGCCGTGGCCACCGCGATGGTAGTCACTTGTGAGTCCTCTCTGTTCCCTCTCCCTTTCCCTCTCTTCCTCTGTTTTTCTCTCTCTCCCATTCCTCCCCGTGCTCTCCCGGGAGCAACTACGGCCTCACCGCCGCCCACAACTGCGCTTCATCACCTAGCCGTGGCCACCACGATGGTGGTCACTTGTGATTCCTCTCTTCTCCCTCTCCTTTTACCTCTCTTCCTCTGTTCTTCTCTCTCTCTCATTCCTCCCCGTGCTCTGGAACCAAGCCATCGAGCCTGCGTTCATGCCATGCTCGTTGCAATCCCTGTGATGCCTATGATTCTTATGATGTTATTGTTGCTGCTAGTGGGCAGTTGGAGAAATTTCTCCCATGTGTGGATTATCTAGGGTTGCCTAACCAGAGGATTATTATCTCTGTAACTTGTTGGATTCAGAGGGTTGCCTTCTTGTGATGTCTGTATTTTTCCTAGGGTTCTTTCCAGGTGCTTGTGCTATTATAGCCTTATTCCTGTTTGATTCATAACAGAGCACACATGTGTGTGTTTCTAAAATATAGAACTCATTGTTGGCTATGGGTGCTTGCTGGTGGGTGCTACTCTAAACCATATGGTTCATAGGATGTGCCACCAAGC
The DNA here is from genome assembly GCA_028641055.1 of Alopecurus myosuroides. Classification (NCBI taxonomy): domain Eukaryota; kingdom Viridiplantae; phylum Streptophyta; class Magnoliopsida; order Poales; family Poaceae; genus Alopecurus; species Alopecurus myosuroides. Next base: position 201,567,952 of record CM054060.1, read on the forward strand.
ACATGATGTGTTTCTGTGGATTTCTTCCAATTAAGTTGTGTTTGAGGTACCTGATCTGAGGTTTAGGTGCCCAGAAACTATTGTGGAAATGATTTGTGAGATGGGATCTTGTCATGAATTCAGTTGTTAAGTATTTGTGCTACTGGAAGCCATATGAACTGATAAGAACAAACACTTGCTTGATCTTACTGCCCTATGCATTTAGCTGATAAGAACAGATTGCTATTTGCTTGATTATTTTGTCCCAGGACAGTGATGCAAAGCCCGAGGCCCTTTCTTTATAAGAACATATGCTATCTTGATTTAATTAACTCCCTATGATGTGATTAGCATAACACTTCTATGTTGTACTGAGGGAAAACACTCCCCAATCCCCTTTACGCATAATCCAACAATTTTTTGCTTGATGGTGTATAAAGATTCACCTTAGGTGATAAGCTGGGGTTGGTGGTTTTGGGTGCTTCTGGATTGCTTGCTATCAGTCCTGCTCCTCCTCTCCAGGCTTGGCCTGGTGGAGAACTTCCAGACCTTGCTTACCTGGACCTTGTTGATACCTTGTTGGATCTCCAATATTGTTCAGTTCTACCGGTGGGATTATTTGTGGTGTATTATTAAGTGTTGATTGTTCTTGCTGGAGCTGAGTTGCTCGAGCATAAACAGGGAAAAGTGTGGGGCTGCCCTACCCCTCATAGCTGTTGTGCGATTTATCTATCTGCTGTTGTGTTGACAGCACCAAAGTGTGCCTATGAGTGTGTTGTGTGCCTACTTCCCTGCGCTGAGATCTTTTGCTTGTCCTTCAGTTGGTCTTATCCAGCCAGTTCAATTATTTGCTACTGCCACTTGTATTACCTGGGATGTGCCTATGATGCTGGTCTGAGGCTGAATTGATTTGAACAGATACTACTTAAATTTACTTAACCCCAATGATGAGCTTAGCAGTGCATTCCACTGCCTATCTAAGGGTACTAATCCCTCTCTAACCCCTCTGTTTATTTTTATGTTTGTTTTACAGGTTCAGAAGATGACAAGAAGATTGGTTTAGCTAGTAGCAACTAGTTTAGGAAATTAAATCTTATATAGATTCTTTTGTAATCAATTCTTGTAATATTCTGTTTTGGAAAACATTGTAATGACTATGTATTATTGTGATTAATCAATAAAGTTCAATATTTTATTTTTCTAATTCTTTATTTAATTAGAATTGTATAATATTTATTATATCTTAAATATTTCAATTTAAATAAGAGTAATTATAATTCCTTATCGATCAATTTGAATACAAATTCAAATTCATACATCCTTAAGTTTAAAGAGTTCAAATTGAACCCCTCAATTCAAATATCGCCTGAAGGTCATGTCGAAATTCTACCCTCTCCCTGAATCGACTCATCTCTCTAAGTCAGAGTTACGATGGAACCTCGATCACTCCAGGGTTTTAGTTTTGCGAAAAATTTATTCGGGTTTTGCAAACACATGCATGCAGATGCACAGATTAATATTTCTACCCCCCGTGAGTTCCTAAACGCTGGGACATTATAGTCTTCCCTCCTTAACAAGAACTTCATCCCGAAGTTATGACAACAATACCTAAAGAGCTTGGGGTAGTTTTGCCGCAGTTCTTCTTCCTTCTCCCAGGTAGCTTCGTGTTCAGGATGATGTTTCCACTACACTTTGCAATACTTGGTTGCTCTATTCCAGAGTCTTTTCCAATGTTCTGCCAAAATCTTCTCTGGTTCTTCCACATAGGTGAGGTCCGATTCTAACTCCAGATCCTCCTGATTAACGGAATCCTCTGGTTCCTTCAGACACTTCCGGAGTTGAGATACATGGAAAACATTATTGACTTGCTTCAATTTCTCGGGTAGCTGTAGAGTTAAAGCTACATTCCTATTCTGTGCAAGAATCTTGTAAGGTCCAATGTATCGAGGACTTAACTTTCATTTAACGCCGAACCATGTAAGCCCTTTCATCAGACTCACTATGAGATAGACCATATCTTCAATCTTAAGTTCCCATGTCCTTCTCTTTTGGTCAGCATAACTTTTCAGACGACTTTGAGCAATCTTCAAACGATCCCTAATGATATCCATGATGTTTTGTTGATCCTTGACATAGTCTGGTTCAAACTCGGACTTGCCTCTGGCTTCATACTAACATATTGGTGATCTACACTTCCGACCATAAAGTACTTCAAATGGTGCAGCCTTCAAACTGCTTTGATAACTGTTATTGTATGAGAATTCTGCTAATGGTAGATGTTCATCCCACGATCCACCAAAATCTAGCGCACATGCACGAAGCATGTCTTCTAGGATCTGATTAGTCCTTTCAGTTTGCCCTCCAGTTTCTGGATGATAAGCAGTACTAAAATCCAATTGAGAACCCAAAGCTTTATGTATTTTCTTCCAGAATTCCGATGTAAACACATACCCTCTATCTGAAATTATTATCTTAGGTACTCCATGTTTACTGACAATTTCCTTCACATATAGGTCCACCAATTTCTCTGTGTTATCCTTCTGATTGACTGCTAAGAAATGTGCACTTTTTGTCAATCTATCCACGATAATCCAAATCATATCCTTACGGGTCTTGGTCATTGGTAGACCAGTAATTGAAAGTGCATTCTCGATATCTCACTGTTTTGTGTGTTTGTTAACAACATGAAGAAGTTGCTAACCGTATGTGCTATTTTGTCAAAGGATTGGTCTTAAATCAGCACGTATACGGTGTCAAAGAAATGGTGAAGAATTCGAAGATCAAATGGAACTTTTCTGGCCTTTAACAGAGTTTCAAAGGAAAGGCCGGAAAATTCCGGGGATCCGGAATGCTTCCGGATTATTCCGGCCACTATGGGAAAAGGCTCTGTTGCAATCCAGAATATTCCGGAAGATTCCGGGAGCCGGAATTTTCCGGGGCCATTCCGGCCGCAACGGAAAAATGTTCTGTTGGCATCCGGAATATTCCGGGGGTCATTCCGGCCACAACGGAGAAATGTTCGGTTGGCATCCGGATTGCGCTGGAATATTCCGGGGGTCCGGAAAATTCCGGACCATTCCGGGCTGGTCGGAATCTGGCCCAAAAACGGCTAGTTTTCTTGGAGGCTATAAATAGAGCATCACTTCTCTCTCCAAGGGTCAGCTCTCCCCAGCATTGAAGACACCATTAATGGAGCTCACCCACTAGCAAGATCTCCCTCCTCCTCCACCCAAACTCGTTGATTCTTTGAGGATTGAAGGAGGACCACCGGATCTACATCTTCACCAACCCGTTCTTCATTTCCCCCTCTCTAGCTCGAGGGATCTTGCCTAGGGTTTCCTCTTGTGGAGAACCTAGGCATCTTGTTTCTTGTTGGTGATTCAAGAAGAGTTGGGAGCCCCCAATTAAGTTGTGGGTGTGTGCCCCAAGTTGTTTGTAAAGGATTTGATCCCCGCCTCAAAGGGGTTCTATAGTGGAAGGTGAACTAGGCCTTTGTGGCGAAGTTCATCGGAGAATAGGGTGAAGCCTTAGTGGCGTTGAGTAGGCCTTTGTGGCGAGCTCACACCCCTCCAACGATACGTACTCCCCTAAAAAGGAGGAACTCGGAAATACATCGTGTCTCCGTGTGCTTCCATCGGTTACCTCGTTCCTCCCTCTCTTTACTTACTTGTACTTGTTGCATTAATTGCTTGTCTTGTTATATAGGTAAATTCACCACTAGTTGCACTATCTAGAGAATTAACCTTCTTGTCAAGCCTAAACTTTAAGAAAAATTAAAATTGGTCGTAGCACCTATTCACCCCCCCTCTAGGTGCCCATACTTTGCTTTCAATTGGTATCAGAGCCTCGGCTCTTCTATCGGGCTTAACCGCCTAAGAGTTTAAGTATGGGAGATGAGATGGATGACGCTCCGTCCGATGGAAATGTGTCCATGAATGATCTCAATGCTTTGAGAGAATCATTGACCTCATCCATAGACACTAAATTTGAGGAGTTGTGTCAACTCATGACAACACTCCTCAAAGCCAAAGAACCGGAGGTGGTCGACTCATCCCCTCTGGAAACGGAGGGTGCCAAGAAAGGGGTTGATGGTGAACCACTTAAAACTGCTTCCGCCGAACAATCCTCTAAGAAGGGTGCGAGTGGAAAGGAATGATATCATGCCGTTGAAGGCCAATATTCTCCCGATCCTCCCATCCCTTTTCCCCATATAATTCCTAGAGGAGATCCACCTAAAATTGATGCTTACTCTTTTCGTGAATGGCAATACTATATGGAAACTCACTTGAACTCTTCTTGTATAGATCTTTGGATAATCACTCGTGACGGATACAAGCCATTTGAACCAAAGAATCTCACAAGAAGAGAGGTGGTAGATTGTCAACTCAATTACACCGCTTTATCCATCCTTCATCAAGCCGTGGGCCCCAATCACATGCCGCATCTTCAACACTTCTCCACCGCCAAACAACATGTGAAGTGGCCGCTCTAGCTATTGCATCCACTCCATCTTCGTCATCCCTCTTTGAATCCCCCAATGAAGATCTCCCTCAACGCAATGCCAAGTGCTTAATGGCTAAGGCCACGGAGGTATCATCTTCTCCTATCTATAAGACCCCTAGTGAACTAGAACATATTGCTAGTCTTAGAGAAGAAGAAGAAAGGGCCTCTTTGGACCATTTTATGTCTAACATGCAAGGGGAGACCAAGAAATACTTTGAGTATCTCATGAGGCAATTGGGAGAGGCCCAAGAGGCCCTTGAGAAGAAAGGTGAAATTGAGAGAAGGGATGCGAATGAAATTGCATCTCTCTCTATGACTCTTGAGGAAGAGCATGATGGTAGAGTTTCTCTAGAGGATGAACTTGAATCTATTGAAACAACTCATAATGAACTTGTCTCTAAAGTCATTAAGGAACGTGATCTTGATATTGCTAAATATAAAAAGGCTAAAAAGGATAAAGTCGAGTTTGGGGTTGGTCATGGTAAACTAACCGAGGAGTTTGAAAAGCTAACCAATGCTCACAAAGCTTTGGAAAGCCAACACTCATCCCTCAAAGAGTTGCATGAACAACTTCAAACTCAACTTACCTAATCTAACCATCCTAGCATTTCTACTTCTTCTTGTGATTATGCAAATATTATTGAGGAAAATGCTAGGTTGAAGGATGAGCTAGCAAGGCTCAAGGGCAAAAGCACTCTAGTCGAAAAGGTGGTGCTCGCCACCCCACAAGTGGTTGCCCCAAGCTCAAATGCGGTCATTACTAGACCACAATTGAGTGCTCCAAGGCAACAAGTGGGCAAGCAAGGTCTTGGCTATGTAGCCAAGAAAAGGAACAAGAAGAAGAAGAACAAGAAGAAGAACAAAAATGGTGCTTCGGATGGTATTGTCATTAGGGACAACACTACTCGTAGCACACCCGCACAAGCAAGCAATGTTGCCTCAAGTAGTAGTGTCATGAGGGACAACACTACTCGTAGCACCTCCGCGGGAACTAACAACCCACACCATTTCTTATATGTTGATTATTATGGTGTTGTGCAAGCTAAATATGTTGGTCCAATTGAGGGGTTCATTGACTACACTATATGGGTTCCAAAGACCATTGTTACTAACATAAAGGGACCCAACTCGGGTCCTAACTCTAGTCAATGATCTCTTGCAGGACTATGCTTCCGGTGGGACTAAATGGATTCTTGATAGTGGATGCACTAATCATATGACCGGAAGCAAAGAACTTGTGACGGAGTTGCGACCAAATGACATCCAAGCAACCGTCACCTATGGGGACTCGTCCAAGTCTAAGGTATCCGGGTTTGGCAAGGTTGTGGTGGCTCCCGATATCACTATCGTGAACGTCATGCTTGTCGAATCCCTTGGTTACAATTTACTTTCCGTCCGCTCTCTTAGTAAGATGGGTCTCTCCGTCTTCTTTGATGGTGATATTGTGGTCCTTTTGAGGAGCAAGACTCTTGACGTCGCTCACGTGGGACATGTTGAAAATGAGTTGTATGTGGTGGACTTTTCGAAGTCAACCAACACTCAAGCAATTTGTCTTTTCGGGAAGGCGGACTTGGGATGGTTATGGCATCGCCGCCTATCCCATGTCAACATGAGAAGTTTGCAAAGTCTTCACAAAAGTGGCCTTATTGTTGGACTAAAAGAAAATGTTTCCTTTGCAAAGGATCGCGTTTGTAGGTCGTGTGTTGAAGGGAAGATGCATGACATTGTGCACAAGGCCAAGACTATTATTTCATCAAAGAGGATCTTGGAGCTACTCCATGTTGATCTCTTTGGTGCCGTGCCCGAGGCAAGTCTTGGCGGCAAGAAGTATTGCTTGGTGATTGTCGATGATTATTCAAGATACACTTGGGTTTATTTCTTCAAGTGCAAAAGTGAGACCCAACAAACCATCATCGACTTCTCCAACGAAGTGCAACGTCAACACAATGTGCAAATCATGGCTATTAGGAGTGATAATGGCTCGGAGTTCAAGAACTATACATTTAATGAATTTCTTAGTGAAGAAGGCATTCGTCACCAATACTCCGCCACTTACACTCCTCAACAAAATGGTGTTGCCAAAAGGAAGAATCACACTCTCTTGGATATGGCAAGGACCATGTTGGCGGAGTACTCTTCTCCCCAATATTTATGGGCCGAGGCCATATCCACCGCATGCCACTCCTCCAACCGCCTCTACATCCGCAAAGGCTTGTGCAAGACCCCTTATGAGATCCTCACCGGCAACAAGCCCAACGTCTCCTACTTCCGAGTATTCGGTTGTAAGTGTTTCTATTTGATCAAGGGCGTTAGGTTGTCTAAATTTCAATCCAAAACTATTGAGGGTATATTTGTTGGTTACGGTGCCGAATCCCACACTTATAGAGTCTATGACAAAGCCTCACGGATTGTCATAGAATCTTGTAGTGTGGTTTTCGAGGAAAATGACGGCTCCCAAGTGGCGCAATTTCATGTTTCAAATGTAGATGTTGAAATGCCTCAAGAAGCCATAGGAAGGATGGGTGTGGGATTCTTCCGCCCCATCGAGGGACACCTTATGGCGACTCGAGAAGGACTATGCTCTACCCATGTGGAGCCCTCCTCTACATTAGAAGATCAAGCCAAGGAGCCAACTACTACACCTAACCAAGAACTTATTCAAGACCCTCCTCTCGTTGATCAAGTGACTCCGCAAGTCGTACCCACTCCTCTCACTAATGCGAGTCAAGATCAAGGCCAAGATCTATCATCCTCTTCATCCTCTTCTCAAGTTGAAGCTAGTATTGAAGATATTGTCGATAACGATGTTGATGATCAAGGCCATGATGGTCAAGATGGGGACCCAAATGATCAAGATGATCAAGTGATCCCTCCTCGCAATAATGAGGAGATCGAAGCCCGTCGCATCAAAAGGATAAGAAGAGCTTTGAAGCAAATTGATGCCCAAGACGACAAGGTCTTGGAGGATGTTCAAACTAGAAGATCCACTAGAAGGCAATTGGCTCATTTTTGTGAGCATCAAACTCATATCTCTATGGTGGAGCCTAAGAAAGTGTATGAAGCTCTTGAGGACTCCGATTGGGTTGAAGCTATGCATGATGAGCTCAATAACTTTGAGCGCAACAAAGTTTGGATATTGGTTGAGAAACCCAAGGATTGCCACAATGTTATTGGCACCAAGTGGATTTTCAAGAACAAGCAAGATGAGAATGGCATTGTCATTAGGAACAAGGCAAGATTGGTTGCTCAAGGTTACACCCAAGTTGAAGGCATTGACTTTGATGAAACCTACGCGCCCCTGGCTCGCCTTGAGTCCATCCGTATCCTCCTTGCTTATGCATCCTCACATAATTTCAAATTGCAACAAATGGATGTGAAAAGTGCTTTCTTGAATGGTCCACTAAAAGAGGAGGTATATGTCAAGCAACCTCCGGGGTTCGAGAATCTCAACTTTCCTAACCACGTTTACAAACTTGACAAGGCTCTCTATGATCTCAAACAAGAACCTCGTGCTTGGTATGAGCACCTTAGGGAGTTGTTAGATGATCGTGGTTTCGAAGTTGGGAAGATTGACCCCACTCTCTTCACCAAGAGAGTAAAGGGAGAGCTTTTCATATGCCAACTCTATGTGGACGATATCATCTTTGGCTCAACTAACCAAGCTTTCAATAATGAGTTCTCTAAGCTTATGACTGACAGGTTCGAGATGTCTATGATGGGTGAGCTTAAATTCTTCCTTGGCTTTGAGATCAAGCAATTGGCTCGTGGGACTTTCATTTCTCAAGCCAAGTATACCCAAGATACGATCAAGAGGTTTAACTTCCAAGATGCTAAGATCAAGACATCTCCTATGCAAGTCAAGTGTCATCTCTCTCGTAATCCAAAAGGGAGTAAGGATGTGGACCAAAAGCTTTATCGTTCTATGATTGGTTCTTTGCTCTATCTTTGTGCATCTAGGCCCGATATCGTTTTGAGTGTAGGTGTGTGTGCAAGGTATCAAGCGGCTCCTAAGGATTGCCATTTAATGGCGGTTCATAGGATCTTTCGTTATTTAGTTAATACCCCAAGATTTGGTTTGTGGTACCCAAAGGGGGCACAATTTTCTCTCAATGGATATACAGATTCCGATTGGGCGGGTGATCAAGACGATAGGAAGTCAACTTCCGGGGCTTGCCAATTTCTTGGTAGGTCCCTTGTAAGTTGGTCCTCGAAGAAGCAAAATTGCATCTCTCTCTCCACCGCCGAGGCCGAGTATGTTGCCGCCGCAAGTGCATTGTTATGGATGAGGCAAACTCTCAAGGAGTATGGAGTTCATTTGGATAAGGTGCCTCTTTTATGTGACAATGAAAGTTCCATCAAAATTGCATACAATCCGGTGCAACATACAAGGACCAAACACATTGAGATCCGCCACCACTTCATCCGTGATCACGTGGCAAGAGGAGACATCGCACTATCGTATGTGCCCACCAAGGACAATCTTGCGGACATTTTCACGAAGCCACTTGATGATGCAAGATTCTTATTCTTGAGGAATGAACTAAATGTGATTGATTCTAGGAGTTTGACTTGAGGATCTTGCACACACCCCTATAGATGAAACGTGTTCGAGTTTAGATGTAGGCATGGACATAGGGGGAGTGTTATCCTAACACATTGGGTTCTCCCTCCCCCCATTATGCCCATAGCAAAAATTCATTGTGATCTCTCTTTTTCTAATGTTGAATTGTGAGCTTCAATGTTGAGTATTGGCAATGCCCCCAAGATATATCTTCGCGGTTGCATACCATGAACTCTTACATGGTGGCTTAGGCCACCAACCTCTTCCTACGTGAAGAGTTGGTTCTTAGTTGAATATTTTATGGTTATGGTGTTTTCTTCTCCGAATACTACTTCTCGTTGCTATTTCGATCTTATTTGCTTCTTTTCCGAGAAGTAAGACTAGGAAACCTAACCCTTGTGTTTTTGCTCTATTTATCCTCCCTCATGTTCATCTATGCATATGCCATACTCCACACATCACACATCATTCCTTGCCTTTCAAAAACTTGCCCCTCGAAATTTTTGGAGCTGATTGTTGCTCCTGCCGGAATTTTCCGGCCATCCGGAATTTTTCGGACCATTCCGGACAGCCGGATTACCCCGGAATATTCCGGACCTCCGGAATTTTCCGGGCCATTCCGGATGGGCAGTTTTCCTCTATAAATACCCCGCACGCACGGGAGGACGTTTTTTTCCTCCACTTCTTTCTCTCCTCCCGTGCCCTAGCCGCCTCCATTCGTCGATTTCGTCCCCGTTGCCCCTAGGGAGGATTGTTGGATCCCTCCTTTGGACAAGGACATCCCCATGGACGGTATGTTGTTTGGCATCTCTTATTTTTTGTTTTGATTGGTCGATTTTGGCTCTAGATGCAATCTCACTAGGGTTTGATCTAGTTCCAAGTTCTATCAATGTGTTCATCTTGCCAATCACTACCTAGATGCCATGTTTTCTCTTGATCTAGTCTAACCACTCGATAAATCTAGACTTAGATCCAAATCATAGTTGGTGACCTTCCCACTTTTGCCAGCACGTAGATCTATTCTAGGCGCATCCTCTCTGGTATTCCTAGATGTTTGGTGTAGTTGTGAGACAAAGAATTCGAAGTTTTGGGCAGTTCCTCGAATCAAATCGAGGAGGCCGGAATTGCTCCGGAAAATTCCGGCCCAACCGGAATATTCCGGACCATTCCGGCCCAGCCGGAATAATCCGGATCTCTCCGGAATTTTCCGGATACTGCCAGGAATTCGAGTTTTTGCACTACACCAAACCTTTTGGAGTTCCTTTTGACCTGTATGGCATATGCACTTATCTTTGCTACTCCTTTATCCTCTATTTGCAGGTCCTGGAGCTCGTACTGGTCTGAAAAGGAAGCAATCTGTTTCAAGGGGTGCTCGTCCGGTCAGAGGACGGGCTGGACGTTCCTCCTCCTTTCATGAGACTCGTGAGGATGCTAACACTGAATCGGTTCCTGAGTTTGATCTGAAAGGTTGCTCCATCCCTCAGTGGAAGTATATCAAGCGGAAGAACCCTTACCGCTTCCCTGATTCCACCTGTGAGGATCCTCGGTTCTGGACAAATCTGCAGCTCAAGTGTTGGGATGAGTTCTATTCTACCCAGCAGCCTCTTACTTGTGTGCAAGCCCAAGTGGACATGGACGTCTACAATAGGTACAAAAACTCTGAGCTCCGCCATGTGCATGCCTGTTTGGAGAAGCTTGGCCTGATGCCTCTGTTTGACAACACTGAGAGTGAGTTCTGCCCGGAGTTGGTTGCTCAGTTCTACTGCACACTCCATGCTAAGGGTGATGCCACACGCTCCATGACTTGGATGTGTGGGGAGGAGAAGATCACCAGCAATTTGACTGAGTTTGCTGAGGCCTTGGGCTACACCTGGACTGCCACCTATGCTGATCACGGTTACAGAATTCATGATGCCCCTGAGTATGATATCTCGAGTCTGGATTTCTGCTATCCTCCCAATGCTAAAGGCAAGACTAAGCCTTTCAACTCCAACATGTACCCCTACTACAACTTGCTCTCCAAGATCTTCCGTGCCTCCATTGTGATCAAGACCGGTGACTTCTCCGCTATCAGGGCCTTCATGGTGAACCTCATGTTCCTCACAAGGCCTAAGAACCAAAGGAAGATTGATGTGATGGATTTCATCTACCGGGAGATTTGTCTAGGGGTCATGGAGAAGAGTAAACCCGCTTATGGCCCACTCATTCAGAAGTTCATCAATTCCAAGGTAGGGGTTGAGATCATGGAAAACTATGAGGTGATCAAGTGCAAGAAGATGGCTCCTCGGTTGATCAATGGTGATGAGATTCTGGAGTTTGCTAAAGGGAAGTCCAAGTCCCCCTCGGCCACTCCTTCTGCTTCCTCCAGTGGCATTCCTGAGCGTCCCTCTAGTGGAATTGCAAAGTTCTTCAAGTCTATGTTCAACATGTGCAAGGACACTAGGGCCATTGCCCATGAGGCGCGTGAGTTGGCCAAGGAGACTAAGCGTATTCAGAACGCCGACCGTAGGCTTGCTGGTTTTGATGTGCCTGCCGATCCCACTTCACTTGCTGCTGCCGATCTTGTCCCCATTGAGATGCCCGAGATCCATGATGATGACTTCTACTTCGGGGTCCCACCGGCAGATGTTGATGAGGAGGAGCATTCCAATGATGAAGATGACTTCGATCCTGCTGGGCTTGGAGGACGTGATGATGAGGAAGAAGGCGATGATGAGGAAGGACATGGAGAAGATGACGACATGGAGTGATCTCTTGGGGTGCTAGTCGACTCTTTGTCCCTTTTTGGCGTCTTGATGCCAAAGGGGGAGAAGGAGTCCCCCATATTAGGTTTCCACGGGTTTTGCAAGGGTTGGGGCACAAGTCTTTTGCCTTTGATTTCGATCTTATAGGCTTGTGCTCCGGTATCTTTATTTCGTTTCCTCGTTTTAAAACTTCGTTCTATGTGTGTGGAACCTAGTGACGTATTCGTGTCACCCTTCCCGTGGTTATGTTACTATTATCATGCGTACCATTATTGTCTATATCTTTCTATGCATGTTGTATGAACTTGTTTAGTCGGCTTGGTGTTTAAAACATAGGGGGAGCAAAGCCTATGAAGTGTGTGTCTCACGACACACATCGAGGAAGAACTCTGTCTATTTTTTGGACACCATTTCTTTAGTTCATATTGTTTTATCCCCGTGAAATCTTTATGTTGTCATCAAACACCAAAAAGGGGGATATTGAAAGTGCATTCTCGATATCTCACTGTTTTGTGTGTTTGTTAACAACATGAAGAAGTTGCTAACCGTATGTGCTATTTTGTCAAAGGATTGGTCTTAAATCAGCACGTATACGGTGTCAAAGAAATGGTGAAGAATTCGAAGATCAAATGGAACTTTTCTGGCCTTTAACAGAGTTTCAAAGGAAAGGCCGGATTATTCCGGCCACTATGGGAAAAGGCTCTGTTGCAATCCGGAATATTCCGGAAGATTCGGGCAGCCGGAATTTTCCGGGGCCATTCCGGCCGCAATGGAAAAATGTTCTGTTGGCATCCGGAATATTCCGGGGGTCATTCCGGCCACAACGGAGAAATGTTCGGTTGGCATCCGGATTGCGCCGGAAAATTCCGGACCATTCCGGGCTGGTCGGAATCTGGCCCAAAAACGGCTAGTTTTCTTGGAGGCTATAAATAGAGCATCACTTCTCTCTCCAAGGGTCAGCTCTCCCCAGCATTGAAGACACCATTAATGGAGCTCACCCACTAGCAAGATCTCCCTCCTCCTCCACCCAAACTCGTTGATTCTTTGAGGATTGAAGGAGGACCACCGGATCTACATCTTCACCAACCCATTCTTCATTTCCCCCTCTCTAGCTCGAGGGATCTTGCCTAGGGTTTACTCTTGTGGAGAACCTAGGCATATTGTTTCTTGTTGGTGATTCAAGAAGAGTTGGGAGCCCCCAATTAAGTTGTGGGTGTGTGCCCCAAGTTGTTTGTAAAGGATTTGATCCCCGCCTCAAAGGGGTTCTATAGTGGAAGGTGAACTAGGCCTTTGTGGCGAAGTTCATCGGAGAATAGGGTGAAGCCTTAGTGGCGTTGAGTAGGCCTTTGTGGCGAGCTCACACCCCTCCAACGAGACGTACTCCCCTAAAAAGGAGGAACTCGGAAATACATCGTGTCTCCGTGTGCTTCCATCGGTTACCTCGTTTCTCCCTCTCTTTACTTACTTGTACTTGTTGCATTAATTGCTTGTCTTGTCATATAGGTAAATTCACCACTAGTTGCACTATCTAGAGAATTTACCTTCTTGTCAAGCCTAAACTTTAAGAAAAATTAAAATTGGTCGTAGCACCTATTCACCCCCCTCTAGGTGCCCATACTTTGCTTTCAGTAATGAAATCCATACCAATCTCCTCCCACTTCCATTCGGGAATATCTAACGGTTGCAATGGTCCTGTTGGACTTTGGTGTTCTGCCTTCACTCTCTGACATGTGTGGCATTCAGATACATACTTCGCAATATCTCTCTTCATGTTGATCCACCAGAATATGTCTCTGAGATCCATGTACATCTTGGTACTCCCGGGATGAATAGAATATGGTGTTCCCGAAGTATCAAACTCTTGATCTCAGGTATGTCTGGTACACACATCCTCTTATTGAACCATAGTGAGCCATACTCACCTAAATGGAATACTGAGGGTTTACCTTCCTCAATTCTCTGAATCTCTTCCTTTATGAAAGGATCTTCGTCTTGTCGGTGAAATATCTCATTCCTGAGATCACTTTTTCTTTCTTCCACAACCTTCATAGTATACAAACCTCCCAAAGATTGTACCTCAAGTATCTCTATTTCAGCTTGTTCTAGTGCCCTCTTGAACTCTTTGGGCAATTCACATTGAGTCGGTTGACTATCAGTGCTCTTCCGGCTTAAAGCACTAGCTACAACATTGGCTTTTACTGGTGTAATTTATGGTAAGATCATAGTCTTTGATCAACTCTAACCATCTTCTTTCTCTCATATTCAATTCTTTCTGAGTAAAGAAATATTTGAGACTTTTGTGGTCTGTGTAAAACTCACACTTTGCTCCATAGAGGAATGACCGCCACCTCTTCAAGGCAAAAACTAATGCTGCCAACTCAAGATCATAAGTTGGGTAATTGAATTCATGAGGTTTGAGTTGTCTCGAACCATAAGCTATTACCTTCTTGTATTGCATGAGTACACAACCCAATCCATTCTTGGATGCATCACAATATACTATGTAATCCTTTCCTGGTTCAGGTACTGCCAAGATTGGTGTTGTTATCAATCATATCTTCAACTCCAGGAAACTAGCTTCACACTTGTCTGTCCATACAAAAGGAGTATTTTTCCTTAACAAATTAGTCATTGGCCCTACTATCTTGGAAAATCATTCGATGAATCTTCTATAGTACCCGCCATTCCAAGAAATCCACGAACTTCCTTGACATTGGTTGATGCCTTCCAATCGAGAACTAATTGTACTTTGTCCGGATTCATGTGATACCTTCCTTACTGATGACATGTCCAAGGAATTCCACTTGATCCAACCAAAACTCGCACTTACTGAATTTAGCATACAACTGATGTTCCCTCAGAACTTGTAATGATATCCTTAAATGCTTAGCATGGTCTTCTTTGTTCTTCGAATATATCAGAATATCATCGATGAACACAAGCACAAACTTGTCCAGATATGGCATGAAGATCTTGTTCATCAAGTTCATGAAAATAGCCGGTGCATTGGTCAGTCCAAAAGGAACAACCAAATACGCATGATGTCCATACCTTGAGACAAATGTTGTCTTGGGTACATCTTCTGGTTTGATTTTAATCTGGTGGTATCCCGATCTGAGATCAATCTTGGAGAACACTCAAGCCCCGTGGACTTGATCAAACAAATCTTGAATTCTTGGTAATGGATACTTGTTTTCGATGGTGACATTATTCAGATTTCTGAAATCACCACACATTCTTCTACCTCCATCTCTCTAATCCACGAATATAACCGGTGATCCCCATGGTGATACACTTTCTCCGATGAATCCCTTACTTTCCAGTTCATCTAATTGTTCCTTGAGTTCCTTTAATTCTTTAGGACCCATCTTGTATGGTGCAGCAATAGGTGATGTACCTAGTATCAAGTCAATGGTAAACTCTATCTCCCTATCCGGTGCCCGGTAACTCTATTGGGAATACATCTGGAAACTCATTAACCACTAGTATATCTTCTAACTTAGCTTCATTGAGTGAGTTGAGTAGAAGTTTAGCATCTATGTGGGTATGCTTATCAGCTTGGTAGGTAACTCTCCCTCCTCCAGGCCTCTTGAGAATAACTGTTTTCTCTTCACAGTCAATTAAAGCTCCATTTTCGGACATCCAACCCATTCCCAGAACAACGTCAATATTCTTCAACGGAATAACAAAAAGATCCGCGTAGTATGTGCAATCACAGATCGTAATGACCTGTTCTAGCCTCACATGCGTAACTATAAGCGCACCTCCTGCCGTCATAACGGTAAGAGGATATTCTAACCGCGAACATCGTACCCCATACTTATCCACAAAATGACTGGATATGAAAGATGTGGTGACACCGGTATCAAATAAAACTTTGCCATATTGGGTAAGATGACTGAGCGTACCTAGTACATCGGTGTCTGAGTTGTCAGCCTCCTCCAGAGATGTACAATTCTGTTTTCCGAATGGTTTTGCTCGCTTTCCATTATTATTCTTCGCGTTGCTGCCACCTCCAGCTGAGAATCCACCTGCTCCTCCGGGCCTAACTCCACCTCGGTTGAATCCACCTCCGGCTGTCTTGTAAGGACACTCAGGCTTGATATGTCCCTCCTTTCCACACCCAAAGCATACAATCCTTGGCTTATTGCATTCACTTTTAATGTGTCCAGGAAGCCCACAACCATGACAGATTATATGATTCCTTAGGTTGAACGGTCCACGATTTATCGGGGCTCCTCCCGACTTTATCCTTGGCTTGATGAGATTTGATGTAGGTCGACTTGGCTGAAACCTCTTAGGCTTAAACTTGGCCTTCTTCTGTCGATTCTGCTGAACCAGCTTGTAGTCATTCTCCCAGGTAACTGCAGAGTTCATTAACTCCTAGAAGTTAGATGGCTTGGACGTCCTCAACTGCATAGCAGCATAAGGATCCAATCCTCTCAAGAATCTCTTTATCCTCTTCTTATCAGTGTCCACTTCGTCAGCAGCATAACGAGAGAGTCTGCTGAACTCATTAACATACCAGATCATGTGATGTGTCCCTTGCTGGAGATCCTCGAACTCCCTTCTCTTCTACTCCATGACACTATCAGGAACATGGTACCCCCTGAATTTTTTCTTTGAATTCCACCCATGTGAACACCTTCTCTGGTGGCTTCAGGATCATTTGATTATCCCACCATGCTGCTGGCTGGTCTATTTAGAAGATGTGCGGCAAAAATTGAAAGAATCGAGATGCTCCTAACATGTGCCCACCAGCAGTCCGCTTACGTGGAACAGAAATTTGGGTACTTGGTAAGAGCATAGCTTTGTGATCCTTGCGGTAATGGAAATAAATCCTACGAGACCTCAGTTTGGATGTTTTCTTGGACCTCTTTTACATCATGACACGTCACACGTGGCAAAGAACCTAGGTATTCATAGGTAGTTAAGCCATGAATCTATTGCAGTAACCACCTCAGTAGGAAACATGCCGTCAATACAAGCATAGAAACTTTTGTGTTAAATGGTGATTAAATGTCTCCCTCTGTCCATTTCTTCCAGGCCTTTGATTTTTATCTGATTTTTTTCCCTTCATAATGAAACATAGGTTGGAATTGTTGAGTCTAATGTAGGCAGTGATGATCATGGCAGAATCTAATTTCAAGAAATCTTCTCCTCTAGCTTCTTTTGATTTTCAAATATATTTTGCTCAAAAGTGTGTAACTAACTTTATTTTGCTAGGAGATGCCTTGTATGATATGAAGCAAAAACTGAATGTTACTGGCACTCAGCTTTCAGACTAAAACCAAAATCAAGTTAACCCTTGCACATGGAATTCTGTGATTTGTGATATTAACAATAATGTTGTTACGGTGTAAGTTGGAGCCTCGGCACCTTGTCGTGTTTTTTTTTGTTTTTCAATTTGTTGTTTAAGAGCTGATGTTTCCCTCCTCCTTCTTGCCCCGATTGTCTTGGTTCTGTGATGATAATTTTCAATAGAACATTGGCTGCACGAGGATTCACTGGAGTTTTGTGACCAAGAATTGGAGAACTTGAGCATTTAACTGTCCCGTAAGTTCATTATATTAATATATCACTAGCCTTATATTCATGCATTTGAGAAACCTTGACTAACTAAAAATAAATTCATCTATGGAGACTTGTTGCTTCTAGTTTCTCCTACATTTCCATGTAGATAGAGTTCTCGGAGTTTTTCTGCATACCTGTGGTAGAACTGATTTTTAGTGTAAGCGGGATCAGATTGGTTTAATCAAGCCTTAACGAACACGTTACACATCGTAGCAATTTTACACCTATTGCATTTTCTAAGGAGCACATGCGTTGAATTCAAGTGTGCATGTGCTATGTCCTGCATGAACTGATGCTCAAGTGAGTTCTGGTTCTCCTGGCACTTTATTCCAACTGTTATGAAACCCTTAGTGTGTGATCTTGTAGGTCATTGGCCGGTAACAGGATTACCAGTGGCATACCACAGCAGTTTGGTAATCTTTCTAGTTTGACAAGCTTAGATTTAGAAGGCAACCTTTTGGGTGGAGAAATTCCAGCTTCTCTTGGTCAGCTTCCTAAGCTCCAGCTGTTGTAAGTATATTAGAACCATTGTTCCCTTCTGGTTTATGAACAAAATTGCATTGATTTATCCATTTCATGTTTTATTCCGTTTCACCTTTTAACCAGGACACTGAGCGAAAATAATTTCAATGGGCCAATACCTGAGAGCCTAGGAAAAATCTCAAGCTTGACTGACATGTAAGTGTCCTTTGCTAAGTGCGGCTTGTTTTTGAACTTCTGGCCCGTTCATCTACTACAACTTTCTTGTGATGGCAGTCGGCTGGCGTACAATAATTTGTGTGGACAGATACCTGACCATCTGTTTCAAGTAGCACGTTACAAGTATGTCAAGATTGTTCTAATATTTCTTTTGATCCAAGGTGTTTTAATTTGAGTGACTGATAAGCAATTATTTTTCATGGACAACTTTTCAGGTAATCAGTTAAACTGTGGAACCAACTTACCGCTCCCCTGTGCATCCAAGATATCCTATCCGAGTAAGTTGTGTCTCATTGGTCTACTTATAGATTGACTCATGCAGATGAGTATATTATTGAACAGATGCACTAGCTAGTTATCCCAAAAGTCCGAACTGATGAAAAGGGCTAGGATTTATATTTTAACACTCCCCCTCACGTCTAGGCTGGACAAACAGGAAGACCTTAGACGTGGGATAGATGGGAGGGCGCTACTATTTTGATATTAAATAGGGCGTTATCCGGGGCTTGAACTTGGGACCACCTCACTCTGATACCATATTGAACATATGCACTAGCAAGTTATCCCAAAAGTCCGAACTAATGGAAAGGGCTAGGCTTTATATTTTAACATATATATGAATGCTCAAGTAGATCTCCTCTTACATATTGGGGACGCTATATATTCTACACTCTTCTTTTACAGGTGGCTCCCACAGATCAAAAGTTGGGATTATACTTGGTATAGTTGGAGGACTAATAGGACTTTTGGTTGTAGTTGCTCTTTTCCTTTTCTGTAAGGGAAGGAAGAAAAGACATCTACGCGAAGTTTTTGTCGATGTTCCAGGTAATATATCCATGCCTCTTTTTTTTATGTACGGTTCTTATTGTTAATCCCATAGTTCATTGTCTTGCTAATGGAATAATGGATTCTGATAGAACATACCATCAACGTTTACCCCGTAATAGGTAAAATTGCAAACCTACAAAAGGAAAATGTACACTAACGCATGAACTCAGGTTGATAATTAATACATATCAACACATGTGTTTAATCTATTGAAATCCTAGTGATTTCCTTGTTAAACAAGTGAGGCTATCCTCAGTCGTACATTCGGTTAATCATTATTTGCTGAGCTCTGCATGAGGTATGTATGTGTTGAACTAAGTGTTTTATCATTTTTTGATCCCCATGCGAGGATGATCGACGAATTGCATTTGGCCAGCTCAAAAGATTTGCCTGGCGGGAACTGCAAATCGCAACTGATAATTTTAGTGAAAAAAATGTTCTTGGACAGGGAGGTTTTGGTAAAGTGTACAAAGGAGTTCTTCCAGATGGAACAAAGATTGCTGTAAAACGGTTGACTGATCATGAAAGGCCTAGTGGGGAGGATGCCTTCTTGCGTGAGGTGGAGCTAATTAGTGTTGCAGTTCACCGAAATCTGTTAAGGTTGATTGGCTTCTGCACGACACAAACAGAACGCCTTCTGGTGTATCCATACATGCAGAATTTGAGTGTTGCCAACCGCAGAGGAGGTATTATTTTCAATTTTATGCATCATGTACTCTTACATTACATATTGATCTTAATGCATTTGTCTGCTGCACACATAGCAATCACTTCGCTGCTGCAACTTAATACCAAGGGATTTGCTGGATAGATTTCTTGAGGTGGATATTTAGATATAGATGCATGATGGATAGCGGTCCATATACCTTGATGTGATACCTACAATGTTAGAACCCGTGAACTTTATCTCGTCATAATAGTATTGTGACGTTCATGATTTGTCAATTGCCAGCTGTAATTTGTTCACCCAGCATGTTTGTTTTCTTTTGAGAGACACCACTAGTGAACCTATGGCCCCTGGTCCTATTTTCCTCATATTGCAAACCTTCTTTTTAGAACTTTCATAATTGTTTCCTGGTTGTCATGTTTTTTACTTTTATTGTTTCCAAGACTCTATACGTTTAATTCTCCTATTTTCAGCAAGACCGTAAGATTGACAAACTTCCAAAAAGTTGGGGAAAGAGAGAGATTGTGTTTGCGTGCAGGTTCCACGCTCCCGTCAACACCGGTGTTTTCTGGTGCCGTTGATAAAGCAACCTTATTCAAGACTACAAAGTCCTACTGGTTCGATAAATATGGTTCTTCACTAGGGGAAAACTTACTCTAGACTGCATCATGCCTTCCGCTTGGGGTTTCCCAACGAGCGTGTGATCATATCACATCAAATATGTACCACATTTTCCTTCTTAGGTAATAATGTAATGACTCCGAAATTTAATTTAAACCGGGGCAAGTTCCCCTATTGTAATTGAAAAAACATCGCCATCAGATCATCTTTAATAACATTCCGAAATGTTCGATAGAATTCAGCCGAAAACTCATCTGGTCTCGGAGATTTTTTATTTTCCAATTGAGAAAGCGAAATCGGCAGTGTCGGAGATATGCCGAATTAGGATGTTATCCGGCATTGGCCAAAAGCCGGCCTGCTAGGGTGGCCCGTTGGTGGTGAAGCAGAAGGCTTCTCCGGGCGGCCTAGAAGGCGGACGCGCAGAAAGCTGGATTCTAGAAGACCCGGACGACGGCCCACTCCGTCGGCTTGGAGAAGAAGACAGATTCCTTTACTTCCAAGATTAGAGATAGAATCCTAATATGAATAATTCCTTTTATCTAAGCCCTATTCAGGCTCTCTATATAAAGCAGGACGGGAGCAGCCTTAGGGTCAGGATGAGATACATCCATATTCACGCGTTGTACTTTGTATAATTCATACTTTAGCCCTGATATGTGAGATTGCAGAAGTAGGACTCCGCCTTAGTCGCGACGTACCGAACCTGGTAAACCGAGTCTTCCGCCATCGGCTACTTCCCTGCGTACTACGCCCCTGTTCTACCTCCGGCTTATGGCACCCCTTGCCATGAACCTTACTACGAACACTCGACAGTTGGCGCCCACTATGGGGCCAGCGGTGTCCGGGGTTACGATCCGAGCAGGAATAATTAGCGAAATTGGTGACATGATCACTATCAGGAGTCTCGAGTTCGATGAATACGATGCACGCATAATCGACAACAACTCCTATATGCCGGCAAAAAATCACCTGGTGAGTGCTTACATTATTCCTATTGGTTCTGCTAACATATTCGTAGGTTTAACGGCGGAAGCACTGGGGTTACGTGGTGGAATCAAATTTATCCCACCCTCCCTATGCCTAGTCAAGGACGGCTTTGGCGCCGGACTTGGAAAAGATATATCATGCTCTTACGTTGGGGCAGATCAGGAGCTTTTAACTGCATATCGCCAAAGTGTGATTGGATTCCTTCCTTCTCAGAAGATGTTGGCATCCAGACTATACTTTGTTGGCATGGTGCAAGCCGATCCCGACGAGAAATCGGAAGAACCAGAACCCGCTGAAAAGGTGGAAGACTCGATACAAGTCAACCAGACAGAAAACTCGAAAGCTGAATCTATTCTAGCAACGAAGCTAAACTGGATTCAGAAGCCGGATCTGACTCAGATTCTGACGATGATGGATGAGCCTTTGAGCATAGAGTCAAATCTATGAAAGGCCGCCTTCATGAAGTCCTAATGGCTAAACCCACTCAAAAGGACGATACCGAGGAAAATCCGGAAAAAGAGCCAACAAACCCTCTTGAGAACCCTAACGTATTCTTAGAGGATGAGGAAGATCTCGAATCTCCGGAAGTAAAAGAGATAACAGAAGACGAGGTTCCTAAAAAACCTCCATCGTTGAAGAAAAATAAAAAAAGTCTATGAAAAAGGCATCCGCCAAAGCCTAGAAACAGAAGGTGGAAAGATTAACTGAAATAGCAAACCTAAGTCTGGAACCTGGTGGCAACAGTGGCGTAAAGGCAGATGAGATGAAAAAGCAGAAAATCAAAGAAGCTCCCGCTCGAGAGCCGTCAGCGCAAACAAAGTACATCTGCTCAAAACCCTGGTCTCGAAGCACGAAAAACCAGAAATTCTTGAAGCAAGAAGGTAAGCACTTATACGGCAGCAGCAGCAGCTACACCGATCTCGGGAAAATCTCATACAAGTTCAAGCAGCAATCCTGGCGCAGTGAGAAGAAATTAAAGAGTATGCTCTCTCTCTCTCTCTCTCTCTCTCTCTCTCTCTCTCTCTCTCGTGTTCATGATCTCATGAGATTCCTTAAATGATTGAGATCCCTCAGCTATAATTTGTGTTTTATTTGTTGGGATCCGATGAATTGTATATTATGATCAATCACTTAGTGCTCTAACTTGTTATGTTCATTGCTTGTCACTTAGGGCCTGAGTGGCATGATTTTAAATCTAAACTCTCTATGTTTGCATGTATATAATTTTTGTTCTAGATCCTGTCTACAAGTTATATGCACTTGTTACTTGTTCGGAACCGGCAACCCCAAAGGTGATAGCATGGGGGTATCAATGGGATGGCTTGTTCCTCAAGGATTACGGATGTCTCCGCACGCTTCTATTCTTGTAGAAAGTGTTGGGCCTCCAAGTGCAGAGGTTTGTAGAACCGCAGCAAGTTTCCCTTCAGTGGATCACCCAAGGTTTATCAAACTTAGGGAGGTAGAGGTCAAAGGTATCCCTCTCAAGCAACCCTGCAATTACGATACAAGAAGTCTCTTGTGTCCCCAACACACCTAATACAATTGTCAGTTGTATAGGTGCATGATACGTCATAAACGTATCCTTAATATCTGATGTTCCATGTTGTTTTTCATGTTGTTTCCTACATGTTCTCTATACACTTTATGTCATTTTTATCAATTTTCTGGACTAACCTATTGACAAGATACCACAAACCCAGTTCCCCGTTTTCTGTTGTTTTAATTTCAGAAAAGTTATTCTGGAAATATTCTTGGAATTGGAAAATTCGAAGTTCAGAGGTCCTAGAATTCCCAAAGGTTCCACGGAGTCCCGAAGAGGCCCAGAGGGGGGTCACAGGGGGGGCCACACCATAGGGAGGCACGCCCCCGGCCGCGCCATAGGGTGGTGTGCCCCCCCAGGCCTCCACCGCCTTTTCCCTTTCGCCTATTTATACCCTCCGATGTGTCAACCCTAAAAATATACCACTTCGTCCCTTGAAACACCCGAGGCCGCAATCATCGTCATCCCGAGACCGGGAGGATTCTGGAGCTCTCCCCGGCACCCTGTCGGGAGGGGAATTCATCACCGGAGGGGTCTACACCACCATGCCCTCCTCCAAAGTGATGCGTGAGTAGTTCATCCTGGACTAC
Organism: Alopecurus myosuroides; assembly: GCA_028641055.1. Classification (NCBI taxonomy): domain Eukaryota; kingdom Viridiplantae; phylum Streptophyta; class Magnoliopsida; order Poales; family Poaceae; genus Alopecurus; species Alopecurus myosuroides. Next base: position 201,591,245 of record CM054060.1, read on the forward strand.
GGCTCCATAGCAGTAGCTAGACGATTGTCTTCTCGACTTTGTACCTCATGTTTAGATCTCGTGAGCCGCCCTACATGATCGAGATCATCTTTATGTAATGTTATATGTTGTGTTTGTTGGGACCTGATGAATGTTGAATGCAATGTCTTCTGATTATCAATCTATCATGTTATTTATGATCTTGCATGCTCTCCGTTATTAGTAGATGCTAGTAACTCCAAGAGGGAGTATTTATGCTCGATAGTGGGATCATGCCTCCTTTGCATCTGTGCTCGAGTGACAGATGGAGGATGTGATGTTGCCATTAGGGAGAAAACAACAGTGTTTACCTAGTTTACATTGTTTACATTACACACTTTGCTTACTGCGATAATCTGTTGCTTGCAACTTAATACCCAATGTTTATTCGGATGATATTCGAAGGGTGGATTATTAGACATAGATGCAGTTGGATGACAGTCTATGTATTTTGTTGTAATGCCCACATGAATCACATAGTAATATTTATGTCTTGCATATGCACTACGGTGCAGCCTTCATTTGTTTCAATTTCCCAGCTGTAATTTGTTCACGACACATGTTATTTATCTTTCACGGAGAGACACCGATAGTGAACTGTGGACCCCAGTCCTTTTTCTCATACTGATAATACACACACACTTCTTCCACACTGCTTTCATACTATTACTACTGCTTTCATACTGTTCTCCTACTGTTTCCATACCATACATTTAACCTCTTTGTGTTCAATAAAACCGGGGAGATTGAAAAGCTCACTGCTTCATTGGGGCAAAGTGGTTTGATTGTGTTGTGTAGGTTCCACGTTGCCGTTGAACCGGTAGTGCGCCCTGCCATCTCACATGCATCAACCTTCTGAAATTACTCCTTCCTCCTACTGGTCGATTCAACCTTGATTCCTTTCTGAGGGAAACTTGCTGATGCACTCTTCATACCTTCCTCTTGGGGTCTCCCAACGAACGTGTGTTCACACGCATCAGTGCACTAGTTCGGCGAAGAGATAGTGAAATACAAGTAATACGAATGATTATAAGTGACAATAGCAATCTGAAATAAAAAAATGGCAGCAAGCAAACATGTAGCAGAACTGATTGTAAATGGTGTTTGAATGCTTAGAAACAAGACGTAGGGATCCTACTTTCACTAGTGGACACTCTCAACAATGATAACATAATTGAATGCATAAATATCTCTCTTCACTATGCTACTCTGAACCACTCTCCGGTCAGGTAACAAACACCAATTCATTGCGTAGGGATACAAAGCACACCTTAAAGTCGCATTCCCATGACTAGTTAACCCCACACTATCAACTTGAGCACCCTAGAAGGAACTAGAGAAACACCACAATTTCATAGGGTCATCCAACACAAGATATAAATATCATGCTAAACCACATGGTGCACACACTGTCACCATTACACCATTATCAAAGTGTCTATGTTGATCTCATCACAAAACCACTTGAGTAGCATAACATATGAAGAGTAACATCTACTTATTCAACTAGATTACAAAGCTCACGATCACATAAAGATCACACCATGGGGGAGAGAGATGAAACACATAGCTACCGGTAGAGCCCTCAGCCCCGGGGGAGAACTACCCCCCCTCATCATGGGAGACAACAACGTCGATGAATATGGCGGTGGAGTCAATGGAGATGGCTCCGGGGGCAATTCGCCGTCCCGGCAGGGTGCCGGAACAGAGATTTTGTCTCCCGAAACTTGTCAGCGGCGGCAGCGGCGGAGCTACGGAAATTTTCGTGGAAGAGGGCCGATATCTTTAGGGTTTATGCATCGGGGGCATATATAGGCGAAAGGGCGATGGCGGTGGGCGCCCGAGGGGCCCACACCACCCCCCGATGCGGTCAGGGGGAGTCTGCGCGAAGGCATGGTGTGGGGGCTCCAGGGCCCCCCTCCGGGTCTCCTTTGGACTTCCTTGACCCTCCGGGAATTCTAAGACTTCTTGCTTTTGAATCGTTCAATTCCGAGAATATTTCCAGAACAACTTTTCTGAAACTAAAAACAACAGAAAACAGGAACTGGCTATGTGGCGTCTTGTCAATAGGTTAGTCCCAAAAAATCCATAAAAATGACATAAAGATTATAAGAAACATGTAGCATATAGTATGAAAACAACATGGAACATCATAAATTATGGATAAGCTTATGACGTATCAACATCCCCAAGCTTAGTTCCTACCCTTCCTCGAGTAGGTAAACGATAAAAACACATAATTTCTGAGGTGACATGCTACCAACATAAATTTGATAATATAAATTGTAAAAGCATAAGTATACCTGAGATCATAGAGATTTAACACAAGCATGATAAATATAATTAACAATAAATCATAGCAATCACCTTGCATCATGAGAAGTAACACAAAAAAAAGATCATGAATAATAATGCACTCGAAAGCTATATGTTTATTTCAAGCATAGAGATAACATAGCAAAGTGATATTTCGCTTGTCCTTAAGAGTGGGGAAAAACATAAATTCAAGGACACCTTCAAAGTTCATGAGGAAGACAGAACAAATAATTTGAGAACAAACAATAACACATCATGAATCAATTAATAATGTTTCTGGGACAAATGCACATTAAACTCAGAATGGAAACCATGCTCTCTTAACTATGCATAAAGTTAGAAGATGGAGACTCAACATAAAAGTAAAAGAAAGGCCCTTCGCAGAGGGAAGCAGGGATCACTCATGTGCTAGACCTTTTATTTTGTCAAACAGAGGCATTGAAAATATTTTTAAGAGATGTGTATGCTTATGTCAACAAATAGTAAATAGAAAACACAGTACGTCACAAGACAACTAGACTTCATAAGAGCGGCTCCCATAGAAGGACGCATCTGGGTAGAAGGTCATCCCTCTTTCTCTTTTGTTTACGCAATTTGATGAGGTGTTGACCTCTTAGTTTGGCCCGATCTTCACGAATCTACGAAGAACGACAAGAACGAGTGAAGAACGCGAAGAACACGAGAGGGGGACTTGAGGGGGAATCATGGGCAAACGCGAGGAAACACAAAGGGGGATAAATAGCGAGAACCAAAAGATCCCAAACCTCCCGTCAACTAAACCCCGAGGGCCGCCTACGGAACGATCGATCCAACTGAACTCACCTTGATTGAAACCGATTTACACCCGTGGCCGGTCCACCACGCCAATAGAACCTCAAGGATTTACGAGAGGCAGATTGGCAACTCTTAACAGACTCCATGATGGCAAAGGATAAGTAGGTGTGGTGAATCTTGATACGGTCCTAGATACACATCATAGGAGTAGCCTCGTAAAAGGAGTCACCTCACAAGAGGGATACAAGGGCAAAGCCCGAAGTTCTCAAATCATCCCTAAATCCTAGATCTAGCCACCGGGGTCCCTTATATAGCCTAGGGGGTAGGTGGGATGAAAACAGACTTTTTCCTCTTGTTTTCGGGCAACCACAGGGAGGACGGACTGGGGGGCCGGCCTGTGAGGCCGGGGTGGGGCTGGGCGCCCAGCCTGGGGACCAGCCGGCCTGGGGCCGAGGTGGGGGACCGGAGCCTTCGGGATGGTGGCCGGCCTGGCTCCCAGGTGCAGCCGGCCTAAGGCCGGGGTGGAAGAGGGGGATTTCGGCCTCTTCTGTGGGGTGGCCGGCCTGAGGGAGGGGAGGCCGGCCTGGCCGGGGGTTGAGGCCGGGGACCCCGTTTCCCTCTGTTCTTCCTCCTCGGAGCTCCGATCTTGATGCCGTCTTCTCCCACTTTCTTCCTAGCTTCTCGGGCACCGTCTTGGACATGATCTTGAGCATCGGGTGCACCGTCTTGGGCTCCATGGTTTTATCCAACCTTGACGTGTATCTGTAACATCCCTGATTTTTGGAAAGTGTAAAAATCACAAAAATTTATAACTTTTTGTTTTGATGTTATGCAAGTCACCAAAAAACCAAATGAGATGCAAGAAATAAAATAAAACAAGTAAATACTTTGATAAAACAATGTTTTCATTTGAGAAAACAACATTTTTCATTTGAGAAAATCTCTCTGTTCTTACTCACCCCCAATTCAAAATTTATTAATTTGTTCTCTATTTTGTTTATGTTAATAAGTTACTTTTAGTGTTATGCTCACATGTTGAAAATATAAAATATTTTAAAGGAACTAGAAAACAATAATTGAACCATAGAAACATTAAGGAAATTACTGAAACATTTTTCTATTTCCTATCCTTCTATTAAGTTACTAATATATTTTCTTCATATTTTAAAATTGTAAAGATATAAAACAAGTTGAAGGGGTTTTGGAAAATAGCATTGGATCATTGTAAAGCTATTGAAATTTTTTCAAACTCATTTTCTATTTTACTTGTCATTTTTTTCCATTTAATTGGAATAATAAGGCAATTATAAATTCAATGGAAATTGAAAATTGAAAAATACAAAATGATGAAAACCCCAAACATTTGGTTCTGTTAGAAAGGTATTGATATTTTGTGAATTTAGAATTTGGCTTGATGCTAATTGGATTTTTATAACAGAAGTTATTTAGAAAAGGAGGAAAACAGGTTAAAAAAACAAAACAGAACAAAAAGAAAACGCAGAAAAGGAAGAAAGAGAGAAAAGAGCCTAACCGGCCCGGCCCATCTCCCCGTTCCCTCTATTTTCCGCGTGCGCGCAGCAGGCAAAAGCCCAGTAGCAGCTCAATGCAGCCCACCTCCCGCGCTCTCCTCACTCTCTGCCGTGTGGAGCCCACAAGAAAACGTCACAGGTGACGTCATCGTCGTCTTCAAGACGAAGAAACGGCAATGGCCGTTACGCCCCTGTGATTCCGCCCGTTGATTGCTGCGATTAAGGCCATTAACCCTCTCATCGAGCACAGACATTAAAACCCCCCTCTGCCCTCTCCTTTTGCCCTGATTTATCCACCAGATTCGTGCCCGCAGTCTTCCGGAATCCCTCGCCGGAGATAGGCACGGCCGCCGTCGTCCTTCACCGAATTCCGACACGGTGAGGCCCCTTCCCTTATCCTCTCTCGCGCACACATCCTGAGCAATTTCCTCGATTTTTCCCGCACAGAAACTGCCGCGCCATCCACTTCGAGCTCGCCGGCGATCCGATCGTCTTCATCTGCACCGCGCCAGCATTCCAGGAAACGGTAGACGACTCCATCGTCTTCACCGCGTTCTCGAGTCGTATTGCACCTCCTCGTCACCTCCCCAGGGTCAGGGAGCCACCGCAGCGTCGTCACCGGCAAACATCTGCGTCGCCGGCAACCACGCCACCATTTTCCGGCGACCACTCCAGCGCAAGGTAACCCTAGCCTTCCCCAGCCCTTGGATCTGAATCGAGTGGCTCACGACAAATCACTTATTTGAACCGGTATGGGCCAGTAGGAAAGCGCCAAGTCAGCACGTCCAGCGCAGCCATTAGAAGGCAGCCACGTGGCCCAGATATTTTCCGCAATTAAAATTAATTGGTAACTTTTGCAGAAAAGTCCCTGCAACTTAGATATATCATATCTTTTGATCCATAAGCCCAAATTAAGCAAACTTGGACTTTTTGAAATCATCACAACCTGTAGAAACTTTTGATACTGGCCAAATTTAAAATTGACCATTTAAAATTTGTTCAAGTTCAAATATGCTTGTTTGATAAATTTTGGCATAATTCAAATTCTATAAATCCAAAAATTGCAAATAAAATATATTTGGAAACCTTAAGATGTGTATCTTCATACTCTCTGTTATAAAATAATTTTTTGATCAAGTTAAATTGAAATTTAGAATTAAGTTGTCTAATTGAGTATTTTTGACATAGAATTATTTCTATAAATAATTAGAAATTGTTTTCTTAGGCAAAGTTGATCCTTTTGGTAACCTTGAACCAGATACATCCTTGACCAACCATTTTGGACACCCTTGTACCATGACCATGTAAATTTTAGCCAAACCCCTATCATAGTAGTCCATCTAGTTATTATGTCTTAGATTTTGTTTTTATTCTTTCTGCCATTGTTTGTTGTGGCCATTTTTGGAGCCAAGACCAAGTACCTAGTATGTCAACCATATAAAAGAACAAGTAGTGAACCTAAAACATTAGTACCATAGTTTCTATCTACTTTCCCACTCTCCATTCTTCTTCAAGAAAATTTATCAAGTTAGCCAAATGGATATCAAGACTCAAGTACAAGAAGGAATTTCATTATCAACTTGGTGGAAACATGAAGAGCTACAAGGAAGATCCATGAAGAAGTTTTGAAGAAAATACTTGGACTCCACAACTAGAAGAAACTCAAGGAAGTACAAGTGTGAAGAAATCCAAAAGAAAACATCTCCCTCTCTCTTTCTATCTTTCTTCTTATTTTCCTTCTATTTTGACTTAGTGGTATTTGTGCCCATCCCATACCCAAACCAAATGGTGAAGTGAAAGCCATGAAGAAATCCATCAAGATCAAGATAAGAATCCATCCAAGGAAAATACTACAATAGAAGCATGAAGATGATCTTCAACAAGACAAGCATGTGAAGACTTGGAGTCATCCACACAAGTTGAAGAATAACAAGTTGTTTTTGTCCAACCCTTGACCCAAATGGAAAATCCCAATAATTTGTTATCTCCATTGATATGAAGTTAGTTTAACCCAGACCTACCTTAACCCAAAATGGAAAGACCAAACTTAGATCACTCAAATGTCTTGATGAAAATGACTAAGTGTTACACATGGTTATGTGGTACTTTAGTTAAAATAGTGAGATCACCTTGGTGAACTCTTGGAACTTCTTAGATAAATATGTTTTCAATAAAGTTTGATCACTACAAACTCAACCTAGACATACTTAGTTAACTCTTGGAAACCCCTTAACAATTGTTGAACAATTAGGGAATGAATCTTTCAAACTCAAACCTTGACCCTGTCCTAGCCAACTTGGTTAAACCCCTTTGGATATGTTAGTTGCTCTGTATGTTTTCTACACTTGTATGTTTGTTTGCTAGGATGCTTGTTTATTTTGTTTTTGTGTTTTCAATGAATAGATTGTACGGAGAGCAACGATCTTTTGTGAAGAGAGTGTGATTTCTTCACCAACTTCAACAAGGCAAGTAACACACCATCAACTACCTATTATTTTTATTAAGCATTACTAGAGTTTTGAGTAGTATGCGTGGTAGGAATTTTATCTAAGTATTATGCTATGCTAATATCCCAAGTAGTGTGTAGCCATCCTTCTATATCCTGCTAGTATAGAAGACATTGAACTTAGTAGAATTGCTATGTTCTTCAAATATTTTATTTAGATGTTGAAGATAAAACTCTAAGTTTAATGAAACACTTGGGTGGAAGTGGTAAGACTGGTTTATGTTGAGTGTTGCCTCAGGGCCCTTATCTAAGGGTTATTCCACTTGAGGTTGTCACTTGAGGATGGCCACCCAGGAACAAAGAGATTACCATGTCCCTCTAAGTTCAGTAGCTTCCCGTGCAGCCTTTAGTCATATGGGCTCTGTCTTGGTCAACTAAGTTGAATGAACTCACCAGCGCTTGACAAGCAGATGTAGGGGGTATAGGTTGGAACGGGTCAAGCCTGATGGTGGTGGAATTTCTTCTGAAAGATCTCGTCTCAATCTTCTCCTTCCCTTAATGCACTCAGGGTGTATAGGATGTTTGGGATGATCTGAGTCTAAAGGTGAAAGTGCACAAACTCTGCAGAGTCAACAAACTAAGATCTTAGCCGTGTCCCCGGTCATGGACAATTTGAGCAGCGGGACAAGGAATGACGGAAGAATCTCATCATGCCAACTTCATAATAAAATTTTGATGGGTGAACAAGGGTAGGAGTTTACCCTGATTTCTATCAGAGGTACTCCTTAATTTAGTTAAGGTTCAATGGTTTCTATCAGTGATACCTGTTATAGATGAAATTGTTTTATGATAAAAGATAGGAGAAAACTAGCTTTATGCAAACTTAGCCAAAACTCCACTCAACCAAATAAGCATGTAGTATTAGTCTTGCCATTTATATCCACCATAGTGTTACTTGCCAATACATTAAATTGTATTGACTCCCTTGTGGCTGCATATTCCATATTGCAGATGTTTCTGAACACGAGTGAGGATTTCGTTTAGGATCTCGAGACTATCGCCAACATGTTTTGCCTGTGGCACATGAAGAAGATGGGCTCAATGTTGTACTATGTCTTCCGCTGTATATCTTTGTTTTTTGCTAGTCTTCTAAGACTATGCAAGCTGTAATACTATTTTGTAAAGACTGGATCATGCGATGAAATAGAATTTGATGCATTTGCATGATATTTCATTTTGTACTGTGGTGCTAGCAATTGATCCAGGGACTAGCACAATAACACAGGTGTCCTTACATTATTTAAATGTGGGAACGCTACAGTATCGATGTTGTGCTTGGTTGAATACGGTGGGCTGCATCATCTAGCAAGTTGGCAAAGCCGAAAGTGTTCATGGCGGTTGACGAAGTTGTGGTAGCCGTTGTTGTTGAAGAATGAGGGTCCTTGATCTTCCGAGCTCGGCCTTGTGAATACTCCTTCCCTAGCCATCTCAACAAGCACACAAGGGTGATATGAAGAAATGGATGTCACACTTACCCAACGTTACATTTTTTGGTCGTATTGAGGCTAGTGGACGAGCCTAGGTGTATGTCAAAAGTGAGTCCAAAAAGATCGAAAGAAAACCGCAAACGACAACACACACGCTATATGTGGAAGGAAAATGGGTTAGAAATGTGGCAAGGAAAACAAGAAATCCAAAGAAAAGTGTGTTGTAAAACATGGAGAAGAACCAAATAAAAGTTAGCACGAAAACCAATCCTAGTGGAGGAAAATGATATGGTGGAAACTAAAAACACACACACACAAGGGATAAATGGGGTTAGTGCGGCCAATGGACGGGCGTAGACGAAATAAACCTATCGAAGACTAAGCTCATTGCCACACCAACGTAAGGAGGACGCTAGCTCAAACCGCAATTTACAAGAGGCAACAAGATTCACAATGTGGCAATCGGTCACTCTGTTCTCTCTTGCGACACGAAGCTATGCGTTCCTACAAATGATAGCAATTGGCATCGATCTTTGCTTCTTTTGGCTCTTTTTGCTTCTTGCTCTTTCTCCTTTTTGTTTTTTGCTTTTTGATGATGATGATGATGCGGAGATGATTCCCAAATTCCAATGCCTACTCGAAGCTATTCTCTTACAAGCGCAAAAACTCACACTTTCGGTGCCACAAATGCGATGCAGAGCGATGTAAAAGAGATAGTCCGAATGGGAATGGTACAAAAAGGATGGGGTTAGTTCAAGCGGAAGCAAGTTATACCTATGCGGTGGATGATCTCGGACTTGCGTCCGGTGGGTGTCGATGTCGTGTGGATCCGTTGATGTAGTTGCGTGGGCGATGTCGATGGCGACGCGTAGGAACTTGACTCACTCAAATCGGAGTAACGACGACAAAGAAAAACAAGATACAAAATCTGTCCAAGAATCGAAGAGCAGGATTTTTCTGGGATTTTTGCTGAATTTCGAAATTCCTCTCAAATCAAGAAATTTTTTGGACAAATTCGAGAAAAGTGGCTGAATAGAAAGGTGGGGAACGGTCTTTGGCAACAAATCTATGGATCCAAACCACGAAAAAACTCAACAAATCAACATATCGGTCGAAATCCCTTTTGGCTATTTTTGGTCAAATTTTCGAATTTATGGTGGACAGAAGAAAAATTGGTGGGAGGGGAGGGGTGGGGTGTCGGATTCGTGTCTATCTAGCTCTGGATACCAGATGATGAGGTGTTGACCTCTTAGTTTGGCCCGATCTTCACGAATCGACGAAGAACGACAAGAACGAGTGAAGAACGTGAAGAACACGAGAGAGGGAATTGAGGGGGAATTGTGGGCAAACGCGGGGAAACCCAAAGGGGGATAAATAGCGAGAACCGAAAGATCCCAAACCTCCCGTCAACTAAACCCCAAGGGCCTCCTACGGAACGATCGATCCAACTGAACTCACCTTGATTGAAACCGATTTACACCCGTGGCTGGTCCACCACGCCAATAGAACCTCAAGGATTTACGAGAGCGAGATTGGCAACTCTTAACAGAATCTACGATGGGAAAGGATAAGTAGTTGTGGTGAATCTTGATACGGTCCTAGATACACATCATAGGAGTAGCCTCGTAAGAGGAGTCACCTCACAAGAGGGATACAAGGGCAAAGCCCGAAGTTCTCAAATCATCCCTAAACCCTAGATGTAGCCACCGGGGTCCCTTATATAGCCTAGGGGGTAGGTGGGGGTGAAAACAACCTTTTTCCTCTTGTTTTCGGGCAACCACAGGGAGGCCGGCCCCTGTGAGGCCGGGGTGGGGCTGGGCGCCCAGCCGGCCTGGGGCCAGGGTGGGGGCTGGAGCCTTCGGGCTGGTGGACGGCCTGGCTCCCAGGTGCAGCCGGCTAGTGGCCTGGGTGGGAGAGGGGGAGGCCGGCCTCTTCTGTGGGATGGACGGCCTGAGGGAGGGGGAGGCCGGCCTGGCCGGGGACCCCGTTTCCCTCCGTTCTTCCTCCTCGAAGCTCCGATCTTGATGTCGTCTTCTCCCACTTTCTTCCTAGCTTCTCGGGCACCGTCTTGGACATGATCGTGAGCATCGGGTGCACCGTCTTGGGCTCCGTGGTTTTTCCAACCTTGACGTGTATCGATGTTGTGCTTGGTTGAATACGGTGGGCTGCATCACAATTATGCTTTGACTGATAAATCAGGGGCAAAAATAGTGAAGAGAATTTGTTGTGTTAGTTTGGGGCTGGGCACCCGGCTGCCAGCTCTTCTATCAATTGGATAAGCCGGTGAAGTCACTAGTCCAGGGTGTGAAAGTCCAATCAACAAGTGAGTTAAAGATTCTCTATTTACGTCCTCATAAGCTAAAACACAAGCACAAAAGAGGAGTAATTTTGAAGATTTTAAAGGTAACATATGAGCAATTTACTTTAGAGTGGCAGTTAAATACCACATTTAGGTAGGTATGGTGGACACATTTGGCGAACTTTGGTTTCTGGGAGTTGGATGCACGAGTAGAGCTCACAGTCAGTACAGGTGGAGGCTAGCAAAAGACTGGGAGCGAGAAATCAAAAGAGCAATAATGGCCATAATCATGCGTAGAGACAAAAACATCATTAATCAAAGCATAAGTGGTACTACAAGTTAAAAAATGATCATGGAGGCTATAAGTGACTGGTTTGTAGTCATAAACATGGTGTGAGCATGCGCCAAGTCAACCAAATAAAACATTCAAAGTAGAACACCACAAATTTATCCTTCAAAATGACAACAACGACTCATGATTCTTTCAATGGCACATTAACACTCTCAGCTATTTGAGACATATCATGCTACAAAATAACCACTAGGATTTAGAGTTAAAATAACATCTAGCATGACATGAAAAAGTCTAGCCACGGTCTATACAAGATTCTAATTGCACCATTATAAGCACGAAAAATGTACTACTGATTTCCAACACCAAGCATTTCATAATAAACAAAAACTCTTCAAGATATACATCAATGAAACAAGAGAGTACCAACACAACTCTACTAAAACTAACAGCTCTAAATAAGAGATGCAAGAAAAAACAGGAGCCAAACATGAATTTTGCAGCAACTAGAAGAAAAACTAAGAATACGAGCATAACGAGTATTCAAACGAAAAAGCGGAGCGTGTCTCTCTCCCACACAAAAAATGCTAGGGTCCAACTATATTATTGCATCAAGGAAAACAAAAGAAAACAAAATAAAAACAAACATACGCTCCAAGTAAATTTCATATGATGTGATCGAATAAAAATATAGTTTCACTAGAAGTGACCTGATAAATTGTTGATGAAGAAGGGGATGCCTTAGGCATCCCCAAGATTAGATGCTTGAGTCTTCTTAGAATTTTATGGGATGAACCACGGGGGCATCCCCAAGCTTTTACCTTGCAATCTTCTTGATCATATTATATCACCCTCTTCTCTCGACCCTTGAAAACTTCCTTCACACCACACTCAAAAAGTAATTCGCATTAGAGGGTTAGTGCAACAATAAAAATCCATGGGTTCTGTATGGGCACAAGTGCTATTGATACTTTTAAACATTATCTATAGTCACTGATGTTTCGTGAAGCAAAGAAATCCACCTAAGCAAATGTAAGAAAAATGGCAGAATCTGCCAAAACCAGAACAATTTGTAAAGACGAATTTTTTTGGGGGCACTTATGTTGCTCATATAAAAAATCTAAAGAACAAAAAGTTTCGAAATTAGCTTAGGAATAAGCACAATTTTTTTAGGTCATTCTGATCTTTCTGGATTTTATATGATTTCTTACGGTGGACAACAAAAATTTGTTTCCTGCGCAGAAATCCAAAACCAACTCCTACTTTCGTTAGAAACTTTACTTGGCACAACAAAACATGAGAATAAAGATACAAAGGAGTTGCTACGGAAGTATACAACCCCTTGACTCAAAGAAAACATAGAAAAACAAATAAAAAAATAAAGCCTTTTAGCTAGGTATGATAATTTGGGAAGATGCTCACATGAGAAATATGAATTGAAGCAAAATAGAGTATCAAGAAGCAAATGTAAAACAAATTTAAGTCTAACCCACTTCCTATGAAAAAGAATCTTGTATAAAAACAAGTTAATAAAGTACAAAGTGGCTAGCATAGGAAGACAAAACAAGTGCAGCTTCAAAAATTTCAACATAAAGAGGGGAAACTTGATATTGTTGAGATGCATAAAATTATGTTTCCCTCTCTCATAATAAATTTCAGTAGCATTAACAATATAAATATCACATAAAACATTCTTATCATGAGCCACATGCATAAAAGAATTAATACTCTCCACATAAGCATAGTCATTCTTATTAATAGTAGTGGAAGAAAATTCAACAAAATAGCTATCATTATCATTGTCATCACCATAATCATCAAATACAGGAGGCATATTGTATTCATAACTAATTTTCTCCTCAATAGTAGGTGGACTAAAAATAACATATTCATCATTGTAATCATCATATATTGGAGGCAAAGTATTATCAAAGAAAATTTCCTCCTCAAAACTTGGGGGACTAAAAATATAATATTCATCAAAACCAGCTTCCCCAAGCTTATATTTCTCCATAGCATTATCAATAATGGTGTTCAAAGAATTCATACTAATAACATTGCTACTAACATGCAAATAAAGTTCCATAGGTATTTTAATTTTCTCTTCAAACACATCATGTCCTAATTCAATATAAAGATTATAAAGCTCTCTCATATTTTTGGTGTTTTCCATTAATCCTAACTAGTAAAAACAAAAACAAGGAACAAGTAAAAATAAGCCTAACTAGTGAAAATAAAAACAAGAAAAAAAAGATATAATTGCAGAATCTAAAGGAAATAACTTCGAGCCCTCACATACTCGTAAGAGGGTATGAGTACCTTTTACCTTACCTCCGCGGCAACGGCGCCAGAAAAGAGCTTGATGTCTACGCACGCTGCTATTCTCGCAGACAGTGTTAGGCCTCCAAGTGAAGAGGTTTGTAGAACAACAGCAAGTTTCCCTTAAGTGGATCACCTAAAATTTATCGAACTCAGGGAGGTAGAGGTCAAAGGTATCCCTCTCAAGAAACCTTGCAATTACGATACAAGAAGTCTCTTGTGTCCCCAACACACCTAATACAATTTTCAGTTGTATAGGTGCACTAGTTCGGCTAAAAGATAGTAAAATACAAGTAATATGGATGATTATAAGTGACAATAGCAATCTGAAATAAAAATGGCAGAAAGCAAACATGTAGCAGAACTGATTGTAAACGGTGTTTCAATGCTTAGAAACAAGACCTAGGGTTCCTACTTTCACTAGTGGACACTCTCAACAATGATAACATAATTGAATGCATAAATATCTCTCTTCACTATGCTACTCCGAACCACTCTCCGGTGAGATAACAAACACCTATTCATTGCGTAGGGCTACAAAGCACACATTAAAGTTGCATTCCCTTGTCTAGTTAACCCCACACTGTCAATTTGAGCGCCCTAGAAGGTACTAGACAAACACCACAATTTCATAGGGTCATCCAACACAAGATATAAATATCATGCTAAACCACACGGTGCGCACACTGTCACCATTACACCATGATCAAAGTGTCTACGGAGATCTCATAACAAAACAACTTGAGTAGCATAACAGATCAAGAGTGAAATCTACTTATCAACTAGATTACAACGCTCACGATCACATAAAGATCACACCATGGGAGAGAGAGAGAGATGAAACACATAGCTACTGGTAGAGCCCTCAACCCCGAGGGAGAACTACTCCCTCCTCATCATGGGAGACAGCAACGGTGATGAAGATGAGTCGATGGAGATGGCTCTGGGGGCACTTCCCCGTCCCGGCAGGGTGCCGGAACAGCGATTTCTGTCCCCCGAAACTTGTCGGCAGCGGCGGCGGAGCTATGGAACTTTAGTGAAGGGGGTCGATATCTTTAGGGTTTATGCATCGGGGGCAAATATAGGCAAAAGAGCGATGGCGGTGGGCGCCTGAGGGGAGCACACCACCTCCCAGTGCGGCCAGGGGAGAATGCATGGAGGCATGGTGTGGGGGCTCCAGGGGCCCCTCGGGGTCTCCTTTGTGCTTCCTTGACCCTCCGGAAATTCTAAGACTTCTGGCTTTTGAATCGTCCAATTCCGAGAATATTTCCAGAACAACTTTTCTGAAACTAAAAACAGCAGAAAACAGGAATTGGCTCTGTTTGGCATCTTGTCAATAGGTTAGTCCCAAAAAATCCATAAAAATGACATAAAGTGTATAAGAAACATGTAGCGTATAGTATGAAAACAACATGGAACATCAGAAATTATGGATACGTTTATGACGTATCAATTACACGTGTTAACTGAGTGTTAATGCTTTGATTTGATGGTTTATAAAAGGATCTCCTTAATTACTATTGGGTTCCATGATTAGCCACGTTGAAAACGGGATGGCTGGACAAAAAGATATTGTTTAAGTTCTTATTGCAAGCACGTAGAACTATATAAGGAACAAATGCCTACGTATGATTCATGAACTGAATCCTATTTTATAAGTTATTTCAGTTTTTCAATTGCCCAACTGTAATTGTTGTACCCAACACTAGTTATATTTGTTTGGAGAGTTACCTCAAGTGAAATTATGAACCCCGGTCCATATTTATTCATCCTTTCTTCCGTTATGACTATTACTGTTGCTAATTCACTATTATTGTTACTCTGAAATTGCCGCTCCTTCCACACCATTGTTGTTACTAGTGCATTTCCAGGTGTCGATGAATTGGCAACTCAATTGTTAAGGCATATAGGTATTTTTTGGCTCTCATTGTGTCAAATCAATAAAGTTCGATTACACTAACCTCGAAGGCTGTTGCGGTCCCCTGCACTTGTGATAAGGGGTGGCCCAATCTTCTCGATGAACTCACTTGAACCTATAGTTATGTTGTAGAAAGGATGTGGCTAGGTTCACAAATCTCAGACGTGGAGATCCTAAGAAAATAGAAACAAAAAACAAAAGAAAACGACCTAAAATGAGCTAACAGCAGACAACAGGAAAACGAGAGAAATCGTACCGTGGCGGCAGCAAAATCAACCGAAAACGGTGCCCGGCAGGTGTGCGCGTGAGGCTATGGCAGAGGGCGAACGGGCGGCAGCGATTTGTTGCCTTCTGTGCCGTGGGTGTCTCACGGCAGCGCGCACGTGTTTGGAGCGCAAAGGCCACGGCAGTGACGGCAGCATTTCTCTGCCGTGGGGTGGTGTGTGTGCGCGCACGGCAGCCCTTATGCGCATGGCAGGGAAACGCACGAATCCGGGTCGTGGGTGGAATCCGAGTAGTTCTAAGGTTCGTACGATGGAAACAACCGCGTGCAACTTGCGATGGATCGAAACCGAGAAGAAATAGAGCACACGCACGCGGCAGCAACTTGGTGATCCGATGCTTGCTAGAACTCGGATTGAATCCGATTGACAATAGGAACTCGGCAGCAACACAGCACGGATCAAAACTAGTAGCTCCCGAATAGAAACCCGAGTAGGGCTAGACTAGTATGATCAAAGGAATCCGCAACAATATTTTTGTGAGGCAATTTTTTGGTATAGACTCGGAAATAAAACTAGACACGAAGAACCCTAAACCTAGATTAGACTCAAAACACAAAAATAAAAAGGAACAAGAAATCAACAAATAACAGCAACAAGAGATGCAATTAGGTGTTGATCTAAGGCTAGGCAATGAACTAGAACTATTTTTGTGGCTCTTTCTATATAGGAAATAAAAACACTCGAAACTAGGGGTAGAAAAATAGCTCACCGAGGCAACCTGTAAATCTGATACCAAGATGATAAGGGGTGGCCCAATCTTCTTGATGAACTCACTGATAACTTTGTTGGATAACTCGTGTCTCACTGAAAACTCTCCGGCTGATCCCTGATGCCAATGCAACAGTTTGCGACCCAGTGGATATTCTCAACTCCACACGCTTGCACAACGTAGCCACCGACTACGAGGTGGTCCTGTACCACCTTATTCCCAATGGAGAAGTAGGTAACACGCAATTTTGCAATGGTAACAATACTTCCAGATGAATTCTTACAAGCAGTTCTATCCAGATGTTCTAGGGTTTATGTTTAACGTAGTCTGAGGAACAATAACTCGGATCCTAGGTATATAAGAGGGGGTATGGGTGCGACCACAAGGGGATTGCGCAAGCACCCCTACTCCTTCTCGGGTTGGACTCTAACTTAGTTCGGGTTGGACTCAGCCAATAGACTCAATTGGATACAAACCTACCCCATAGGGCTGCGGCCACCTTTGGACACGCAGGCCCACTAACTAAGGCGCAATAACATTGTGTTATGCACCACAAAACCCTCCATGTGCTGCCTTCCTCTCCTCCCTCAAGCACATGTTGTTTTCCAGCTCTTGGGTCTTGTTTTCCACCATGTACATGTTGTTTTCCACAAGTGTAGACTTATTTTCCAGCAGCTCCTATCTTGTTTTCAACTTGTACATGTTGTTTTCTCCAAGTATGATCTTGTTTTCCAGCTTCTCTTCCTTGTTTTCCAGCTTCTCTTGATGTTCTCCTCCAAGTATGTTTGTGTTATCAATAAACCTGATCATACATAGATGCATAGATTTAGGTAGTATAAAGTTCTCATAATTATGAATATCATACTCAAGTAGGAGTGAATTCACCTGTTGTTCTAATAGTTTGGTCCTTGATCTTGTCATTGGTCCAAGCCTCACACCATTATCTTGATCAGGAACATTATCATGTGTAACAATAGGTGAAGAGCTAGGGATGTCCTCATCATCCTCCCCCCCTTGAAAAGGCGTCGACCTCGATGCATCAAGGTCATCTCCATAGTATGGTGTCAAATAAGACACATTAAAAGAATTGCTAACACCAAACTCATCAGTTGGAAAGTCTATCTTGTATGCATTATCATTGATCCTCGAAATCACTCTATATGGACCAGCACCTCTAGGCACCAACTTGGACTTGGTGCAATGTGGGAAACCTATCCTTGCAAAAATGAACCCACACCATGTCTCCTGACCGAAATATCACCTCCTTCCTCTTCTTGTTCACTCTTTCAGCCACATGTTTTGCTCTCTTCTCTATAGCTTCTTTTGTTTTCTCATGTACTTTCCTCACAAAATCAGCTCTCTTTGATGCCTCCATGTTTACTCTCTCTTGTATAGGAAGTGGCAGCAAATCAAGTGGTGTTATTGGGTTTGAAACCTTACACCACCTCAAACAGTCATAACTGAGTAGTGGAGTGCACAACCCTATTATAAGCAAACGAAACATGAGGCAAGCACTCTTCCCACTCCCGCAGATTTTTCTTGATCATGGCTCGCAACAATGTAGATAATGTACGATTCACCACCTCCGTTTGTCCATCGGTTTGGGGGTGACAAGTAGTAGAAAACAACAACTTTGTCCCCAGCTTCCCCCATAGTGTTTTCTATAAATAGCTCATAAACTTCACATCACGATCAGAAACAATAGTCTTGGGTACTCCATGCAATCTCACTATGTCCCTGAAAAATAGATTAGCATTATGCGACACATCGTCGCTCTTGTGGCATGCAATAAAGTGTGACATTTCAGAATACCTATCCACTACAACAAATACAGAATCATGTCCTTTTTTAGACCTTGGCAATCCTAACACAAAATCCATACTAATATGTTCCCAAGGTGTAGTAGGTGCAGGAAGAGGAGTATACAAATCGTGAGGCTTTGATGACCCATAAGTATAGGGGGTGTATCGTAGTACTTTCGATAAATAATAGTGTCGAATCCAACAAGGAGCATAAGATGTTGACAAGCAGGTTGGATAGAGGATTCATTGTGAACACTAGCAAACTGGTTTTTGGAGGTTTTTGATATAGCAGATAAATAAAGTGCGAGTAAATAAAGTGCAGTAAATAATATCACAGCGAGTGACCCAATCCTTTGGCGAGAAAAGGACAAGCTGGTTGTGTTACTTATAACTACCAAACATTCTCGAGGACACATGGGAATTTCGTCAAGTGCTTTCGCTTCGTTGCGGTTGATTAATATCCATTGGTTCGTGAAGTGTTGTGTGGGTGAACCTATGCTAATGCACCGCCCAACTTGATAAGGTGTGGCCCAATCTTCTCAATGAGCTTCTCTCTCTCTCTTTTTATATTTTCTGATATATGTGGATAACTAGTGCTACACTGAGACCTCTCACTTGGATGACCCTTGTTGCCAATGCAACAACAATCAAGCCCTTTGGATATTCTCAACTACACACTCTTGCACAAGCAATCAATGATCACAAGTGGTCGTGTATCCCCCTAATTCCCAATGGAATAGCAAGATATCACGCAAACTTTGACTTGGTATACTTCAAGATGAATGCTTAGCAGCAATACAATCTCAAGGCTAGGGTTTCTGTTGTCTGAATTGTTCTCCCCTAATCCACACGCAGGTGGAGACTATAAATAGATGGAGGGTGCGGCCACAAGGCTCCTTGCACAAGCAAGCCTCCCCCTACTAGGACTAGGACTCCTACTAGGACTAGGACTCTCAAATATGGATACAAACCGATTCCACACACAAAGGAATTCGGCCCAATTGGTATACAAACCAAACCTACTTGAAATAGGATTTCTTATGGCGCATTTGACTTGGTGGAGGCGCCTATCCCCTTGTCTTGATGAATAACAATTGTTTTCATGGAATAACAATTGTTATTTATTGTTTTCACCATCTTGAATGATTGTTTTCACCATTGTAATATTGTTTTCACCATCTTGAATGATTGTTTTCACCATGATCATGTGGTCTTCTATCAACTCTCCATCCAAGCTTGTGATAACATAATCCTTAGGGATATCCCTATCATCCTCCCTTTCTTCAAGACAAGATGTCCTCGGCTTGTTATAACCTGAAATTGGCAAAAACAAAAAGAACAAAGTGTATGCACAATATATGTATCTATAATGGCACTCATTAGTCGTCAGTAAAACATAATATAGTGCATATGAATTGTGATCACGAAATTTGTATGAAAACAATACATAAAAGTCATAGCTTTTCAATCCATAGCAATCATAATTGCAGATATAAGTGAAGTTTATTTGAATAGCACATGTATCCAATGAATATTGTGGTAAACCAAACATATGTGTAATATTATGCCCATATGTAAAAATTTGTAATTCATCCCGAGGTAACATATCATATAATTCGGCCATATTATCATAAATAATACATATGTAATGTACCATGAAAATCTTACCAATCAAATTAATTTTGAAACTATTATCAAATGTGCTAAAATCATCATAAGCAAATTTTTTCATAGCACCTTGCACATCAATTGGTTCATTTAACATGTCATAATATATAATATCACTAGATGGTATCTTAGCAAGTACTTCTTTATGTGTAATAAGAACCACATTATGAAATTTCGAATTTATCATAGTATTATATGGTTGTAAATTATCACATAATTCACTACTTGTTTTTACTAACCCGAAATCAATACCCTTATCAATACTAACCTCCTCATGTGTAGTAGGTATGATCTCATGCATATCTTGTGAATTTGAAGGTTGTAGCTCCCTTTCTTCAAAAATAACCTTCATATCACAAGCAAGAACACTTGTATCCGTGGCATAATCCTCCAATATGTGAGATGATTGTGATGTTTCTTTGTGCTCCCTTTCTTCAATAGCAACCTGTACACAAGAAACAATACTAGGAAAAATTATGTCATTAGTTAAAAGGCTCTTTCCACTCGGCCTAGACTTGTCTTCCTCCAAAGATTTTGTTTTTTCACTCTCCTTCTCTAGATTCACCTCTATTTTCTGTCTTGATTCATTCACAATCTGTTGTGGTGTCATAGGCCTCAAAATAATATCCTTATTATTCCAATTCAAGTGATATGTGTTTGCTCTCCCCATATGTGTAACCTTCTTGTGAAATTGCCAAGGTCTTCCAAATAATAAGTGACAAACTGTCATGGGAACCACATCACACTCAATTGTATCTTTGTATGGTCCAATTTGAAAATCCACTCTCACCCTATGGCATACCTTGATTTCTTCCTTGTTACTTAACCATTGAATATAATATGGATGTGGGTGTGGATTGTAATTCAACCTTAGCTTTGCACATAACTTCTTGCTTGCTAGATTTCTACAACTTCCTCCATCAATAATCACCTTGCAAGCCATATTGGGTCCAACAATTGCCTTGGTTTGAAATAAATTGCATCTTTGGCTCTCATCATTGCTAGGAATAACACTCAAAGCCTTGGTGCAAACAATGGACGGATAATTTGTAGCATAAGCATTAAGGGGACCATCATCATCATCATATGTATCCTCTCCATTAGGATTAGCATCATCTCCACTCGCATACTCATCATTAGCATTGATCACCATAATTTTCTTGTTAGGACAATCTCTCTTGAAGTGCCCTCTTCCTCCACAAGTATGGCATGTCATGTCTCTATGTCTAGCTGTTGATTGAGTAGAACCACTTCCACTAGCTGCTGGTTGTGGTGTTTTCTTTGTATTAGTGATGCTTGTCTCGGGTTTGGATGGTGTACTAGCTGCTGGTTGGGCAATTGGAGGTGTTGGAGGTGAAAAGGAAGAAGATCCTGATGGCCAAATCCTCCTTGGGGCCATAGTAACCTCCTCGGCCAACCTCTTTTCTGCCTCCCTTGCTTGATGCAACAATTCTGTCATATTGCTATATTGAACATGCCTCACAATGCATCTAATTTGAAAGGACAATCCTGAAAGAAATCTTTGCATTGTTTGCTCTTTTGCTTCAACAACCCGAGCTCTTTGTAGCACTAATTCCATCTCCTTGTAATATTGATCCACTGAATTTGTTCCTTGTTTCAAATTTTGCAATTTGTCATAGAGAGTCCTCAAATAATTTGTTGGAACAAACCTGTCTGTCATAAGTTGTTTCATCTCAGCCCATGTAGTAATTTCTGGTTGATTTTGTGTTTCCCTCAATCTTATGATGCCATCCCACCACAAGAGAGCATAACCATCAAATCCAGAAGATGCTAGCTTGATTTTCCTCTCATCAGTGTAATTATGCAATCTCCATAGCTTTTATATCTTCAATTCCCACATCAAGAACTCCTCAGCATCATCATTATCACATGTGAGAGTAGGCACAAAGAATTTTGGTTTCCCAAGGCCATCCTCCTCTCTATTATCCTCCAATGGTATCCTTCTAGGTGGAAAATTGCCACGGCCTCCATAAGCAATGGCTCGGCCATCTTCATGATTACCACCAAGATTAGCCCTTTGTAATTGTGTGGAGATATTTGCAACTTCCCTTGTAACATTAGTCATAGCTTCTTCAATAAGCAATTTCAAATCTTTTCTGAGAACTTGATCATATTCTTCAATCTTCTTCTCAACTCTTTGCTCAATCCGACTAGCAACCGCTCCTCTAAAGAGATTAAAATCTGCCCATGTACATGTATCATCAGCAGTCTTTGTTTTGGGCATCATATCAGCTTCCTCCTTTTCACCCTGCACAGAAGATTCACTATCAAAACTCATGATTAATGGGTTAGTGAAAACAAATAATCAATGGGTTGTGGTGCCTCTCAAACTCACTCAAACCAGCAAAGAAAGGTTCACTTACTGTTCCAAAGTGAATAAGGATCAACTTACCAACAAGTACCAATGAAAACTGTGTCAAGTGTGAGAAGTGAATACCCAGGCTCTCAAGTGTTACAATGCAAAACAAGGTATTTGGTGGGGCTTGGTTGGGATTCCTAACAACACCAAAATAACAACTCCAATGCACTGCTCAATGTGATAAAAAAATAACTAAAGGAAACACACTCACACTTGGAGACAATTGTGGCTTAGCAAATATATGGTAGAGATTTTGCAAGCACTAGAAAGACACTAGCAAATACTCAATGAAACAGGCACAAGATTGCTCAAGATGTCCACAAAATTTCCAATATGAAATAGCTTCCACTAGTGATATGTAGCTCGGCCTCTTTTGCTTTTTCTTTCTTTCTATTTTTTTTTATACTTTTTCCTTTTTCTCAATTTTTTTTTGATTTTTTCAATGGCCTTTGAATCAACTAGGAGCACAAAGTAAATGGAAAACAAAAATTAGTGGACAGATTTGATCAAATGAGCAGCCTGATAGAGCAATTAAACAGCTAGTCTTATGGGTTTTGGTACCTAAAGTGTGCTGTAGAAAGGCTGTAGCTATGGCTTATCAAATATCAGAACAGGATCCTAGAGATAACAGGGGTAAAACAAAAGAAAAATCTAAGAAAAATTGATGTTAATCGAGCTCACAGCAGAGTTTTTGGTCACAACAGAGAAACTGCGTGTTTTGCTACCGCGGCAGAGCGCGTGGGTGCGGATGGTGTGCTGCGTTATGGTGCGCGGGGCTGTTTTGTAAGCGCGCGCAAGGGATCCGAGTGCGGCTAGGAGCGGCCGGTGGCGGCAGCGCTTTTGCGCAAATCTGTGCCGCGGCAGACTCGAATCCGAGTTCGGGTGGAAGGTGGAGCGCGCGCGCGGTAAGGAAAATTGGGCACCGCGAGGCGGTTTGGTAAGAGCGTTACGGGCGAATCCGAGTGCGGGTGGAACACGGTGGCGGCAGCGATTTGAGCGATTTTTGTGCCACGACAGGAACCCGAAAGCAACTATAATTGCAAATATGATATGGCTCGGATTAGCAACAGCAACAAAGCAACCTTATGAACCCTAGGAACTAGATCAACTCGAAAACAAGTTGTAGGTCTAAAATTCCAAAGAGCAACAAGATCCACAATATTTTTGGTGTGATTTTTCGGATAGAAACAAAAGGAAACTAGATGAACTCTAATAGATGAAAACTAAAAACAGAAAAACAGAAACACAAATCAACAAAAAGCAGCAACTAGGTAGATGCAAATTGGTGTTGATCTAGGCTCTGGCAATGATCTAAACAACTATTTTTGTGTGGCTTTTTCTGGATAGGAATAAAAACAACTAAAACTAGGGATAACTTTGCTCACCGAGTAAACCTGGAGAATCTGATACCAAGATGATAAGGGGTGGCCCAATCTTCTCAATGAGCTTCTCTCTCTCTTTTTGTATTTTCTGATATATGTGGATAACTAGTGCTACACTGAGACCTCTCACTTGGATGACCCTTGTTGCCAATGCAACAACAATCAAGCCCTTTGGATATTCTCAACTACACACTCTTGCACAAGCAATCAATGATCACAAGTGGTCCTGTATCCCCCTAATTCCCAATGGAATAGCAAGATATCACGCAAACTTTGACTTGGTATACTTCAAGATGAATGCTTAGCAGCAATACAATCTCAAGGCTAGGGTTTCTGTTGTCTAAATTGTTCTCCCCTAATCCACACGCAGGTGGAGACTATAAATAGGTGGAGGGTGCGGCCACAAGGCTCCTTGCGCAAGCAAGCCTCCCCCTACTAGGACTAGGACTCCTACTAGGACTAGGACTCTCAAATATGGATACAAACCGATTCCACACACAAAGGAATTCGGCCCAATTGGTATACAAACCAAACCTACTTGAAATAGGATTTCTTATGGCGCATTTGACTTGGTGGAGGCGCCTATCCCCTTGTCTTGATGAATAACAATTGTTTTCATGGAATAACAATTGTTATTTATTGTTTTCACCATCTTGAATGATTGTTTTCACCATTGTAATCTTGTTTTCACCATCTTGAATGATTGTTTTCACCATGATCGTGTGGTCTTCTATCAACTCTCCATCCAAGCTTGTGATAACATAATCCTTAGGGATATCTCTATCACAACTAGGACTAATACATACTTGTGATTATACCCCTCGTAAGCATCCGCAAATACAAGAAAGTAATTAAGATAAATCTAACCACAACCTAAAAACTCCAGGATTTTACATTCCCTCGTGCATCAGTTCCTAACGGGGGTTTAGGTTTCTGTCACTCCGGCAACCCCAAAATTAGTAGCCAAATACACAATGGATCCTCCTAGGCCCATAAAAGGTGAAGTATCGTGTAGTCGACGTTCACATGACACCACTAAAAGAATATCACCACAACTTAAATATCGAACCACGAGATATTACTTCAAAATAACGTCACTACTAACATCATGACTTCTCCCATGTCCTCAGGAACTAAAAGAACTACTCAGAAGACATCATATGGATCATAATTAGAGGTGATATAATGGATGATAAAAATCTGGTCATAAAGTGCTAACACCGATAAATCTCACAAGCATCAACTACTAACAAGTAATCCACACCAGGAGAGAGATCTAATGTAAAACAACGATAGAGGCCCCTAATTGTTACATCGGGATGATGGTGGATGATGAGGGTGATGGTTCTGGTGATGATGATGATGACGATGACGACCTTGATGATGCCCGGAGCGATGACGGTGACGACGGCGACGATTTCCTCTCTCTGGAGAGGAATTTCCCCGCCAGATTTCTCCCTGCTAGAGAACTTTTCTCTCTCCGGTGTTTTCCGCCCCGAGGCGGCAACAGAATAATTCTTCGATGATGCTCTGGGGCTTAGGGTTCCCTGGGGGTCAAGTATGCGAAAAATATCGACCAGAGGTGGGCCAGGGTGGCCACACCACATGGCAGCGTGGCCAAGGGGGGTGCCACCTGGTGGTGTGGGCCCCTGGTGGCCCCCTCCGTATCTCCTCGTGGTTGGGCCCCTCATATGGACTTCTAAGATATCTCCGATGTCCCCCCCCTCTACTTCTGATCTTCTGAAATAGGGTATACTGACGGTGCTTTTTCCATCAGATTTCTGGTCCCGATGTTTATTCTACAAAAATTATGAAACATGCAAAATAAGATAAAATAACATAAGGGATTCATAATAACATGAAATATATCGATGAATAACTGAAAATAAAAATATAAAACGGTGATGCAAAATGGACGTGTCAGGCTTCAATTTGGATTTAGCCTTGTTGCAAGTGATGCAACGTTGCACATCACGCCTCATGTGTGTCCAATAAAAATTATCGGCTAACATAAGCAATGTTTTCTCTTGTCCAAAGTTTCCCATCAATCCTCCACTATGAGATTCCTGCAATAAGAACAAACGCAAAGAACACTCGGGAATACACAATTTGTTAGCTCGAAATAAAAACCCATCATGTATGTGATATTTTTCCCATGCCTTAACATGTGTACACTTAGAAAATGGCATAGAAAATTCATTATCCTCAGCATATAAATCCTTAATACCCTCCAAAACCGAAACTTGCACTTCTAATTTGGTGCGTAACATATTTTTCCTTGACAACGCATCATCAACTATGTTATCCAAACCCTTTTTGTGTTTAATGATGTATGGAAAAGATTCTATAAATTCAACCCATTTATCATGTCTTTTATTCGAATTAGATTGGCTCTTTACGACTTTTAAAGCTTCATGATTAGAATGTATAATGAATTCTTTAGGCCAAAAATAATGTTTCCACACTTCTAGCACTCTCACAAGGGCATATAATTCCTTATCATAGACTAAATAATTCAATTGAGAACCATGTATTTTTTTAAAAAAAAGTAAGCAATAGGTTTCTTCTCTTGCATCAAAACACCTCCAATACCTATGCCACTAGCATCACATTCAATCTCAAATTGCTTATTAAAATTTGGAAGCATAAAAAAAGGTGCTGAAATCAATTTATTTTTCAGTGTATCAAAAGCAATATCTTGGGCTACTCCCCACTCAAAATCTACTCCCTTTTTAGTTAAATCATTCAATGGTGCTGCAATGGTACTAAAATCCTTAACACATCTTCTACAGAAACCAGGAAGACCATTAAAACTTCTCACTTGACTCACATTAGTTGGAGTAGGCCAATTTCGAATTGCATCAATTTTAGAAGTATCTACCTCAATTCCATTTTTAGAAACTCCATATCCCAGAAATATGACCTTGTCTTTGCAAAAAGTTCACTTCTCAAGATTACCATACAATTTATTTGCTCTTAACACATGCAAGACTTGTCTAATATGATCAACATGTTCATGTTCATTGTGGCTATATGTGAGAATGTCATCAAAATAAACTACCAAAAATTTGCCAATAAACTCTCTCAAAACATGGTTCATTAATCTCATGAAACTACTAGGTGCATTAGTTAAACCAAAAGGCATCACTAACCATTCATATAAACCAAATTTTGTTTTAAATGCAGTTTTCCATTCATCTCCCTCTTTCATCCTAATTTGATGGTAACCATTACGCAAATCAATTTTATATAAAACAACAACACCACTTAATTCATCTAACATGTCTTCCAAACATGGTATAGGATGACGATAACGAATAGTGATGTTGTTAATTGCTCTACAATCTACACACATGCGCCAAGTACCATCTTTCTTAGGAACTAAAATAACAGGAACAACACAAGGAGAAAGACTGATTCGAATATACCCTTTGTATAGTAGCTCTTGCACTTGTTTCTGTATCTCCTTTGTTTCTTGCGGATTGGTTCTGTAAGGAGCTCGGTTTGGCAAAGATGATCCATGAATTAAATGAATTTGGTGCTCTATCCCTCTCAATGGTGGCAGCCCCGAGGGAATTTCTTCTGGAAAAACATCATCAAACTCCTGGAAAACATGAGAAACACCAAGAGAAATAGGGGTCATGTCATTAGAAACCAAGATCTCTCCCTTGTGAATAAGCACAATAGGGACTAGTGTAGGATCCTCTCTAAACTCCCTCAAATCCTCTTTAGTGGCTAACATGCATAATCGGCTCTCTCTCTTTTTATTTTTACCACTCGAATTGTTTTGACTACTACTACCAACAGCTTGTGTATTTTGTTTTCTCTCATCCCACTCACTCTATTTTTCAACATTAACTTCAATTTTGGAATAAGACTCATTTACAATTTGCTGTGGTGTCATAGGCCTCAAGATAATAGTCCTCCCATGGTAATTCAACTCATATGTATTTGCTCTCCCATCATGCTTCACACTCCTGTGAAATTGACATGGACTTCCCAAAAATAAGTGGCAAACAGTCATAGGAACCACATCAAATTCAATAGTATCCTTGTATGTACCAATCTGAAATTCCACACACACCATATAGCTCACTTTCATCTCCCTGTACTACTCAACCATTGGATATAATAAGTATTGGGATGTGGTAAATATTTCAGATTCAACTTTGCACATAGCTCTTTGCTAGATAAATTCCTGCAACTCCCTCCATCAATAATAACCTTGCAAGCCATAATAGGACCAATAATAGCTTTAGTTTGAAATAAGTTGCAGCGTTGAGTTTCTGGACTTGGAATCACACTCAAAGATTTCTGTGTGCACACAATAGATGGCATAGAAGTGGCATAAGCATCCAATGGAGTATCACTAATATAACCATCATCATCATTAGGATCAACATCATCTCCAGTCTCATACTCATTGTTGTCATTCACAATCATAACTTTTGTATTAGGGAAATCCCTCTTAAAATGACCTTTATGTCAGACCCCGGACCCAGAGATATACAAACTGTCATGTGCTCCTAGCAATGGACTCACAAGGGCTTCAAGGTTACCAGCCCCGACCGCAACAAACAACGGCAGGCAGACCGGATTCATCGGCACGTAGTCCGGATCCCCGGTCTACTACTCCTTGTGTCCATGCTAGTCATAACCAGATATGTATACCCAAGCGTCCACGAGTCGGATGAAACTGAAGGAACGGGACCAAAGTTATACAGAGCTGCTATGTGTCCAGAAAGTGCAACAACAATCGAGGGTTACTGGGGTTACCTCGCCCCAGGCCGAATCACATCAGCAGGCAGGCTCGGACATGGATCATCGGCTCCACAACCCCTCGACTGCGACAACTATGCAAGCATAGCCAAAACTGTATAACAACGGGCTCGAAACCAACAACCGATCAAAGCAGTACTCTAAACATGAAGCTTTATTAAGCAAGTAATACTAGAGTAAAGCTTACAAGCAGAGGTCACACGACCCAACATTACATCAGACAACGGAAAGCAAATTATGTTGCTATTCAACAAGAACCAAAAAGGCCTAAGAGGCCGCAACATAAGGCGACGTCCCAGCCTAGAGATTCCAGGCTGCTACCTGGGAAACCCCAAACTATCCGTCGATGTCCACGTTGAAACACCACCAAAGTTATGGAACTCCACCTGAACCAAATTGAAGCAAACATGAGTACGGGACGGTACTCAACAAGACTTAACTAACCTGTTATATATCTGTTTGTTCAAAAAGGTTTTATGAAGGTTGTTTTGCGTAAAGCCAACTTTGTTTCGAATAGAGGGAGACTGAAAACTTTTCACAAATCTTTTAAAAGAACACCCTTTCCTCGGGTATTGTCTTCAGAACCTTCGAAGCATCATCTTCAGCACACGACAACCGGAACCACCTTATGAAACTACTCACTCATTGCGAACATCTTTTACGTATGGCTCAAGTTATCTATGATCTCAGGATCCGTCACCAAGTCGTCCTTAACCGCGGACACGGCTTTTAGAAAAGATTAAACCCTGCAGGGGTGTACAACTTTACCCACACGTATCAACCGACTCTTAATGCCAAGCTATTGGCACAATTCCGACGATGTGCCGGCAGAGGGTGGCTGACCACGATCTTTCCCTTGCTTCGCCTATTCCATGAGTCGCTCCGAGTAGAGATGAACCGCCAATAGGGAGTGGCCATCTCCTGCCGGGTCTCTATCGTTGTGCGCAATGCTCGACGGTTACATACCCGCAGAGCGTCGATACACCACCACGACCTAGCTTTGAAAACATTTTAATATCCCCAGCAAATCCAAATGGAACTCCCGAACTAGGCAACTCATGGAACAAACTAGACAAGTTGAAACCGAGGGGAATCCAATCCCCGTGTGGTTGCACGAACAGTCTTGGCTTCAAAGGCGAGAACTCGCTCCTAGGGACATGAACGAGGCAAATCACCACATCTCCTATGGAAACTCATCCAAGCCTTTAATCATATTAAACACACATCTCGAACCTTACTACGTCATCTTGTCATACTAGATTCATTTCGTAACTCTGATTCATCAACCAGATGGAGTAGAGATCAATAGACATGTATGACTAAGCATGGAATATTTGAGGCTCTGGCGATACACACAAACAAATCCTATGTCTGCTAGGAGCATTGAATCATGATATCTGGGTTACGCAAATAAATAGGATAACTCTATCTATTGACTCAAGATACTTTGTAAACATGCATCGTACGAGAAGGAAAACACTTCGAAAACATATATGGGCAGATAAGAGGTTATGCTTTCCTTGCTTCAAGAAAACCAGAAGAAATCTTTAGGAATAAGTGCTTGACTTGGTTGTTTAGACCAAGTATTCAGCAAGAGGGGTGTCGAACTTCTCTCCGGGTTCGAGGACTACCGATAAGAGCAAACACCGAAAGAGGGAGAACAACACTCAAAACAGGCATCGATGCAATGCTCAATATGTATGCATGAACATTTGAATGCATTAAAGATAAGCCCTAAACATATTTCATGGGTTGCTAGGGTTCACATGTTAAGTATGTACTTTTATTGAATTTAGCCCCGAAGTGGACCTCGGAGGCCGATTCGGGCAATTCTGAAAGTGAGACTAATTTTAATTGGTCAAAAGGGGTTGAAAACATGATAACTAGGTTGCACTTGTCATTCTAACCATTTTGACATATGACTTCTAATTTTCTTGAATAAAAACTTATTTTGTTTAATTAAATGATTTAAATAATGCTCAAAATTCAACTTTGTCAAAAATGTGTGCAAATGACATAAACATGTAGATTACATTTTTCTGAACAAATTGTTATCTTGAACACATTTTTCTGAGTTATGAAACAAAAGATATTGCATTTACAAAATTAATTAATTTTTCTGTAATTTAAATCACAGGTGGGGTCCACGTGTCAGTACATTTTCGTTTAAAAGAAAATAAATAGAATAACTGCCTGGTGACGTGGGCATGATGTCGTGATGACATCACCCGAGCCCAAATCCTCACAGATGCCAAGCAATTGGTTGATTTAGCGCGTGATTCTCAAATCAAAGTGGACGACGGGCTAGAGCAGAGCGAGTGGGAGCTGGGGGTGGTCGCAGCGGCCCGAAAGGTCACCGGAGCTTGCGCCGGCGAGCTCGGGCGCGGCGGCGGTCCGCGGCCGGTGGCGACAGCGAGAACCAGAGGGGGAAGCGAGGGGAGGGCACCGGAGGGTGCGGGTGATCACTCTGAGCGTGTTGAGGTGGTCGGGGCAGCGAGGAGGGCCGTGGCAATCGCCGGCGACGAGCGGATTCCGGCGTCGGCCGTGGCGCTCTTCCGGCGTGAAATTGGGGCCGCACGAGGCTCCTTGGGGGCTTCACGAGCTCGATTCGAAGGAGGGGGAGATGGCGGAGCCGATGGAGTACTCGGGGAGGGTCGGGGGCGGCCGCAACGCCGGCGTTGAGCGGCGGTTGGCGCCGGTACGGGTTAGGGTTTGGGTTCGGCTCGTGTGCGTGAGAGATACAGAGAGGAGAGGATGAGGGCCAAGGTGAGGAGGAGAGGGGAATCGGGGAACTTCTCCTCGCCCTTATCCGTCAGAGGGGGCAAGCAGGAGGTGGCGGGGAGGCGGCATGCTCGGTGTGCTCGTCTACTGGCTCAAGAAAGAAGACAAAGGCACAATTATGAAAAACCCCTGGGATTTCCAAAAACTGCGAAAAGGTCCCTGCTCCTTTTAAAACAGCACACTAAAAACAGTTTTGAGGGCCTTTCTGAAATTAGTAAAAATTTACAAAATTTATTTTTGAGATCCTTATTACATGGGCAAACTCAACATATTTTTGTTTCACAAAAATTGTACCATTTCAAACCATCATTTTAATGTGGCACTTTTAAGTGATTTTAATAAACTCCGTTATTAAATTGTAGTGCATCTGTTTTAAATACAAACTTAGGTTCAAAAATGCGTGCATCACCTGCCATGAGCACCAACATGTAACATCCCAAGTATGAAAACTTACCTTTCGAATGTTTTATTTCTTGTTATTTTATGTTTTGCATCATGACATCATCATTGCATTTGTTTTCCATTTGTTTTGCATCTGTTTTCCATGGTTTTCTATTTTCAAATTCAAACCAATTTCCAAATCAAATTGTTCATACTTGTTATGTTACAATTTTCAAATAAAAATATTCAAATAAAACATCCATTTGTTTCCATTAAAATGAAAAGCTCAAACTATTGAATTGTTCTTTTTAATAATTCACTTAATTCAATTGCATTCAAATTCAATTGCATTTTCCAAACAGCAACCATTTGAAATTAATGAAACAAAACACTCCAATCAATTTGTTTCAAATAAACATGGAAAGTTCAAACTAGTTTAACATGTTTCTTTCAATAAGTTAATTAATGTCAATATTTCTCAAATTCATTTAAAATACAAACAACACCATAATTCAAAATGTTTGGAAAACAAAAGTGGAATTTTGTTGCTGTTATAATAACCCACCTATACAAAAATTTCCCTAAATTTTCTAACCCAAAAACCCTAGCCTTTTCTTCCTATTTCTTTTCAGCAAAAAAAAAAGAGAACAGAAAATTTAAAAAGAAAACGGAGAGAGAGGGGCAGGCCAGCCAGGCCCAGCCCACAAACTGGCCTGGTACCCCTTCGCACCTTCTTCCTCCTGTACGGCGTCCATCGAGCGCGTCCACGTCGACGCAGAGGAGCAGCAGACGGCAGCGCTCGCCCCTACTCCTCTATTTAGCTAGCCCTAGCTAGCCCCGAGCTGCCCTAACCCTAGCCTCCACATACCTCCCTCGACGCCGCCATTCTTTCTCTCTTTCTCCTCTCTCTGCCCGGCGATTTTTCCTCTCTGAACCACACCCCGACCACCGCCACCTGAAGATCCGATGATCACCTGCCGCCTCGATGCTCCACCTTCCAACCTAGCCGCGGGAATCGGTCCCCCGCAGCTTCCTCTTCGTCATCGACACCTCAGCGAGCACGGAGGGGGTCCACCGCGTCGCCGTCGTCCGTGTTGTTGCCGCCGACGACGTCCACCACCCCGAGCCGCTGCTACCTCTACAGTGACAGTGAGCAGCACCTCCCCTCGCCCTCTTTCTTCTCTGCATGATGCACACCGCGCGCACACCCACAGCACACGCACAACGCACACGGCAGCACGAGCACGGCAGCAGTCGCCGTCGGTGAGCTGCCATCGCGCCCTCTGTCTAAGTTCAGAAAACGAACCTGCAGAAAAAAATTCAGTTAGCGCGTATCTGAAGAATAACCTCACCGCGCGCTGCTTACCTGACAACGAAGCAGCAGTACTGCAGTGGTAACGCACCACTGCACGCGCACGCCGTGGCCAGGGTTCGAGTCCCCGTGGGCGGATTTAATCCCCACATTTTTGCTAGCGACGCTGGCAGGCAGGGGCCACCTGCCATAGACAGTGGTGGCCACGCGTGCCTCCACGCGCTGCCACGGTGGCCAGGGCCCGCTGGCAGTGGCCCAGGTTGGGTCACTGCGCGGTAGAAATAGTTTCTGCCCAGTTTTTCTTTTAAATTAAGTCCTTTATTTTACAGATTAGTCCCTGTTTTTAAATTGCAAATAACTTTTAATTTCCAAATCCAAATAATACAAATAAAATATGTATCCTGAACCAAATTAAATTCTCTACATGTTTAAAACATTTGTATTCTGTTTTGAACATTTCAAATGCATTCAAATTTCAAATTCAAACAACTCCTTTTAAATTTGGTTAATTTCATAAATAATTCAAACTTAATTCAAATAACACGAATAAAACATGTTTCCATGCTAAATTAAACCACATTTCCAAATATAATTTTTTTTTCATGTTTTGAATAATTAAAATTGGTTAAATAATTTAAACCTTGTTTAAATCATTTAAATTTGCTAAATTCATAACTTGCTCAAATTAAGTTATTTTTGAACATATAAAATATGTTTTCAAACCAGAAAAACATAATCTTTTCAAATATGAATTTTATTTAATGCTTTGAAGCAAATAAAATTCAAATAATATTCATACTTGAATTAAATTCATTTAAACCTTGTTTAAACTTGTTTAATTCATAAGTAATTTGTTTTAAATCCTTTTTCAACAAGTGAAACATGTAATCCACCTAAAATTTTGTGTACTTTCCAAATATGAACTTTGTTATCTATTTTGAACAATTAAAATGGGTGAAAACAACAAATGCTTGTGTAACACCTTTAAGGAACCAAAATTTCCTAACTTAATAAATAAAATTCCAAACTTGGTAAACTTCATTTCAAATTGTTTCTATTGTTGTTTTCTTTTGTTTTCCTCATCCAAGCATCATGCTAATCCACTTTCACAATGTTGTTTAATTGTAGATCAATTAATTCAACCTTAATTCATGGGCTTTCCATATGCAATCCAAATTGCATGTGGGTCCATTTACTTATGTTATGTTACCAAGTCCACTAGCTTATTTTTGATGCATCAATTAAATGGTCATGCATCATCCCATGTTTGTGCATTATGCCATGTTATTGATTGCTTGTCTCTTTGCGTTGTTTGTTTGCTTCTTCTCGAATAGACGACGACGTTGAGACAGACGAGCTTTACGACACCCCTTCTGAGGAGTTAGCCTAGTACCAGGCTACTGAGTTTGCAGGCAAGTATTCACTCACATGAACCATTGTGTTCCTTTCAACATTGGATGCAGATATTTTCCGTTGTCTATTCTGCTAGCCCTATGAATCGTTGCTTCTGTTACGAACCTATCACATGTTATCCTTTAACCCTGATATAGCCTCACCTCCACACCTATAACCCCATTGCTTGTTGCCCGTGTCTTACTAGCATGCTTAGGGTTGTTTTGCTCGAGTCTGTTACCCGTTACTTTCTGTTACTATATTTCTATTATGTTCTGGGGCTCGATGTTAAACAACAACCTGTTAATTTTGAGGTAATGCTAAATTGATGATAAGGCACCGGCAGGAGGCCCGGCGTGGTTTTGAGGCCTGCTAGTGTCGACCCTAATTAGGAAAAGGGTCTTGTCTGCTGATCCATGATGAGCGCACTAACCGCATGTGGGAAGCGTGTATGGGCGCCCCCCTCAATTTGATTCGATTCGCATCTCGTCCAAATCGCCACACTTAGTTCGGGCTTTCCATTTGATGCACGCATATGCAGGTACGAACCCGAGGCCAGGGTGGAACTTTTGTAGTCGGCATTTAGGGCGGCGTGGTCTTAGAGTGCTATGAGGGTCCCCCTTTTCTTCGTGGGGGCTCGATTAGTCGCGCACGCACAGCACGTGGTTCTTTGGGCTTGATGCGAAGAAGAGTTGAGTTGTGTTGAGTGCCCCGCTTGGTGGAAGGCATTCCATCTGGCGGGTTATTCTTACGTGTACGGCCAAATTGGTGCACCCCTGCAGGGTTAAATCTTCTCGAGAAGCCGTGTTTTCCGCGGTTATGGTTGACTTGGTGAAAGTACTGGCTAACAAGTACTCAGAACAACTTACATCTAACTAATGATAACTTGATTAGTAATAGTTTTATCGACACAATAACTTGAACCATCATTATCCAACTGTGTGAGTTATCCTCGGATTGCCTCTTTGGATAAGGGGCGAGATCCAGGATGGGTTTGTTTGGTGGTTAGTTGTAGTTGGTTACGATACGCTATCTTATCTCCTTTCTGTTAGCCGGAAGTTGTAGAATGCATCTGTAGTTGGTTATTGCAGCCTGCTGCCGTATCTTTGTATCACCTTTTCTTCCGTTGAACCCAAAGCATCTGTGCTTGGTGTTGTTGGGTACACTTTGGTGAACTGTGAGTCTTGCTTGCCAGTACGTTTATGTACTGACCCCTTTGGGGCTGTGGTTTCCGCAGACTACGCCTACGAGGATCCCCGTGATGGCTACTACGTGGAGTTTGACAAGGCTGCTGACGAGTAGATAGCGGACCCGGGCAGGATCCGAGACTACGTGGATGGGCTCCGTTTTCCTTTCATTCTCGGCCTCTTAGGCCTATTTGGATCTTGTCTGTACTCAGACATTTTGGATGCTTCCGCTGTGATGTAATGATGATATGTTGGGACATGTGTCCTCTGGATGATTGTATTTGCTATCTCTGCTCTAGTGAGAGCTATTTGCAACTTATTTCAATCTTTTGTGTCTTAGAGATACGTTGTGATATCAGTTGTTCGAATGCCGTTGACGTACCATGTGTGTATGTTATGAAGTACGTCAACGGAAGTGTCCTGATTACTATGGGATGGTTTGCGCAGACGATGGATAGTAGAGAATGGTTGTCACACGTTTATGTGTTGGCCTGCTCATATTGAGATGCGGGTGCCGGTATGCCCCGTAAGCCATTTGTTCTACTATTTAGCGGACTGTGAGTATCCTCTAGAAGTCCGGGTGCGACAAATGGTATCAGAGCCTGTCTGCCTGTAGGATCCATTTTTACTGGTCGCAGTTGAGTCTAGAAACTATTTTGTAGCTAAGTAGGAAAAAATGAAACGTGAGAGTAGGAATTCTGTTCTTTTATTTCTTTCCCCACGCACCCTCCCTTTTCTAGTAAGGAAGTGCAACGTTGTTTTCTCTCCTCACCTAAACTTTCAAGTTAGGTTTTCACGAATCCTGGTTTCTCTGGGATAGTTATATCTACTACACCAGAGGAATGGAGGTGGTTGTGACATGATTTATCATGTTGCCTACTCACGATTGAGAACGGAGGCGTGTAAGCCCCGGAAGCAGATCCTCTATTCCTTAAGCAGTGGATATTGATCCTTTAGAAGCCCGGATGGGTTTTCCGTAGTACCTCAGGAGTGTTTTGGTCTCGTGTTTCCCGAAGTTGCTTCGATATCCTGTTCTTCTCAACATCCTTTTCGTCCGTTGAAACCTTGTTGTTGCTTTCCACTTCAATTCTTCTACCGGCGTCTAATCAAAACTTCACCGATCATCTGCAGATGGATCTCAGGTTCTACCCGCAGGTGGTTCGTATGACTCGTTGCGAGAGCACTGCCGGTTATCCGGAGATGCTGAGAGACATGGTCACTTTTCTGGGGTTCCGTTGGGCACCAGAGTACCAGGTCTACGAGCAGCAGCGAGAGTTTGACCAGACCTACTACCAGGCTATCGTCTACATTCTGTCAGATGATGGCATGAGCATAGTCCACCGCTACGAGGCAGTAGGTTCCACAGTGGATATGGCCGTGCAGCAGGCAGCTTATGTGAGTCTCACCGTCCTTCGTGCTGACTACTGGGGATTTGACGATTCTATCTATCGCCACATCCCCCGTGGTTACATCACTTCGGAGGGAGCTCACTTCACTCTCTACGACAACTTGGATGTCTACGAGCATGATAACTCCAGGCTGCACACCACCGCTCAGTTTGTGAGGCACAGTGACGCAGTTGCCAGCACACTATCTCAGGAGTTGGCTTCAGTCAGAGAGTAGCTCTACCTTGCTTTGACTCGTCTGGCGACGTACACCACAGACTTTGTTGGAGACGAGCGCTTTGCACGTTTCGATCAGCCAGTTGGACGTCGTCTGCCAGATGCTGGAGGTTACGAGCCGATCAGAGGTCCACTCCTCAACCTCGGTGCTGGTTACACTGGGATTCCTCGCTTTGGAGCTCAGGGAGTCGACGCTATGTACTTCACCACACCTAGAGTCGCTCTCAGACCCCGTCAGATCTACGTGGATCGTCGTTCCACCTACTTTCGTGGGCGTGCTCCTCACCGTACCTCTCGCCGTACTCCTAGTCGCCGTCCTGCGTGATGAGCATGGGAGTACCGATGTATCCATTCTTAGCTATGTTTAGTTATCCTTTGACATTCGAACCATTTGTGGTGTGTTGGATATTCTGATGTATTGGATATTCGAACCATATGTGACGATGTACCTGTTGGTGTGTTGGATATTCTGATGTATTGGTTATTTGTGGTGTGTTGGATATTCGAACCATATGTGACGATGTACCTGTTGGTTATCTATTCATGCGTCGGAATAATCTCTCTTTCGGTTTCCAAGTCTATCCTTTTCTATTGTTGTGCTAAAATGCATGTCTATTCAGGATGCCGCCAACAAGGAACACCCCGCCTGAGCCACCGCCAATCACGGAGCTGTTAACTCAGATGACCCAAGTCATGGCACAGATGGCCCAGTTTCAGACTAACCAGCACAACAACCAGAATGCTCCACGAGTCAGTATCAAGGAGTTTCTCAGTCTGGGCCCAAGAGCTTTCGTGGCCACACGCGAGCCTCTGGATGCTGATGACTGGATCCGTGAGATAGCTAAGGCTCTGGAGATTGCTCACGTTGCTGAGGAAGACAAGGTCAAGTATGCCTCCTATCTGCTGAAGGGTCAGGCATCTACTTGGTGGG
Source organism: Alopecurus myosuroides (assembly GCA_028641055.1). Lineage (NCBI taxonomy): Eukaryota > Viridiplantae > Streptophyta > Magnoliopsida > Poales > Poaceae > Alopecurus > Alopecurus myosuroides. The sequence goes on from CM054060.1 coordinate 201,629,253, forward strand.
AAAACTACCAGACCATGAGAGCTGGCTATCCAATCACCTGGGGTTGTTTCAAGGAAGCTTTCCTGAAGCACCACATTCCAGATGGTCTCATGGAAAGGATGCGTGAAGAGTTTTGCTCACTCAAGCAGGGCAAGATGGACGTCATTGGCTATCAGAGTGAGTTCAACCGCCTTGCTCGTTACGCTGGTGATGAGGTGTCCACTGAGGCTAAGAAGATGGCAAGGTTCCGCAGAGGTTTTAACCCGGAACTCAAGTACGCCCTCACCAACATCAAGGCCAACAACTTTGAGGAGCTCGTTAACACCGCGCTCAATGAAGAAAATGGGCGCAAGGCGTTCGAGGAGTCTCGCAAGCACTCGCGTGAGGGTGGTTCCTCCTCCAACATGACCACCCCTCCGCAGAAGCGCCGCATCTGGGTGCCAAATGGTGCTGTCACTAGGGCTCCATATGCCCAAGCTTCTCCAGGCTTCGCAACCCGCCCACCCAACCCTGTTCAGATGCATGATCAGAGGGCTTCGATGGGGCAGCCAAGGCCAGGGCCTCCTCGTGTCGTCACTTGCTACAAGTGCAAGCAGACGGGGCACTACGCCGACAAGTGCACGCAGAGGCAGCTACCTCCACCACCACCTCGTCCCAACACCAACCAGGCAATGGTGCGTGCTCCCCCGGCTAAAGCCTTCAACTCCAACAACAGGCCTGTCGGGAGGACCGCAAGGGTGAATCATGTCAAGATCGACAAAGCTGAGGAATCTCCTGACGTCGTTCTCGGTACATTTCCCGTAAACTCTAACGCAGCTAAAGTGTTGTTTGATACCGGAGCATCACATTCGTTCGTGTCAAAGATCTTTGCGACAGCAATTAAACTCCCCTTTGTTGGTTTGGGTTCCCCGCTAGTAGTAAACTCCCCTGGAGCAACTATGCAAACGTCTAAGATCAGTCACAGAAATCAAATCCTAATTGGAGGCCACATATTCCTTGCTTCTCTCATACTGCTGGGAAATTCTGACATTGATGTCATTCTTGGTATGGATTGGTTGAAGGCCAATAAAGCTACGATTGACTGTGCTCAAAAGTCAATAACTCTGTTCCACCCTTCTGGCCAGATAGTCTATTCTCCAAATGAATCAAATTCTGTTCAGCTGTGCACCCTCGATGCAAAACCTCTACCTCTACTTGAAAATGTTCCGGTGGTTTGTGAATTCCCTGACGTCTTCCAGAAGAGTTGCCAGGGATGCCTCCGGACAGAGCTGTTGAGTTCGTGATCGAACTTGAACCAGGTACTGCTCCAATCTCTAAGCATCCATACAAGATAGCTCCTCCTGAACTGAAACTGTTAAAGGAGCAAATCGATATGTACATGGAAAAAGGTTACATTCAACCTAGTTCCTCGGCTTGGGGTTGCCCGACTCTGTTCGTAGCGAAGAAGGATCACACAAAGAGACTCATTGTTGACTATCGTCCTCTTAACGAGAAAACCATCAAAAACAAGTATCCAATTCCTCGTATCGATGATATTTTTGATCAACTTGCTGGAGCCTCAATATTCTCCAAGTTGGACTTGAGAATGGGTTACCATCAAATAAAGATCAGAAAAGAGGATATTCCAAAAACAGCTTTCACCACTCGGTACGGTCTATATGAATACACTGTCATGTCCTTTGGTCTCACCAATGCACCGGCGACATTCTCTCGACTCATGAATTCTGTTTTCCATGAATACCTCGACAAGTTCGTTGTGGTATATCTTGATGACATTCTTGTCTACTCAAAATCTGAGGAAGAGCATGAAGAACATCTTCGTCTCACTCTCATGAAACTTCGCGAGCATCGTCTATATGCCAAGTTCTCCAAATGTGAGTTCTGGATTCCAGAAGTTGCTTACCTTGGTCATATCATCTCTGCCAAGGGCATAGCCATTGATCCAGAAAAGTTTAAAGCAATTGTTGATTGGAAACCTCCTAAGACGGTGAAGCAAGTAAGAAGTTTTCTTGGCTTGGCTAGCTATTGTCGTCGTTTCGTCCAAAACTTTTCCAAGATTGCCAAACCTCTCACTGATCTCACAAAGAAGGACAAGAAGTTCGTTTGGTCTCCACAGTGTGATGAGAGCTTCAATCTCCTCAAGACTAAACTCACTTCTACACCAGTTCTGGTTGGCCCAGATCCTACCAAACCTTTCCAGATATTCTGTGATGCATCTCTCCAAGGTCTAGGTGCAGTTCTTATGCAAGAACGTCAAGTTGTGGCTTATGCTTCACGTCAGTTGAACGCACATGAGCTCAATTATCCCACTCATGACCTTGAGCTTGCAGCAGTTGTGTTTGCCCTCAAGAAATGGAGGCAATACTTGTTGGGTAATCGCACTGAAATCTTTTCCGATCATAAGAGTCTGAAATATATCTTCACTCAACCAGATCTAAACCTCAGGCAAAGGAGATGGATTGAAAAGATTAAAGACTTTGATCTTACCATTTCTTACACTCCAGGCAAGGCTAATGTTATGGCCGATGCTCTCAGTCGCAAGTCGTATTGCAATAATCTCATGATCATGGAAAGCCAACCTCCTCTTCATGAAGAATTCCAGAAGCTCAACCTTGGTCTTGTTCCTCAAGGCTATCTTGCAAACTTGACAGCCAGTCCAACTCTCGAGGACAAGATTCGTTCTGAACAACTTCGTGATGCTGAAATCAAGAAGGTGGTAGAACACATCAAGGAAGGCAAGGAGAAATTTAAGTCCTTCTCAATCGATGACAAGGGAACTGTGTTCTTCGAAGGACGCATTGCAGTTCCTCAAGTTCAAAGTCTCAAAGATGTCATTCTCAAGGAGGCTCATGAAACTCCTCTCTCCATACACCCTGGAAGTACAAAGATGTACCAGGATCTCAAGACACTGTATTGGTGGCCTGGCATGAAACGTGAAATTGCTCAATACGTTTCTGAATGCGACGTTCGTCAACGTGTTAAGGCAGTTCATCAGAAAACAGCCGGTCTTCTCCAACCTCTAACAATTCCTGAGTGGAAGTGGGACATGATTGAAATGGACTTCGTCACTGGTTTTCCAAAGTCCAAGAAGGGCAACGATGCAATCTTCGTTGTTATTGATCGTCTCACTAAAGTAGCTCACTTCTTTGTTGTCAAAGAAACAATCTCAGCTAGCCAGTTAGCAGAGCTCTACACAGCAAAGATTGTTCCTCTTCATGGTGTTCCAGTGGAAATAAGCTCAGACCGTGGAAGTATTTTCACTTCTCATTTCTGGAAGAGTTTTCAAGAAGCATTGGGCACCAAACTTATGTTCAGCACAGCTTACCATCCTCAGTCTCAAGGGCAAGTCGAAAGAGTCAATCAGATTCTCGAGGATACGCTCAGAGCATGTGGTATCTCCTTTGGCATGAAATGGGAGGAATGCCCTCCATATGCTGAATTCTCCTACAACAACAGCTTCCAGGCAAGCCTAGGCATGGCACCATTTGAAGCTCTCTATGGCCGCAGATGCAGGAGTCCAATCAATTGGTCTGGAGCTGGTGAACGTTCACTCTTAGGCCCTGACATTGTTAAGGAAGCCGAAGAGAAAGTTCGCATCATTCGTGACAATCTCAAGATTGCTCAGTCTCGTCAGAAAAGCTACTATGACAGCAAGCACAGGGATATGATTTATGCACCTGGTGACAAAGCATATCTCCGTGTAACTCCCCTCAGAGGCACTCATCGTTTTGGTGTGAAAGGAAAGCTTGCACCAAGATACATTGGTCCTTTCAACATTCTCTCAAGGCGTGCGGAAAATGCCTATCGTCTTGAACTTCCAGAAAAACTATCCAAGGTGCACGATGTGTTTCACGTGTCACAGCTCAAGAGGTGTTTCAAAGATCCAGATCGTGCAGTTGATCATGATTCCATTGAACTGCAAGAAGATCTATCTTATGAGGAGCACCCTGTTCGTATTCTCGATGAGACCGAGCGTAAGACTCGCAACAAGAGCACCAAGTTCTTGAAAGTGCAGTGGTCCCATCATTCCGATAAAGAGGCAACGTGGGAGACCGAAGAGGATCTTCGCAAGAAGTATCCGGACCTTTTCTCTTCTCAGTAGGAATCTCGGGGCGCGATTCCTTCAAGGGTGGGCGTTTTGTAACATCCCAAGTATGAAAACTTACCTTTAGAATGTTTTATTTCTTGTTATTTTATGTTTTGCATCATGACATCATCATTGCATTTGTTTTCCATTTGTTTTGCATCTGTTTTCCATGGTTTTCTATTTTCAAATTCAAACCAATTTCCAAATCAAATTGTTCATACTTGTTATGTTACAATTTTCAAATAAAATATTCAAATAAAACATCCATTTGTTTCCATTAAAATGAAAAGCTCAAACTATTGAATTGTTCTTTTAATAATTCACTTAATTCAATTGCATTCAAATTCAATTGCATTTTCCAAACAGCAACCATTTGAAATTAATGAAACAAAACACTCCAATCAATTTGTTTCAAATAAACATGGAAAGTTCAAACTAGTTTAACATGTTTCTTTCAATAAGTTAATTAATGTCAATTTTGCTCAAATTCATTTAAAATACAAACAGCACCATAATTCAAAATGTTTGGAAAACAAAAGTGGAATTTTCTTGCTGTTATAATAACCCACCTATACAAAATTTTCCCTAAATTTTCTAACCCAAAAACCCTAGCCTTTTCTTCCTATTTCTTTTCAGCAAAAAAAAAGAGAAACAGAAAATTTAAAAAGAAAACGGAGAGAAAGGGGCAGGCCAGCCAGGCCCAGCCCACAAACTGGCCTGGTACCCCTTCGCACCTTCTTCCTCCTGTACGGCGTCCATCGAGCGCGTCCACGTCGACGCAGAGGAGCAGCAGACGGCAGCGCTCGCCCCTACTCCTCTATTTAGCTAGCCCTAGCTAGCCCCGAGCTGCCCTAACCCTAGCCTCCACCTACCTCCCTCGACGCCGCCATTCTTTCTCTCTTTCTCCTCTCTCTGCCCGGCGATTTTTCCTCTCTGAACCACACCCCGACCACCGCCACCTGAAGATCCGATGATCACCGCCGCCTCGATGCTCCACCTTCCAACCTAGCCGCGGGAATCGGTCCCCCGCAGCTTCCTCTTCGTCATCGACACCTCAGCGAGCACGGAGGGGGTCCACCGCGCCGCCGCCGTCCGTGTTGTTGCCGCCGGCGACGTCCACCACCCCGAGCCGCTGCTACCTCTACAGCGACAGTGAGCAGCACCTCCCCTCGCCCTCTTTCTTCTCTGCACGATGCACACCGCGCGCACACCCACAGCACACGCACAACGCACACGGCAGCACGAGCACGGCAGCAGTCGCCGCCGGTGAGCTGCCATCGCGCCCTCTGTCGAAGTTCAGAAAACGAACCTGCAGAAAAAAATTCAGTTAGCGCGTATCTGAAGAATAACCTCACCGCGCGCTGCTTACCTGACAACGAAGCAGCAGTACTGCAGTGGTAACGCACCACTGCACGCGCACGCCGTGGCCAGGGTTCGAGTCCCCGCGGGCGGATTTAATCCCCACATTTTTGCTAGCCACGCTGGCAGGCAGGGGCCACCTGCCATAGGCAGTGGTGGCCACGCGTGCCTCCACGCGCTGCCACGGTGGCCAGGGCCCGCTGGCAGTGGCCCAGGTTGGGTCACTGCGCGGTAGAAATAGTTTCTGCCCAGTTTTTCTTTTAAATTAAGTCCTTTATTTTACAGATTAGTCCCTGTTTTTAAATTGCAAATAACTTTTAATTTCCAAATCCAAATAATACAAATAAAATATGTATCCTGAACCAAATTAAATTCTCTACATGTTTAAAACATTTGTATTCTGTTTTGAACATTTCAAATGCATTCAAATTTCAAATTCAAACAACTCCTTTTAAATTTGGTTAATTTCATAAATAATTCAAACTTAATTCAAATAACACAAATAAAATATGTTTTCCATGCTAAATTAAACCACCTTTCCAAATATAAAATTTGTTTCATGTTTTGAATAATTAAAATTGGTTAAATAATTTAAACCTTGTTTAAATCATTTAAATTTGCTAAATTCATAACTTGCTCAAATTAAGTTATTTTTGAACATATAAAATATGTTTTCAAACCAGAAAAACATAATCTTTTCAAATATGAATTTTATTTAATGCTTTGAAGCAAATAAAATTCAAATAATATTCATACTTGAATTAAATTCATTTAAACCTTGTTTAAACTTGTTTAATTCATAAGTAATTTATTTTAAATCCTTTTTCAACAAGTGAAACATGTAATCCACCTAAAATTTTGTGTACTTTCCAAATATGAACTTTGTTATCTATTTTGAACAATTAAAATGGGTGAAAACAACAAATGCTTGTGTAACACCTTTAAGGAACCAAAATTTCCTAACTTAATAAATAAAATTCCAAACTTGGTAAACTTCATTTCAAATTGTTTCTATTGTTGTTTTCTTTTGTTTTCCTCATCCAGGCATCATGCTAATCCACTTTCACAATGTTGTTTAATTGTAGATCAATTAATTCAACCTTAATTCATGGGCTTTCCATATGCAATCCAAATTGCATGTGGGTCCATTTACTTATGTTATGTTACCAAGTCCACTAGCTTATTTTTGATGCATCAATTAAATGGTCATGCATCATCCCATGTTTGTGCATTATGCCATGTTATTGATTGCTTGTCTCTTTGCGTTGTTTGTTTGCTTCTTCTCGAATAGACGACGACGTTGAGACAGACGAGCTTTACGACACCCCTTCTGAGGAGTTAGCCCAGTACCAGGCTACTGAGTTTGCAGGCAAGTATTCACTCACATGAACCATTGTGTTCCTTTCAACATTGGATACCGATATTTTCCGTTGTCTATTCTGCTAGCCCTATGAATCGTTGCTTCTGTTACGAACCTATCACATGTTATCCTTTAACCCTGATATAGCCTCACCTCCACACCTATAACCCCATTGCTTGTTGCCCGTGTCTTACTAGCATGCTTAGGGTTGTTTTGCTCGAGTCTGTTACCCGTTACTTTCTGTTACTATATTTCTATTATGTTCTGGGGCTCGATGTTAAACAACAACCTGTTAATTTTGAGGTAATGCTAAATTGATGATAAGGCACCGGCAGGAGGCCCGGCGTGGTTTTGAGGCCTGCTAGTGTCGACCCTAATTAGGAAAAGGGTCTTGTCTACTGATCCATGATGAGCGCACTAACCGCATGTGGGAAGCGTGTATGGGCGCCCCCCTCAATTTGATTCGATTCGCATCTCGTCCAAATCGCCACACTTAGTTCGGGCTTTCCATTTGATGCACGCATATGCAGGTACGAACCCGAGGCCAGGGTGGAACTTTTGTAGTCGGCATTTAGGGCGGCGTGGTCTTAGAGTGCTATGAGGGTCCCCCTTTTCTTCGTGGGGGCTCGATTAGCCGCGCACGCACAGCACGTGGTTCTTTGGGCTTGATGCGAAGAAGAGTTGAGTTGTGTTGAGTGCCCCGCTTGGTGGAAGGCATTCCATCTGGCGGGTTATTCTTACGTGTACGGCCAAATTGGTGCACCCCTGCAGGGTTAAATCTTCTCGAGAAGCCGTGTTTTCCGCGGTTATGGTTGACTTGGTGAAAGTACTGGCTAACAAGTACTCAGAACAACTTACACCTAACTAATGATAACTTGATTAGTAATAGTTTTATCGACACAATAACTTGAACCATCATTAATCCAACTGTGTGAGTTATCCTCGGATTGCCTCTTTGGATAAGGGGCGAGATCCAGGATGGGTTTGTTTGGTGGTTAGTTGTTGTTGGTTACGATACGCTATCTTATCTCCTTTCTGTTAGCCGGAAGTTGTAGAATGCATCTGTAGTTGGTTATTGCAGCCCGCTGCCGTATCTTTGTATCACCTTTTCTTCCGTTGAACCCAAAGCATCTGTGCTTGGTGTTGTTGGGTACACTTTGGTGAACTGTGAGTCTTGCTTGCCAGTACGTTTATGTACTGACCCCTTTGGGGCTGTGGTTTCCGCAGACTACGCCTACGAGGATCCCCGTGATGGCTACTACGTGGAGTTTGACAAGGCTGCTGACGAGTAGATAGCGGACCCGGGCAGGATCCGAGACTACGTGGATGGGCTCCGTTTTCCTTTCATTCTCGGCCTCTTAGGCCTATTTGGATCTTGTCTGTACTCAGACATTTTGGATGCTTCCGCTGTGATGTAATGATGATATGTTGGGACATGTGTCCTCTGGATGATTGTATTTGCTATCTCTGCTCTAGTGAGAGCTATTTGCAACTTATTTCAATCTTTTGTGTCTTAGAGATACGTTGTGATATCAGTTGTTCCAATGCCGTTGACGTACCATGTGTGTATGTTATGAAGTACGTCAACGGAAGTGTCCTGATTACTATGGGATGGTTTGCGCAGACGATGGATAGTAGAGAATGGTTGTCACACGTTTACGTGTTGGCCTGCTCATATTGAGATGCGGGTGTCGGTATGCCCCGTAAGCCATTTGTTCTACTATTTAGCGGACTGTGAGTATCCTCTAGAAGTCCGGGTGCGACACAACACAAACACACGGACTTTTTATTACAAAAAAGGTGGATGTTACAAGTCTACCCCCCCCCCCCTACAAGAATCTCGTCCAAGATTCCTAGGTTTTAGCTAGGAAGGACGGGTACTCAGATCATAAACGACCTTCTCGTTCCTAGGTTGCTTCAGCTTCAGAATGATGAGACCACTGAACTTTGAGGCACTTGATGCTTCGGCATCGAATCTTTCGTCTAGCTGCCTCGAGGATACGGACAGGACATTCTCGGTAGGTCAGATCGTCCTTAAGATCAATGGTTTCATGATCAACACCACGGTTGGAATCTTTAAAGCAATGATGGAGTTGTGAGACGTGGAATGTAGCATGAACCCGTGGGAACGTTGAAGGTAGATGGAGACGATAAGCAAAATTCCCACTTTTTGCAAGAATAGGGAAAGGATCAACATAGCGAGGCGGTAATTTTCCCTTCATGACATCACGATGAACACCCTTCAAAGGTGTGACTCGAAGATAGGCTTGTCCGCCAACATCATAACGAATATCTTGTTGACGGTCACCATAACTCTTCTAGCGTGACTGAGCAGCTTTCAGATGTTCACGGATGATACGAGTTGTTTCTTCAGTCTCATTGATCAGATTCTTCGGTCCAAAGAACTGTCTTTCACCGGTTTCTGACCAATTTAATAACGGAATTGAACAGCTTCGATTGTAGAGAACTTCAAACGGAGCTTTGGCTAAGATAACTTGGAAACCGTTGTTATAAACAAACTCGGCAGCAACACAAGCTCGAAGCATGTCTTCAAGTGTTTGATTCAGACTCCCGAGGTGATCATTACGAGATGATTGATAAACTATGGTGAAATGTATACGACTTCCCATAGCTTGCTTGAAACTTGCCCAGCCCTTGGAAATAAACAGATTTCCATGATCAAAAAGGATCTTCTTAGGAACACCATGAAGGGGTATTATCTGAGAGACATACAAATCTGCCAGTTGTTTAGCATTGACGCCCTGATGGATAGGAACGAAATGAGCAACCTTTGACAGACGATCAATCACTACCCAGATAGCGGTGTGTCCCTGATCATTTCTTGGAAGACTAACAATGAAAGTCATCTCAACTTCATCCCACTTCCGCACAGGAATAGGTGTGGGGTATAGAGTAGCAACTCGTCTTTGATGTTCAGCTTTAGCACGACGACAAACATCGCATTTAGCCACAAATTGAGCGATATCTCGCTTCATATTGGTCCACCAGAACCTTTGATGTAGATCACGGTACATTTTGGTGCTACTAGGATGAACAGAGAGAAGTGACTCATGAGCTTCACGGAGGATTTGTTTAAGACTCCGTTTCTTTGGCACAACAAGACGTTCACCAAAATAAACGGTACCTTGCTCATTAACATAGAAACATGTAGGAACTCCACGAGAAATCTTTCTCTTGACCAAGGTAATGCTTAGATCCCGCTTTTGGGCATCTTGGATTTGATGTTCAAAGGATGGTTTCACTTCTGGATTAACCAGATAACCAGAGGGAACAACCTCAAGATTGAGCTTGGAGAACTCTTTGTGGAGAGAAGGTTGATCTTTCTGTATCATGAAGCTATTACAGTAAGACTTCTGGATTGTCGTGTCAGCCATGACTTTACCTTTATCAGTTTGACAATTGATATCCACATTGGCTTCTTTGACTAGTTTCAACCATCTCTTTTGTCTGAGACTCAGATCTGGTTGGGTAAAAAGATATTTGAAGCTCTGCTCATGGAAGTAGAACTCACATTGATTTCCTAGCAGATAATGACGCCATTGTTTCAAGGCATACACAACAGCTGCTAACTCAAGAGCATGAGTTGGATATTTGAGCTCATGTGATTTCAGCTGTCGAGAAGCATAAGAAACCACACGACCATCTTGCAATAGACCGCAGTCGATACCTTGACGAGAGGCATCACAGAAGATGACGAAGTCCTTGCGCGTGTCCGGAAGGGAAAGCATAGGAGCATTAGCCAGTTTGGTTTTCAACAACCGGAAACTCTCTTCTGCCATTCTTGACCATACAAATTGTTTATCTTTCTTAAGAAGACTAGTCATTGGCTTGGCAGCTTTAGAGAAACCTTCAATAGAGCGGTGATAACAACCGATAAGTTCGAAGAAGTTTCGCACCTCTTTGATGGACTTAGGTGACTCCCAGTCCAATATGGCTTGAACTTTGTTAGGAAAAACTGCAACTCCGTCAGCAGATAGGACATAGCCTAGGAATAGGAGCTCTTTCAACCAGAACTCACACTTGGAGAATTTGTCATAGAGACGATGCTCACGAAGCTTTGTCAAGACTAGCAGAAGATGTTCAGCATGTTCTTCTTCGGACTTGGAGTAGATTATAACATCGTCGAGGTAAACCACAACGAACTTGTCAAGATACTCCACGAAAATGGATTTCATAAGCCCCATCAGCATGGTTGGAGCGTTGGAGAGTTCGGGAAACATAACGGTGTACTCGTAAAGACCATAACGAGTTTTGACAACCGTTTCAGAAACATTCCTGGACCTAGTCGAAGTTGATGATAACCCATACTTAAGTGTATCTTGGAGAAAACAGTGGCACCAATCAGATGGTCAAACAAATCATTTGTCCGAGGAAGAGAACACTTGTGCTTTATTGCCACATCATTGAACAGACAACATTCATTGACCAGCTGGGGAACTGTGATATCCTTCTTCATGACGAAGAGTGTAGGACATCCACAAGAAGATGTGTTGGCCTGAGGGAATCCTTTTCCTTCCGAATCCTCTATATGCTTCTTTGGCTCAACCAACTCTTCTAGAGACATACGGTGTGGTCTTTCAGAAGTAGGAGCCACTCCAGGAATTAGTTCAACAACAAACTCCACTGAATAATCATGATGCACACCAGGAAGCTCTTCCGGGAAGACATCCGGAAACTTACACACCACTGGTACCTCATGAATCTCGAGAGATGGTCGGACTTTGATTGCATTAAGCTGAGGACGTGGTTGTGGTTGAACTGTCCCACAAGGAAACAACAACCGAGTTGTCTGACCATATGGATGAATCAGGGTAACAGACTTGGCTGCACAGTCAATCGTAGCATGATGTGTTGACAACCAGTCCATGCCCAGTATGACATTGATGTCGTCTGAGTCCACGATGACAAGTGTAGAAAGAAACATCAAACCTCCTATTTCAATTGGGACACCAGGGCAACACTGATTAGTCCAGCAGAAGGACCCTGGGGTGGAAATTATCAACGGAGGAACCATACTCGCAAGAGGTATGTCATGCAACACCACAAAAGCTCTTGATACAGATGAATGTTATGCTCCGGAATCAAACAGAACAGAGGCTGGAGCTAGGTTAACACGAAGCATTCCCAACACGACATCAGGTGCTTTCTGAGCTTCTTCAATCAGAACATGATTCAAACGACCACGATTAACAACACGTGTAGGAACGGGCTGAAGTGCAGAAGGTGTCCTCTGAGGACATTTGTCGGAGTAATGGCCAAGTTCATCACATACATGACATGTCCCCAGCCGTTTCTTACCACCAACAACTCTAGAATTCTCACCAAGGTGACCTTGTTGAACAACTGATGGATATGGAATAGCACTGTACGGAACAAACACACGACGCTTCTTGGAACCAGAAGAAGACGCACGTGAATCTTCAGAAATCTGCTTCAAAGAAATTTCCATTTCCTTTTTGCCATGCTCCAAGATAAGAGCATGATTATAAAGGTCCTGGAAGGTTGGAAACTGGAAAGAGAGTAGCTCATAGCGAACTACGGAATCTAGACCCTTGCGGAACAACTCTTGTTTATCCGCATCATCTGCAACATATCGGAGTGCATAACGAGCCAAACGGGTGAATTCACGCCCGTAAGTTTCAACATCCATCTGTCCCTGGGTCAGATCCAAGAACTCTTTTCTTTTGGATTCCATAACTTCCTCAGGAACTTGGGCAGCACGGAACTCTTTACGGAACTCCTCCCAAGTAACCTTATGTCCCGGCGATTGCAACGCCAAGAAACCTTCCCACCATGAACCAGCTTCACCCTCTAGCTGGTAGGCGGCGAAGTTCACACGCTCACTTTCTGGAACATGGAGAGCGTTAAATTTGCGCTCGACAGTACGAAGCCAATCATCAGCATCAATGGGTTCCTTGATACTGCTGAAAGATGGAAGCTTAGCATGAACTAAATCCATGAATGTGACACATTCGTCATGAGGACTTTCAGTGTTTTGCGCCACACGCTCAAGGAGATGTTCATTTCTCAGGCAGTTGGTCTCGATATCCTGAACAACTTGCGTCATTAAGGAAGATGACGACTCTCCCTCGATATGACCACTTTCAACGGAATCTCGAGTACTCCCGGACATCCAGGGTACAAAGAAATGGAACCATGAGAAACACTCCCATGGGAATGAATGCAACAGACAGATTCATGACTTGATATGGATCAACTGAAGTCAAAAGGAATCAAAGATTTAGACTGATGGAGGTAAATTGAAACTCTGAGAACATTAGCAACCTGACATGGAGTACTAGGGAAAACACCCAACGATTTTTCTCCTAACTTTGAAGTTAACAGGTGAGAGGTAAAACATTTGAGACCAAATGAGATAAGGTGACTCAGAGTTAGAGCGATACCAGGTAAGGAGTAAAAAGAACCCTAAGAAGCTTTTCACAACTCATTTGTCATTTCGAAAATAGTTTTCACAAACTCTAGACTCAACATCGACCAATAGCAAGGGTTTTCCTACGGGCAGTCCTGCTCTGATACCATGACTTGTCAGACCCCGGACCCAGAGATATACAAACTTTCATGTGCTCCTAGCAATGGACTCACAAGGGCTTCAGGGTTACCAGCCCAGGCCACAACAAACAACGGCAGGCAGACCGGATTCATCGGCACGTAGTCCAGATCCCCGGTCTACTACTCCTTGTGTCCATTCTAGTCATAACCATATATGTATACCCAAGCGTCCACGAGTCGGATGAAACTGAAGGAACGGGACCAAAGTTATACAGAGATGCTATGTGTCCATAAAGTGCAACAATAATCGAGGGTTACTGGGGTTACCTCGCCCCAGGCCGAATCACATCGGTAGGCGGGCTCGGACATGGATCATCGGCTCCACAACCCCTCGACTACGACAACTATGCAGGCATAGCCAAAACTGTATAACAACGGGCTCAAAACCAACAACCGATCAAAGCAGTACTCTAAACATGAAGCTTTATTAAGCAAGTAATACTAGAGTAAAGCTTACAAGCAGAGGTCACACGACCCAACATTACAACAGACAACGGAAAGCAAATTATGTTTCTATTCAACAAGAACCAAAAAGGACTAAGAGGCCGCAACATAAGGCGACGTCCCAGCCCAGAGATTCCAGGCTGCTACCTGGGAAACCCCAAACTATCCGTCGATGTCCACGTTGAAACACCACCAAAGGTATGGAACTCCACCTGGACCAAATTGAAGCAAACATGAGTACGGGAGGTACTCAACAAGACTTAACTAACCTATTATATATCTGCTTGTTCAAAAAGGGTTTATGAAGGTTTTTTGCGTAAAGCCAACTTTGTTTCGAATAGAGGGAGACTGAGAAGCTTTTCACAAATCTTGTAAAAGAACACCCTTTCCTCGGGTATTGTCTTCAGAACCTTCAAAGCATCATCTTCAGCACACGACAACCGGAACCACCTTATGAAACTACTCACTCATTGCCAACATCTTTTACGTATGGCTCAAGTTATCTATGATCTCAGGATCCGTCACCAAGTCGTCCTTAACCGCGGACACGGCTTTTCGAAAAGATTAAACCCTGCGGGGGTGTACAACTTTACCCACACGTATCAACCGACTCTTAATTCCAAGATATTGGCACAATTCCGACGATGTGCCGGCAGAGGGTGGCTGACCACGATCTTTCGCTTGCTTCGCCTATTCCATGAGTCGCTCCGAGTAGAGATGAACCGCCAATAGGGAGTGGCCATCTCCTGTCAGGGTCTCTATCGTTGTGCGCAATGCTCGACGGTTACCTCCCCGCAGAGCGTCGATACACCACCACGTCCTAGCTTTGAAAACATTTTAATATCCCCAACAAATCCAAATGGAACACCCGAACTAGGCAACTCATGGAAAAAACTAGACAAGTTGAAACCGAGGGGAATCCAATCCCCGTGTGGTTGCACGATCAGTCTTGGCCTTCAAAGGCGAGAACTCGCTCCTAGGGGCATGAACGAGGCAAATCACCACATCCCCTGTGGAAACTCATCCAAGCCTTTAATCATATTAAACACACATCTCGAACCTTACCACGTCATCCTGTCATACTAGATTCATTTCGTAACTCTGATTCATCAACCGGATGGAGCGGAGATCAATAGACATGTATGACTAAGCATGGCATATTTGAGGCTCTGGCGATACACACAAACAAATCCTATGTCTGCTAGGAGCATTGAATCATGATATCTGGGCTATGCAAATAAATAGGATAACTCTATCTATTGACTCAAGATACTTTGTAAACATGCATCGTACGAGAAGGAAAACACTTCGAAAACATATATGGGCAGATAAGAGGTTATGCTTGCCTTGCTTCAAGAAAACCAGAAGAAAGCTTCAGGAATAAAAGCTTGACTTGGTTGTTTAGACCAAGTATTCGGCAAGAGGGGTGTCGAACTTCTCTCGAGGTTCGAGGTCTACCGATAAGAGCAAACACCGGAAAGAGGGAGAACAACACTCAAAACAGGCATCAATGCAATGCTCAATATGTATGCATGAACATTTGAATGCATTAAAGATAAGCCCTAAACATATTTCATGGGTTGCTAGGGTTCATATGTTAAGTATGTACTTTTACTGAATTTTGCCCCGAAGTGGACCTCGGAGGCCGATTCGGGCAATTATGAAAGTGAGACTAATTTTAATTGCTCAAAAGGGGTTGAAAACACCATAACTAGGTTGCACTTGTCATTCTAAGAATTTTGACATATAACTTCTAATTTTCTTGAATAAAAACTTATTTTCTTTAATTAAATGATTTAAATAATGCTCAAAAATTCAACTTTGTCAAAAATGTGTGCAAATGACATAAACATGTAGATTACATTTTTCTGAACAAATTGGTATTTGAACACATTTTTCTGAGTTATGAAACAAAAGATATTGCATTTACAAAATTAATTAATTTTCTGTAATTTAAATCACAGGTGGGGTCCACGTGTGAGTACATTTTCGTTTAAAAGAAAATAAATAGAATAACTTCCTGGTGACGTGGGCATGATGTCGTGATGACATCACCCGAGCCCAAATCCTCAGAGATGCCAAGTAATTGGTTGATTTAGCGCGCGATTCTCAAATCAAAGTGGACCACGGGCTAGAGCAGAGCGAGGGGGGTCTAGGGGTGGTCGCAGCGGCCCGAAAGGTCGCCGGAGCTCGCGCCGGTGAGCTCGGCGCGGCGGCGGTCCGCGGCCGGCGGCGACAGCGAGAACCAGAGGGGGAGGAAGCGAGGGGAGGGCACCGGAGGGTGCGGGTGCTCACCCTGAGCGTGCTGAGGTGGTCGGGGCAGCGAGGAGGGCCGGCAATCGCCGGCGACGAGCGGATTCCGGCGGCGGCCGTGGCGCTCTTCCGGCGTGAAATTGGGGCTGCACGGGACTCCTTGGGCGCTTCACGAGCTCGAGGCGAAGGAGGGGGAGATGGCGGAGCCGATGGAGTGCTCGGGGAGGGTCGGGGGCGGCCGCAACGCCGGTGTTGAGCGGCGGTTGGCGCCGGTACGGGTTAGGGTTTGGGTTCGGCTCCTGTGCGTGAGATATACAGAGAGCAGAGGATGAGGGCCAAGGTGAGGAGGAGAGGGGAATCGGGGCACTTCTCCTCGCCCTTATCCGTCGGAGGGGGCAAGCAGAAGGTGGCGGGGAGGCGGCATGCTCGGTGTGCTCGTCTACTGGCTCAAGGAAGAAGACAAAGGCACAATTATGAAAGCCCCCTGGGATTTCCAAAAACTGCGAAAAGGTCCCTGCTCCTTTTAAAACAGCACACTAAAAACAGTTTTGAGGGCCTTTCTGAAATCAGTAAAAATTGACAAAAATTATTTTTGAGATCCTTATTACATGGGCAAACTCAACATATTTTTGTTTGACAAAAATTGTACCATTTCAAACCATCATTTTAATGTGGCACTTTTAAGTAATTTTAATAAACTCCGTTATTAAATTTTAGTGCATCTGTTTTAAATACAAACTTGGGTTCAAAAATGCGTGCATGACATGCCATGAGCACCAACACAAACACACAGACTTTTTATTACAAAAAAGGTGGATGTTACACTTTACCTCCACATGTATGACATGACATATCTTTGTTTCTTGGTGTAGATGCACTAGAACCCGTGGTACTTTCTGCTGGTTGTGATGTTCTCCTTGCATTGGATACACTAGGCTCGGCCTTGGAGGATGTACTACCACGAATTGATGACTGTGGTGGTGGTGGGGTACTAGAAACAGAAGGTGTTATCAATGGAAAACGACTCCTTGCACATACTGAAATTTTGGCCTCCTCGTTGATATGTGATTCGGCCTCTCTAGCATGGTGTAGTAGCTCATGCATATCATGATATTGATGATGCCTAACAATGTCCTTAATCTTGTAATTAAAACCTGAAAGAAAACGTTGCATTGTTTGCTCCAATTGCTCTCTCACACGTGCCCTTTGCAGGATCAATTCCATGTCCTGATAATAAGCATCAACAGTCATAGTACCTTGCCTCAATTGTTGCAATTGATCATATTGTGAACGAATCTAATTGGGAGGCACAAATCTGTCCCTCATATCTCTCTTCACAGTAGCCCAAGTGATAATGGGTAATTCACCAATTTCATCCCTTGTTCTCATAGTGTTATCCCACCAAAGAAGAGCATATCCATCAAACTCAGAAGAAGCAAGTTTAATTTTCCTGTCCTCAGTATACTCATGCAAACGCCATAATTTCTCAATCTTGAGCTCCCATAGCAAATACTCCTCAACATCTATGGTGTCAAAACTAAATGGTGGTATGGAAAATTTTGGTTTGGCCAAAGCAACATCATCTCTATTGTTTTCAGGAGGTGCAACATGGGGAACATGCCTTGCACCCATGTATATTGGCTCGGCCTTGGAAACCACCTCGGCCCCTCTATCCTCTTACTCCACGTCCTACATTGTTTTCCACTCCCTCGTTAGCTTGAAAACCATTATTAGCATCACTATGCACACTAGCATTATCATCATCAAGAGCGGGAAGTGTTTGATCAAGAAAATTCTTGAAATCAGCAAGTTGATTAGTCAATGTAGCAATAGAGACTTGCATAGTGGTCACTTGTGTTTGGTTGGTCGTGGCCAATTTACAGATATCTCCCACTTTAGTATCAAGTGCTTGCATCTCCACATAAAGAGGATCACAAGCATCAGTCACAAATGTCCTCAATTCCTTATGATTTGTTTCCATTTGATTTTCCAACACATCCCACAAAGCCTCATACTCCCTCCAATTCACACCTTCACCATGGTCCTTCTTTTGCTACACAAGTTCATCACTAGAGGGATCCATTAGTAGGTTGGTGAAAACAAAAAGCAAGTATCTATATGTGGTGTTCTCTCACAACTCGCTCAAAACCAGCAAGAAAAGGTGCACCTTACCGTTCTAAAGTGAATAGAAATACTTACCAACAAGTAGAGGCAACTAGTATGCTTGATGTGAAGAAGAGAATACCTGGGGTTTTAACTATCACAAAGCAAAACAAGGTATATGGTGGATCTTCGTTGAGAGTACTAACAACACCACATAAACACCTCCTATATGATATGAAATGTGATATAAAAAGCACAGGAAACTCCCACCAGTGGAGACAAATGTGGCTTAACAACTATATGGATGAATTGTTGCAAGCACTAGAAACTCACTAGCTATGGCTCAAATAGACAGGCACAAGATTGCTCAATAGTAGAAACCAAGTGTCACAATATATATGTAGCTAGCTCCACTAGTAAGCAATAGTATCAATTCAGCCTCTTTTCAATTTTTCTGTTTTCTCTTTTTTTTCTATTTTTCGTATTTTTCCAATGGCCTTAAGAACAACTAGGAGCAATATGAACCAAAACAGCAAGTGATCACAATGGTATATGAAAATATGAGCAGCATGTAGGAGCACAAAAATAGCTATACTTGTGGGCAAGGTACCTATAGTTATGCTGTAGAAAGGTTGTGGCTATGTTCACAAAGCTCAGACGTGGAGATCCTAAGAAAATAGAAAGGAAAAACAAAAGAAAACGACCTAAAACGAGCTAACAACACACGACAGGAAAACGAGAGAAATCGTACCGCGGCGGCAGCAAAAACAATCGAAAACGGTGCCCGGCAGGAGTGCGTGAAGCTACGGCAGAGGGCGAACGGGCGGCAGCGATTTGCTACCTTCTGTGCCGCGGGTGTCTCATGGCAGCGCACGCGCGTTTGGAGCGCAAAGGCCACGACATCGACATCAGCGTTTCTCTGTCGTGGGGTGGTATGTGCGCGTGCACAACAACGCTTATGCGCACGGCAGGGAAACGCACGAATCCGTGCCGTGGGTGGAATCTGATTAGTGGTAGGGTTCGTACGAAGGAAACAACCGTGTGCAACTTGCGATGGATCGAAACCGAGAAGAAATAGAGCACACGCACGCGGCAGCAACCTTGTGATACGATGCTTGCTAGAACTCGGATTGAATCCGATTGACAATAGGAACTCGGCAACAACATAGCAACGATCAAAACTAGTAGCTCCCGGATAGAAATCCGAGTAGGGCTAGACTAGTATGATCAAAGGAATCCGCAACAATATTTTTGTGAGGCAATTTTTCGGTATAGACTCGGAAATAAAACTAGACACGAAGAACCCTAAACCTTGATTAGACTCAAGACACAAAAAGAAAAAGTACACGAAATCAACAAATAACAGCAACAAGAGATGCAATTAGGTGTTGATCTAAGGCTATTAAATGAACTAGAACTATTTTTGTGGCTTTTTCTGTATAGGAAATAAAAACACTCGAAACTAGGGGTGGAAAAACAGCTCACTGAGGCAACCTGTAAATGTGATACCAAGATGATAAGGGGTGGACCAATCTTCTCGATGAACTCACTGATAACTTTGTTGGATAACTCGTGTCTCACTGAAAACTCTCCGGCTGATCCCTGATGCCAATGCAACAGTTTGCAACCCAATGGATATTCTCAACTCCACACGCTTGCACAACATAGCCACCGACTACGAGGTGGTCCTGTACCGTCTTATTCCCAATGGAACAGCAGGTAACACGCAATTTTGCAATGGTAACAATACTTCCAGATGAATGCTTACAAGCAGTTCTATCCAAAGGTTCTAGGGTTTATGTTTAACGTAGTCTAAGGAACAATGACTCGGATCCTAAGGGGGTATGGGTGCAGCCAGAAGGGGCCTGCGCAAGGACCCCTACTCCTTCTCGTGTTGGACTCTAACTTAGTTCGGGTTGGACTCAGCCAATAGACTCAATTGGATACAAACCGACCCCATAGGGGTGCGGGCACCTTTGGACACATAGGCCCACTAACTAAGGCGCAATAACATTGTGTTATGCACCACAAAACCCTCCATGTGCTGCCTCCCTCTCCTCCCTCAAGCACATGTTGTTTTCCAGCTCTTGGGTCTTGTTTTCCACCATGTACATGTTGTTTTCCAGAAGTGTAGACTTGTTTTCCAGCAGCTCCTCTCTTGTTTTCAACTTGTACATGTTGTTTTCTCCAAGTATGATCTTGTTTTCCAGCTCCTCTTGATGTTCTCCTCCAAGTATGTTTGTGTTATCAATAAACCTGATCATACATAGATGCATAGATTTAGGTAGTATAAAGTTCTCATAATTGTAAATATCATACTCAAGTAGGAGTGAATTCACCTGTTGTTCTAATAGTTTGGTCCTTGATTTTGTCATTGGTCCAAGCCTCACACCATTATCTTGATCAGGAACATTACCATGTGTAACAATAGGTGAAGAGCTAGGGATGTCCTCATCAACTTGTGGGTTATCAAGGTCGCAAATTCATTGAACAACAAGTAATTATCAATGCAAGTCTATGAATCATGTTACTTGTACCCTTAAATTAGATAACAATCATTAAGAAAACCATGGATAAATAATCTTATAAACAATATCTAAAATACCTTTACAACTGTAAATAAATGGAAAAGGCACAAACACATCTCACCAATCCCTACATTTCCCACGCCTTGGGGGTTTTACTCACATATGAGAGGCATCATAGTCATAAACTTGATGATTGAAAGGTAAAAGTTCATCTATGCAATACTGTAGCAAGCCACAATAAGTTGACGATGAACAATAAGCAAATCACAAGTTCAATCCAGAAAAGAGTTTCACAACTCTAGAATGTTATAATGGATCTATCTCTCTGTGTGGGTGGAATGATGGTGGAGTGATTGAGGTTGAAGGTCATGATCATAGGCGGATTCTGGCAGAGAGTCCCCTCTCTGGATCACTTCTTCCTCTATTAAGGCATGTCTCGAAGTTGATGTGTATGTTTTCTTCCTCTCTCACCTTCACGGGATTTTTCCTTTTGATGTGATGGTGGCAGCGGCATGTAGTATGGTGGCCGGTACGGTCGATCGCCACCCTACTGTGAAATCGCTTTATTTGCTCCAATTATCATTGTTGTGACTCGTTTACTTTCTTTTTTGTATGATTCATGGGAGTCACAACAGGCAATAAAATATTTCAAACATTGTGGTAATTGGGTTGCTGATAGAGAAAATTCCAATAAAAACCAAGTCAAATGAAAGGAAATTCCGATCTTGGTGGTCTCGGTGGAGTGAAGTTTTTCGCCTATGACAGTGAAACGTCTTGTGCTCTAATGTCCAACGTTAATCGGAAGACGATGAGAGTTGAAGGACCTCCCTGCGAGGTTCGGCTTGTGTCTTGTTCCTCTTCACCTTGTTGTTGTTTCTAGCTTTGCTAGCTTTTTATTTTTCCCCATGTATAATTTCACCGGCATCTATTTTGGTTCCCTCATTTGAAAATGGGGCAGTGCTTGCTACCTTCCGTCAAAAAAAATTATGGTGTGATGCCACTTGATGCAATTTACTGCGTGAAATTTGTCTATGATTTCTGACAATTTGGGTTTTCAATTCATTGTGTCGACTATTACTCCCTCTGTATCAAAATGTAAGATATTTTAACATTTCCTAGACTACACATACCTAGACTTTTTTTACTGCAAGATACACATGAATCTATACACTAAAACATGTCTAGAAAACTCTAAAATATTGTACATTTCGATATAGAGTAATAAAAAGTAGTTATATCATTCCTAAGTTGCTGAATAAGAAAATCTAGCGGATCCTCCAGCCAAAGTATTGAATGTGGTTACTCTGTCTTACATGCTAGTGTATGAGCTACTATATTGCTTTTTCCTAGGACTACGGCAAAAGGTTGCATGGAAAATCCTCAAGAGAGAAAAGAACACTCCTCATCACCTCCATAAAATCGCGGTTGATAATGCAAACAACCTGTCCCGCCAAAAAAAGGCAGTCTCAAAGAGCCCGAGCTTCTGTTGTAGACCCATAAGAAGTTAAGGGACATCGCAGTTGCTCCCAGCATGAAGATACTTGTATCATCAAACTTCATATGCAATACTAATATACTAATAGGTGCCCTGAGCAGATGCAACCAGTTCCTTTCAATCTTAGATCATCTTCAACAGTTCGGCCTCGCGAGAGCGTTTTTTCGTCGAAAAATATCGCCTTTTTGCGGGCGAGTTGGAATTTCCAGCATGGATGGGTAGAGGGTGGACAGTTTACATCTGCGTCCCCACGCTCCCCCGACCCCAGCCGCCTAGCTTTGGCTCAAATTTGGCATACATTCGGCACATCATGTTTTTTTGCCCAAGTTTGGCGCAAATTCGGCATCGCACATCGCGATTTTTTTGGTCCAAATTCGGCACACCATGATTTTTAATTTAATTCGGCACAAATTCAGCACAGATTCGACACACCACAATTTTTATCACATAGTTTGTCACATGAATCAATACAAATCAAACATTTCAACGAAACAAGCTCATAATTTAATAATTTTCAAACACAAATTAAAACACATCGAACTAGGCGTTGCCCTTGAGCTTCCATAGATGCTCCATGAGATCGTGATGCAGTTCTTGATGCATTTGTGGGTCTCATATCTCATGTCGTATAATAGTGAGGAATGCAGTCCATGTTGCTGGGACATAATGATCAATAACTACAAGAGTACCCTACCTGAAATATGGTTCAATATCAACCACTGGTTCGTCCTGCTCGCTCTCAATGATCATGTTGTGCAAGATCACACATCAATTCATCACCTCCCACATATGAGATTTTGACCAGGTCAGAATAGGGTACCGGACAACAGCAAATCAAGTTTGAAGAACACCAAATGACCGCTCGACATCCTTCCGGCAAGCCTCCTGGCACTGAGCAAACCAACACTGCTCGCCTCCTCGCACCGGGTTTGAGATAGTCTTCACAAGTGTTGACCATCTTGGATAGATGTCATCTGCTAGGTAGTATCCCTTGTTGTAGTGGCGCCCATTTACCTCGAAGTTCATCAGAGGAGCATGACCTTCAACAAGCTTGGCAAAGACAATGGACCACTATAGCACGTTGATGTCATTGTGAGTTCTTGGCAATGCCAAAGAAGGAGTGACAAATCCAGAGATCCTCTGTAGCCACTGCCTCAAGTACCACACTGCAAACCTTTTTTCACGCCTTTGTACATCTCCAGCCAAGCAAAACATGCATTTCTTCCATGCCCAATGCATGCATTCGATGCTTCCAAGCATCCCGGGAAATCCTCTTTCTTCATTCTGTGCTAGGATCCGAGCAGTGTCTTCAGCATTAGGTGATCTCAAGTACTTTGGTCCAAACACTGCCACCACTATCGTGCAGAACTTGTACAAAGAGTGAATGGAGGTGCACTCGCCAATGTGCAGATAGTCATCTTGTGTATCACCGGGAGCTCTGTATACAAGCATCCTCATAGCCACTGTGCACTTCTGGAGCGAGGAGAATCCAACTGTGCTGGTGCAGTCCTTCTTGCAAAGAAATAGTTGTCGAACTCCCGGATGACATACACAATCGTACCTCGCCGTGCTATGGAGCATTGGCGAAGTAGTCGGCGTAGAGAATGTAGTAGCCCTCCATTTGCTGCATCGGATTGCTCTTCCGGCGACAATAGGCCGAGCCACCTCGTTGGGGCTTTACGTTATGCGCAAACATGCCGACGAGAGCGGCGAGGATCATGAGGTGCTCTTCATCGTCGGTGACAGCCTCGGCTTCCTCCTCCATCAGAGCGACAAACATCTCCTTCGCCGGAGTCCATCGCTGAACAAGCAAATCGCCGAACACCTCGCAGGCGTGGTGGCAGGTTGGTGGTTGTCGGTATCCTCGCCAGCAAGCGGCAAAAGCACGACCAGCCGAGGGACGGAGGTTGCCTCAAGTGCGCTGGCTTCGGCCTGGGACCGCTGGGCAAAACAGATCAACGACATTCGGCGTTGGGGAAAAAGGGCGTGCCGGTGGGGGAAAAATGCATCCTAGGGCGCTCTTGGGGAACGGGTGGAGATGCTCTTAAAATTGGTCGAGGATGTCATATGTCACAACCGTTCAATTAGTGCCAATTCATGTAACTCGGGTTATAATCATAGCCAATGGCCAAATTAATAATTAACTTAACCTTGGAGAGCTCCCTATCTTACATAACTGCCCAGCAGGATTCACATTTCACAGTGGACAGAAACAACAAAAATACCATAAAGATTAAAGAGGTCCGATGATAACCAATAAGGATAGGTTAATCAGAGATAATTAATTCTCATCACCATAAGGCTCACCTAAGACTACCTACCTTGCGCTAAACTCAACATGCTAACTTGCTAAGTACTCTAATTCGTCCTGGAAAGAGACATCCGCCAACTAAACTTGGCTATTTCTCAGATTGCACAGGCCATTGTCCACAATCTGTACTGTAATTATTTCCGGGATTTTCTTCTTCCGTCGGTTGCCAATGTTTCTTGAATCTTGTCTAACTCGAGCATGAAGCAACTACATTTTGCACCATCGTCGCATATTCCCTTGCCGATGTCTGCCGTTTTACTCAATAACATAGCATATCTTGTTTTATATTCTATTTTCTTCAAGCATTTTTCCTCATACACTTTCAGCTGTTCCTCTTTGAACTTACGAGTCCACCTGGGCACTATGTATTGTGCTGGTATTTCATTGACTCCCAGCTGTGTGAAAACTCTGAATATGTGGCAACACAAAATCCCATCCCTAGTAAACTTTGCACATTGGCATTTGAATGCATGGGTGCCAGCTTCAACTAGCACTTCGAAAGAATTTCTATCAAACTCCGGGTTCTCGTAATTGGAGACCTTTTCAAGTCTGTACACTGATCCTCCCTGCATCTCATGCACGTTGAGTGCTGTAGAATAGTATAGTTCTTTCTGCACTCTCAGAAATATTTGCCTTGTGTATATATCCGCTGCATGCTTTTCTATTGGCTGCATGGAGAAGTATGCTGGTTCGGTTGCTGACTGCATTGTATCCTCTTCCTCTGTTTTTATTATGTTCTCCCGCATCCTCTCATATTGTTCAATAAACTTCTCAATTCTGTCCTTAGGAAGCACACTGTCTTTGAATAATAAGTTTGTCCCTCTCCCTCCACCATGTGCAGCTGGTTCGATGAATGGATAGAAATCTGCTAGCAAATAGACAGGAGCCCAGTTTTTCCTTGTTTCCCACATGAGTCGTAGGCACTCATTTTCACTTGTGCTGTATCGATCAATGAGCACAGCCCATCCTTCTTCAAATTCCTTTTCTGTCAGTGAGTTGTCTACCAAGCTGTACAGCTCTGCATTTATGTTGCCCCTTGCTGCCACAGAGGCTCCTAGCATTTCATGTGCTTTCCGCATCACACTGAACTTGCAAAACCTGTGCCTTACTTGTGGCATGACCTCTGCAATTGCTTTTGTCATACCTTCATCCTGGTCTGTTATGATTGCTCTTGGCATTTTCCCTCCCATCACATGCAAGAACGTTTGGAACATCCATTTAAAGGTTTCAGCTTTCTGATCTTGTAGCAAGGCGCATCCAAATAAAAGGGTTTGCCCATGATTATTCATTCCAATAATAGGGGTGAAAGGCATATTATGCCTACTAGCAAATCATGCCCGTGCGTTGCAACGGGAGAAAAAACATGTCTGCTAGAATTGTATCGCAACCGTTTAGCATGCAAATATTGTCATGAAAGATATTAGATGCATGATAATCCACCTCGTCGCGGTCCAACAAGCCAATTGCTCATCATCGTCCACTCATTCCTTCTCCTTCTTCTCGGTCACATATCAGGAGGTCTCAAGCCTTACACCTTTGGAGAATAGAATATATAGTGTAACCATTTAGCATGTCAGTGTCTGCAACTTGTCCATGGTGTCCGGGCCAAGAGCGACGATGGAGTTTTCGTCTCTGGTGTCCTGATGGTGTTGGATTCATTGATGGCCTCATTGACCATCAGCAGGATGAAGATGGTGATATTGTGGTCGGGCCTCTCAAATACGGCGCACTCGTGGACAACAATGTCACTGCTGCCGGCTGTCGCGCTGCAGGCCGAAAGAGGAGAAAGTAGTAGAAAAGCTTTGACCTGAAACTCGTAACCAGAGCAGCCAAATAACAGACCAAGAATTCCAGCTAACACTGCAATGCCATGCAACGATTCACTTGTAGTTGTAGAATTGGCTACACACAAGGTCTACCAAGTCAAGTGAGCGTACAATCATGAAAATCTGGCAAAATACGAGACAAGACTAAGGCTTTCTTCGGTTCATCCATGTTGCCTCAGATCCAGGAATACGAATAACAATTACGACGCTGCTACGACACAGATCGGCACTATCCAGAGCACAGGAAGTAGAGCAGCGGAGCCAGCCCATATGCCTGATGCAAGCTACCGTATATTAGCTATCTGTCCGGCGACAACGACGTACAGTACAGGGGGAGGGTGGCTCCTCTTGCACCGTCTTTGTCACCCAGGCCACGGCGTCATGTCGATGTTCTCAGCTGCACCCACATCTTCACGGAGACACGGAGGAGAGGGCGTAGGTGCACAGGTCGTCGATGCAGCAGAGCATGATGGGCGCTTTGAATCTCTCAATGGCGGTTTCGACAACAACTCAGGACGACCGGCAACGGCTTGGCAACATGGACGACGGCCGTCGGCCGATGGTTGCGATTTTCAACGGCGTTTGGGCCGGAGATTGCACGACCAAACCCTAATCGTCCCTCCTATGCTCTCCTATGCTCGAACAGAGTCGTGTTGCAGGGATCCATGGTCACCGCGTGCGTGCTTTTCTGGTCCGTGTGTGGCCCATGAATTCGATCAGGAGTTGGATAGAGTTCAATCGGGTCTGTCGGGTATACGTAAGAATCCTTGTTGGGCTTAGCTCGTGTGCGATAAGTCGACCACAACGTATATAGTAAGGAAAAATATTAAACGTATCTATTTTGATTTGGTGGGAGGGTATAGCGGTAAAAGACACGACTGACCGACCGACCAACCAACCAACCATCATCACCTGAAGCCTTTTTATATAGTAGAGATTAGTGCTATAGGTAGTATCAAACGATACAAAATCTCCAAAAATCTCATAATCAACCCTCGACCTCGCATCAGTCCAAAAAAGACTCCTTAGTATGTTATCTTGATCTGTTTGCATGGTGTAGGAAAAACCTACGCTCCGCAGCTCCAGTTCTTTAAAACGCTTCAATGCCGTTTCAACATCTGAGTTTTCTTTTCTCCATTGTTCTACACACTGTAAATTGTGCATATCTTTCTCCTTTGATGATGGCGTGTTTCCGAAGTTGCTTCTCATTCTCCTAAATATCTTCATAGCTTTCCTTGGATTTACCCTACTTTGTTGCAAAACTCTTAGAAATGACTTTTCTTCACTTGACAAGTATTTGTGGTCCAGAAAGAATCTTGTGAGTGATCTGCGCAGACATAATGGATGGTTGTGCTCATGCTTAACACCTGTGATCTCCCATTGCTCCTG
This sequence comes from Alopecurus myosuroides, assembly GCA_028641055.1. Taxonomy (NCBI): domain Eukaryota; kingdom Viridiplantae; phylum Streptophyta; class Magnoliopsida; order Poales; family Poaceae; genus Alopecurus; species Alopecurus myosuroides. The sequence goes on from CM054060.1 coordinate 201,656,978, forward strand.
ATGGAGCTTCACTATCACCTTTGCTTGGCATTGTGAGCCCAAAACATTACTCTTCCTCTTCCTCTGCAGGTCCTGAGTTGGCTTTAGTTTGCCACTTCTGTTGCATAATAGATGAAACTTCTTTCTCCTGTAATTTGATCCCCTCCTCACTGCAAAACCAGTTAACAGAGCATGTGTGCTATAGAATCGTTCTGCATCTTCAAGGGTTGGAAATTTCATTCCAACTTCTGGTGGTCTTGAATTTTCCAATGCCTCAAAACTAGGGTAAAAGCATTTTCCTAGTTCAGTATCTAACTCACTCCCTGAGCTGCTGCCTGAATCGCTTCCACTGCTTGTATCGTTGCTAGACATTCCATGCCCTTCTACAAGATAATGTAATTGATCCTGTTCAGCGTGCTGCATTGAAGGGTCCGCCAAGTTGGTTTGTTCATGCAACATATCTGCCAATAGTCCTTCTGCAGCTGTGTCAATGTGATTTGATGTCTGTTCCTGTATGCAAGTGAAAAATCTCTGTTAAACTACCATATAAATACCGTATTGAATTCCACTTGTTGTACAGATCAATACTTATGTTTTGTTGGGTTTCAGTACCTGACCATTTTCACCGGTCGGCTGCAGACCTCCTTCTGGCATTGCTTGTTTGCCAACAGATTCCTGTGTAGTTATTATTTATTTCCTCGTAAAACCAGGCATAATGAAGTTCTAAAAAGATACAGTAGTGATGTTGTTTTAAGAGAAAGGATTCAAATGCACGACCCTCCCCGAGTTCTGTTACCAGAAACCAATAAATGTTACCAACTACAGGTTCTGGGCAGAAGCACAACCACAAAAGTAAAATATATTAAACACTGTTTTACCCATCAAATTTATGCTGACATATGATACGTGTGAGGAACAGAAATTCACCATTTTATGCTAATTGCATTTCTCTCGTGTATATTACTAAATGACGAATGCACATTGTAAGAAGATGAGTTCAAGTGATACCTTTTCTACGTGCAGCTCTGCTCCTGACTGGTTCCATTCTGCGACGTGAGCCGGACCAGTCATTGCAACCTGTAACATTTTCATCAAGTTTATTTCCATCTATGGTGCATGCACATACAGTCCAGAATTTTCCGCAAAATAGAGAATCCCCAGACAAATTTATCAGTGACCATTACTTGATTAGTATTTGTTGCAACAAGAACATGCCGCGACACTTGTTGCCAGAGAGTATCTGATGCCTGCATCTCGGCATCAACAGCTAACCGTTTCTGATTTGGGAACCTGAAAATAATGAAAAGAAATTAAAGCGCGGGTAAAATTTCGATTCTAACTCTTCATTTGTATACCTTGTGTAAATATCAGGAGAGGTTCGTCAGAATATCGGCCGCCGCGCCGCGCTGTGCGGAGAAGAGGGCGAGGGGGCTAAGATCCGGATCCACGAGGGCAGAGGGAAGAGATGGACTGGACATGTACTGTGTGAGCGGCTACGAGAGCAAGGAGACGAGGAGAGAAGAGGAGGAGGAGGCGCGGCGGCCGCCGGCTGGATAAATAATCGAGATGGAAAATCGGAAAGGAGAGGGAGAACAGTTCCGGGAGGGAATACGGATGGCAATGGCTCCGAAACCCGCGAACGACGGGTACCCGACTTAAATCGGAAGGGTTCGGTAAAATGGTAGACCTGCCAGACCTAATGGGGCGGGTATGGGGTGGTAAATCCGTATCCGTAGGCCCTCAAAACGTAATTGTGTATACTGTCCCCCCCTCCCCTGCTTTGAGAGTCGACTTTCGCGTCCACCGCTTTTCTCCGGCTCGCTCTCCTTCCTTCCCCGGCGGCGTCGCCGTCTGGTGTTGGATTGGCAGCGTAGCTCGGCATGTAGATATAGTTCTTTGTTTTCGTTTCTTTGTTTTGTTGCAGGTTGCGTTTCCGAGTAGTGCACCGGCTCTCATCGGCCAGATCTGGTGTGTGCCCGTCGTCATCCCCGTCGTTGCGCAGCTCCGGTGGCAGGAGCTGTTGCTGGTGGTGGTGCTATGGCGTGTCATATCGGCGTATAAGGCCGTCCTCCCCGTCCTCTCGAGTAGCCCTGTTTATGTGCTTGGGTGTGGCACAGGCAGGTTGCGATGGTGCATCTTCATCGAGCTTCCATGGAGAAAGGTTGCTGCAGGTGGTGCTGGAGCAGCTCGTTTCAATAAGCATCCTTTATGCCCCCTCTGTTTCTGCGGGGATGCTGCTTCCTTCTCTCCGTCAACCGGCCGTGGTGGTGGGCAACGGAGGAATCGAGCGGTGGTTCCTGCTGAGCTGGATGGTGGTCGGGAAGTTGATGTCGCTGCGTCCCCCTGGAGCAGATTCTCGGTGGCACGACGATGCCTGCCGACTGATGATGCTGGCTGTCAGCAGCTCCTAGCTTTGACGCCGTTGTTGCGTCGGGCTCTGTTCAACCTCATGGCGAGGTTTCTTCAAGGTTGTTCAATGGCGTGTGATTCCCGCCCAGAAGCAAGTGGTTCCGTCCCCGCTCATGGCGTGGGGAGTCGTTGCGCAGCCTTCGTCTTCTTCAGCGTCGGCAAGGTCGAAGGACTCGATTGCGTTTCTGGTTCTTCGAGCAGGGCTACGCACATATGTGTCTATTCCCACCAACCACGTCCTAATATTTCATCTTTTTATTCCCCACATGTGTCGGCGTCGCTCCTAAGATGGGGCCCCAACGGGTACCCGTTGGGGCCCCGAACCCTACCGGGTCGCGGGTTTGGTAAAAAAAATAAAACCCAACAAATTAAATGGGACGGGTATGGGGCGCGGACCCGGCCCCGAACCCGGCGGGTGCCATCCGCATGAGGGAAGGATCTCCTGCGCCGAGTGTGGCTCGTGTATCTCTGTCGCTATGCAATGAACGTCTATCATTTAACAGGCGGTGCGCATTTGTCCCTGTAAACGCCATTTAGAGATCATCGCTCATTAATTATGTTGAACGACATTACAACCAGGATAGTGTTGAACAACATTACAACATGGATAGTGCTGAGCATCCAGGTGTATCGGTACTTTCGATCCTCCTGCGTCGCTATACTCGGTTGATCCTCTCCTCCCCGCATGTACCCAAATCTAAAAAAAAACGAATTTCACGGTTCTCTTCTTTTCCGCTAACTTTTCACTGGCGTACAGCTTAACCAACCAACATGAGTCACGTCCCGTCGCACGCCGTTGCCGGACTTGCGACCGATGCTCCCATCATCATCGTCGGTCGGCCCTTTGAAGCACCCATTCCCTTGCACCTGAGTCGTCTTGAAGCTCCGGGAGCCGCTGCTTGCAGCACCGGCGTCACCCCTGGAAGCAACTCCCCATGGCTCTGGTAGCATGATGTTGCCGGAATAACCTCCGAACACCGATGGCCGGCATTCCTTGCACCACTAGTCGCCACCATTTTGTAGCATCCACAGCCGTCGTTGGTAGCACCCGCGACTACCGTCGGTAGTATCGGTGTCGGTCCTGCTTTTGCAGCCGCCGCTGTCAATAGCACCCACGACAGTCGTCGGTAACACTAGTTGTTGTTGGTGTTGCACCGGAAATCGTCGTTGTTACGCTGGTACGGGCTGGGGTCGCGGACGTTGCCACAGTTGTAGTCGTTGTTGCGTCCGAAACCGCCGTCGCGGTTGTAGTAGTCACGATGTCCCTCGTTCGTCGTGATCACACGCTCGTTGGGAAACCCCAAGAGGAAGGTATGATGTAGTCTAGTGGAAAATTTCCCCCAATTAAGGAACCAGGGTTATTGAACCAGCAGGACTCCATAGTCTTGGAGAAGGTTGCTTGTTGTATGGCGCGTCAACAAGCGTGGACCTGCACACAAAACAAAAACTCTCTCTTGTCCCCAACTTTCGAGAAGGTTGTCAATCTTCCCGTCTTGCTGAAAATTAGAGAATTAAACGTATAGAGTATTGAAAAGTAATAAAAGTAAAACGGAACAGCAAGGAAAAAATGGTGAAATGCTTGAAAGAATGTTGTGATAAAATAGGACCGGGGTCCATAGTTTCACTAGTGGTGTCTCTCCAAAGAAAACAAACATGCTGGGTGAACAAACTACAACTGGTAATTTGACAAATCATGAAAGTATAACAATACTATTATGACGAGATGGGTTCTAACATTGTATTCATTAGGTCAAGGCATATGGACCGCTATACATCATGAATCCATATCTAAAAGTCCACCTCAAGAAAGTTATCCAGCAAATCTCTCTGGTATTAAGCTGCAGCAGCGAAGTGATTGCTTTGTGTGCAACAGACAAATGCATTAATAATAATATGTAATGTAAGCAGTGGTCCTCGTCCGTAGACAAGAGCACCATTGTTTTATCCCTAATAGCAACAGCACGTCCCCCATTCGTCACATTTATGTTACTCAAGCACAGATGTACGGGAGGCATGAACCCACTATCTAGCATATACACCCTCTCTTGGAGGTAAAAACAATTACGTGGCCAAGGTAATCATAAACACCGGAGAGAATTGCAAGACAATATTAAAACTCTTTACAAATATAAGTGAACCATCTCAGATTGACATGAACAAAATAATCATAATCTCGTGTTTCATAGGATCCCAACAAACACAACATGCACAATTACATAATGATGATCTCGATCATGTGAGGTAGCTCACGAGACTCTAAACATGGAGGGATAAGGGAGAGAACAACCATCTAGCTACTGCTATGGACCCGTAGTCCCAAGATGAACTACTCATGCATATGTCCGGAGGCGATCATGGCGATGTAGAGGCCTCCGATGACGATTTTTCCTCTCCGGCAGGGTGCCGGAATAGGGCTGCAGAAGCCCTAGATTGGACTTTTGAAGTGACGGCGCCTCTCTGTATGTTTCATGAAAAACAGCAGAAAACAACAACTGGCCCGGGGCATCTTGTTAATAGGTTAGTCTATGAAAACATCCGTAAAACGAAGGAAAGAAATAGAAAACATGTGGAAAACAAAAGGTATTGGGTAGAAAACAAACATGGAGCATCAAAAATTATAGATACTTTGCAACGTATCACCATCATGGACGTCCATGGTCCCGCTGTTGGTTATTGTTCGGTAAGTTTACGAACATGTCAGTGTTTTATCGAGCCTTTATGGGTCGCATGCTTAAGCCGTGCAAACTTTTAATTGAGAGAATTAATATATTGTTATTTTTTTATGAATGTTTGATGTTGTTACGATGTCACAGAAACAAGTCTGGTGTCAATCAGAGTGGTTTCGGGAAAGTTCTATTAGAGAGAAATTATGTTGGTGTTGGGAAGTATTTATATCAGAGGTAATAGCGGACATGAGATGTCATGGGATGTTAGAAATATGTTTTTAACATCGGTAGATAATATTGATGATTTTATCTATTCGGTTTATATGGTTTCGGAGGATTTTCCATAGAAGGGGGGAGTGCCGAAGGGGGTAGAAATGCCCCTCATGATCGCACCCTAATTTTTGGGGTTGCAAGGTAGGCCCCAGTGGCGCCACATATTGGTACTCACCGTCATGGTATTTTTCCTGAATTTATTGCTAAGAAAAAGGAGAAAAGAAAAGGAGAAAAAGGTGGAAAACGATAGAAAACATGTGTAAAACAAAAGGTATTGGGTAGAAAACAAGCATGAAACATCAATAATTATAGATACGTTTGCAACGTATCAGCATCCCCAAGCTTAACCCCTGCTCGTCCTCGAGTAGGTAAGTGATAACAAAATAATTTTTTAGGTGACATGAAGCCAACACAAATCATGATCAACGTTATGTAAAATCATTGCAAGCTAAGATCAAATTACTTTAACAAAGGCATGATAACTATTATTTGAACTAACGTAAACTTAGCAACTATGTTGTACATGAAAAGTAACACAAACAGAAGACAATGAATAATGAAGCATTATAAATGATATGTTTGTTTCAATCATAAAGAAAAAACATAATAAAGTGGTATCCAGCTTGTCCTTCATGTGGTAGCAAAACATAAATGCCAGGACACCTTCAAAGTTTAAATGGTGATTAGATACACATAACTTGAGAGCAAGCAATACCACAATCATGAATCAATCAATAATAAATTTAGGGACTATGCACATTATACTCAGAATGACAACTATGCTCTCTTAGCTGGTGCATAAAGTAAGAAGACGAAGACTCGTCATAAAAGTAAAAGAAGGGCCCTTCGCAGAGGGAAGCAGGGATTACTCCTGTGCTAGAGTTTTTTATTTAATAAAACAAAGGTATTGAAAACAATTTTGAGAGAGGTGTATGTCTATGTCAACGAATGCTATCAAATGATCTATCATCCTTTCATGTTTAATGGCTTCAAGAGTGGCTCCCATAGGAGAATCATAACAAGCTAAGTTCATGATTTTTCAAGTCCATAGTGTGAGGAGATTTTAACGTTATTGTTGTAGCTTACGTTGGGATGGGCACCCAGATGCCTGCTCTTCTTGCAATATTAAGGACGAACACATTATTTGTGCTAGTCAGGTGTGAAGCCATAAAACATGAAAACATAATAAAGCATTCAATACTTCCTCATGAGGTAAAACAGGAACACAAAACAAGTTAATAATTTTGAAAGTGTTAAAGGCAGTACGCGGGAATTTACTTGGAGTGGCGATGAAATACCACATATAGGTAGATATGGTGGACACATTTGGCAAACTTTGCTTTTTGGGAGTTGGATGCACAAGTAGAGCTCATACTCAGTACATGCGAAGGCTATCAAAAGACTGGGAGCGACCAACTAAGAGAGCAATAAGGGCCATAACTATGCATAGAGACAAAACATCATTAATCAAAGCATGAAGTGATGTTACAAGTCAAAAACTAAATGATCATAAAGGCTAGAAGCAACTTTGTTTGTAGTCATAACATGGTGTGAGCATGCGCCAAGTCAATGCCGATAAAGCATTAAAAGGAGAAAATAACACAATACCATGCTTCAATATGAGGAAACGACATATGATTAATTTCAATGGTGAGCGGACAACGATGTCGCCTAGAGGGGGTGAATAGGCGATAAAAAAATTCCGGTTAATGCTTGCTAAATGCGGAACAAAACTAGGTGTTTAAATTAACAAGAACACAACCTAAATATTATTGGGACAACTAGGTGCACCAAAAACTTATGCTTAGCAAGACAAGTAACAAAGTGATAGAAAAATATATAACTTCAAGCACGAAGGCTATCACAATGTAAATTGCATATGTAAAGAGCTCGGGTATAGAAATAACCGAGGCAAGCAGAGACAATGATGTATCCCCGAGTTCCTCCCACAAGGGGAGTACGTCTCGTTGGAGGGGTGTGAGCTCGCCACAAGAGGCCTACTCAACGCCACAAAGGCGTCACCCTATTCTCCGATGAACCTCGCCACACTAGTTCACCTTCCACTATTGGCAAACTTCGATCGAGGCACGCATCCACAACTTAATTGGAGTCTCTCTATGTCACCACAATCTTGGGGCACACATCCACAACTCAATCGGAGGCTCCCAAGAACACCACAAGCCGTCTAGGGTCCAAGACCCAAGAGTAACAAGCTCACAAACCTTCACTTTCGCGAATCCTCGTGGAGAGAGCAAACCGATGCAAATCGCAAGAGCACAAGTGCTCAAATCCTTCACTCTCAAATTCCAACAAAGCAACAAATGCTTATGGGGGGATAAGAGAGGAAGAACAATTGAGGAGAAACACCAAGAACTCCAAGATCAAGATCTACTAGGTTTCCCTCACTAAGAAGGAAGATGGATTGGTGAAAATGTAGATCTAGATCTCCTCTAACTTCTCCCTCAAAGATATGCAAGAATAATAAGAGAGGTTGGGAGAGGGGAAAGCTTTCCAAGGTCAACAATGGTGGGGAGAGAGGAAAAATCGTGCTTAGGAAGCTTAGGGACCAATGGGGAAGAAGACCCCCTTAAATAGGTCCCTCAAAAACTAGTCGTTTGAGTGCTGAAAATGGGACCGAAATTTCCGGTTCAAACTTGAACCAGATATTCCGGTTGCTTGTTTTTCCTCAGATATGGATTTGACTTCGTTGACTTCTACCAGAATATCCGGTTGGAGCGAATAATCCGGTTTGAAATATCCGGCTCGCTTCTGTCCCGAACAGGCTCCAGAACCGGATATTCCGGTTGGTATGGAATAATCCGGTTGGAAATTTCTGGTTGACTTCTGTGCCGAAAACCCCTAGTCCTTAGCCAAAAAACGAGCTCCTCATCAGAACCGGATATTCCGGATAGGACCAAAAATTTCCGGTTGGAAATTTCCGGTCAACTTCTAAATCATTGAGTCTGAACTAGAAACCTCATAACTTTTGCAGACAAACTCCGAATGAGGTAAATCCAATTGCGTTGGAAAGATAAGAGCAAGGAGTATCCAAATAAAATATTGATACCCCAAAGTATGGATAATTTATCACACATGGAAGGTGTGGGAACATTCTCAAAGACGAACGAAATATTTTCACCACCGAATACGCAACAAGTTTTTCTCACAAAATCCATTTTCGAGAAACCAAGGTTTGTCATGAAGATCACAACAAGCACTAAAACTCTAAGGAGAAAAAAGACAAATAAGAACCAAGAAAGATGACATGCCAAGTATGCAAAGGTTTGAGCTCTCCATAACAAATCGATCAAGTTACTCACTTGAGAGGCCCTCTTGATAGTACGCCTATCTATCCTATAACCTGGTCTCCCGAAGACATAAGACCGGTAAAATAGAAAACCTACCAAGATCATACCTTTGCCTTAGGAATTACACTTGATCTAGATGATTATGATCTTGACTCTCTCAAGTTGGATGCTCTTTCTTGATCGTGCTTTCTAGCACATTCTTCGCTTGATGAGGACTTGCAAGTTGCTCCCCCATACACCATTATGGGAGAGACCCTTCTCGGCAAATCTTCACAAGGCCACAATCTCCAAAAGAGTGGCAAGCATCAAGCATAGGATTTCTTCGAGATGCCTCACTTGACCTTCCACATCAAGCTTAATGAAGAACACCATTTGACGACAACATAGTCCATGGGATAGGAAATCTTTCTTTTGATGCATGCCCATGGAAAGATACCTAACCATACATAGAGATGCCACACAAACATATCATGAGTTAGTTGACAAATCTATACGTTCAAATGCTTACCATACCACGAGATACACAATCCCGCTTGGTACATCTTGTAGCTTTATGTGTTGATCAAAAACTTTATCAACCTTGTATCTTTTCTTCATTCTTCATATGATGATGTCTTGAAGACAATCATGAAAGACCATCTAATAATTTTCTTCAAGACACATACAATAAGCTCAACTCAAACCATGACCATTCTTCATATAAAACCTTGAATATAACAATGGTCATCATGAAAGCTTCTAGAGTCCAACACATGAACTCCAAACTTTCCTATGGACAAGATCTATAAGAATATCTCAATGCAAACATTAGTCCATAAGGATTGTCATTAATTACTAAAACCACATATAGGGGCACCATGCTCTTTCAATGGAACATTAAGCACTCTCAGCTATTTGAGACTAGTCATGATACATCATAAATAACTTAGCACACAATTAAAATAACATCTAACATGACATGCCAAAGCCTAATCCACAGTAAGCTATTTTAGGGGCTGCAAGGTAGGCCTTAGTGGTGCCACATATTGGTACTCGTCGTCCCGGTATTTTTCCTGAATTTATTGGAAAGAAAAAAAGAGAAAAAAGGGAGAAAAAGGGAAAAAAAAAAAGGAAAGACGGAGGTGGGATTGGTCTACACTTGGAGCCAATCCAATTTGGGCTAGGGGAGGGGTGCGACCACCTTCATGGTGCGTCCACCTCCTCCTAGCTCAACTAGGACTCCTCCCTCCCCTTTGGCAGGTCTTCCCCTTCCTCCCACTATATAAAGGACCCCAAGGCTCAAGGCAAAACACACAATTGGCTCTCAAACCCCCCCTTTCTCTCTAGAGTAGAATTAGAGGGTCTTAGAGCTTATACTTAGAGCCACTTCTAGATTCATATAGATATAATCATAGTTGAGTAGAGCTATAATTAGAAACCCTAGAAGGTTGTCTCTCTTTGTCGGTGCCGAGTCCTAGATGACAGAGTGCTGATGGGTTGACACGTGCGTACGCATGCACACCGTAAGAGGGATTACATTGAATCGGCTGCACGGGGAGTCGTGACCCTGATCCTTGTATGTATGGGTATTCCTTGTTATCTGCATAGTGATCTTGGCGGACTACTGAAGGATCGGGAGGTTAACTAGAGGGGGGGTAAATAGGTTAACTACAAATTTTAGCTTCTTTTTCAAGTTAACAAGGTAACGCTCAAATATAGACTATCTAGATTATGCAACTAGGTGAACAATCCTATATGTTGAGCAAGTACAACTAGCACAAGGTGAATATATGACTAAGCTAGTAGCAACTAGTAAAGGTAAGTTGAGGAATAACCGAACATAATGACGCTGAGATTTATCCCGAAGTTCACTTCCCAATGGAAGCTAATCTCCGTTGGAGCGGTGCGGTGCCACCAAAGTGGAACACCGAGTAGGCCTCAAATGCCACACCGTATCTCCTTCGAGTCCTTCCACCGATGTGGATAGGCTCGAATAACTATGTTGCCATTGAGGCTGAACAACTAGAACCTTTACAAGGATGAGGCACACTCCACAAGATTGGAGGGTCCTCACCAAATCCCGAGATCCACCAAGACTCCGAGAAGCAAGATCCACGGGCACAAAAGCACCGGGGATATCAACAAGGCTCCGAGCTCCGATGAGCTAAGAGCAACAAGATTCTTGGCTCCAATGAACTAAGAATGACAAGATCCCTAGAGGATGGGTGGGTGGATTTCCAATCGACTTGGTGGAGTTGTAGATCGGTGGTGTCTCCTTCAAATCCCAAAGTATCACGAGCTTTGGTTGGGGATTTGAAGAGTTTCTTGTTCTTGAGCTTGAGCTTGATCAATCAATGGTGGAGAGAGAGAGTGTGAATGGGATTGACAACTCCAAAAGGTAGGGGAAAGACCCCTTTTATACCGGGGCGAAAATACGGTCGTTGGGGGGGGGGTTTCCCCACCCTGCAGCACCCCTCCCCTCGGCCTAGGGGGCCGGCCAGGCCGGCCTGGAGCAGCCAGGGCCGGAGGTAAAACCAGCCCCGGCCTGGGGGCCCGGCCTGGGGCCAGCGTGGATCGCGCAGGGGCCCGATGGCCCTTCCCACCCCGGCCTGGGTCAGCCCGTCCTGGGGCCGGCGTGGAGGTGGCCCGGCCTGGGGGGGCGGCGTGGAGGTGGCCCGGCCTGGGAGGCCGGCCAGGCAGGCGTGGAGGTATGGCTGGGGCCGGGCACCCGCCCGAGCCGCCCCGCCTGGGGGCCGGCCTGGGTAGAAGCCGGGGCTGGGCACCCGCCCGAGCCTCCCGGCCTGGGCCGGCGTGGAGAGGGGTGAGGCCGGCGCGCAGCCAGAGCCCGGCCTAGGGGTCCGGCCAGGCCGACCTAGGAGGCCGGCACCCCTTCTTTCTCTCTTTTTCTTCTTCTCTCTACTCCGTTCTTTTCTTAACCTTTTCTCCATTTTTGTTTCTCATTGTATGAGGTCTACGGGGAGATATGGTTGCATCTTATCCACGATATTTTCTGAGTAAACTTAGGGTACACGTTAGTCCTTCCATATGTTGTGATCAAACACTCAAAATAGGATTTAGGAACTATGTCCTTCCAATCTCCCCTTTTTTGATGTTTGATGACAACATACGGATTTGCATAAAGGACAATTTATCATGGCTATTTGCGAAGAGATAAAAATTATATTCGTACTCCCCCTATTTGTGTGCCCAAACATGAGACATATATATTTGATTATCATGTGGAGTGCAACGAACATTAGTTCCATTTTCACACTATGTTTTATAAGATAATAGGGTATGTGATGTAACCATGATATACCTATGTGAAGTGCGAGGATTATCCAATCATGATTTTAGCATTAGAGATGCACATGTATAGGCATAATGTTATCTTCTAGATGAGTGATAGTATTGAACACTAAGATAGATCTCACCATAGCATTCTTCTCATAGTGGTAGATGGATAAAGACTACCCTCATTATGGCTTCAACACATCAAATAGTGAGTAGATAGATAACATAATAGCCTTGATATGATCTTCAACATATCAAATATCACACGCATAATAGATAGGTAGAAAGTACGATAGGTAAATAAGGACATAGTCTTACGATAGTACCGAGGTTCAACAAACCACACAAATAGTAGCATCACTAAGAGCAAAGGAAACAAATAGCGAGGATAAAACGCAAATGGATGCATGAAATGCAATGCAATGCGTGAGTGTTTCTCCCCCTTGGCATCAGACACCAAAAAGGGAGAAAGATGCAAGTCCAATCACTCGTCGCCCTCCATCTCATCATCCTCAGCAGTGAAGTCCTCAGGAGGGGCCTGACTGGAGCTAGCAGTAGTAGTGTAGTGGGCCACAAGAGAGCCGAGAGAGCTAGCGTCATCGCCAAGCCAGTATGTGTGTTGTGACTTCCACTTATCTTCGGGAATCTCATCTGAGCTAGGAGGACTAAGGGGATCTGTAGAGCTGTCATGATGGCTCGCTGACGGTGACTAGAGGCCTTGCCCTTGCGATATGCCTCATAGTCCTGCTGCTGCTTATCAATGAAAAAGCAGTTCATCTTCTGGAGAGCCCTCTTAATACTGAAAGTGTCAGGAGTAGGGCCAGTAGGAGCAGGAGAAGGAGAGCGGCGGACACCCTGAGATGTACTAGGTGCTGAGGACACTGTGCGGGTACGCTTAGGGCGTTGATTAGCAGCTATCTCAGCCTCAGCTTCAGTGATAAGGACAGACCTCTTGGGAGTCACCTTGGCATAGTTGTTGATGAGACCAACTGGGATCTTGGTCTCAATAAGAATATGAAGATAGGAGCCATAGATGGGAACCCTTTTGTCACGAAACACTGTCCTCATCTCATGCCACATGAAATCCAGAATGTCCAATGGCTTTCTGTTCCTCATAGCAGTCTCAATGTGAAAGAGAAGGTTGATCAACCATTTGCGGACCTCACCCTTCTCACCATACTTGACATTGATGGTATTGTGGAGAATGGTATGCACAATGTACCAATATTCAGAGAAGTGCTTGACTTTGGGGATGAATGAGGAGCTGGTACCTTCGGATAGCAATGACGGATACCATCTTTGTCCTTCATAATATTCTTGGGATCACCATGAATGTGAATGTTGTTCATACCATCATATTTGACCAAGGGAACGCCAATAAGGGAACCGAACTCCTCCATGGTAGCAACACACTTAACTCCACCACTCATCCAAGTTAATGTACGTGGATTCCTTGAGCCCTCTCCAGATGAGAAGAAAACAGTGGCATAGAACTCCTTGAGCAAATCAGGTGCAAATGGCCGAGCATTATTTTCACCCATGAGAGGAGTGATACCGTGAAAGTCCATGAGTTCCATGACACGGAGCCAATGAATGCGATCTGACTCCACATCAAAGAAGTGTTGGTCCACATAGCTGTTCTGGAGTTTGCCAAGAATGAAATCATACATGACCTGATGCATCTTGCAGTAGAACCAAAGGTCGGCATTTGTACTCTGACCAAACTCATAGGGGTTGAAATTCAGCCTAGCATTCTCAAAGTCAGTGGCACTGAGACCACCCCAGTTCTTGACCACGGGTTCATTTGGATTGACAACATCAGCAGCACTCTTCTTGCGAGGACGGAGAGAGCGGTGGGTATCAGAATCACGGTGAGTATCGGAATCACCTGAAACGAATGATGCATGGATATGTACAAATATAATGAGTGCACATGGTCGTTGTGTTTAAAAAAAAAATATTCCATGACTATAAGTGATGGCGTCATGGTGGAAAAACAAACAAAGAATTGTGTAAGGAGTAGGATGCGGTTGTGTTTGTTTTCGTAGTGTAAGAGAAAGTATTTTTTTTATATTGATTTTGCATGATTCTACGAGAGTGGTAATGTGTGAACTATGGAGTAGCATAACATGGGAGAATGATTATCATGGCATAGTGAAGGAAATCATGGTAACACGAGACTACATCATGAGAAGGATACAAAAAAATAGCATGACATAGTTACGAATCTAGTGGTTCATGAACAATATGAATTCTAGCATGAACATGAGGGAAAAAAAATTACGCCCTAACTTAAGAAACCACACTAGCACACCGATAGATAGCAAGCACATACACACGATACATAGTAGAGTCCCAAGAGAGTACCCGAGTTGGTGGCCATCTTCCAAAAAAATATCACCCAACAATCAAGTGGACCGATCTCCCCCAATAGTGCACCAAAGAGAAATCCGTGTGGAGGAGAGTGGGGAGAAGGACGAGGGCTTGCAGATCCGAGAATTTGAGTGGTAGGGATGGGCTAGGGTGGTGGGGGGAAGGGGAAAAGAGAGCTCCAATGGGGGATCTAATGGAGGGGGTTAGGAGGAGGAAGATGGAGAAGTGGGGAGTGGGTGCGGTTGGGTATGGGGAGGGGCTCTGTGGTGTGCGTGCGTGTGTTTTGTGCCCACCCCGGACTGGGGCCGGCGTGTGGCAGGGGCGGGGCCGGGAGCGTGCGTGTGTGTTGTGTGCGTGCGTGAGTGCCCGGCCTGGGGTGCCGGCCAGGCTGGCGTGCGGAGGAGAGCGGGGCCGGGCGGGTGCCCGAGCGCCCCGGCCTGACCCCCGGCCTGGGGCCGGCGCGGGAGATAGCAGGGCCGAGCGAGGGAGGGTAGGCAGGGATGGTTTTTTGTTGTTGTTGTTGTGGTGTTTGTTTGTTTGTTTTTTTTCTTTTTTTAAATAAAATTGTTTCCCCCCGTGTGTAAATGAAACTAGAGTTATAACAACAAACAAAACAACAAAAATAGGAAATTGCAGCTAGTGTTATAATAACAAATTTTCATAGGTTTGTTTCTAGTACACCATATGTTTTATGTAGCAATTTTACTTGACCATGTGCACGAATGAAATGAATATGATGACATGAGTATGATGTTTTCATTTGCATCCAATGGAGAAAGAGTAACAAGGTGAAAATGAGCAACATTGGATACAAAATGAAATATGAAGAATGGAAATGCAAATGAGTGAAGCACAAACACAAATGTCTCATCGATATAAAACAAACCAAATTTTGGGTGGTGGCCTTAGCCACCATGTATGAGTATGTTCCATATGACACCGCGAAGATATATCTTGGGTGCATTGTCGAGACTCATCAATGAAGCACATGATGTCATTTGAAATGATCATTATGAATGATTTGCTTATTTATGCATTATAGAGGAAGTGTTGGCTCATTGATTTAGCTACACTCCCCCTATGTCTATGCGTACATCTAGAATCCAAATAAGAGTCTAGTAAGGGTGTGTATGCAAGATTTTCAATCAATTAAAATTGCTTGCACAAACGATGTTGAGCTCACTCCTCAATTGCTTGAATCTCTTCACATCTAGAGGCTTGGTAAGGATGTCGGCAAGTTGATCTTTGGTATTGACATAAGGAAGTGAGATATCTCCATTGGCCACATGATCCCGAATAAAATGATACCGAATCTCAATATGCTTGGTCTTGCCATGAAGTACCGGATTGTGACCAATCTTTATAGCACTCTCATTGTCACATAAAAGAGGCATTGTCTTAATCTTAATTCCAAAATCCTTAAGACATTGCCTCATCCATAGGATTTGAGAGCAACAACTTGCGGCGGAAATATACTCCGCTTCCGTGCGGGAGGTGGCAATGCAATTTTGCTTCTTGGAAGACCAACACACAAGGGACCTACCAAGGAATTGGCAAGCACCCGAAGTTGCTTTTCTATCCACTTTGTCACCTCCCCAATCCGCATCCGAATATCCCACAAGATCAAAAGTTGTGTTTGATGGATACCAAAGACCATGTGTGGGAGTGTCAAACAAGTACCTAAGAATCCTTTTGACCGCAATCATATGGCTTTCCTTGGGGTTAGATTGAAATCTTGCACACAAACCCACACTAAACATAATGTCCGGTCTAGATGCACAAAGATAAAGCAAAGATCCAATGATGGAACGATAAGTTTTGGATCTACCGGTATACCTTCGTGATCCATAGAAAGATTCACGGTTGTTGGCATTGGATAAGGCAATGGTTGGGCATTATTCATATCAAATTTCTTGAGCATGTCTTGAATATATTTGGCTTGACAAATAAAAGTCCCTTCATGATATTGCTTGATCTCAAAATCTAGAAAGAACTTCAATTCTCCCATCATATACATCTCAAATTCACTTGTCATTAGTTTGGCAAATTGGTCTACAAAACTCACGTTAGAGGATCCAAATATAATATCATCAACATATACTTGGCATACGAAGAAATGTCCATCTACACTTTTGGTAAAGAGAGTGGGATCAATTACCCCAAGTACGAAACCACGATCCACTAAGAACTCCTTTAAATGATCATACCAAGCACGTGGGGCTTGTTTGAGGCCATACAAAGCCTTATGGAGGAAGTAGACATGGTTAGGATACTTGGGATCCTCGAACCCCGGAGGTTGTTTAACATATACCATTTCATTAGAGGACCATTTAGAAAAGCACTTTTAACATCCATTTGATGCAATATGAAGTTATGACTAGTGGCAAATGCAAGTAATATACGAATGGATTCAAGTCTAGCTACGGGAGCGAAAGTTTCACCGTAGTCAAGTCCTTCGACTTGAGAGTAGCCTTGAGCAACCAATCGAGCCTTGTTGCGAATCACTTGCCCATGAGAATCTTGCTTGTTTTTGAACACCCATTTAGTTCCAATGATATTATGATCCTTTGGTCTTTCCACTAGTGACCATACTTTGTTTCTCTCAAAATTATGGAGCTCTTCATGCATAGCTTGAACCCAATCTTCATCTTCCAGAGCATCATACACTTTGATAGGTTCAACATGAGAGACATATGAATGAATACCAAAAAACTTGAGTACTTGTCCACGAGTGGAGACACTTCTCCCCAAGCCACCAATGATATTCTTTTGGTATAGTGAATTTTGTTGCAATCTTGATGCTTGACGAGTCATGATACGAACTAGTGCATCATCGGGATTTTCATTAGGGGGAATATCCTCACCATTTCCTTCATCAAGACCATTGTCCACTCGGAGTGGAGTTCTTGGTGACGAATCACCAAGATCATTTCCACCATTATCATTGGGTGGACCTTGATCACTTTCTTGATCTTGAAGGTCTTGTTCTTGTTCTTGGTCTACCATTTGATTGGTGGTTGATGTAGAGGGCTCCACTTGCGTAGAGCTAGTTCCGTCCCCATTTGCCACAAGGTGTCCCTCAATGGGTATAAGTGGACCTACACCCATTCTTCCTATGGCTATGGAGGACGGTTCATCACCTACATCATCACAATCAATTTGCTCCACTTGGGAGCCATTATCCTCATGAAATTCCACATTCATAGATTCTTCAACACACCCGGTGGATATGTTGTAGACTCTATAAGTGTGGGAGTTCGTGGCATAACCAACAAAAATGCCTTCGAAAGTTCTAGAATGAAATTTAGACAATCTAGTTCCCTTTATGTAGACTTGGCATTTGCACCCCAAAACTCGAAGATATTTGAGGTTGGGTTTGTTACCGGTTAGGAGCTCATATGGAGTCATGCCAATCATCGGACGAAGGAAGAGTCGGTTAGATAAATGACAAGCGGTGTTGATGGCTTCGGCCCAAAAGTTATATGGGGATTTGAACTCGGCCATCATAGTCCTTGCCATATCAATAAGTGTGCGATTCTTCCTCTCCGCTACACCATTTTGTTGAGGGGTGTACGCAGCGGAATATTGATGTCTTACCCCCTCTTCACTCAAGAATTCATCCATGGTGTAGTTCTTGAACTCGGACCCATTGTCACTCCTAATAGATAAGATCTTGGTGTCATATTGGCGTTGCACTTCCGTGGCCCAAGTTATGAATCTTTCTTGAGTCTCACTTTCCTTCTTGATATAGAAAACCCAAGTGTATCTTGTATAGTCCTCAACAATTACCAAACAATACTTCTTTCCCCCAAGACTATCATATGTTGGAGGCCCAAATAGATCCAAATGAATAATTTCAAAGGGCCTTGTTGTGGAGATGATTGATTTCTTGGGGTGATTCTTCTCATGCATCTTTCCGGCAATACAAGAGCTACAAGGACGATCTTTGAAAAAATTCACACTTGTTAGTCCTACCACATGCTCACCCTCCACAAGAGTTTGTAGATTTCTCATACCGACATGGCCCAGGCGGCGATGCCAAAGCCACCCCACGTCGGATTTAGCCATTAGACATGTGACGATATGTGTAGTTTCTTTCGAGAAATCCACTATGTACATATCGTTTTCCACAAATCCAACAAAGTCTACCTTAAGAGAAATAGTGTGAAGGACAAGCACATGATGACGCCCAAATACACATGTAAAATTGCATTCACAAAGTTGCAAGACGGAAAGAAGATTGTAGCCAAGGGACTCAACAAGGAGGACTTTCTCAATGGATGAATCCGGAGAAATGACCACCTTGCCATGTCCCAATACCTTAAGTTGTGAGCGATCACCAATAGTTACATGAGAAAATTTGAGAAGTTGGAGTTTCACCAAGATCTAATACTACAAATTTTAGCTTCTTTTTCAAGTTAACAAGGTAATGCTCAAATATAGATTATCTAGATTATGCAACTAGGTGAACAATCCTATATGTTGAGCAAGTACAACTAGCACAAGGTGAATATATGACTAAGCTAGTAGCAACTAGTAAAGGTAAGTTGAGGAATAACCGAACATAATAACGCGGAGATTTATCCCGAAGTTCACTTCCCAATGGAAGCTAATCTCCGTTGGAGCGGTGCGGTGCCACCAAAGTGGAACACCGAGTAGGCCTCAAATGCCACGCCGTATCTCCTTCGAGTCCTTCCACCGATGTGTATAGGCTCGAATCACTACGTTACCGTTGAGGTTGACAACTAGAACCTTTACAAGGATGAGGCACACTCCACAAGATTGGAGGGTCCTCACCAAATCCCGAGAGATTACCAAGACTCCGAGAAGCAAGATCCACGGGCACAAAAGCACCGGGGATATCAACAAGGCTCCGAGCTCCGATGAGCTAAGAGCAACAAGATTCTTGGCTCCAATGAACTAAGAATGACAAGATCCCTAGGGGATGGGTGGGTGGATTTCCAATCGACTTGGTGGAGTTGTAGATCCGTGGTGTCTCCTTCAAATCCCAAAGTATCACGAGCTTTGGTTGGGGATTTGAGGAGTTGCTTGTTCTTGAGCTTGAGCTTGGTCAATCAATGGTGGAGAGAGAGAGTGTGAATGGGATTGACAACTCCAAAAGGTAGGGGAAAGACCCCTTTAATACCTGGGCGAAAATACGGTCATTGGGGGGGGGTTTCCCCACCCTGCAGCGTCCCCCGGCCTAGGGGGCCGGCCAGGCCGGCCTGGACAAGCTAGGGCCGGAGGCAAAACCAACCCCGGCCTAGGGGCCCGGCCTGGGGCCGGCGTGGATCGCGGAGGGGCCGGATGGCCCTTCCCACCCCGTCCTGGGTCAGCCCGGCCTGGGGCCGGCGTGGGCGCAGGGGGCAGGCCGGCGTGGAGGTGGCCCGGCCTGGGAGGCGGGCCAGGCCAGCGTGGAGGCATGGCTGGGGCCGGGCACCCGCCCGAGCCGCCCGGCCTGGGGGCCGGCGTGGGGAGCAGCCGGGGCCGGGCACCCGCCCGAGCCTCCTGGCCTGGAGCCCGGCCTAGGGCCGGCGTGGAGAGGGGTGAGGCCGGCGCGCAGCCAGAGCCCGGCCTAGGGGTCCGGCCAGGCCGGCCTGGGAGGCCGGCACCCCTTCTTTCTCTCTTTTTCTTCTTCTCTCTACTCCGTTCTTTTCTTAACCTTTTCTCCATTTTTGTTTCTCATTGTATGAGGTCTACGGGGAGATATGGTTGCATCTTATCCACGATATTTTCTGAGTAAACTTAGGGTACACGTTAGTCCTTCCATATGTTGTGATCAAACACTCAAAATAGGATTTAGGAACTATGTCCTTTCAACTACGTAGGACAAAAAATTAAAATTCTACAGCATAGACCAGCAAAGGCAAGACTAGGATATGAAATACTTGTTCATGTCACTACACATGAGCGTGAGTTTTCCTCTGAATCTCATATTCATGAGTTATGCGAGTTATAGCATAGTAATACGAATCATAATTATGGAATAGATGTACAAATATTATTGATTTTGGACATACATTCAATGGTTAGAACTAGATCTATTGGTTATTTCCTTTTGGGCATACATCCAATAGTTACAACTAGATCTATTGGTCAGGCTGATTGTGCTTCCGCGGGATCGGTAACTCTCAGATATTGGTTTAGCGATTGCATTGGCGATGCGTACATGTACGTACTATTCAGATCGCCAAGGTCAAAATCCACCATAATGATGTATCTGATCTCATCGAAATATCAGACTACCTTTGCTTACCAGCAATGGAAGCTAGCGTCAGCCTCATCTAGAAGCGCCTCCGCCTCTAGACCCCGGCCCTCGCCAGTGAGCAAAAAGAGGGCTATGGAATACCGGAGATCGTACTCGAACATGACTCATTGGCGCGTTCGATCTGGTGCTCGGCATTGGAGAGGAGGAGGAACGCCTCCATATCGGCCTCGCCCTGATGGCGTCGGGTGTCGTCGCGCTCAAAGTCGGCGCAAGAGAGTAGGCGCCCATCTCGACATCGTGATTGTCCTCCTCCTCGTTCGACAACGAGGACGGGGATAAACGAGGCAAAAACAGGGACACAAAGCGAGGAAGGAGGTCGTGATACACGACACCGAAAAATTGGGAGCGGCTCGGGGTGGGGGGGGGGGGGTCGGTGCAACGGAGTTGAGCTTATCCATGTGTTGGTTTTGCAAGACCAGCCGACACACCATCGTGGCCGCGGACGCGACTGCGAGTGGCGCTTCTAGATGCGCCATCTGGCAAGGACGCAAAAGTTGGATAATTTGATAATACAAATTAGATGGTCCCCCTCCTAATTAGTGGCGGAGCCGGAAAAAGAGAAACGATGGTGCTAACTAGTTGCATGCAAAAAATGTCTACTAGGTTGCAATCAAAATTCACCATAGTAGAAACACATGATTGAGACAGAAACATATGCATTGTTACATATCAATTAAATATTTTAGGGGATAAAAATTCTTACCTTCTACATAGGTTGAATTGCTCAAACAATCAATGTACTATAGATTGTATATGTAGAGGACTAGAGGAGATGACTATTAGGCAGAATGGTGGAGGATGGACTGTGAAGGGACCAGATCACTGACCGGTCGTGGCTTCGGCTGAAGCGCCGACGGAGCACGTTAGGTTTTTCAAAATTGAATATGTGTTTGTCTGGTCAGGTGAGATGGTAGTTAAGGAGGAACAGAGGCATAACGACAAGTTCTTAATTATTAGATTGTTTTCTCAACTTTCATCCAGATTGGAAAGGAATTGAATATTCCTATCATCAAAGCCAGGCCGATATTCCTAAAACAAAAGGGAAGAAAGTAAGTACTGATATTCTCTAATCCGACTATTATTCATATCATAAAATCCGAAAATTCTCATTCCAGTCAGAAATAAAGGATCTAGTTTTGCCATTCCAAGAACAAATCAAGGTTTCCCCAAACCCAGCAAATCAAACTAGAATCCAAATAAACAAGTTTTATGTCTCTCGGCAAAATCAGAAGAAACATATACTAGATTAAAGCAAACATAACATGTTGGATCCGGAAACCTGAAAAGGGGCCACGCCCTAGTAGTCACGTTTCAGATCAGCCGATGTGCGCGCGTAGAAGGCGGAACTGGCAATCCAGCAAGCGAGCATTAAGTAAAGACCAAACGATAATGCGAGCCAAAAGGGCTGAGACAGGCTGCATGGTGTTGTGTTGATGGCCTGCTCATTTTTGGACATATTTCATCATACTTGGTCCCTTTTTTGGCTAGACCAGTGCTACAACCCGGGTAGCACTGGGCCCAGCTCTGCCCCTGTCCTAATTTTTGCTATCTCATTTGTCCCACTATCTCACTTTTAACATCCCTATCGGCTGGGGGACCCATGAGAGAGAGCGGAGAGAGTGTGCAACCGCTAGGTTTGGGAGAGGGAGAGAGAGAGACTGAGCTTGAGAGTGACGGAAGTGGGAGGCTCTTATAGGCCACCTAGCGGGCTCTCTGGGCTGTTTAGAATGAGCAACATACATTGAGAAATGTTCATGTGCGTTGAACCATTATAGGCAATAGAGGTTTATGGAGCACCGTTGCCAATGCAGTTCACCCATCTATGAGTTGCCCATATGGTCGGCCCGTTAAGGGCCTAGTGCAGGCACAGCTAGCAAAATTCCTTTTACCGTCGACTCTCTCGCTACCATTTCCACAGAGAGGTATCCACAACATCATTATGTACTAGTGATTACTGCTACCAAGTAACTATGTTTTCCTAGCAATAGACAAATATGCTTCGGTGCATTTTGGGTGAAAAAATGTGAACAATGCCAAATTTTTGATCGACATGGTTTCAAATCAAGGGGGATACCATATGATAACAAGAACTTACTGCTTCTTATGTATGCGGTATGGTTGGACGGGCCATAGTGATATGGGGTGGCCCGACCTTCTCGTTGAGCTCGTGGTAGATGGATGGCAGATTTCTCGTGTCTTACTCAAAACTCTCCGGCTAATCCGACGGCTTTCAACCCCTTGGATGTTCGCAGCTCCATACGCTTTCACAGCGTAGCCGCCGACTACGAGGTGGTCCTATACCTTCTGATTCTCAATGGAACATGAGATAACACACGGTATTTGGAATGGATAATAATCACCAGATCGATACAAATTGGTGATGATAATTTCAGAGAAACGATTGTTCAATCTAGAATTTTAGGGTTTATGTTTTATCGTAGTCTAAACTAAAACCAACGAAATTACAATCCTATAAAGGTTGATGGACGGTCCAATCTGTAGTTGGAGTCGAAAACAAACTAATCTATAGGTTTCCTAACTTGACAGGATCTATTTGGAAACTGGCAGAAAACGAGTCGTGAATTGTTTTGGCCACCGCGTCCTGTACGTGTCGAGCCGGTGCATGGGGCCGGACCCATTGGAAAGCTCTTCGAATTTACTTTTCAGATTGTTTCTTATTTGCATTATTTGGAGTCCGTATGAAGAGTCCATGATTGTTTCAAATTCAGGGACTTCTGTCAGTCCGAACCGAATATATTTTACTTAATGGCACCACTTTGTTGTTTTCCACGGGAGCATTTGTTTTCCATGCCTCCCTCTTGTGCTCCTGCCTCCCTCTCCTCCCTCGAGCACTTGTGGTGAAATAGCTTCAATGTTTTCCACACGTTTCTTGCTGTTTTCCAGAAGTTTCTCCTTGTTTTCCAGCTTGCATTTGTTGTTTTCCCGAGGTTCTTCCTTGTTTTCGACCATGTCTTGTTGTCCTCCTCCTCTAGTGTTTGTGTTATCAATAACTTTGCTAATACGTAAATGTATAGACTTAGGTAGTATAACATTCTCATAAACACAAAGCATCACATTCAATTAAAAAGGAATTCACCTTATAATTAGTATCAATTAAATTCAATATTTCCTTCCACCTTAGACATGCACCATCATCATATTCAACTAATATATCCACATCACATAGAAGTTGATAAACTAAGTCTAAAAAATTGTGCAATATATCAGAATGAAAATTGGTGATCTGGATGTTTCTGTGGTGACGACCCCCATTAGTGCCCAATGTTAATGTTGGAGGCAACTTTTGTGACATTGAGTTTACCAGAAAAAGTCATCGGGGTAGGAACACTGTTGACCAAACTATTGTTCCAGCTCCAAATCAAGATGAGTAGCAAAATAACTCAAGGTTCTGGACAGTGTGTGAATAAACAGAAAAACTTTACATTTTCAGTCCAAACTGATTTCTTTCGGTGCGTGTGATGTCAAGAAGTATCTTGGGTATTGACCGTGAGGCCCTTTCCAAGAAATACTTGGGATCACCAACTGCTGCTGGTTGTCTTACGGATCGTAATTTTGATCATATTTTAAACGAGCAAGATCACGTGTGCAAGGATGGTGTGAGAAATTGGTCTCCTATGGTGGGTAAGAGCTTTTGTTAAAACTCTATGATTTCGTACCACCAAGCAACAATATGCATAACCTGCATGAAAATAAAAGGTGCTGCGAGAAAAAAGGAAAACATGTCAAAGGAAACTGGTATGGCAATGAGCAAATAGGAATCCTAGGAATAGGGAAGATATCCTACAAAATTCCTATAGGATTGAGATGGCAGTATTGGATTATTTCCTATAGGATGCAATCCTATGAATCAAACAAGTGGTATAGGAAGATATAATCCTACAAAATTCCCATACTATTCCTTTGAATCAAATGGACCCGTAGCTTAGTCTACATAACACATGCACCTTTTTCGAGATGAGATGCTATGCCACATGAAACTGCAGGTAGAAAAATAGAACCATGCCAGCATTTTTCTAAACAGGCATGGACAGACAACCCAGTCTTCCTGAATCCTAACTATTCTACCACGCCAGCACGAGTCTCCTAGACCTGCACAATGACAATATTTTAGCCGACTCTCCTAACTCGGATTCGTCGTCCTGATTGCTGATGTCCGTCAATATTTGACAGCAGACTCTTGTTGATGCATAGGATGGCCACCACAAAGGTGTACCACTGCCTAGCTGCTCAAAGCGCATGTTCCCAGAGCCTGTACACGAGTCCGGCCTAACTGTTAGTTTCAGGTGTTTCCCCCGTCACCGTTGCCAATTTTCCTCGAATTGTGTCTAATTTCAGTCTGAGTTTATTGCACTTGGAGCCATCGCCACATATTTCTTTGCCAATGTCAGCCACTTTACTCAGTAACATTGCATATCTCATTGTATTTTCTGATTGGTTCACGCCATGGCTATCCAAGCATTTTTCCTTGTACTTTTTCATCTGCTCTTCTTTAAAGTTTCCAGTCCACCTGGGCACTATGTATTGCTCTGGTATTTCATTGATACCAAACTGTGTGAAAACTCTAAATATGTGGCAGCAGAGTATACCATCCCTAGTAAACTTTGCGCATTGACATTTCATTGCATTGGTGCCAGGTTCAACTAACACATCGAAAGAATTACTATCAAACTCTGGATTCTCGTAGTTGAATACCTTGTCCAGTCTGTACACGGTCCCCATTTGAATCTCCTGCACGTTGAATGCTGTAGAATGGAGTAGTTCTCTCTGTACTTTCAGAAATATTTGCCTTGTGTAGATACATGATGCATGTTTTTCAATTGGCTGCAATGAGAAACATGAAGGTTCTGTTCTTGATTGCAGTCTGTCTTCATCATCCATTTTTATTATGCTCTCTTGTATGTCTCCGTATTTTTCAAGAAACTTCTCTACTCTGTCCTTAGGAAGCACATAGTCCTTGAATAATGAGTCTGTCCCCTCGCCATGTCTAGTTGTTTCAATAAATGGATAGAAATTTTCTTTGAAATAAACAGGCACCCACTTTTGCCTCGTTTCCCATAAGAGCTGTAGGTGCTCGTTTCCACTTGCACTGTACCTCTCAATGAGCTCAGCCCATCCTTCCTCAAATTCTGTTTCCATCAGAGAGTTGTTAACTAAGCCATGCAACTCTGTATTTATGTTACCTCTTGCTGCTATAAAGGCTCTTAGATTTTCACGTGCTATCCTCATTACGTGGAACTTATTAAACCTGTGTCTTACTTGTGGCATGACCTCTGTAGTTGCTTTTGTTATAGATTCATCCTGGTCTGTTATGATTGCTCTTGGCATTTTCCCTCCCATTACATGCAAGAATGTTTCGAACATCCATTTGAAGGTTTCAGCTTTCCGATCTTGTAGTAAGGCACATCCAAAAACAATAGTTCTGCCCAGGTCATTCATTCCAGTAATAGGAACGAAAGGCATATTGTGCATATTTGTGCTATAGGTAGTATCAAATGATAAGACATCTCCGAAGACCTCATAATCTATCCTTGACCTTGCATCAGTCCAGAGAAGACTCGTAATTATGTTATTTTCATCTGTTTGCATAATGAAGGAAACACATGGGTTTTGCAGCTCAAGTTCCTTCAAGTGCTTCACAGTTGTTTCTACATCTGAGTTTGGTTTCCTCCGTTGTTCTGCACACTGTGAGGTATTCTCATCTTTTGTCTTGAATGGTAAGTTCCCCAAAGTGCCTCTCATTCTCTTGAAAATCTTCATAGCTTTCTTGGGATGTATGCTACTGTGTTGCAAAGCACTTAAAAAAGACCTTTCTTCAGTTGACATGTGTTTGGTGCTCAAGAAGAATTTTGTGAGCGACGGGCTTGGACATAACGGATGGTTGTGCTCACTCCGAATTGCAGTGAACTCCCATTGCCCCTTAACGGGCTTCACAACCGCCTTTGCCTCACAGGGCATCTTATTTACAGAATATATTTCCCGCTTCCTCTTGAGGTCCTGGGATGGCGCTAATTTGCGGCTCCTGTTGCATTCTAGGTGAAACTTCTTTCTCATAAAATTTGGTCCCCTAATTGCCACAAAACCAGTCAGGAGGGCATGTGCACTATAGTATCTGTTTGCATCTTCGAGAGTTGGGAATTTCATTCCAACTTGTGGTGGTCTTGCATTAACCAATTCCTCAAAACCAGGATAGAAGTATTTTCCTGATTCTTTATCTGCCTCATTCCCTGAGCTGCTGTCAGAATCACTTCCAGTGCCTGTATCATTAGCTGGCATTTCATTGATTCCCAGAATATCATGTAAATGGTTCTGTTCTTCAGCAAGCTGCAGTGAAAGGTCCACTGAGTTTACGGGTATCTCCAATTCATCCGACAGTACCTCTGCACTCCAGTCTGCACCACTAACTGATTGTTCCTGAATGCAAATGAACAGAATATATAAAGTTCTTGGATAAATTTTTTTTTATCAGGTTTGCTAAATACTCAATCAAGCTAAAGCTGTCCTGTTAACCTCGAGATAAGTTTCATTTTGGTGTCAAAAATTGCTTTTTCTTTCTTTAGGCTGCAACGCAACCATGTATTTGCAATAACTATTAAGTATAATTGTCTAGTTCACCCTGTATATTTTTTTCGATGAACACCCACAGTTGAACAAAAAAGATAGTCAGCTGCAATATATACATTATCTGGTTTTCTTTTCCTGACTTTTTCAACTCCATGGCCATTTCTGCCAGTTCAACCTATAGCAACTCCACAAAGTCATTCTCACTTTAGCTCTATCACAAGAATATAATTGAGTTTATCATAGTAACCATACACTTGAATAAAATTGGTTGGAGGAACAAAGTGTTGATCGAGGTACAAAACAATCAGCACATAATAACATGCGGCACCTGCACACACATAAACACGAATTTTCTTTTTGTGTGGGTACCTGATCAGCGGCAAGGATTAAATATCCCTCCATCGTGAATATCCACCGCAGGACCTTGCCGCGGTGGGGAGAAGAGGACGAGAGGGTCTAGATCCGAATTCCCATGGGCAGAGGAGGGGTGAGAAGTTGGATCTGTAACCTGTACGGCTGCTAGGGCAAGGGAGACGGGGGGAGGAGGATTGGTTTGGACGCGGGGAGAGTGAAGACAGCGCTGCCACCGTTGAGGAGGAGCAGAGCCTGAGAGGCGCCGCGGCAGGCGTGCACTGTGTCTGTTTTTTCCTTCTTCTTTTTTTTTTTTTTTTTGAGGGATGGCCAGCACTTGCTTTAGTGGGCCTTGATCAACTCTTTGATGCCTTGTTTGTTTAGGCCTGACGTTGTACACGGTCTTTCGTCCTGATCGCCGCCGTAGGGGATACTAGTAGGCCGGCTAGCAAAACGATGTCATCAGGGAGGATTGCCCCACCAGCTGCTGCTTCTGAGGGGTTCCTATGGGGATCCCCTATTGCGAGCACTACAAGTGCACGCCCACGCTGGCTCTCGTGATTTCCCCACCACCCCACACGTGGGCCGGCCCAATTAAGGCAGCAACCAATCGCACCTTCGGACCAAACGCATGGCTGATCGCTGTGGCTGCTTGTAAATGGTACGGATAATTTCCGTCCCGAATCCGCATCCGAATCCGTTTTTAAGGATATGGTATATAGTAATAGGAATCCGCTGGATACGGACGCGGATATGGATTTTGGTCAAGCGGATATCCGACGGATATGGTAGCGGATACGGTATTGCTAATATCCGACGGATACGGATTATCCGCAATATTCGCGGATTATCCGTTCTTATCAATGAGGATAATCCGATTAACATAGCACTATCTTTCTAAATATACATTTAATCCATTGACCCATAGATCAAATCAGCCGTTCGTATCTTAGTATGACCTATATTCAACATCTTGATGCAATGCACAAATTGCTTCCGGCGAAAACCCCTCCAGAGATGAGCTATTATTTATCCCTACAAAGTTCCTGGTTGCTAGATGCAAATTCATATTGTAAATCATCAATCATTTTATGACACTTTTAAGTACTATTTAGTTACTATCTTTGTTTTGGGGTAATTTTGAACGCTTGACTGCTCTCTAGTGTTATTTTTTCGTATGGTGATATTACGTCTCTTTGTACGTATTTATCCGATAAGTTTTATCCGTTTCCAGTCCAAATCTGCTCCGTTTCCGATCCGAATCCGTAGTCTGATATTATCCGCATCCGCATCCGTATCCGATCAATATCCGATCCGCTCCGCATCCGACAAAAAAATATGGTAAAAGATATGGAGAGAGCATTATCCGATCCGATCCGTTTACATCCCTACTGCTGCCCTACTCGCTCGCTCCCTTGTACACACGCTACCAACGTTCCATGCACAATTTTTTTCTTGCTTGCCTATTATTTATCTATTTCTATTTATTTTTGAAAAAAATATCTTTTAGATGTTCAAGTATGAAAAAAATGTTCAGATTTCTTTTAAAAATCAAATAAAAAATGATGAACAAAATTTGAATTAGAACAATTTTTCGAAATTTGAATATTTTAAATTTTGAACATTTTTTAGTTTGAACAATTTTTTTAGAAATAATCAGTGAACCAAAAATAATATTGAATAGAAAATACGGATGCACCGAAAATAATAGTGAACCAAAAATTTCGGTGAACGAAAACTAATAGTGAACAAATAATTTAGTGAACCAAAAATTTCGGTGAACGAAAACTAATAGTAAACAAAAAAATTAGTGAACCGAACATAAAAGTGAACCAGAAAAAGCCGACTAACCAAAAAAAAAATAGTGAACCAAAATTTCCGGTACACCAAAAATACCGATTAAAAAAAATAGTAAACCAAAATAGTTCCAAGTTTGAAAATGATTGTGACTTTTAAAAATGGTTCCTAACTGAAAATGATTTCAAACTAAAAATGGTTCAATATTTTTGAATGGTTCCGCATTTAAAAAAAAAGTTCAGTAAAACAAAAGAAAAATGTTTCATATTTTAAAAATATAAAAAGTGAATATTTTCAAACAAAAAATAAAACAAGAAAAAAGAAAAAAAAGAATAAAATGGAAAAGAAAAAGGAAAGAAAATAGGAAAATGGAAACAGAAAAACGAGAAGACAATAAATAGCCTAAAGAAAGTAACGTAGACATGAAAATTAACTTAGCCTAGTGGTTGTGGCTTACATACCATGTCCAAAAATCGCAGGTTCGACCGCTGGCTTCCGCTCTTCTTTTTGTTGATTTCCGGTTAAGTAAATGGGTCGACCCATAAGGCGGATGCGCGTGGGCGAGTCCTTTCGCACTTCTTTTCATTAATTTTCAGTTAACTAAATAGGCTGGCCCATAAGGCGGATGCACGTGGGCGAGTCCTATTAAGGCTCGCTATAAGCGACGTATAGGGTTTGCGCCCCTATGTCGCGCTCGGCTCGCCCACCATTGGTCCACTTTTGGGCCGTCTTTGGTCAGCCCATTAATAGTAAGATTTTTTTTCTCAAAATGTTATTTATTTTTCTATTTTCCATGATTATGTCTCATTTTTCTAATTCTAAACTATTTTTCTAAATATGAACCATTATAAAAAATGAACAATTTTGAATCTGAATGATTCTAAAAAGAGAAAAAATCCAAATATGAACGGTTTTCAAATATGAACAATTTTCAAAAGTAAACAAATTTTTTAAATGAACAATTTTCAAATATGAACGATTTTTAAATCTGAACAAATTTTAAAAATAAACAAATTTTTAAGATGAACAATTTTCAAATATGAACGATTTTAAAAATTTGAAGAATTTTTATTTTTTCAAATGAACAAATTTCAAAATCGAACGTTTTTTCCCGTTTGAACAAATTTTAAATTCAAACAATTTTTGAATTTGAACATTTTTTAAATTAGAGCAGATTTCAAAACGAATATTTTCGAATAAAAGGAAAATAAAACTAACAGCAAATAATAAAACAGAAAAGAAAGAAATAAAATGGAAATAAAAAACAGAAAAATAAAATAAAATGGAAAAGGAGACAATAAAAAGTTACAAAAGCCAACCTACACACGAACTTGTGTTGTACCGTGGTGGTCACCTTCTCACCCGAGGCGATGGAGGTCCTAGGTTCGAGCCCCCACACGCAACTCCATCAGTCCATCTTCGCACACCATATGAACCATCTCTACCATTTCTGCTTCCTTCTGGGTCCTTTATAACAATGGAGCAAGGTGAATTTGTACCCATAGCATTCATTGTTACAATATTTGGAATCTTGGATGACGATGTCTTGCACTCCAATGCCACTCTCGGACCGGGCCTTGATATGATCATATGCGTCATTGAAATTGTTGCACTCTTGCTAGCTGTGACTTCTTATTGAGGGAGTTGGAGTTGCGATCACTATTTATGTTCCACTTCTTAAACTTTCGGTGTTCACGGAAGTAACTCCAAACCTTTCGAATATTGCTTTCCCTTTAGCTCGGTCCACAAATGGCATCTTACCCTATGATTATGCAAGTCTCGCAAAGGATTTGATCCTCTTTGTCCGAGTAGTTGATGGACCTAGTCTTCCCTGATTCTGGCTCCAAATCTTCAACGTTGGGGTCTTTGTCTTGATCATGGTCTTTACCATATTGGGTTTGGCCCTCACCAAACAATGGTGCATCATCAATGAAGATTCCACCGCCATATTAGGTCTCGTCATTGTCAATGCCAATGATCCCAGAATGGCCGACGGTCCCTTGCATGATGATGTCGCCAATGTTATCCTCTTCCTCATAGTACTTTTTTGCAACGCACATGCCGATCACAACATGGCCCAATCAAAAAACAAATAAAACAAGATGATCAAACACATACCTCGTCGGCCGCCGTCATTGAAAATTCTTCAAACAATTGGCGGGCTTGCGGCCTCTTCTCGGCAGCAACCGGCCTTGGCGCCTTGTTGTGGGCGAGCGTGGCATGGACGGCCCCAGATGAGGCCTCGCTGGCAACAAAAGTCACGTTGAGGTCGATATGTGGCGGCACATTTGCTTGCGATTGGGAGGGAATCTTCGGCGACGTGTCCCGTGAGCGGACGAGCCAACACATTGCCGGCCCGACCGAAGGTGCGGCCTGGTATGTTCTTGAAGGGGTTCATAGCAGAATAACAAAAAAAATCTAACTAATGAACAACAAAACTTAGTTAGGATATATCTATTAGTAATGTGGCAATGGTTGAGGTTTCGGCGACATACCCTTGTAGACCAAAAAGCAGGGATTACGCTCCTGCACAAGCGTTACTAAGGAAGATGACGTAGCCGACCTCAAGGTCGTGTAGAACTTGGTGTTTCGCTGACGACTCTGGTGCAACGAAGGTGGTCCTAGAGCTGCAAGTGCAACACCTCCGAGTGCTCCCACACGTACGATGCTTGACGACGACTTCCGGCCTCTCTGATCCAGCAGAAATTGCGGAAGTAGATCTCCTGGATGGAATTCCC
Source organism: Alopecurus myosuroides (assembly GCA_028641055.1). Classification (NCBI taxonomy): domain Eukaryota; kingdom Viridiplantae; phylum Streptophyta; class Magnoliopsida; order Poales; family Poaceae; genus Alopecurus; species Alopecurus myosuroides. The sequence goes on from CM054060.1 coordinate 201,688,995, forward strand.
ACAACACGACTGCGTGTCGAGGTGAAGTGGCCTCTCACGTGCACAACCCTAACTTGGGGCCATGGACTACAGGGGAGAGGGAGGTGGAAGTGGAGGAGCTGGGAGAGGTCTCATAATTTTTTGGAATTAATTGTGATTTCCTTATGATTAAAACAATTAATATGTCTCTCTTTATATAGGGGAAGTGGAGGAGCATTTTTTTTTTTGGAATTAACTTACTAGTTTTTAGCATGACACATACACACAATCAGTTTTAATGCTTCAAAGGCGAAAGCAAGACTTTCAAACTCCAAGTACGCATGCACAATTCGGGGTTTTTTGAGCTTTAAGGATGAAATGTAAGTCAGTTTTTTAACTCCAAACTCGCAGGCAAAAATTTGGGTTAACATTAGAATTGAAAGAGCATTGGTAAATAGATAAAGGAGAAAAAACATGCACAATGTAACTTGGGGATTCCGATAACTTCATTTCATGTCTCAGTAATGTTTATATAGAATTTGACTAGGCATAGAAAGGACGTAACCGATGTATGCTACATGGTTGTTTTGTATCTGTAACATCCCAAGTATGAAAATCTCCCCCTAGATGTTTGTTTCTTGTTTTATTTTTGTTTTGCATCATGTCATCATATTCATTTGATTTTTGTTTGCATTGTTTTGCATTTGATCTCATTGTTTCCATATGTTTTCTATTTGAATTCCAAACAAAAAAATTCAAATTATTGTCATACTTGTTATGTTACAATGTGTCAAATAAAAACTATAAAAACAAACAAATATTTGTTCCACTAAAATTGGAATCAAAAACTTAATTTTGGCTTGAGTGGCAATTGTTCTTTTATACCAACATTGCTCAATTATTTTAATTTCCAAAACAATAACATCAGTTAAATTTATTTTGGAAAACAATGTTTGTTTTAAGGTGTTGTTACAAAACAAAGCAATACAAAATTTATTCCAAAATTTAGCTAACCCTAGAACCATTTGTTTCTCTCTTTTCCCAAATCTGAAAAAAAAATAATAAAAGAAAGAAAAAGGTTAAAGAGAAAGGTGAGGGGGGCAAAAGGAGGCAGCCCATTTGGGGCCAGCCCAACTGCCTGGCCCGTACCCCCCACCCCTTTCCCTAACCTCCGTACGGTACGAACTCCATCCATGGAGTCCACGTCCGCATCGGAGGCAGGGAACGGTGATCGAGCTCACCCCTCCTCCTATTTCTTGCCCTCAAGCCCCCCTCCTAGCCCTAATTCTTCCTTCTCCCTCGAGCGCCTCTCTCCTCCCCCTTTTCTCTCTCTCGCTCCTCTCTGTACACCATCGACAGCAACCTCCACCGCCGCCTCCTCTCCGGCGAGTCGCCGCGCCACCGGTGCCCCAGCGGCCGAGCTAGGGCCGGGAACGGAAAGCTCCCGGCTCCCTCTCCCGCGCTGTCCACTCCGTCTCCCCCGAAGATCATCGGAGCTCCGCCGCCATCCGATTTTCGCCGCCAGCCGCACACGACCACCACCGACGCATCCTTCTCTCCCTCCTGTAAGCATTCGCCTCCCTTTCCCCGCTCTCTCACCCCCCCCCCGCACGAGCACACGGCCAGCACGGCAGGACACCGGCCGCATCCGCGCCGCCGCGCGCCACCGCGGACCGGCCCGCGAGCAGCCGAGTCGCCGGTGGCCACGATGCCCCGTCGATCTCTGTCCGCACCAATACCTGCAGATGAAGTTCAGAAAATGAACTGTTCAAGATTCAGTTAAACTTCTTAACAGAAGCATATCCTTCCCCGCACCGCGTATCTGTCACAAAACTGAACCAGCCCAACTGGCACAGCGCGCACCCGCTCGCCCCAGGGTCGCGGGATCGAGTCCCGCGGGAGGCAATTTTTGCCTCCCATTTTCCCCTTCCACGCGCGCCCGTGGGACCCGCTCGTCATTGACCTGCAGGGACACCTCACCTCCTAGACTAGCCACCTAAGCGCCACAGTGGCGCTGGCCCCACTGTCAGTGGCTGGGTCTGCTCACTGCGTGGTGCAGATTGCTTTTTCTGCACGTTTTCCTTTATTTTAAGTCCAGTTTTTATTACAGTTTAGTCCCTAAACTTCAAACCCAAATAACTTTTAAATCCCAACTCCAACTAAAATAAATAAAATATGTACACCGCACCAAATTAAATTCTCTATCTATCTATAGCATTTGTTTTCTGTTTTGAGTTTTCAAAATGCAATTCAAATTGGAATTCAAATAATTCAATTGCAATTTGCTAAAATCCATAACTAATTCATTATTAGTCCAAATCATGCAAATAAAATATGTTTTCCAAACCATTTTGAACCATAAATTTTGTTTCATGATTTGAATAATTTAAATTGCCTAAATAATTTAATACTTGTTTAATTCATTTAAATTTGATAAAATCATAACTTGCTCAAAATAAAATAATTTTGAACATGCAAAATATGTTTTCAAACCATCAAAGTGTGAACTTTTCAAATGTGAGTTTGAAATTATGTTTTGAACAAATAAAACTTCAATTAAATTCAAACTTGTTTTAAATCCATTTAAAACTTGTTTAATATTGTTTAATTCATAATTAAATTATCCTAATTCCAATTTCAATATTTGAAACATGTAATCCAACTAAAATTTGATGTTATTTTCAAATATAAATTTTGTTATTTGTTTTGAACACTTTAACTTGATGAAAACAACAATTATTTATGTGACACCCTTAAGGAACCAAAATTTTCTAACTTAATAAATAAATTTCTAAAATTGGTAAACCCTATTTTAAATTGGTTCTATTGTTGTTATTTTGTTGTTTTCCTCATCCATGCATCATACTAATTCACCTTCATATGTTGATTAGTTGGAAAACAAATAATCTAACCCAAAATTCATGGGCTTTTCATATGCAACTCAAAATTGCATATGTGTCCATTTAATTTGTGTTACCATGTTAGCTAGTTTATTTTGAATGCAACCATTAACATGACATGCATTATCCCCATGATTGTGCACTATGCCATGATATTGATTGTCTACCCTTTCTGCATTGTCTGTTTGCTTCTTCTCGGTTAGACGACGACGTTGAGACCGACGATCCTTACGACATCCCTTCTGAGGATTTAGCCCAGTACCAGGCTGCTGAGCTTGCAGGCAAGTTATCACTCACATGAACCACTGTGTTCCTTTCAACATTGGTTACCGATACTTTCCGTTGTTCTTTTCTGCTAGCCTTAGTAGTTGTTGTTTCTGTTACGAACCTATCACATGAATCCCTTAACCTTGATATTGCCTCACCTCCACTCCTATCACCCCTTTGGTTGAGCCATTGTCTTACTAGCATGCTTAGGTTGCTTTGCTCGAGTCTGTTACCCGTTACTTTCTGTTGCTATTTCTATTATGTTCTGGGGCTCGATGTTTAAACAATCAACCTATTAATTTTGTGGGTAATAATAATTTGCTGATAAGGCACCGGCAGGAGGCCCGTCGTGGTTTTGAGGCCTGCTAGTGTCGACCCTAATTAGGAAAAGGGTCTTGTCTACTGATCCATGATGAGCGCGCTCACCGCATCCGGGTGGTGGTATGGAACCCCCCTCGGCTTTGATCTGATCCGCAGTTTGTCCGAAGAGCCACACTTAGTTCGGGTGTTCCATTTGGCTCATACGCATAAATGGGTCGCTCCCATGGTTACTGATGATGATGATGACGCACACATATAGGGCGAGGCCTGTATTGCCGGGGTGTTGCGTCCTGCGGGAGTTTTGCACACCTGCGCTGAGTATTCGGCTGCGTGGCTGGGACCTTATAGCTCCGTGGCTCCTAGGACAGGTTGTAGTGATGGTTCGAGTCGTGTCGAGTCCACCTGAGTTTTAGTTGGTGGCTTGAGTGTGTACGGGTACTGGAGCACACCCTGCAGGGATGAACCTTCTCGAGAAGCCGTGTTGTCCGCGGTTATGTGACGACTTGGTGAAAGTACTGGCTAACAAGTACTCAGACAACTTACACCTAACTAATGATAACTTGACTAGTAATAGGTTTATTGCCACAATAACCTGAACCATCATTAATCTAACTGTGTGAGTTATCCTCGGATTGCTTCTTTGGATAAGGGGCGAGATCCAGGATGGGTTTGTTTGGTGGTTAGTTATAGTTGGTTACGATACGCTATCTTATCTTCTTTCTGTTAGCCGGAAGTGGTAGTAACTCTGTAGTTGGTTAGAGCAGCCAGTTGCCGCATCTTTTATAACCCCTTTCTTCCGTTGAACCCAAGGCATCTGTGCTTGGTGTTGACGGGTTACACTTCGGTGAACTGTGAGTCTTGCTTGCCAGTACGTTGTTGTACTGACCCCTTTGGGGCTGTGGTTTACGCAGACGACGATTCCGAGGATCTCCATGGTGGCTACTACGTGGAGTACGACGACGCTGTTGATGAGTAGATAGCGGACCCGGGCAGGATCCGAGACTTCGTGGATGGGCTCCGTCTTTTCGTTGCCGGCTTCTTAAGCCCATTTGGATTTGTCTGCACTCAGACCCTTTGTTTGCTTCCGCTGATGTAATGATGCTATGTTGGGACATGTGTCCTCTGGATGATTGTATTTGCTATTCTCCGCCTTAGTGAAGGCTATTTGCAACCTTATTTTACTCTTTTGTGTCTTAGAGACATTCTGTGGTATCATTCTGTTTAACGCTGTTGACGTACCATGTGTGTTTGATATGAAGTACGTCGACAGTAGTGCCTTTGGTCTCTAGTGGATAGTTTACATCGACGATGGAATAGCAGGGCTTGTGTTGTCGCGCATAAGCGCAGGCCTACCAGGAAGCTGGGACGTGGGAGCAGTTATGCCCCATAATCCAAGCGTCTGCTATCCAGTTCGGCCCGATGAGTATCCCCTAGAAACCAGGGTGCGACAAATGGTATCAGAGCCTGTCTGCCTGTAGGATCCCTTTTACTGGTCGCAGTTGAGTCTAGAAACTATTTTGTAGCTATATAGGAAAAATGAAACGTGAGAGTAGGAATTCTGCCATTTTATTTCTTTCCCCACCCACCCTCCCTTTTCTGGTAAGGAAGTGCAACGTTGTTTTCTCTTTCTCATCTAAACTTTCAAGTTAGGATTTCACGTATCCTGGTTTCTCTAGGATAGTTATATCTACTAGACCATAGGAATGGAGGTGGTTGTGACATGATTTATCATGTTGCCTACTCACGATTGAGAATGGAGGCGTGTAAGCCCCGGAAGCAGATCCTCTATTCCTTAAGCAGTAGATATTGATCCTTTAGAAGCCCGGATGGGTTTTCTCCGTAGTACCTCAGGTGTTTGTGGTCTCCTATTTCCCAGTTGTTGCTTCGATATCGTCCTTCATAAATCTTTCTCTTCCGTTGTAACAACTTATCTGTTAATCCGTTGTTAACCTCCATCCTTGTTCTATGCTGTCGACTTACCGTCTGAAGTAATCCTTTTAAGCACTTATATTGGATTTTGTTATCCGGTTAATGTGTTAATCTTGGTATCCTCTTCAGGATGGAAAGTGGTGACGAAGAACCCACACTGCCACCTGAGATGGGGAAAGTGCTGTCTCAGATGACACAAGTTATAAAGCAGATGCAGCAGAACCAAGACCTTGGGAGTAATGGCAACACCCGGGTGTCTATTCGGGAGTTCCTTGAGCTCAACCCGCGCACGTTTGATAACTCCTCCGAGCCATTGGATGCTGATGACTGGCTCCGTGAAATGAACCGTACTCTTATGGTAGCTCATGTGGCTGACGAGGACCGTGTTCCTTACGTGACCTACCTTCTCCGTGGACAATCCATGTCTTGGTGGGAGAATTTCCAAGAAATGAGAGGTTCTAGTGTGGCAATCACATGGGAGGATTTCAAGCAAGCCTTCGTGCGCCATCACATTCCCGATGGGCTCATGGAGAGAATGCGTGAGGAATTCTATTCTTTCACACAAGGCAGTCTGGACGTTCTGGAATACCAAAGAGAGTTCAATCGTCTAGCTCGCTACGCCGGAGATGAAATCTCAACGGAAGCGAGAAAGATGGCAAAGTTCCGCAGGGGTCTCAACCCGGAACTCAAGTATGCTCTCACCAACGTCAAGGCCAAGAATTTTGAGGACCTCGTCAACATCGCTCTAAATGAAGAGCATGGGCGCAAGTTGGTTGAGGAATCTCGTAAGCACTCTCGTGAACAGGCTAATCTCTCGAAAGCTATCATGCCTCCACAAAAACGAAGAGTTTGGGTTCCATATACCACTCTAACACCGCCCATCTGCTTGCCAAGCCCGGCAGGATTTCTTGCCCTCCCTCCCACCCCAGTGGTATCTTCAGGAGGTGCTCCATCTCAGCCAAGTCCAACAACTCCTCGTTCTGCTAGTACATGCTTCAAGTGCGGTCTATCAGGACACTACTCCTACAAGTGCCCGCAGAACAAGCTACCATCACTACCTATCCCTAAGGTCAATCATGTGATGGTACACACTCCTTCGCCTAGGCCCCGCAACAGGAACAAGTCTGTCTTGAGAACTATGAAGGTGAACCATGTCAAGGCCCAGGGAGCAGAAGAATCTCCAGAGGTTGTAATGGGCACACTTCTTGTGAACTCGTTTCGTGCTAAAGTCTTGTTCGATTCTGGTGCTTCACACTCTTTCATCTCTCAATGCTTTGCAAACAACAGTGGAATCAACTTCGAACAGTTGTCTATCCCTTTCCTAGTGAAATCACCGGGATCTAGCTGGCAAAGCAATAAAGTTAGCCAGAACATCGAGATCACAATTGGAAACCTTCCATTCCAGGCATCTTTGATAGCTCTCCACTCTTCAGATATCGATGTAATTCTTGGGATGGATTGGCTGATAGCCAACAAAGCAGTCATTGATTGTCCTGCCAAGTCTGTCAAAATCACACACCCTTCTGGCCAGATAGTCTACTTCCATGCTGAAAATCCAGTTGTTCAACTCTACACTCTCAATGCAAATCCTCTACCATCTATTGAAACTATTCCGGTGGTTTGCGAATTCCCTGATGTCTTTCCAGAAGAATTGCCAGGAATGCCTCCTGACAGAGCTGTTGAGTTCGTCATCGAACTTGAACCAGGCACTGCTCCAATCTCAAAGCATCCATACAAGATAGCTCCTCCTGAACTGAAGTTGTTGAAGGAGCAAATCGATATGTACATGGAGAAAGGTTACATTCAACCTAGTTCCTCGGCTTGGGGTTGCCCAACTCTGTTCGTTGCGAAGAAGGATCAAACAAAGAGACTCGTGGTTGACTATCGCCCTCTCAATGAGAAAACCATCAAAAACAAGTATCCAATTCCTCGTATCGATGATCTTTTTGATCAACTTGCTGGAGCCTCAGTATTCTCAAAGCTGGACTTGAGGATGGGTTACCATCAGATAAAGATCAGAAAGGAAGATATTCCTAAGACAGCTTTCACCACTCGGTACGGTCTATATGAATACACCGTCATGTCTTTTGGTCTCACCAATGCACCGGCGACCTTCTCTAGACTCATGAATTCTGTCTTCCATGAATACCTCGACAAGTTCGTTGTGGTATATCTTGATGATATTCTTGTCTACTCAAAATCCGAGGAAGAGCATGGAGAACATCTTCGTCTCACTCTCATGAAGCTTCGCGAGCATCGTCTATATGCCAAATTCTCCAAATGTGAGTTCTGGATTCCAGAAGTTGCTTATCTTGGTCATGTCATCTCTGCCAAGGGCATAGCTATTGATCCAGAAAAGGTTAAGGCAATTGTTGATTGGAAACCTCCTAAGACGGTGAAGCAAGTCAGAAGTTTTCTTGGCTTGGCTAGCTATTGCCGTCGTTTCGTCCAAAACTTCTCCAAGATTGCCAAACCTCTCACTGATCTCACAAAGAAGGACAAGAAGTTCGTTTGGTCTCCACAATGTGATGAAAGTTTCAATCTCCTGAAGACTAAACTCACTTCTACACCAGTTCTGGTTGGCCAGATACTACCAAACCCTTCCAGATATTCTGTGATGCTTCTCAACAAGGTCTAGGTGCAGTTCTTATGCAAGAACGTCAAGTTGTGGCTTATGCTTCACGTCAGTTGAACGCACATGAGCTCAATTATCCCACACATGACCTTGAACTTGCAGCAGTTGTGTTTGCCCTCAAGAAATGGAGGCAATACTTGTTGGGTAATCGCACTGAAATCTTTTCCGATCATAAGAGTCTGAAATACATATTCACTCAACCAGATCTAAACCTCAGGCAAAGGAGATGGATTGAAAAGATCAAAGACTTTGATCTTACCATTTCTTACACTCCAGGCAAGGCTAATGTTATGGCCGATGCTCTCAGTCGCAAGTCTTATTGCAATAATCTCATGATCATGGAAAGCCAACCTCCACTTCATGAAGAATTCCAGAAGCTGAACCTTGGTCTTGTTCCTCAAGGTTATCTTGCGAGCTTGACAGCCAGTCCAACTCTCGAGGACAAGATTCGTTCTGAACAACTTCGTGATGCTGAGATCAAGAAGATCGCAAATAACATCAAAGCAGGCAATGTGAAGTATGAGTGCTTCTCAATTGATGACAAGGGAACCGTGTTCTTCGAAGGACGCATTGCCGTTCCTCAAATTCAAAGTCTCAAAGATGTTATTCTCAAGGAGGCTCATGAAACTCCTCTCTCAATACACCCTGGAAGTACAAAGATGTACCAGGATCTCAAAACACTGTATTGGTGGTCTGGCATGAAACGTGAAATTGCTAAATACGTTTCTGAATGCGACGTTTGTCAACGTGTTAAGGCAGTTCATCAGAAAACAGCCGGTCTTCTCCAGCCTCTGAAAATTCCTGAGTGGAAGTGGGACATGATTGAAATGGACTTCGTCACTGGTTTTCCAAAGTCCAAGAGGGGCAACGATGCAATCTTCGTTGTTATTGATCGTCTCACTAAGGTAGCTCACTTCTTTGCTGTCAAAGAAACAATCTCAGCTAGCCAGTTAGCAGAGCTCTACACAACAAAGATTGTTCCTCTTCATGGTGTTCCATTGGAAATAAGCTCAGACCGTGGAAGCATATTCACTTCGCATTTCTGGAAAAGCTTTCAAGAAGCATTGGGCACCAAACTTCTGTTCAGCACAGCTTATCACCCTCAGTCTCAAGGGCAAGTCGAAAGAGTCAATCAGATTCTCGAGGATATGCTCAGAGCATGTGGTCTCTCCTTTGGCATGAAATGGGAGGAATGTCTTCCATATGCTGAATTCTCCTACAACAACAGCTTCCAGGCAAGCCTAGGCATGGCACCATTTGAAGCTCTTTATGGCCGCAGATGCAGGAGTCCAATCAATTGGTCTGGAGCTGGTGAACGTTCACTCTTAGGCCCTGACATTGTTAAGGAAGCCGAAGAGAAAGTTCGAATCATTCGTGACAATCTCAAGATTGCTCAGTCTCGTCAGAAAAGCTACTATGACAGCAAGCACAGGGATATGATTTATGCACCTGGTGACAAAACATATCTCCGTGTAACTCCCCTCAGAGGCACTCATCGTTTTGGTGTGAAAGGAAAGCTTGCACCAAGATACATTGGTCCTTTCAACATTCTCTCAAGGCGTGCGGAAAATGCCTATCGTCTTGAACTTCCATAAAAACTATCCAAGGTGCACGATGTGTTTCACGTGTCACAGCTCAAGAGGTGTTTCAAAGATCCAGATCGTGCAGTTGATCATGATTCCATTGAACTGCAAGAAGATCTATCTTATGAGGAGCACCCTGTTCGAATTCTCGATGAGACCGAGCGTAAGACTCGCAACAAGAGCACCAAGTTCTTGAAAGTGCAGTGGTCGCATCATTCCGATAAAGAGGCAACATGGGAGACCGAAGAGGATCTTCGCAAGAAGTATCCGGACCTTTTCACTTCTCAGTAGGAATCTCGGGGCGCGATTCCTTCAAGGGGGGGCGTTTTGTAACATCCCAAGTATGAAAATCTCCCCCTAGATGTTTGTTTCTTGTTTTATTTTTGTTTTGCATCATGTCATCATATTCATTTGATTTTTGTTTGCATTGTTTTGCATTTGATCTCATTGTTTCCATATTTTTCTATTTGAATTCCAAACAAAAAATTCAAATTATTGTCATACTTGTTATGTTACAATGTGTCAAATAAAAACTATAAAAACAAACAAATATTTGTTCCACTAAAATTGGAATCAAAAACTTAATTTTGGCTTGAGTGGCAATTGTTCTTTTATACCAACATTGCTCAATTATTTTAATTTCCAAAACAATAACATCAGTTAAATTTATTTTGGAAAACAATGTTTGTTTTAAGGTGTTGTTACAAAACAAAGCAATACAAAATTTATTCCAAAATTTAGCTAACCCTAGAACCATTTGTTTCTCTCTTTTCCCAAATCTGAAAAAAAGGAAGAAAAAGGTTAAAGAGAAAGGTGAGGGGGGCAAAAGGAGGCATCCCATTTGGGGCCAGCCCAACTGCCTGGCCCGTACCCCCCACCCCTTTCCCTAACCTCCGTATGGTACGAACTCCATCCATGGAGTCCACGTCCGCATCGGAGGCAGGGAACGGTGATCGAGCTCACCCCTCCTCCTATTTCTTGCCCTCAAGCCCCCCTCCTAGCCCTAATTCTTCCTTCTCCCTCGAGCGCCGCTCTCCTCCCCCTTTTCTCTCTCTCGCTCCTCTCTGTACACCATCGACAGCAACCTCCACCGCCGCCTCCTCTCCGGCGAGTCGCCGCGCCACCGGTGCCCCAGCGGCCGAGCTAGGGCCGGGAACGGAAAGCTCCCGGCTCCCTCTCCCGCGCCGTCCACTCCGTCTCCCCCGAAGATCATCGGAGCTCCGCCGCCATCCGATTTTCGCCGCCAGCCGCACACGACCACCACCGACGCATCCTTCTCTCCCTCCTGTAAGCATTCGCCTCCCTTTCCCCGCTCTCTCACCCCCCCCGCACGAGCACACGGCCAGCACGGCAGGACACCGGCCGCATCCGCGCCGCCGCGCGCCATCGCGGACCGGCCCGCGAGCAGCCGAGTCGCCGGCGGCCACGATGCCCCGTCGATCTCTCTCCGCACCAATACCTGCAGATGAAGTTCAGAAAACGAACTGTTCAAGATTCAGTTAAACTTCTTAACAGAAGCATATCCTGCTCCGCACCGCGTATCTGTCACAAAACTGAACCAGCCCAACTGGCACAGCGCGCACCCGCTCGCCCCAGGGTCGCGGGATCGAGTCCCGCGGGAGGCAATTTTTGCCTCCCATTTTCCCCTTCCACGCGCGCCCGTGGGACCCGCTCGTCATTGACCTGCAGGGACACCTCACCTCCTAGACCAGCCACCTAAGCGCCACAGTGGCGCTGGCCCCACTGTCAGTGGCTGGGTCTGGTCACTGCGTGGTGCAGATTGCTTTTTCTGCACGTTTTCCTTTATTTTAAGTCCAGTTTTTATTACAGTTTAGTCCCTAAACTTCAAACCCAAATAACTTTTAAATCCCAACTCCAACTAAAATAAATAAAATATGTACACCGCACCAAATTAAATTCTCTATCTATCTATAGCATTTGTTTTCTGTTTTGAGTTTTCAAAATGCAATTCAAATTGGAATTCAAATAATTCAATTGCAATTTGCTAAAATCCATAACTAATTCATTATTAGTCCAAATCATGCAAATAAAATATGTTTTCCAAACCATTTTGAACCACCAATTCAAATATAAATTTTGTTTCATGATTTGAATAATTTAAATTGCCTAAATAATTTAATACTTGTTTAATTCATTTAAATTTGATAAAATCATAACTTGCTCAAAATAAAATAATTTTGAACATGCAAAATATGTTTTCAAACCATCAAAGTGTGAACTTTTCAAATGTGAGTTTGAAATTATGTTTTGAACAAATAAAACTTCAATTAAATTCAAACTTGTTTTAAATCCATTTAAAACTTGTTTAATATTGTTTAATTCATAATTAAATTATCCTAATTCCAATTTCAATATTTGAAACATGTAATCCAACTAAAATTTGATGTTATTTTCAAATATAAATTTTGTTATTTGTTTTGAACACTTTAACTTGATGAAAACAACAATTGTTTATGTGACACCCTTAAGGAACCAAAAATTTCTAACTTAATAAATAAATTTCTAAAATTGGTAAACCCTATTTTAAATTGGTTCTATTGTTGTTATTTTGTTGTTTTCCTCATCCATGCATCATACTAATTCACCTTCATATGTTGATTAGTTGGAAAACAAATAATCTAACCCAAAATTCATGGGCTTTTCATATGCAACTCAAAATTGCATATGTGTCCATTTAATTTGTGTTACCATGTTAGCTAATTTATTTTGAATGCAACCATTAACATGACATGCATTATCCCCATGATTGTGCACTATGCCATGATATTGATTGTCTACCCTTTCTGCATTGTCTGTTTGCTTCTTCTCGGTTAGACGACGACGTTGAGACCGACGATCCTTACGACATCCCTTCTGAGGATTTAGCCCAGTACCAGGCTGCTGAGCTTGCAGGCAAGTTATCACTCACATGAACCACTGTGTTCCTTTCAACATTGGTTACCGATACTTTCCGTTGTTCTTTTCTGCTAGCCTTAGTAGTAGTTGTTTCTGTTACGAACCTATCACATGAATCCCTTAACCTTGATATTGCCTCACCTCCACTCCTATCACCCCTTTGGTTGATCCATTGTCTTACTAGCATGCTTAGGTTGCTTTGCTCGAGTCTCGGTCCACAAATGGCATCTTACCCTATGATTATGCAAGTCTCGCAAAGGATTTGATCCTCTTTGTCCGAGTAGTTGATGGACCTAGTCTTCCCTGATTCTGGCTCCAAATCTTCAACGTTGGGGTCTTTGTCTTGATCATGGTCTTTACCATGTTGGGTTTGGCCCTCACCAAACAATGGTGCATCATCAATGAAGATTCCACCGCCATATTAGGTCTCGTCATTGTCAATGCCAATGATCCCAGAATGGCCGACGGTCCCTTGCATGATGATGTCGCCAATGTTATCCTCTTCCTCATAGTACTTTTTTGCAACGCACATGCCGATCACAACATGGCCCAATCAAAAAACAAATAAAACAAGATGATCAAACACATACCTCGTCGGCCGCCGTCATTGAAAATTCTTCAAACAATTGGCGGGCTTGCGGCCTCTTCTCGGCAGCAACCGGCCTTGGCGCCTTGTTGTGGGCGAGCGTGGCATGGACGGCCCCAGATGAGGCCACGCTGGCAACAAAAGTCACGTTGAGGTCGATATGTGGCGGCACAGTTGCTTGCGATTGGGAGGGAATCTTCGGCGACGTGTCCCGTGAGCGGACGAGCCAACACATTGCCGGCCCGACCGAAGGTGCGGCCTGGTATGTTCTTGAAGGGGTTCATAGCAGAATAACAAAAAAAATCTAACTAATGAACAACAAAACTTAGTTAGGATATATCTATTAGTAATGTGGCAATGGTTGAGGTTTCGGCGACATACCCTTGTAGACCAAAAAGCAGGGATTACGCTCCTGCACAAGCGTTACTAAGGAAGATGACCTAGCCGACCTCAAGGTCGTGTAGAACTTGGTGTTTCGCTGACGACTCTGGTGCAACGAAGGTGGTCCTAGAGCTGCAAGTGCAACACCTCCGAGTGCTCCCACACGTACGATGCTTGACGACGACTTCCGGCCTCTCTGATCCAGCAGAAATTGCGGAAGTAGATCTCCTGGATGGAATTCCCACAACACGACTGCGTGTCGAGGTGAAGTGGCCTCTCACGTGCACAACCCTAACTTGGGGCCATGGACTACAGGGGAGAGGGAGGTGGAAGTGGAGGAGCTGGGAGAGGTCTCATAATTTTTTGGAATTAATTGTGATTTCCTTATGATTAAAACAATTAATATGTCTCTCTTTATATAGGGAAGTGGAGGAGCATTTTTTTTTTGGAATTAACTTACTAGTTTTTAGCATGACACATACACACAATCAGTTTTAATGCTTCAAAGGCGAAAGCAAGACTTTCAAACTCCAAGTACGCATGCACAATTCGGGGTTTTTTGAGCTTTAAGGATGAAATGTAAGTCAGTTTTTTAACTCCAAACTCGCAGGCAAAAATTTGGGTTAACATTAGAATTGAAAGAGCATTGGTAAATAGATAAAGGAGAAAAAACATGCACAATGTAACTTGGGGATTCCGATAACTTCATTTCATGTCTCAGTAATGTTTATATAGAATTTGACTAGGCATAGAAAGGACGTAACCGATGTATGCTACATGGTTGTTTTGTATCCTTCAGCTCAAGATCTATGTGTCTTTTCCTCTTGCGATTTTTATTCTTGGGATATTTTTCTTCATCCCTTATATGTAGAAGATAATATGACACATTTTTCATAGATTTGCTAATGACGAATTGTTCCTCCCAAACTGGGGCCAGTTTGTGCTCCCTTTCGCGCCCCCTTCTCAGCACTAAGTCGCCTTCTTTGAAAGAGTGTTGCTTAACTTTGAGGCTGTGGTAGCGCTGCAAGCCTTGCTGGTAAATGGCGGATCTTTATATCACAAGCTTTATTTCTACTTCTAACAAATTTAGTGCATCATGTCGTGCAATTTCAGCGTCTGCTTCAACATATGCCTGCACTCTGGGGGAACCGTGAATAATATCGGTAGGTAACATTGCCTCTGCACCATAAAACAGGAAAAATAGTGTGACAATTATTTTACCCAAGCTCCTGCTACTCTGTGCAGAGGCGATTCGAGTCTTGAACGTATACCTTGCAAAATTGAGCTATTTATCCTTTCAACCTATCCATTTGACTATGGGTGAGCTACACAGGCTAGGTCAAGGCGGATTCCGCTGCTTCTGCAATACTTTGCTAACTCTCCAATGGATAAGTTAGTCCCATGTCCGTGATTATGCTGCGTTGAGCGTGTTCTCTCCAAAATAAACGGAGAGTGTTCTAGGCAATATAAACGGATCTCTCTCCAAAATAAAATATGCTACGATCCAACCATAAACTATAGCAAAGAAAACGAAACAAAACTGGAAAAAAATGACGCTGAACGTACAACAATGTCGCCTAGAGGAGGGGGGGGGGTGAATAGGCGATTAAAACTTTTCCGGTTAAGGCTTGCTAAATGCGGAAAAAAACTAGGTGTTTAAAATAACAAGCACACAACCTAAATAATCTAGGGTCAACTAGGTGCACCAACAACTTATGGTAAGCAAGACAAGTAACAAGATGATAGCAAGATATATAACTTCAAGCACGAAGGCTATCACAATGTAAATTGCATAAGTAAAAAGCTCGGGTGTAGAAATAACCGAGGCACACGGAGACGATGATGTATTCCCGAGTTCCTCCCTTTGAGGGGAGTACGTCTCGTTGGAGGGGTGTGAGCTCGCCACAAAGGCCTACTCAACGCCACAGAGGCCTCACCCTATTCTCCGATGAACCTTGCCACAAAGGCCTAGTTCACCTTCCACTATTGGCAACCTTCGATCGAGCTACGCATCCACAACTTAATTGAAGGCTCTCGATGTCACCACAATCTTGGGGCACACATCCACAACTCAATTGGAGCCTCCCAAGAACGCCACAAGTCGTCTAGGGTCCAAGACCTAAGAGTAACAAGCCCACAAACTTTCACTTCCACGAATTCTCGTGGAGAGAGCAAACTGATGCAAATGGCAAGAGCACAAGTGCTCAAATCCTTCACTCTAAAATTCCAAAAAAGCAACAAATAATTATGGGGGAATAAAACAGGAAGAACAAAGGAGAAACACGAAGAACTCCAAGATCAAGGTCTACTAGGTTTCCCTCACTAAGAAGAAAGATGGATTGGCGCAAATGTAGATCTAGAACGCCTCTATCTTTTCCCTCAAAGATATGCAAGAATCATGGGAGGGATTGGGAGGGGAAAAGCTTCCTCAAGGTCAACAATGGTGAGAGACATAGATAAAAATGACTTGGGAAAGTTAGCGAACCTTTGGGAAAGAAGGCCCCTTAAATAGGTGCCCAGAAAACTACCCGTTAGGGCCTTTTTACGTGCCCAACCGGTAGTACCGGACGACACCCGGTAGTACCAGAAGTTCTGGGCCAAAATTCATCCAAAAACACTCCAGCTACTGTTATTTGTGGTACTACCGAGCTCATCTAGTACTTTGGGTCGGTACTACCAACCTTCGCCCGGTGGTACCGGAAGAGGCAGAACAACAATAATAAAGTGCTCATAAATTTTGCGTCTGGACTCCGATTTCGATGATCTTTGGCTCGTTGAGTTTGTAACAAAAAACACTACAAGATCATGAAGAGAAACATAATTTCTCAACAATGGAAATTAAAAGCAAATGTAGAAAGGTTTAACCTCTCTAAAAGGAACAACCGGTAAAACCTCCATCACCGAAAACACACATAACTTTTGCGAATGAACTACGAATGAGGCGAATCCAATTGGGTTGGAAATATAACAACAAGGAGTTACAAACAAAAAGGAATGGAGAAGTTACCATACATGGAAGGTGTGGGAAAATTCTCAAAGCTGAATCGGATAATTTCACCACCAAAAACGCAACAAGCTTTTCTTACCAAAATCGTTTTTGATAAACCTTGGTTTGTCATGAAGATCACGACAAGCACCAAAGCCCCATGGAGATAAAAGCCAAATAAGAACCACGAAATATGATATGCAAGAATGCAAAGGTTTGATCTATCCACAACGATTCGATCAACTTAGTCACTTGAGAGCCCCTCTTGATAGTACGCCTATTTATCCTATAACCCGGTCTCCCAACGATATGAGACCGGTAAAATAGAAAACCTATAATATTATACTTTGCCTTGAGCATTCCACTTGAGCTAGATGATGACGATCTTGACTCTCTCAAGTTGGATCTTCTTTCTTGATCGTGCTTGCTAACATATCCTCCGCTTGACGAAGACTTGGAAGTTGCTCCCCCATACAACATCATGGGAGAGACTAGCTCCCCATACACCATTATGGGGGAGACCCTTCTCGAAAAATCTTCACCATGCCACAATCTCAAAACGGGTGGAAAGCATCAAGCATAAGATTTCTTCGAGATGCTTCACTTGAGCTTCCACGTCAAGCTTGATGACGAACGCCGCTTGACGACAACATAGACCATGGGCTATATGATATCTTTCTTTTGATGCAAGCCCATGTAAATATACCTAACCACACATAGATATGACACACACACATATCATGGGTTACTTCACAAAACTACATGGACAATTGCTTACCATGCCACGAGATACATAATCCCACTTGGTACATCTTGTAGCTTTGTGTGTTGATCACTTGATTGATCAACATTGTATCTTTTCTTCTCACTTCAAATGATGATGTTTTGAACATAATCATGAAAGATCACCTAATCCTTTTATTCAAGACACACTAGCAATATGCACAACTCTATACATGACCATTCTTCATATAAATCCTTGAATATAACAATGGTTATCATGGAAGCTTCTAGAGTTCAACACATGAACTCAAATATTTACTATGGACAATATCTATAAGGATAACTCAATACAAACATTAGTACATAAGGATTTTCATTAATTACAAAAACCACATATGGGGGCACCATGTGCTTTCAATATCCCCCATTTTGGTAATTGATGACAATCCCTTTTTACGAGGGTTTATATGATGAATTAAGAAACCATGCAAAACAAAGAGCAAGGATGCGAGAGCATGGAAGGAAAATGCTTAAGAACGAAACTAAAACATAAAACCAAATTCCCTTAAAGCCTCTAAACTTATCCCCCATTGGCATCTATTACCGAAATGGGAACAAAAATTTAGAAGATCAATATAATATGAGTTCCTCCATAAATTGTGCATTTCTCATAATTTGAGTGAAAACAAATGAACTTATCCAATGACGAATAATAGGGGGAAGTTAAACTAAATTGAGGATTCAAAGATTGCAAATAAAAAATATTCCTCTAAACATCTCCCCACAAGGAGATAAGCAATCAAAGAGATCCAACAAGAGAGTTGTAGAAAAAAAATGGAGAAGATCCGCAATGTGTATGCACAATTGATGAGTGCACAAATATGGAATTATCACTCCCCCATAATCATATACAACACACAAGAAGTGCAAGATAATAGATGGCAAATGAAGCAATGCAACTTGCAACAAGAAAATAGGTCCACAAGCTTATTAAGACGCAAAAGGAATACCAAATGAGAGGCAAAGCTTGTGCCTTTTAGGAACCACCAAATAAAAGAAATAAAAGATGGTCACTAAAGAATTAGAATACCAATTAAATATGTAACTATTTTCGTGTGTATAAGTTTCTAAGTGGACATCAATCACAAAGATATATATCCACAAAGAAACATGCACACACAAAATAGGTACGAAGGTGAAGAACATGATATCCAAGAGAAAGTGATAAATATACCAATAATATTTTTTCTTGAAAGCAAAGCACAAAGCTCAAATTTATCTTAGAGGGATATAGATGAACAATCAACAAACTCATCAAAGAATCACAAATATCCACAAGGGAAAAGTGATAGTTGGGATGCTTTGAGAAAGGTAACACGTATCACAAAAATTCAAATGGTTTTTGAGAAGTCATCAATATTGCATATGAGAGACTTCGAGTAGAAGTTGCTAGATTAATATACTTGGGATTGGTGAATCATGAAAATGATTATAAATATCCCCTTGATATGTAATCATCCCGGCTTACTCATATTTGCAACAAAGATGTTTTTTAAAGACATTTTCAAGAACCAAATGAAATGCAACAAATTGAATTCATGCCAAGATGCAACATACACAAGGTTGAAAGCTAGGAATCTATGCATGATATAGATACTTGTTACCGAGATGACATAGGTGATGAAGAGGACGTGAGTTCGTTAATCATCATAGCTTAGCTCCTATAATCCTATGGTGAGAACACCTTCCTTATGAATGAGGCAAGCAACCAATGTATCTCCATTGTACCTAAAAACAAAATTCAAGTACAAAATGGTTCCCAAACTCATTGGGTCCAAATTAGTTAGAACAACTACAATACATAGGACAAACTCCACATAAATATGTGAATATTAATATGAATTTGAATTTCATGCACATCTTAGCCATTCAGGATTTGATGGAGGTTATCCTATATATTGGATCAAAGAAAGTAAGCATGTCAAAATATATACATGTTGTAAATATACATGCACAAAACTTTCAAGAACCAAACAAGATACAAATTGGAAAAAACACCAATTAAACCAAGAAGACACTCACAAGAGTGAAAACTAAGATAATTGTCCAAATTATATCAACACCCAAATCAACACATGATTGAGGATACCAAATAGAGAATATACAAAAAAAATCAAATAATAATCAAACCCTCTACACTTTTGATGATGGCACACAAAGTACCAAGACGAAACATGTTCGTCTTCCACGGAGACAAGTAATTGGGATAAAATACCCATTTAGAGACAAAAAGTGTTCAGAGGCATATAGGATAGCTCTTCCAAAAATAGTGCATTAATTATGATCTTGCATTTGAATACAAAATGCACACAATGGAATCATTAATCTCCATATATATTGTTCAAACACTACTCAAGCTCAATAAAAGCAATAAGATGCAATACCAATTTAAATAAAGTTGTTCTACTCAATGTAGGACAGCTTCCCCAAGAATAGTGCAACACAAAGAAGTATGACTTTGAATGAAAGTGCACAAGAATGGGATCATTGCTTTACCTAACTCAATAAAGCATAAAACAAATTTTGAGTAGATAAAAATGATATAAAAGGTACAAGGAAGAACAAGGGAGTTTAAAGCAAAACAAATCCTTAGCTAGAAACACAACAATTTTCGAGCAAAGGCCAAAGTAAATATTATCAATAAGCTTACCACAAATTATCATCATTTGTCAAAGACAAGATATGTATGGAGATATTTCTCGGTGGTAGATGATTTGTTCTCAATCATATTCACAAAACATAGGCGTGTGGTAAAAGATAGGAATAGAAAAACATGCTTAAAAAGAGATTCTTGAAGGCTTCAAATAAGAATAAAAAATGCAAAGCACCAAAAAACTCTCACAAACAAGATACCAAAAGAAGAGAGACAAAACACATTTAAGCAAATATGGAACTTGTTTGAGCAACATGCCACATAAAAACAAGATTATTGACAATATCAACTCTAGGTGGCAATACCTCACATGTTCACATTTTATAGGCTTGTAATATGCACATAGATTATTACTCCCCCATAATGTGATAATCCATTTTTTAACAAGAGGCAAAGAAAAATCCAACTATGGAAATTTAATGGACATTTGAATTTGAATTTCTCAGGAGAATGACATACCACATAGAGACTAGATAATATTGATATATCAACACTAAGTGGTATTCCTCATGTACACACATTTTGGGATAGTAAACTGCCAAGATCATATTACTCCCCCAAAATGGGATAGTCCATCAATCTCCCTAAAAGCCAACTAAAACAAACAAAATTAACAAAGAAGGCTCAACACAAAAACACAAAAGTACATGGAGTGCAAACCAACAAACACAAACTAGATTACTCAAGATAGGTAAGTAGTAAGCACACCATATACAAACACATGATAGAAACAAAACCAACACATGCAAGGGGGCAAGTAACTTTCAATGAATATATGATATAAATACAAGTTATCGCATGAAGAAACATTGGATAATAAATATATATAATCAAAATGACTTGGCTTGAGTAAATATAATTGATGAAGATCCCTTAATTCTTCATGAGATAGCCAAGTCTCCAGTGCCCTCCAAAAACACCTATTGATTAAGTTTGAGTTTGTTGGTCCCCAACCAAGTTGGGTCCTAAGAGGTTAGTCACAATAGGTTTGGAAACCCAAATGGTTCTTTTCTTTACACCATGTCGAATCTCTGACTCTACAAATCCCTTAGGTGACCCTATCGGGTTTCGACTAGGAGAACTCATGAGCGCTGGTGGAATCGTCGGCTAGACAGGGGGCGAGATTTACCCAGGTTCGGGGCCCTCGTAGAGGTAAAACCCTTACTCCTGCCTCTGTCGGTCTGTATTGATGAGTAGATCGGTTACAATGGTGGTTGCTCGAATCGAGAGTATGATCTCGAGTTCAAGGCTTTGGTGTTGCGGTGTTGCTTGGTCCTCTTCCGGTGGATCTCCTGGCCTTATATAGGTGGCCAGGTCTCAAACCCTACCCGGAGAGGACTCGAATTCTAACCTTAAGTCGGTTACATATTTCTAACTTAACCCGCAAGTTTGCGCGGGTGGGCTTCACGTGGGCCTTCTGGAATACTCCAAGGGCTCCTCTTCTTGGGCCTTAACCTTGGGCCTGAGATGGGGTGTCCTTACCCGCAGGGTCGAGGATCCATGTCTTCGTCAGTAGCCCCCGAGCGTTTGCTCGAGTGGGATTTCTCCAGTCGAGTAGACGGTCAAATCTTTCTTGGTTTTTCTTTCTTGTGGGTAACCAGTTTGGCTGTTTCCTGTTAAGAGGGCATGTACCCTGTATAATGAGTTTTCGTACTCGAGTATCGAGCAATGCAAGTGCCTGTTTTATGGCTTTTTATCGCAGAAGGATGTGGCACAGTAGCTTGGCTCTCCCGAGAGATCAGGGCCAATTAATTGCGACTAGGGCAAAAACATTTCTGGCCTACACAGATTTGAGACCTCCGACTCGAACCCGATAAGGTGATTGTTGCGACTGGGCCGTTGTGGTCTTATCGAGTCGAACTTAACCTTTGGGGGTACCCGGCGCGTCCGCTGGGATTTTTCTTCGTGTTGTTGACACGGAATCATACCGGAGGACGCAGCTTTGAGTGTGATTCCAGGCCCTCAAGAGAGATCTTTCGGGTCTTACCTTCATATTCGAAGAATATGGCATCCGGATGTGCCTAGTCGGCCGAACGATCCAGGCTTTTATGATGTTAAATATAATGCGAGTGAGAAAGGATGGTTCTACCTACTCGTGTAATTTTTTACTGAGTAGTTCTTCTATCCATACGAAAGAGTTTTCGTGTTTGGGAGTTTTATGCCCATATGAAAGAGTTTTCATGTCTGGGAGATCGTGCCCGTATGAAAGAGTTTTCGTGTGCAGGGTTTTTTCCTTCGTTTTTAAAGGAGTCTTGCCTAATGATTTGTTCATGAAAAAGTTGCTTCTATTCGAAAGAGTTTTGTCCATACGAAGTTATTTTCGTGTTTGAACTTTCCATTCGAAGCTTTCTTCAATTTGATGATGCACGCTATGACGTCATGGCGCACTTTTCTCCTCCCGATGGGACGTGACGGAGTGAGAGCAGAGAGCCTGGCCCACATAGTCAGTTTTTTCGCAAACCGTGCAGTAAACGCACACGATCTTCTGTTAAGATCGTGGCAGGAAACAGCGTTCACCGCCTCCTCGTTTCGTCTTCACACGTGGTGGCGGCGATGGGCGCCACGTGGCGCATCGAGTGGCCAGCATAGATTCGTTCCGTGTATAAGTACGGGTCTTTGCGGTGCGGTAAAACTTTCCCAACCTTCGTCTTCCAATCCGTCTTCCTCCTCGCGCTCATCTTCTTTCTTCCTCCAAGCTCGTGCTCAGCAGCGATGGCGGGAGGCAAAAAACGCGGCGCTGCCATTTCCGCATCCGGGGAAGCTTCCGTGCAACCTGCGCCGCGCTCGGGCGACTGGCGTTCGCCCAACACCACCGCGAAGAGCATCAAGGAGATGCAGCGGGAGGGGCTGCTGCCGGCGGAGTCCGAGAAGCGGGTGCTCCTCGGAAAGAAGGAAGAGGTACCCAACCCGCAAGCGAATGAGCGCGTGGTCTTCGCGGACCACGTGTCGCGCGGTCTTTCCTTTCCCCTCCATCCGTTTCTTGTCGGGTTGCTGTATGTCTATGGCATACAGCTTCACGACCTTCCTCCGAACGCGGTGCAACACAGATCATGCTTCATCGTGTTCTGCGAATGCTTCCTTGGCATTCGCCCACATTGGGCGCTCAGGAAGGCCCTTTTCAAAGTTCGGATCTTCCGCGAGAAATCGCGGGTAGGCTCCGAGCCCGGCGAGCCGCTACGCACGGGTGGCTTTGGGATCCAAGCGAAATCGGAGACCATCTACTTCAGCATGTACTTCATCGACTCCGCGCAGGGCTGGAGGAAAAAATGGTTCTACGTCATCGACAACAGCTCGGGTGGGATCGTGGAATTCCACCCGTTCGCTGTTTTGAAGAGGCGGAAATCCTGGGCGCACAAGTTTTCGACTGAAGAAACCCAGGTCGTCGCACCACTACTTGCAAGGGTGACAGCCCTCCGTGATCAAACTGCTGGAGTTGTACTCAACGGGCTGCATCTGGCGAGTATCTTTCTGAAGCGCAGGATCCAACCTCTGCATCACAGACCTTCCACGATGTGGGAATACCAAGGCTCTGAGGATCCTAGCCGAGTGAGTCGCGAGGAGCTCTCGAACGTCAAGTTCGAGAAGAAGATCGCGGCTATCACTAGCCTGAAGGTGGGAGAGAAATTCCCCGACTGCTCAGTCGCAGCCTTCGACGCGTCGAAGCCTCCGCCAGCCGCGGTGAGTTTATTCTTCTTCTCTTCTTTTGTTTTCTTGTTTGTTCTGAGTTTTAGTCGATTGAATGTTCCCTTGCTTTCTTCTGTCTTCCATAGAGTTTATCCATGGCTACCTGCTACCCTCCTGTATCCGGGGCGGAGGCCTCAGAGTTATTGGCGAGTAATCTGGATGCCCCGGCCGACACCAGTGTCGCGGACGCTTCTTCGAGCTCCGACCAAGATTCTTCGCATGACATCGGGGACTCGGGTGGCGATCATCATAAGCGCCGTCGGGTGGAAGGTGATGAGGCCACCTCAAAGGACAACTCCTTGGAAGAATCGCCCGGGAAGGAGCCCATCAACGCTACCCCTCTGCGAACGCACGCTCCTTCCTCCTCATTCCCAGTTATCCAGACCGCCTGGAATGCGGATATGCTGGATGAGGAGGACGACGAAGATGAGTATGTTTCTTTCTCCTCGTTCTTAATCGACGTTTTCCTTTGCATCTATGTTAACGCCTTGTCTTTTGTTGCAGCCTGCAAACCATTAGTCCTCGCAGGTATGCCTCTTCCCTTCCTCCCGAAAGGAAGAGTAAGGCAGGAGCTGCGGATGAGATTCCTACTGCTGGCACTGTCCAGAATTCGCCCAGCGTAGCCCCCAAGGTAGCGACTACGGAACATGGAGTTCCTAGTTCTGCTGGCGGAGCTTCGGCTTCAAAAGAGGCGACGGGTAGCTCAGCAGATCCCCTTTCCCGTGCCAAGGGTCAGGTAAATTCTATTACTTGCCTTTAGTTTGTTATCGGGTGCACGACAGTGCTCCCGATGGGAGTAGCCCCCGAGGCTGTAGTTGATCGCATGTGATCGGCTACAGACTCAAAGTCCGTCTTTTCCTTCTTCTTGGTTTTATCGGGTGCACGACTGTGCTCCCGATGGGAGTAGCCCCCGACGCTATACTCGAATGTTTACAATCGAGTATAGGCTCAAATTTTACTCTTCTGATTTCCACTTTCATGTTGCTTGTAGACACTTATTGGCTCCCTTGCGGCGATTGGGCGCCGTGTTGTTCTTGCTGAGTCCGACTGCACGTTCCTTCGAGCGGACCGCAGTCGACTCACCTCTGAGAACGAGCTTCTTCGAGGTAAGCTCAGCCCTCTTCTTCTATTTTTTCCATCCGTCCTTCGATTCTGATGAATGTTGTCGTGCAGCTCAACTTGAGTTTTCGAAGACCGAGAAGGACAATGCCTCCGCCCAGGCAGCAACTCTAGAGGCAGAACTGGCGACTGCCCGGCAGGAGCTCGAGTCTTCCCGCATGTTAAATGCCGATTACGAGGGAAAACTTGCGGCTGCCCAGGATGCCCTCAAGAACTTGGAGGATGCTGGCGCCAAGGCGGATGCCAATCTTGTCAATTTTATTTGTCCCCTTGCTGAGCGCTTTGCGGGTAAGTTTGTACTTTTCTACACTCTTCTTTTTGTCTTGGTAGATCTTTTGGACTAACACCCTTTTTTGTTCTTAGGTCTTCTCGGTGTCCCCCTGGAGCTTGCTGGGACTCCTCGAGTGGACGCATTGACAGATTCTTGCGCCCAGCTTAGGAGGCATGCTGCAGGGGTTTGCTCCTTGGTCGGCAATGCTACTGAAGTGTTGACGCAGCTGCATGGTCGCCTTCTCGTCAATGCTTCATCTCCACCCGCGCTAGGTGACCTGCTGAAGATCTTCTCGGAGAGCAATCTCTTGACGCCTACGCGGTTGCCCAGTCGGAATCTGGGGCGAAGACGGCCATCCAGTTTGCGCTGGCGCATGGAGTTAGCGGCTTGGAGGAGGCCTACTCGGATCTCCTAGTTGGTCCTTCCACGGGCAAAAAGGTAGGGCTTCGTCGATTTGGCGAGCCAGCCGCCGTCCTCGCTCGGAAGTTATCTGTGCTATTTGCTCGGCTTAAGGGAGGGACGACTGCCGCGAGTGGGAGTACCACTGTAGCTTCTTAGTTTAGTTTGTTTGTATTTTGCAACTTCGATTGTAATGAACCCTGGGATGTGCTCCCGGTTTTCTAATATTTTAATCGAGATGCTTTTGCTGAAATGCTTCCCGCGATTGTACGCGTGCTCCCGATGGGAGTAGCCCCCGAGCACCTGTCGAATAGGTGGTAAGTATATCTCGAGTGGGGCACCTTATTCCTTTAATCTTCTTTGTGCTTTTTAGGTATCCGAGGTGGCTGCAGAACCTTCAGGTGGACCTGCTGCCCCAACAGATCCGCTTGTTGCCGCTATGGGGTCTTTGGCAGGTCTTCGTGATCGTGTAGCTGATGGTGAGCGCAGGCTGAAAGCATTGCGTGGGGCGGCCGATGTGGCGAAGTCCAAGCAAAAACTGGCGACTGAACGCGAACAATTTCTGATGGACGAGTTGGCTTCCGTTGCTAGGGACTTGCTGTGTAAGTAATACAGACCCCAAGTCTTCTTTGTCTTGTTTCCTTGCCTAATCATGCATAGTTGTTCTTCAGTTGTCAAACCGGATGATAGGGAGGAAAAACAGTGGGTAGAAAACCACATTCTTCAAGAAGCTGGCAGCTCAAGGCCTCATGCGAGTAATTTTTGGTCTGATCGCAGTCGAGGCTTTGTGCTGGCTACTTTGAAGTTCCGTATCACCCAGGTAAAAGTTCTCGTGAGTTCTTTTCACGAGGTCTTGATCGCGATGAACGCTGCGTTCTATCCGTTGGAAAGGGGTCCTGAAGACTGGAGCCATCTCTTGAAGCTGTTCGGGCAAGAGGGAGAGATTCGCGAGTGTGTGCGCAATCAAATGACTTGCGGCGCGGTAGTGGCTCTTTCCTTTGTCCGAATATGGCATCCTGAGATAAATTTTAACTCCGTAGCTAGGCTTCCAGATGGTCCAATCGACGATATTTCACCGCACTACGATGTTGTTCGCCCTGCGGCGGAGAAAATCATTCGACTAACTTCTGAGGAAGTAGATAGAGTGTTAGCGACCGAGAATGCTTTTTGCCATGATTGATTGTTGGATGTATACATCCTGTGATGTTATATAGTTTGTAAAAACTGTTGTAACGTGTGTGACCTTGTATGTATAAATTTTCCTGTGATGCTTAGTTGTAGGCGTAACCCCCGTGTGTTTATGGGGTGTGTACCTGTAACTTATTTTAGCATGTAAAAATGAATAATCTTCGAGTAAATATGGTTGAGAAACCACGTATTTTATTGCGATGACTGAGAAGTCATGTATTCGAGCTACAAGAGTGGCTAGTATAGCCTTATTTGTTGTGAGAACAAGTAAATCTAGGGATAAAATTTTCGGAGGTGTGCGATATTCTAAGGATTGGAATAGATTCCTCCAGTCGATGGGTTCTTCAGCCTATAGGCTCCTCCTGGGATAACTTCGTGTATGATGAAGGGTCCTTCCCATGGTGGCTCGAGCTTGTGTCCCTCCTTCTGCTTGAGCCGCAGCACTAGATCTCCTACCGCGAATGCTCTGTGGCGTATGCGGCGACTATGATAGTTTCGCAGTGATTGTTGATATACTGCTGATCTTGCGAGCGCTATATCGCGCATCTCATCGAGTGCATCCATATCTTCCGCGAGTGCCCTGTTGGAGGTTTCTTCACTGTAAGCCACGACTCGTGGGGCGCTGAACCGAACATCCTCGGGAAGGACCGCTTTTGCCCCGTATACCATGAAGAATGGCGTGTAGTTTGTGGATCGATTTGGAGTTGTGCGGAGGCTCTATAGTACGGAGGGTAGCTCTTCATCCCAATGTCCCGCTGCTGGTTGTAGACGATCGAGTAGACGTTTCTTGATGCCAGCTGAAACTAAGCCGTTGGATCTTTCGACTTGTCCGTTCGTTTGCGGGTGGGCAACTGAAGCAAACTTGAAGTTGATGCCCTTTTCCTCGCAGAACTGTTGTGTTTCCTTTGCTGTGAAGTTTGTGCCATTGTCTGTAATGATATCGTGTGGAACCCCAAATCTGCATACGATGAAATCGAGGAACTTGACAGCGCATTGGGCGCTAGCCGAAGTTACTGGCATGGCCTCGATCCATTTGGTAAACTTGTCGACTGCGACCAGCAAGTGTGTATATCCACCCGGCGTGGACTTGCGTAGCGGTCCTACCATGTCTAGCCCCCACTGTGCGAAAGGCCAGGCGATGGGTATCATGTGTAATTCCGTAGCAGGTGCATATGGTCTTGGTGCGAATCGCTGGCAAGCTTTGCATCGCTCGACTAGCTCCTTTGCGTCCTTGGCTGCCGTGAGCCAATAAAATCCTGCTCGGAAGGCTTTTCCCATGATTGTTTTCCAACTAGCGTGATGCCCACAGTCCTGGTGGATGTCCTGGAGTAGTTCTTTGCCATCTTCGGGTGCGATGCAGCCCTGAAGTATACCCGAGATGCTTTGCTTGTATAATTCTCCGTTGATTACCCGAAAGGATTTACTGCGTCTGATTATCTGTCGAGCCTCGCGAGGATCGGCCGGGAGCTGTCTGGAGGACAGGTAGTCGAGGTATTTCTGCGTCCAGACTGGCTCGACCAGAAAAACCTGTCGTGAAATGTTATGAATAAGCTCGATGATGGCAACTTGCGGGCTGACCTCTGTTTCTGGTGCTGCGAGTGCTCCTGCAGCTTTTTTGACTTTGACTGAGCGCTTGATCATCCGTTCGAAATATATTCCTGGCGGTATGGGTGTGTTTGTGGAACCCATGTTTGCCAGTCTATCTGCTTCTTCGTTGCTGGATCTCGCAATGTGCTTCAGCTCGCATCCTTTGAAGCTCCCTTCGAGTAGGTTATACATGTCGCGATATGCGGTCATGTTTTCAGCAATTGCGTCACATTCCTTCATTGTTTGCTGCACGATGAGATTGGAGTCGACGTAGATCATTAATCGGGTAGCTCCACAAGCAACTGCCATCTTCATCCCGTGCAACAGGGCTTCATATTCTGCGTCGTTGTTTGATGCTGGATCATCGGGTGGAAAGTCCAATCGTAGGACGTATTGCAGCTTGTCTCCCCTAGGCGATATGAGGACGATTCCAGCTCTTGCTGCTTCGTTTCTTTTGGACCCGTCAAAGTACATTATCTAGTTGCTCGTGTACTCAGGCGGTCCGGGCGTTTGTAATTCTGTCCACTCGCTTAAGAATCCACGAGTACCTGGGATTTGACAGCGTTGCGTCCTGCGTAAGTGATGTCCCAAGCGCCCAGCTCGATGCTCCACTTGGCTATTCTTCTCGATGCGTCACTCGAGACAATCATCGAGTCTTGATGACGATGTCGTCAACGTACACTTGTACGTTCTTGCCAATGAGCTTGGCGAGGCATTTTTGCATGCAGCGCTGGTATGTTGCGCCTGCGTTCTTGAGCCCGAAGGGCATTGTCGCGTAGCAATATACGCCGTGTGGCGTGATGAATGCTGTCTTTTCTTCGTCCTCCCGTTTCATCCGGATCTGATTGTAGCCCGAATAGGCGTCCAGGAAGGAGAGGCGTTGACAGCCTGCCGTAGAGTCCACGATCTGGTCGATTCGCGGGAGGGGGAAGTTATCCTTGGGGCAGTGCTTGTTTAATGACGTGTAGTCAATGCATACCGAAGGATGTCCGTGTTCTTCTTGGGGACCAGCACTGGGTTTGCTAACCAGGTGGATATCTTGATCTCCCTGATGAAATTTGCTGCTAACAATCTGTTTACTTCTTCTCCAAGCGCTTTCTGCTTGGGTTCTGAAAATCTTCGAGTAGTTTGTTTGATGGGTTTGGCATCTGGAAAGACTTCGAGTGAGTGCTCGGCAAACTCCCTGGGTATTCCTGGCATATCTGAGGGCTGCCAGGCGAAAATTTCCCAGTACTCACGGAGGAGTTTGACGAGCGCGCTTTCCTATGCTTGCGATAGGGTGGTTGAGACCATCGCTGTCTTCGCAGAATCTGTCGGGTGCACTTGATGCTTTCGGGTGTCACTGTTGGCGCTGAACTCTAGCTCATGCGCGTTTTTCTTCGTGAGGGGCATCATGGAGTGATCCGTGGTTTTTGCCAGCTCTTGAAGTTCTTGCATCCCGAAAGATTTTGCGATCTCATTGAACTCAATGTCACACTTGTTGGATTTCTGAAAGTCTCCATCGATGGTGATCACACCATATTCTCCAGGTAATTTGAGCTTCAGGTATACGTAGTGTGGTACTGCCATGAATCTGGCGAACGCTGTTCGACCAAGAATGGCGTGGTACTGTGAAGGCCAATCGACGACTTCGAAGTCGAGGAATTCTCTTCTGTAGTTGCTTTTAGTGCCCAGCACAACTTCTAAGTTGATTGTTCCGAGTGGACGGATTGCCTTTCCCGGAACTATCCCGTGGAAGGATGTTTATGATTCCGCAAGGCCGTCCAGGTTCCTGTTCATCCGACGGAGTGTATCCGCGTAAATAATATTGATGCCACTGCCACCATCCATGAATACGCGGGCCAAGTCGTAGTTGCCAATCTGTGCTTGGATGACGAGGGCGGCGTGTCCTGGTCGATGGACTCGTGGTGGGTGGTCTTTCATCGAGAATGTGATCGGTTGATCCGCCATCTTCAAGTACTCGGGCTTTGTTGGCAGAGTCTGCACAGCCATGCACAACTGCCTTGTGTTAGTCTTTTGAGCTCTGCGGGATGGACATACCTTCTGGATCATCGCGAGTTGCCCTACCGGATTCGGGTATGTATTGGCCCCGGAGTTTTGTGCAGGTGGCGCTGGCAGTGCAGCCAATGCCATGTTTGGATTTGCTGGTGGAGGTAGGGGTTGTGGCGGCTGAAATCCTTGGTGGCCTCCTCCTGGAAGTGGTGGGTAATTTTGAGTAGTTGCGGATCTTTTTTTTGCGAGGGCTTCCGAGATATCAATAAACTTTCGGCAATCCTTAAGAAGGTGTGTTGCCTTAGTTTTGCCCGTGCGCTTATCTGTAAATAGATGTAGCGAGCAGTATGCATCGAGGTCTTCCTCGGGAGATTTTTCTTCAGCCTTCGGTCTCCACTCGCGATTCCCACGGCGACCGGAGTCGCGGCTTCGCGTGAATTCCTCCGCTACCAGCTCCTCTCGATCCTCGTGATCGTAATATTTCCTCCTTTTCCTTCGGCCATGGCGGTCTTCATCGTGCGCAGGTGATGATGCTCTCTCGTTGCGCACTGCGTCTTCTCCGTTAGCCCACTTTTCGGCTATGATCATTAGCTCTCCAATAGTTTTGGGTGCGGCCCTGCCTAGCTCTTCTCTGAAAGCAGTTCTTCGGGCGCCTTTCACAAAGGCCTCAATCGCCACTTCTTCCGAGATGGTTCCCGCAGTGTTCCTGAGCGTGGTCCACCGCTGGATATATTCGCGGGTAGACTCACCGCTTTTCTGCTTGCATGCTCGAAGTTCTTCAATGGTGGCCGGCCTCTTGTAAGTTGACTGGAAATTTTTGCAAAAGTCGCGGTGCAAGTCATCCCACGATGCGTAACAAGATCTTGGTCTTCTTTCCAGCCAGCTGCGGGCCGCGCCAACGAGATGCAAATTGAGATATTGCATAGTTGTATTCTTGTTCCCACGTTGGCATTTTACTGCCGTGAGGTAATCGCTTAGCCATTGAGAGGGCTCGAGTGAGCCGTCATACTTTGTCACTTGCGTGCTGAGCTTGAATCTTCTGGGTAGAGGTGCTTCGCGGATGCTGCGGGCAAAGCAGAGCGCACCGCAGGTTTCGTCATCCGAGGAGCTGGACGAAGAGCGCCCGCGATATCGCGAAGCCCTTGCCTTATCTACCTTATTTTGTGCGATGTCCGATCGCGCGTCATGTCCTGGCCGGTCGCGGTCGGCTTCCTTCCTTGGCTCCTTGCTTCGCTTTCGCGAGCGGCTGCTGTGATGTCGCGAGCTTTTGTCTCTCGGACTACCTTCGCTGCTGCTTCGACTGTCATCACGGCGCCGTGCTTCTTTTCCTCGGCGACGACGTGGCGATCTGTCCCTTCTTGGCAAAGCTCTCCTATGTTTGCGGGACGCCTCTCTCTCCTTCTCTTTCTCTTTCTCCTGTTCCTTCTCCAGCTGCTCTGCGGCTTTCTTGCGGTCATAGGCGGCGAGCCGTGCGGCTGCTAGTCCTAGTCCCTTGCGCACATGTTTATACTGCTCCGCCCGAGGGTCACTTTCCGTCGGTTGATTCATCTGCATGTAAGTTGCTGCAGCTAGAACCGCGGCAGCGGGAGTTTGCGGGTAGACGTTGCCGTCGTCATCGACTCGCATGAGGGAAGGAGTGATCGATCTGCTGGTCCCGGCTAGGGATTCATTGTTCCTGGACGTAGATGCGTGCCCCTTCCTCGTGGGTCGGGTTCCGACTGAGGGTGTTAGGGACAACCCGACTCGTCTTTGACTTGACTCATCCGCCGCTCTTCTTCGGCGGGCCAGATCTGTCCGAGCGTCTTTGATAGTCGTGGCTGCTCTCACTAGGTGATAGTGGTAGGCAACCATGTCTTCGTGTGAAGCTCTGGCTGCGGGTGGCTTGCTCGTTCGCATAGCCTCCTTCGCTCGGTTCCAAGATTCCCGTGAGACGCCGATTATGTTGCGCTCGATTCCAGTCGAGGCTCGTGCGTCCTAGGCGTAGATCGAAAGTTCCTTTGAACTCTTGATGGTTCCCCTGTTGAGAGGGTATGGTAGTCGTTGGCATTGAAGCGGATGGATTCGCCGCTTTTCTCCAGATGACGACGCGAATCGACAGCTCCAGATTCAGTTTCTGATTCGTCCGAGAAGTGGAGGATTCCGTCCCTGTTGGTCACGAATTTCAGGCTCCCGAACGTCAAGGTGACGCTCTTCTCCAGATCCTCGAATACCGGGCGTGATTCCGGCGAGTGAGGTGTGACCACGACAGATCCGATCCGCATAGGATTGTTCGGAGCTGTAGTCGATGGTTTCCAACGGGAGTTGGTTGTCGATGAAGCCGAAGATGCCGGTGATCCAGCGCCCGCCGTTCCCACAGACGGCGCCAATTGTCGAATCTCTGACTCTACAAATCCCTTAGGTGACCCTATCGGGTTTCGACTAGGAGAAATCATGAGCGCTGGTGGAATCGTCGGCTAGACAGGGGGCGATATTTACCCAGGTTCGGGGCCCTCGTAGAGGTAAAACCCTTACTCCTGCCTCTGTCGATCTGTATTGATGAGTAGATCGGTTACAATGGTGGTTGCTCGAATCGAGAGTATGATCTCGAGTTCAAGGCTTTGGTGTTGCGGTGTTGCTTGGTCCTCTTCCGGTGGCTCTCCTGGCCTTATATAGGTGGCTAGGTCTCAAACCCTACCCGGAGAGGACTCGAATTCTAACCTTAAGTCGGTTACATATTTCTAACTTAACCCGCAAGTTTGCGTGGGTGGGCTTCACATGGGCCTTATGGAATACTCCAAGGGCTCCTCTTCTTGGGCCTTAACCTTGGGCCTGAGATGGGGTGTCCTTACCCGCAGGGTCCAGGATCCATGTCTTCGTCACACCACTTGGAGTACCAACATACCTGGCAAACACATTGCCCACATTATCCTTCTGAATGGAATAAACATCATCAACAAGGATAGGGTTGGATAATGTTGCATTAGTGCATGAAGATGCAAAGTGTCCCTTCTCACGACAAAGGTAACAACATCGACTCTTTTCTTTCTTCTTAATAGGCTTCTCAACTTGAGGAGCATTGGCTTGAGTCTTCTTAGGAGGTGGTCGTTGTTACGCTCGTGGTTGAGCATGAGATTGAACAAGAGGCCGCTTCCCTAGTTGATTCTCACTAAGGGACTTCTTATTCAAAGGGAAAGATCTAATATGGTGCCCTTCAATCTTGCACTTGAAGAAAATAATCTTGACCGAATCTTTTTCTTGTTCTTGGCCCTTCTTCTTGTCAACCTTGGACTTGTTCTTGATATTGGAGTTGAATCCAAGTCCACTCTTGTAATTGGGAACTCTTCACACTCTCAATATCTTGTCAAGGGTGGAACTCCCTTCATGACACTTTTCTAAGTCTTTCTTCAAAGAAGTGACTTGGGCCTTGAGCTCTTTGATTTCCTCTATGTAAGGTCCGCCCCAGAACTACTATTCAAGGACACTTCCGATATGCATACATTCACGATCCCAGATCACACCAGTCGTGAACAACATATCAAGTTGGTACACAGATACAATATCCATTACACGGGTGCATAAGCACTTACAAAGAGGACATGGTCACATGACCAGGTCTACGCAATTGCCACGCAGGGAAAACACACAACACACACAGCGGAAGACTAGCACACACACTACGCCATAGAGCCCAAGTCACGCCTTAACCTACAGGATGCTGACCGGTAGACGATCCTAGTTCGCAAAGCCATCAGCTCCGTACTCCTCCTCGTAGATCTCCTTCAGAGACCCTTCTCAAAATCTGGCAAGTTGATACTAGGCACGAAACCAATATGAGTACATTTCAATATACTCAGCAAGACATCCATCATGTAACTTACGAAAATGCATGTATGTTTATATGGTGTAATAGGTAGGCTATAAATAGGGTTCACTACCCATGATATATGAAAGATATATCATAGTTGATTTTTAAAATCTCTGTATCTTCGTTGAAGAAGATACTTCAAAAGAAAATAATATAGTTTTCTTTCTCTTGTAGATATCACATGTACAAGAGGTTTTATAAACTCATTTTGTAAAAAGGTTTTCTCTTTGCAAAACTTTTTGTAAAACAACTTCTGGCTTTCCATCTATGGTACCTCCACGGTACAAGATTTCCTCCTTTCAGAACTTTACAAGTCCAACTCCTTTTTGAAAACATTGACACAATGCTAGCTACATGGCCATTCAACTGTCCATATCCGAGGACGCGGCTACTTCGAAATAGTTGTACTCTGCAGAGGTGTACACAATCCACCAGATCCAGTACATCCGCCGTGAACAACCACGGACTGTAACAACAGTATGTAAACATCAGATAACTGATCCTAACCATCCACTATGTTCAAGATAGAATATGTCTATCTCTTCAGTTGAGTGTAATCTCCCCGGCACCAGGTCCCACCCCGCCAAGGCAGGAGACTCAACTGTCGCACCCGGGGGGTAACTTAATACCTCACTTTGTATGCCTATTTGAATTCATGAGTTGGCGGCATTAGGTTCGAGGGTAACTCACACCCTTATAGCAAATTGAGATAGAACACACACTAACAAGAACAAACTTCAAGTTAAGCCCCGTGCCCATGTTAGGGTAGGGTGGCAGTACGGCAAAGGTTGTCCGGCGAAGACTAGGTTATGTGTCATTTTTGTAAAACATCTTTTTCCCAAAAATGACCACTTCCACATTCCTCGGGTGAATAAGTCTCATCCTTTTCTCCGGGTTTTCCGTAAAGCCTTTGTTTTGTAAAAACACATTTTTAGGGTGTCCACTTAGGGACTAATATTTGTGATGGTAATAAATACCATATAGTGGCTATGGGCTTGGTAACACCAAGTATCAACTACTGGCATAGTATATATATAATAGTAGTAGTCACTCAAAAATAGTTTTTGGTAATCAAGGTTTTGTAAAACTTTCAGAAGTAAAACATGCATGATAGATAAAGATAGGTGTAATAACAGCAAGCATCAGGATGGCTTGGCTTAAAATTTTTAGTGTCCCTGGCCTTGAAGTAACTTGAACTTGACGCACAGCTCCGCAACTGCTTTTTCTTCTTCTTCGTTTTCTACCGTCGTAAAAGAATAAAAGACACACTCTCAGATCTAAAGGACAAACAACTAAACTAAACAACACATACAGCAAGCAAATTCATACTAGCGCAATTTCTCAAACGTTATCGCGAAAACTTCTTCACATAACTCTCACGGTCCAAAACTATCGCCAAATAAGCATATGGTTGAGAACCATATCCCACGTCTTACATACCCTATATGGAGTGGGTGTACCACTCTCATAAAAAGATATCTAAGGAGCTAAAAGTATAGCTTGAGGGCACAAAAGGTGAAGTTACTAAAATAAGAACACTCAATCAGAGTAATACCCATGACAGTGGGTATTAACAACACACAAGCAAATCATCACCAAGCAAGTTCATGATTAAACTAATGACTAGATAGCAAGAGGCTACTAAGTACAACAACAACACTAGCCCAACAATAGCATAAGTATAATACTCATGCTAAAACAATCATTCAGACAATTTCCAAACAACAAGCAAACACACCTCAGATGAGTAGACTATTTATTGACTATGCTAATGTGATAAGGGCTGGCCCGATCTTCTCGATGAAATCTCTCACTCTTTTTGTATATTTTCTGATAATTGGATAACGAGTGCTACACTGAGACCTCTCACTTGGATGACCCCTATTGCCAGATGCAACAACAACCAATCCCTTTGGATATTCTCAACTACACACTCTTGCACACGTAATCAAAGATCGCGAGTGGTCCTGTATCCCCCTATTCCCAGATGGAGTAACAAGATATCACGCAACTTTGCAATGGTAACACCACCAACAAGATGGGGATAATTTCAGAAGAACATGGTTCAATTCTGGAATCTAGGGTTTATCTTAAACTTGGTCTAACCCTCCAACTCGCAGGAAGGGGATATAAGAGAGGGAGGGGTGCGGCCACAAGATGCCTTGCGCAAGCAAACCTTCCCCCATTGACTAGGACTCCTAATTGGACTCACATATGGATACAAACCGACCCACTCTAGGGGATTCGGCCCAATATGGCATACAAGCCACGCCTAATACAATTAGGACTTGATCATGGCACATTTAACCCTATGGAGGCACCATCCCCTTGTTTTCAACCTTGCAACAATTGCTTTCACCATTTGCAAGATTGTTTTCATCACTTGTACTTCTGTTTTCACCATGGCTTGATTGTTTTCAACACTTGTAAGCTTGTTTTCCATCAGCCACCTATTGTTTTCCAGCTCCTCTTGAGATCATCCGCGATCCATGTTTGTGTTAACAATAACCCTGCTAATAAATAATAACATAGCTTAGGTAGTATAACATTCTTATAATCACAAACAATATATAATAATAGGAAAGAATTCACCTTAAACTAATCATCAGTGAGACTTAATATTTTTTTCCAACTCAAGCATGAATAAACCTCATGGACATCTATTATGGCCCTATCATCCTCCCTTTCTTCAAGACAAGACGTCCTCGGCTTGTTGTATGCTGAAAGTTGAATAAACAAGAAGAACAACGTGTATGCACAATACATATATCTATCATGAGGTGCATTAGTTGTTATCATATCATAAAATTGTGCCCAAGACATGTGACCACGAATTTTGCTTGTAAACATCACATAATTGTCATAGCACTCATCAAATAGCAATCAAAATTGCAAATATAAGTGAAGCTCATTAAATCATGATCAAAAGGAGAATCATATGTGTATATATTTTTATTGTTTAGTATCAATTCAAGTGTTCTCACAGAAGATCTATGATCAAATTTGTTTTTATTAATACACTCAAAGGTGGGAACATGCTTATTATTTTCATCATGAAAATTGCAACTCAATTTGCAAATATAAGTGAAGAACAATTTATTAGCACATGTATGTGACAAGTGTTGTGGTAAACCAAATATATGTGTAAAATCATGCTCATATGTAGGAAATTGTAGCCTATCTACCCAAGGTAAAACAATGTTCAATTCGGCCACTTTATCACAAGTTATGCATATGTGATCCACCATAAAAATTTCACTCATGTTATAGTCACCAATCAAATTAAAAGTGAAAGAAGAAACATAGTTGCTAGAATTGACATATGAAATTTCAGCAACCTTTTTCATAGCACTTTGCACATTAATTGATTCATTTATCATGATGTAATCCACAATATCATTAGGTGGTATTTTAGCAAGTACTTCCTTATGTGAAATCAAAACCACATGATTACATTTCGAAATTAGCACATTATCACATGTAGGTGGACTATCTATGCTTGTTAACTCACCAAGAAGCAACTAGCAATTTAGTGGGTTCACATAATTCAATACTTGAGAGGGGTAACACGAAATCAACACCTTTATCAATAGAAACCTCC
Organism: Alopecurus myosuroides; assembly: GCA_028641055.1. Taxonomy (NCBI): domain Eukaryota; kingdom Viridiplantae; phylum Streptophyta; class Magnoliopsida; order Poales; family Poaceae; genus Alopecurus; species Alopecurus myosuroides. The sequence continues at coordinate 201,726,578 of CM054060.1, forward strand.
TCAGAATTATTAGGTACCAATTCAACTATCTCCAATGGTGATGCAAGTTCTACTTGTTGTGGCTCCCTTTCTTCAAAAGTAACCTGCAAATCACAAGAAATAACACTAGGAACAAGGACATGCTCCTCCAATGGTGGTGGTGGTGATGTAACTATGGGCTCCCTTTCTTCAAAAGTCTGCACATGAGAAGAAACAACACTAGGAATAGATATTATTTCATTAGTAGTGGTAATGCTTGACTTTTGGATGGGTGAAAAAATTCTTCTTTTTGGAGCCATAGGAACCTCTTTGGCCATACTCTTTTCTACTTTGCTTTCTATTTGCAATAATTCATCCGAAGTACTATATTCAACACGCCTCACTTGAAGTCTAACTGAAAATGGTAATCCGGAATAAAATCTTTGCATCATTCTTTCTTGATCCTCTACAACCCGAGCTTGTTGTAGCAATGGCATCATCTCAATGTAATATGCATCCACGGATTTTTCCCCTTTTCTTAATTGCTTCAATTTTTTATAACTCTCCTCATCAACTAAAACATCCTTAGCTAGTAAGCTTTGCATGTTGTAAATCATTATTGACATTTTGGAGACTTGTGCTTGCATATCTTCAATAATTTCTTTAGTTCCCTTGCTAACCTGCACATACTCAACAACACTAGAAACACCCATTATGTTAGAAAACAAAAATCAATGGGTTGTGGTGTTCTCTCACAACTCACTCAAAACCAAGCAAAGATGGCTTCACTTATTGTTCCAAAGTAAAAAGGATCAACTTACCACAAGTTCCAATGAAAAGTGTTCCAAGTGTGAGAAGAGAATATCCAGGATATGATAGTATCACAAAGACAAACATGATATACGGTGGAGCTCGGGTTGGGATTCCTAACAACACCAAAAACAAGTCCTATTTGCTGCTTGTGATGATAAATTAATACCTAGGGAAACACACACCAAATATGGAGACAAATGTGGCAATGCAAATATATGTAGGAAATTTTGCAATGCACTGGAAAGATACTAGCCAAGCTCAAATAATAATCAGGCACAAGATTGCTCAATGGTGTGTCAATATAGCAATGATGAAAATAGCTCCACAAATATATCAATGTATCTCAAGGCCTTTTTGCTTTTCTCAATTCTGTTTTTCTCTTTTTCTCTTTTCTCTTTTTCTCTATTTTTTAATACTTTTTACTGGCCAAATAACAACACAAGGAGCACTACTATCAAGTGATAACACTGCAATGAACAATGTGACACAAATATGTGATATAGAGCAGCCTGAAAACGAGCGAAAGATAACTATTCTTGATGGGTATGGTACCTACTTATTGCCGTAGAAAGGCTCTGGCTAAGTCTCACAAAGTTCGGACTTGAAACCCTAAATAAATTGTAAAAGAAAAATAAAACCGAAACTATCTATACTAATGGAATTGCCCACGGCAGAAATTTGTAACCACAGCAGCGAATCTGCTTGTTTCGGTGTCGCGGCAGCGCGCTGTGATTCGCGTGGTAAAGAAAAACTAGCGCTCGCGAGTGATTTTTGCGGTGGCGGTGAGGGGCGGATCGACGCGCGGCAGCTGTGTAGTGCGCGGCAGGGATCGAAGGGCGCGGCAGCGTTTTAGCGAGAACGGGTGTCGCGGCAGCGCACAGTGGTTGCGGATGGTAAGCATTGGACGGGCGCGCGAGGGGTATGGTAAGATACACCAATACTTCACAACAATCAAGAACACCTCAAGACATCGAGAGAAGAATTTGAAGAAAATCTCAAGAAGATATAGATGAGACCACCAATCTAGTTCCTTTGTTAGAACAACTTTAACGAGTTAGTGTATTGATCATACCAATGAGTGTGGTATGAAAATACTAGATCGATTGCTAAACCTTGATGTTTGGTGTGAATGATGTTTGTTACGTAAGATGAGTTTCCTTGACCTGCTATGTTGGGGTAGGAACCTTCCTTAGATCTTTCTAAACTCTAATCAGCTATCCTAAACCCATAGATGCCTCCTCGTCGTGACCCTGACAAAAACAATGATGCACTACAGCAGATGATGACTGCTCAAGCTCAGCTTATGCAAATGATGGCTCAGTTTATTGCAGTAGCCACAAACAACAACAACAACAATAACAATAATCCACCTCCACCACCACCCCAAGTGGATAGACTTGCCAGATTCCTAAGACTTAAACCTGCCAAGTTCTCCTTGGCATCAGAACCAATAGTGGCAGACGACTGGCTCCGCTCTATTAACAAGGACTTAGTGACATGTGAGTGCACTGAAGCTGAGAAGGTGAGGTTCACTGCTCACCTGCTTGAAGGACCAGCTGCAATGTGGTGGGAGACTTATCAAGTCACTCATCCTCTGGAAGGAATGACCTGGGAGTCATTCACGGAGGGATTTCGCAATGCTCACATTTCCTCTGGTATTATGAATTTGAAGAGGGATGAGTTCCGCAGTCTGAAACAGGGAGATAAAACTCTGAAAGAGTACATGGATGATTTCTACATGTTATCAAGGTATGCACCAGAAGATATTGATACTGATGCTAAGAGGAAGGATAAATTCCTCAGTGGACTCAAGGGAGAACCGAAGATACCTCTATCTGTAGCTTATGCTCCAAACTATCAAGCTCTTCTAGATCAAGCAATCACTCTAGACAACAACATGAGGAAGGAAGAAAACAGGAAGAGGAAATTCATTACTAGTAAGAATCACTCTGGAGCAATACACAAGAGGCACCATTCCTCTGAAGACCATGGTGGGCATGTCTTTCACAAGAATGGAAACCATCATCATGGTGGAAATGGCCACAGCCATCATGACCATAACCACAATGGAGACATGAAGGGAAACAATGGACAACCCAAGGATAGTGACAATGGTAATGGCCAGCATCATCGCCAAGACAAGAAGGATCTCAGCCATATAAAATGCTATAAGTGCAAGAACATGGGGCATTATTCAAGCAACTGCCCAGAAAGGAGGAACATGCCACCAAACCCAAAGAAATAATAGTATGAGAAGCATGAAGTTATGAGGATGCAAACACTAAATGAAGAAATGATGAGAAACAAGATTGAGTCTTATGCAAAGTTTATTTTGGAAATAAAAATGTTCCTTAGAGGATGCTCCCATGAAATAAAATACAATGAATGTTAAGAAATGTGTTCCCATTTTAATAAATGAGTTGATTTTGTGAAATTTCTCCCAACTTGGACTTTTGATTGACCCAAAGAGTAACCCCCCAGTGTCAAAGGTAATTAACCATAACTATGTTGGTCTACAGCTCTACGGTGAAGGAAAGTTCTACTCAAGCCAATCTAGAACCCAGCTACACTCCAATCTAATGAAAATAGACTACCCACAAAAGTTTCTTTTAAGGGTGGTAGCCCACCCAGTTGTTATGGAACCCAATCACCTAGACCTATCTTTCTTTCTAGCCTTCCCAAATCTCGGGACGAGATTTCTTTTAAGGGTGGTAGTCTGTAACATCCCTGATTTTTGGAAAGTGCAAAAATCACAAAAATTTGAAACTTCTGTTTCAATGTTTAGTAATTCACCAAAAACCAAATGAGATTCAAGAAACAAAAGAAAACAATACATATTTCAATGAAATTGAAATTTACCAATCCAATTATACTTCTATTCCATAAACCCTAAGACCCTCTCCAAATGAATTTTTTTCTTAGATAAAGAAAACCATTTTATCTTTAGCAAACTTTATTACATAAAATGTTTTCAATTCAAATATTACCCTAAAATTATTTTATGGCAACAAAAATAAAATCTTTATAACCCTTAATAAAGTTCTAAGCCTAAAAAATATTTGATGAGAATAAAATATTTTAATAATAGCATTTAGTTGTTATTCCAAGTTTTAAACATAAAGGGTTAAAATAAAATGCATTTCTTTCAAAATAACATAAAAGAGGTCTTTGAAAACAATATTATGGGTTGTGGATTTTTTTTAACCCACTTTGATAATTATTGATTTTTTCTATTTTAAAAAATAGCATTAAGTCACTATTAGTAAATCCTTCATATCCTAAACTTATAAAATATGAAATGGTTTAAAAATGACTTCCGAAATTAGTTTTTGACATGTATAATGTCTCAAAAAATTTATTTAATCAAAATCATCATTTTATGATTTTGAGAAATTTAAATACCATTAAGTACTATTAATGTTTTATCTATAAATTGCAAAAATATGAAAATTGAAATGTGTCGAAATTTTACAAAAGTGTTTCTAATTGAAAGATATTATTTTGACAAAACATTTACAATTCGTTTGAAGTCATTTGGACTTATATATCAAAATATATTAAAAACAGAAATAAAAAGAAAAAAAGAAAAGGGAGGGATGACGTCATCATGACGTCACCCGTCATCAACCTCTGGAAACGGCAGGAGACCGTTTCTCCCGAAATTTTTGCCCCGTGATTACTCGTCTTTAACGCGATTAAAATCTTTCCCGAGACCATCTCCTTATAGCCCTGGCCTCCCTCTACTTTTCCCCTCTCCCCCCTCCGTTTCGTGCCCCCACGTGAGAGTATTTTCTCACCGGAGATCAGCACAGCCGCCGTCGTCTTCCATTGATTCCGGCGAGGTGAGACACTCTCGGCACCCTAGACCACTACCATTCGACTTCCATGAACCCGTGCGCACCTCTGTGACCCTTGCCCGATCATTTTACATGCAGGTTTCGTCGCCGCCGTGCACTCCCGTGCTCACCGGAGTTGCTCCGCCTTGGGTGTGCACCGCACCACCGCTAGGAGCCGCCATCGTGCACACCGTGGGCACCATAGGATTCGCCGTGTCGCGCTGAGAGTCATAGTGTTCTCCATCGATCCCGAAGACCACCGGATCGCCGACTCCATTGACTCCCTGTGTCTCCGGCCGCCGCGCGACATTTTCCGGCAAAGAACTCCGGCCGGAGGTAACCCTAAAGCCCTCCTTTAATCCTGTGTCGTTAGATATGAAACGCATGGCCTAGATTAGATGACTTAACCCAACAGGTACGGCCAATGGGATTGCGCCACGCCAGCGTGCGTGTTGTTTTGGTATCTGTCACCCAATGCAGTACGTAGCCGGTCCAGGCCCAGTCCCTATCCATCGCCCTGCGCGGCAAATAGAAGGTCTGAGCCCAACTGTCTCTGGAATTAATTTCCAAATAAAATATAAAATTCCTATTTTGCAGAAAAGCCCCTGCATCTTAGATCTATCATATCTTTTGGTCCATAAACCCAAATTTAGCAATCTTGGACTTTTTGGAATCAGAACAACATGTAGAAACTTTTGGCACTGGCCAAATTTAAAATTGACCATTTAAAATGTGTTCAAATTCAAATATGATTGTTTGATGAATTTTGACATATTTCTAATTCTACAAATCCAAAAAATGCAAATAAAATATATTTGGAAACCTTAGGATGTGTACTTTCATACCCTCTGTCCCAAGATAATTTTTGATCAAATTAAATTTGAATTTAGAATTAACTTGTCCAATTAAGTATTTTGACATAGATTAATTTCTACAAATAATTTCAATGTAGTTCCTTTAGCAAAATTGCTCCATTTGGTAACCTTGAACCAGAGAAAATAGCGCCTAACCATTTTGGAAACCTTTGTACCATGAACATGTGTTTTGGACCAAAAGCCCAACATAGTGACCCACCCATGTTATCATGTCTTAGAAAATATTCTGCATATATGTTTCTATGTAGTGTGGATATTGAACCTAGGCTAAGTCCTTAGTGAGGTTAAAACTTATACCTTGACAAATAATGAACCCAAACACACTAGAACCATTATGTTCTATCTATCTCTCAACTCCTCTATTCTTGCTTCAAGAAATTCATCAAGTTACAAGTCAAGACTCAAGCAAAAGAAGATACTTCATTTTCCAATTTGGTGGTAACATGAAGAGCTACAAGGAAAATCATTGAAGAAATTTAAGGAAGGCCTTGGACTTCACAAAAACTAGAAGCAACTCAATGAAGTACAAGTGTGAAGAAATCTAGAAGAAAACATATTCCTCTCTCTTTCTACCTATCTTCTTTTTCTTTCCAAATTGACTTAGTGGTATTTTTGTGCCATCCCATACCTAAACCAACTAGTGAAGTGAAGATTTATGAAGACCAAGAGAAGTACCATCCCAAGGAAGAAAACTACAATAGAATGCATGAAGATGATCTTCAAGAAGACAAGGAAGTGAAGACTTGGAGAAATCCATGCAAGTTGAAGAATAAAAAGTTGTTTTTGTCCAACCATTGACCCAAATGGAAAAGTCCAAAGACTGTAACTTGTTATCTCCATTGTTTTGAAGTTAGTTGAACCTAGACCTACCCTAAACCAAAATGGAAGGACTAACTTAGATCACTCAAATGTCTTGATCAAAATGACTAAGTGTTACACATTGCTATGTGTTACAATAGTTGAGATAGTTAGATCACCTTGGTGCACTCTTGGTACTTCTTAGATAAATATGTTTTCCATAAAGTTTGATCACTACAAACTCAACCTAGTCCATCCCAAGTGAACCTATGGAACTTCCTTAATAAGTATGGAACCAAGAGAAAATGAATCTTTCAACATCAAACCTTAACCTAATCACAATAGTTTCCTTAGCAAACTAAATTATTGTGATAGACCCTAGCCTTACCTTGACCCAATTAATATAAAACCCTTTTGACTAATTGTGAAGATTGTTATTCTTTGTTTCCTTGTTGATTGTGAAAGTTGTTTATTGTTATTTGTTTGACTTATTTAGATTTATACGAAGAGAAACCAACCTATTGTGAAGAGAGTGTGATTTCTTCACTAACCTCCAACAAGGCAAGTGACACATCATGAACTACCTATTATTTCCTATATGCATTAAAACTTTTGAGTAGCATGCATGATAGGGAAATCTTTGGTAAATATTATGCCATGTTAATATCCTAAGTAGTGGGTAGCTACCATGTGTTATTCTCATAGTGTGGAAAACTTGAACTTAGTAGAATTGCTTAGCTATTGCTCATCAAATGTTTTATTCAGATGTTAAGGATAAAACTACTAAATTTGGTGAACCATATGGATTTATTGATTGTTTGGTGGTTGAATATGGGATGAAATATTGAAGAGGTGGTGATGTGAACCAGGTAGCACAGGAAACCCACACTAGTGGTGATGCTTACCAGCAAGGTGACACAGGAATTCCACATGACCATATTTTTAAGTGGTGATGTCAACCAGGTAGCACAGGAAACCCACACTAGTGGTGATGCTTACCAGCAAGGTGACACAGGAATTCCACATGACCATATTTTTTTAAGTGGTGATGTCAACCATGTAGCACAGGAACCCACACTAGTGGTGATGCTTACCAGCAAGGTGACACAGGAAATCCACATGTCTATGTCTTTTAGTGGTGATGCAATCTAACAAGGTTGCACAGGAACTCCACAACTTTTGTAGTTGATATAACAATTGTGGTGATGCTTACCAATGAGGAAGCACAGGAAATCCACATTGTTCTTATCTAAAGGATAAAATTGTTTTATAAAAAGTTATAGGACAAATCTGGCTTTCTGCAATTAGCCAAGCTCCACCAAGCCAAATATTCATGTAGTTAGTATTGCCACTTATATCCACCATAATGTTACTTGCCAATACATTAAATTGTATTGACTCCCTTGTGGCTGCATATTCCATCCTGCAGATGTTTGTGAAGATGCGTGGGGATTTCGTTTAGGATCTCGAGACTATCGCCAACATGTTTTGCCTGTGGCACATGAAGAAGATGGGATCAATGTTGTACTATGTTTTTCGCTGTAACACTTTGTTTTCTGCTATAATTCTAAGACTATGCAAGTTGTAATCATATTTTGTAAAGACTCGATCATGCGATGTAATAGAATTTGATGCATTTGCATGATATTTTTATTTTGTACTGTGGTGCTAGCAATTGATCCAGGGACTAGCGCACTAACACAGATGTTCTTACATTATTTAAATGTGGGAACGCTACATCCTCTCCAGCAATTTTTCTTCTACCACCATAAATTCAAAAAATTCACCAAAAATAGCCAAAAAGGGATTTCAACCCATTTGTGGATTTGTTGAGTTTTCCGTGGATTTGTTCCGTGCATTTGTTTCTTGATACCATTTCTCATCTTTATATTCAGCCACTTTCCTCGAATTTTCCAAAAAAAATCTTGATTTGGGAGGAATTTCGAATTTGAGCAAAAATCACAAAAAAATCCTGCTCTTCGATTCTTGGACAGATTTTCAAACGTGTTTTTCTTTGTCGTTGTTGGTCCGATTTGAGTGATTCAAGTTTCCACGCGAAGCCCACAACACCATCTACGCATCTACACCAACGGATCGACATGACATCGACATCGACCAGCTGCAAGTCCGAGATCATCCACAAGATAGGTATAACTTGCTTCGCTTGAACTAACCCATTGTTCGTGTACCTTGACCATTCGGACTAGCTCTTTTACATCGCTTGGCATCGCATTAGTGGCACCGAGAGTGCGAGTTTGGCGCTTGTGAGAGAATAGTTTCGAGTAGGCATTGGCATTTTGGAATCATCAAAAAGAGAAAATCAAAGAATAAAGGAGGCGAAAGAGAAAAAGGAGAAAAAGAATCAAAATATCTATGCCAATTGCTATCACTTGTAGGAACGTGTAGCTTCACGTCACAAAAGAGAAGAGAGTGACATGTTGCCACGGTTTGCCTATTATAGTTTGCGGTTTGAGCTAGCGTCCTCCTTGCGTTGGTGTGGCATTGAGGTTAGTCTTTGATAGGCACATTTCGTCTCTGCTCGTCCATTGGCCGCACTAACCCCATTTATCCCTTGTGTGTGTGTTCCATTTTAGTTTCCACCATATCATTTCCCTTCCACTAGGATTGGTTTTCATGCTAACTTTTATTTCCAGTTCTTCTCCACGTTTTACAACAAACTTTTCCTTATATTTGTTGTTTTTCCTTGCAGTTTTCTTGCACATTTGCCTTCCACATAAGGTGTGTGTGTTGTCTTTTTCGGTTTTCTTTCGATCTTTTTGGACTCACTTTTGACATACCGCCCTACACCTAGGCTCGTCCACTAGCCTCAATACGACCAAAAAAGGTAACGTTGGGTAAGTGAGACATCCATTTCTTCATATCACCCTTGTGTGTTTTTGAGATGGCTAGGGAAGGAGTGTTCACAAGTCCGAGCTCGGAAGATGAAGGAAACCCATTCTTCAACGACAACGACAACTCCTACCACAACTTCGTCACCCACAATGACCATTTCCAACTCCTCCAACTTGTGAATGACGGATTGGAGCGCTATGAACGTCGACTCCAAGCTCAAGAGGCTCGATTGAATGATCAAATGACGCGCATCAACATCAACTTGGCAAACCTTGCCAACCGTCATGGATCATCATCGTCCTCAAGGTCTCGATGCTCAAGCCACCACACTCAAGATCATCACCAAGCTCGTCGCCATGATCGCAACCCCAACATGGAGGATGGTGAACAACCACAACAAGGACCTCAACAACAACCACCACCACCTCTTTTGCCACAAGCTCCTCGACGACATTGGTATGACGATAGCTCGCCATCACCACCATCTCGACATCGCCAAGGCCATGGTGACCCTCTTCAACAACAACCTCAACGCCCAGACCTTCGACAACATCGTCCACCACCTCCACAAGGCCACGACAATGACTATGGTCACAATGACTTCATGGAAGGTGCTCGTCAACATCGAAGGCCACCTAGGCACAATGCGCGTCCCAACCACAATGACCACCAAGATCAAGAACGTCCTCAGCAACCACAACAAGAACTTCCACAACGCCCTCACCGAGAACAAGAACGTCCTCAAAAATAACAACATGACAATAATGATAGTGAACGCCAAGAAGCACGACTACATCACCGCCAACAACCACCTCCTAATGACCACCAGCGTCATCCTCCCCACCATGACCGCCAACGCCAAGACAATGAGGATGACCCATATGATCTTTTACCTCCTCTCTATGATGAAGACCCACATGAGCGACCCCATCGAAAACATGAAGACAACAACATGAGTGCCCTTCGCTTCAATGTCCCAAAGTTTAATTGTGAGAATGATCCTGAAGAATATCTTGCTTGCGCTCTCAAGGTAGACAAGATCTTCGGCATCCACAACTTTAGTGACAAGAAGATGGTTGCTATGGCTTCTTTGGAGTTTGAAGGCTATGCACTCTTATGGTGCGATCGTCTCCAAGAGGAAAGAGTTCGAAACCGGATTGCCCCTATTGACACTTGGAACAAAATGAAGCAATTCATGAATGCTTGCTTTGTTCCGCCACACTACAAGCGTGACCTCTTCAAGAAGCTTCAAGATCTTAGACAAGGTTTGAAGTCGGTTGATGAGTACTACAAGGAGATGAAGACCGCATTGATTCGAGCTCATGTGATGGAATCTCAAGAACAAACAATGGTCCTCTTCCTCAATGGCCTAAACTATCCTATAAGGAAGATTGTCGAGTATTAACCATATGACAACATCGTTGCCCTTGTTCAACAAGATCTCAAGGCCGAACGCCAAATTGCGGAAGACTTCAAGTACAACAAGCAAAAGGCTTTCTTTGCCTCAATGCCTTCCTCTTCTTCGTCTCCAATGACACAAGTGACTACACCAACCAACTCCAAGACCACCCCTAGAACTTCTCATGCTACCAACAAGTCTCCGCAACTATTCAAGAAACAAGTGCCTCCCACCACCTCTTCGAGTACTCCTCAAGTCAAGTCAAGCACTATAACTTGCTTCAAATGTGGTGACAGTGGACACAAGTCCTTCGAGTGTTCCAACAAGATGATCATGATTGTCAAACAAGATGGTGAACGTGATTCCATGAGTGAAGGAAAATACTATGCCTTGCACCAAGTTGCTCTCAATTCCTTGGACATGCCCAATGACGATGAACAAAGTGTCTATTGCGATGAGGACAAGAATCCATCGCTAGTGGTAACAAGAGTCCTTACTACTTCTCCTCAAGATGAGCATGACCGACGTTGCAATCTCTTCCAAACTCGAGCTAGCATCAATGGAAAATCAATCAAGGTTATCATCGATGGCGGTAGTTGCCACAACTTAGCTAGCAAAGATCTTTGCGACAAACTCTAATTGCCTTACAAGCAACATCCGCATCCATACCATGTCCAATGGCTTAGTGGCTCCGGCACCTTCAAGATTCAACATATCATTTCCGTGCAATTCAAGATTGGCCCCTATGAAGACACGGTTGAGTGTGACGTTGTGCCTATGACCGTGTGTCATCTTATTCTTGGACGAGCTAGGCAATACGACAAGAGTGTTATTCATGATGGGCGTACCAACCACTATAGCTTCAAGTGGAATAACAACACATTTGTGCTTCGTCCCATGTCTCCTAGCCAAGTGATCGCCGACAACTCCAAACCTCTTGCACATAAACAAGAAGAGCTCAAATCTCGTGAGATGAGTGGTGAGAGAGTGATCCACCTCAAAGAGAGTGAGAGCCACAAGCCAAATATGAGTGGAAAAGGTTCGAGTGCTCCCAAAGGCCTTGCCTTACTTTCCACCAAAAGAGAGATGCGAGAGTTACAAGATGACCCATCCATTGTCCTCGTGTGCAAAGGAGACGCACTTGAAACTAAGGACATAACAAGCTTCCCTCCATCTTTGTTGCCTTAGTTGCAAGAATTTGAATATGTGTTTCCCAACGAACTATCACCGGGTCTACCTCCCCTACATGGGATCGAGCACCGCATCGACCTCATCCCGGTTGCTCCCCTTCTGAACCATGCTCCCTACCGCACCAACCGCGAAGAGACTAAGGAGATCGAGCGGCAAATAGGAGAACTACTTGACAAAGGTTTCATTCGCAAATCTCTTAGCCCTTGTGTCGTTCCGGTTATCCTTGTCCCTAAGCAAGATGATACTTCTCGGATGTGCATGGATTGTCGTCCTATCAATGCTATCACCGTTAGATATAGACATCCCATTCCTAGACTTGACGATATGCTTGATGAACTGAGTGGTGCTACTATATTTTCCAAAATTGATCTTAAAAGTGGATAACACTAAATTCGCATGAGTATAGGTGATGAATGGAAAATAGCTTTCAAAACAAAACTTGGTTTGTATGAATGTCTTGTCATGCCCTTTGGTCTTTCGAATGCCCCTTCCACTTTTATGCGTCTTATGAATGAAGTATTGCGTCCTTTCATTGGAAAATTTGTCTTGGTTTACTTTGACAACATCCTCATTTATAACAAGTCTTTGGAGGATCACATTGCTCATATCTCTTAAGTATTGTTGGCTCTTCGCAAAGCAAAACTTTTTGCCAATCTTTCCAAATGCAATTTTTGCACCAACAAGCTTGTTTTCTTGGGATTTGTGATTTCTTCAAATGGAATTGAAGTAGACAACAAGAAAGTCGAGGAAATTAGGAATTGGCCTAACCCTACTTCCGTGGGTGAGATAAGGCGCTTTCATGGCCTTGTCGGTTTCTATCGCCGTTTCGTGAAGGATTTTTCGAGAATTGCTTGCCCTTTGAATGAACTTAGAAAGAAAAATGTACCTTTTGTTTGGGGCAATGCGCAACAAAAATCTTTTGACACCCTCAATAAATGTTTAACCGAAGCTCCTTTTCTTGTCTTGCCGGATTTTGAGAAAACCTTTGAGATTGAATGTGATGCTAGTGGTATAGGCATTGGTGGCGTTCTTATGCAAAATGGACGTCCCGTTGCCTATCATAGTGAGAAATTAGACGGTGCTAGACTCCATTACCCAATATATGACAAGGAACTATTTTCTTTGCTTATAGTCTTAGAAATTTGGCAACGCTCTCTTTGGCCTAAAAAATTTGTCATTCATTCCGATCAAGAATCCTTGAAATATTTGAAAAGTCAAGCTAATTTGAACAAGAGACATGCTAAATGGGTAGAATTCATTGAATCTTTTCCTTATGTCATTAAGTACAAGAAAGGTAAAGAAAATGTTGTAGCGGATGCTTTGTCTAGAAAAGAGCGTCTTCTTACCCGCCTTCACATCAATGTGATTGGTTTGAATGAGATCAAAGACTTATACTCTTCGGATGTTTTCTTTGGACCAATTTTTGAGAAATACTTGCCCAATCGAGGTTTTGATGACTACTATCTCCACAAAGGTTTCTTGTTTAAGGATAATAAATTGTGTATTCCCGAGTCCTCTGTTCGTTTGTTGTTAGAGAAGGAATCACATGAAGGAGGTCTCATGGGACACTTTGGCCGGGACAAAACCTATGCCATGCTCTCCAACAACTACTATTGGCCCAAGATGAGGCACCAAGTTGAACGCCTCGTCAAGCGATGTCCTACATGTCTCAAAGCTAAGTCTACTTCCAACCCTCATGGTCTTTACTTGCCATTACCTATCCCACGTGCACCTTGGAGTGATATTAGTATGGACTTTGTGTTAGGACTCCCACGCACTAAAACCAACATGGACTCAATCTTTGTCGTTGTTGATCGTTTCTCTAAGATGGCACATTTTATTCCATGCAATAGAACAGACGATGCTTCACATGTTGCCAGCTTGTTTTTTAGGGAAATTGTGCGTCTACATGGTGTGCCCACGTCAATTGTGTCGGATCGATACGTCAAGTTCACATCATACTTTTGGAAGACGTTAATGTCAAAGCTCGGTGTCAAGCTACTATTCTCCACCGCCTACCACCCACAAACGGATGGCCAAACCGAAGTGGTGAATCGCACGCTCTCTTCACTCATATGGGCATTGATCAAGCCCAACCTCAAGAATTAGGAGGAATGCATCCCCCACGCCGAGTTTGCCTACAACCGCGCCCTACACCAAGCTACCAAGAAGATCCCCTTCGAGATCGTCTACGGCTTCAACCCCAGCACTGCTCTCGACATACTACCATTGCCTCTCCGCGAGCAAATCAACATGGACATTGACAAGCGCACCGACTACATCAATAAATTACATGTCTCCACAAGAACTACACTCGAGAAGCATTCCGAGCATCAAGCCTCCGTAATGAACAAGAACAAGAAGCCCATGGTGAAGGTGTCGAATATGCATCTCAACAAGTCCCTCGGGTGAGCCCATAGGGTTTCGATTAGGATAACGTGTGGGCGCTGGTGACAATCGTCGGCTAAACAGGTTCGGGGCCCTCGTAGAGGTAAAACCCTTACTCCTGCTTCTGTCGATCTGTATTGATGAGTAGATCGGTTACAATGAGGGGTGCTCAAGTCGAGAGTATGATCTCGAGCTCAAGGTTTTGGTGGTGCGGTGTTGCTTTGCCCTCTCCTGGTGATTCTCCTAGCCTTATATAGGTAGCCATGTCTCGAATCGTACCCGGGAGGGATACAAACCCTAAACCTAAGTCGGTTACAAGTTTCCTAACTTGACTCGCAAGGCCTTGCGGGTGGGCTTTCACTGGACCTTCTAGAACAGTCTGTGGGGTCTCCCCTTGGGCTTGGGTCTTGGGCCTAGGACCGGGTAGCCTTACCCGATAGGTCCAGGAGTCATCCCTTCGTCAGTAGGCCCCGAGTGTTTACTCGATTTGAGAATCATGTCGGGTAGACTCTCAGAATCTTGTCCTTGAATGTTTCTCGACTGGTTGCTCCAACCACTTGTCTTTGGAGGGCATTTTACCCTGTGTGCGATGAGTTTCCTTTGTGCTCGAGCACCAAGCGGTGAAAGTGCCTGTTTTTTTGCTGTTTTCGCAGAAGGGTATGGTTCAGTTGCTTGTCTCTCCCAAAAGCTCAGGGCCAATTAATTGCATCTAGGGCAAAAACAGTTCTGGCCTACACAGATTCGAGACCTCCGACTCGAACCCGATGAGGTGATCATTGCGACTGGGCCGTGGAGGTCTTATCGAGTCGAACTTAACCTATAGGGGTACCCGGCGCATCCGCTGGGATTTTTCTTCGTGTTGTTGACACGGAAATTTACCGGAGGACGCGACTTGAGTGCGATTCCAGGCCCGCAAGAGAGATCTTTTGGGTCTTACCTTCGTATTTGAAAGAATACGGCATCTGGATGTGGCTAGTCGGCTCAACGATCCAGGGAGGGGATGTGTGTACATCATGTATCTCAGTGGCAGGAGCTGCGCACTCGCGGGTTTGGCTTCGAGATTTCGTCGAGTGAGAAAATCTCCTTTGCTGTTTACGTACAAGGGCTCTTGTTTTTGTAGTTCTCCGTCCATACGAAAGGGTTTTCGTGTCTGGAAACTTCATAATGCCCATACGAAAGAAGATTCCATGTTTGGGGATTTTATGCGAAAGAGTTTTCGCGTCTTGATATATCCATACGAAAGAGATTTCGTGTTATGGAGTTTATGCGAAAGAGTTTTCGCGTCTTAGTGTGTCCATACGAAAGAAATTTCGTGTTTAGGATTCTACCCGAAAGATTTTCGGATTTGATGATGTGCGCAATGACATCACCACGCACTTTGTTTGTTCTGACTCCTCCCGATGGGACGTGACGGAGTGAAAACAGGGCATGCTGGCCCACCCTGTCAGCTTTTGACCGGAAACGAGACGTCGTTTCCGGTTTTTTCGCGAGCTACGCGCAGTAAATGCGCACGACCTGCTGTCAAGATCGTGGCACAAAACAGGTTTTCACCACCGCCTCGTTTCCTCTTCACGCGTGGCAGCCGCGATGGGCGCCACGTTGCTTGATGAACGGCTCAGATCGATTCGCCTTGTATATATATCCGCCCTTAGCAGAAAGTAAAAACTTCCCGGTCATTTGCTTCTCCGTCTTCTTCTTCCTCGCGCACATCTTCTCCTCTGCAAACACCCACAAGCTCTCATGGCCGGAGGAAAGAAGCACAACGCCGCTGCTTCATCTTCGAAGGCGCCCGAGGATGTTCCCGCGCCACCCGCCCCGAGGACGGGCGATTGGCACTCTGCCAAGACCACCAACAAGAGCATCAAAGAGATGCATAGAGAGGGATTGCTGCCCCCCCCCCCCGATGGCGAAAAACGAGTTCTCCTTGGAAAGAAGGAGGAGGTACCAAATCCCCACACGAATGAGCGCGTGATCTTTGTAGATCACGTCTCGCGCGGGCTCTCAAGCCCCCTCCATCCTTTTTTCCTTGGTTTGCTGTATGTCTATGGCATACAGCTCCATGATCTGCCTGCAAATGCGGTGCAGCACATCTCGTGCTTCATCGTACTTTGCGAGTGCTTCTTGGGCATTCGCCCGCACTGGGGCCTTTGGAAGGCCTTGTTAAAAGTGCGGGTCTTCCGCGAGAAGTCGCGGGTGGAGAATGAGATTGGAGAGACGCTGCGCACCGACGGCTTCGGAATCCAGGCGAAGATGGATAGCTCCTATTTCGAGATGCACTTCATCGACTCCGCGCAAGGATGGCGGAGGAAGTGGTTTTATGTTGTTGATAACAGCGCGGGTGGGGCTCATGAGTTCCACCCGTTCGCTGTTTTGAAGCGACGAAAGTCCTGGACGCACAAGCTCTCAGTCGAAGAGAACCGCGTCATCTCCCCTCTACTCGCCAAGGTGACAGCTCTTCGCGACCAGACCGTAGGTATTGCGTTGAATGGTTTACATCTGGCAAGTGTCTTCCTCGGGCGCATGATTCAGCCTCTCCAAGAGAGGCCCTCAACCATGTGGGAGTACCAAGGCGTCGAAGACCCCAGCCGTGTTAGCCAAGATATTCTTTCGAATGCTGAATTCGATGCTTTCGAAACATTCGAAGCCTCGAGGCCTCCTCCATCCGATGTAAGTTTTCTTCTCTTCTTTGCTTTAACATTTATGTCATTCGTGAGTTTGTCGACTGAGTTTTCTCTTTTATCCTTCTTGGTTTCTTAGAGCCTGGAAATAGCTACATGCTATCCGCCAGTTTCTGCTGATGATGCTTCGGACTTGTTGGCGAGCAACCTCGAGGCTCCCCTTGACACCAGTGTCGCCGAGGCCGACTCGAGTTCCGAGCATGGTTCTTCGGATGAAGTGGAAGATTTGGGTAGTGACCTCCATCACCGCAAGCGCCACTGGCAAGTCGACAATGAGGCCACCTCCAAAGATAGTTCTTTAGGTGGTGGACCTGGCAAGGCGACAGAGCCCCTTGTGGTGACGCCCTTGAACGTGCTTCCTCCTCCAGCCCCCAAGTCGAAGATTGGCACGGCCTGGAATGCAGATATGCTGGACGACGATGACGACGACGAGGGAGTTCTTCCTCTCCTATTGTTCTTTAGTCGAATGTTTTTCTCCCGTTTTCCTTATGCTTTTGTTCGATTCTTACTCTCATGACATGCTTCAATCCATCAGCCCTGGTCAGTTTGCTTCCTCTATTCCCTCTGTGAAGAGAAAAGAGGCGGCTGCGGGCGAAACTCCAGTCGCCAAGGTCACCTAGAAACCTTCGAGCCCAGCACCGGCAGCTGCGGCTCCAAACTATAGACTGCCTGGCTTCGCGGGTGGAGCTCCGTCGAATAAAGAAGTCTCGGGTAGCTCGGCGGATCCTATGTGCACCGCCCAGGGCCAGGTAAATCTTGTCTCTTCTTTCGCATCCTCTATTTTGTCCGTTTGCATTTTTCATCGGGTGCACGTCAGCGCTCCCGATGGGAGTAGCCCCCGAGGCCGTGTGATAAGGGGTTGCCCGATCTTCTCGATGGACTCACACGATAACAAGGATCTGATAAATTGTGTCTCTGCACGAACTCTCCGGCTAATTCCTGATGCCAATTGCAGCAACAACCAATCCCTTGGATATTCGTAAATCCACACACTTGCACGAGCAGCCACTGACTACTAGTGGTCCTGCATCAACTAATTCCTAGTGGAATAGCACATAACACGCAAAACTTGCAATATATCAATTCCTGATGAATGCTTCGAGCAATCAACAATGGAGTTCTAGGGTTTATGAATAAAGGTAGTCTGAGGGAAATACACGCAGGTGAAAGGGTATAAGAGAGGAAGGGGGGTGCGGCCACAAGTGGATTGCGCAGGCACCAGCCCAACTCGATAAGGACTAGACCCTTAAGGGATTTTGACTCGAACCAGATGATACAAACCGGCCCATAAGAGGGGGTGCGGCCAACTAGGCATGCAAGCCTTTTATTCCACACGTGTGGGAGGACCTAGGACATGTCCTTGGTGCCCCCATAACATATAATGCGCAGCACAATTAATTTTGGGCTGGTGCACCATAGGACATGTCCTCAATGCTTCAAACTCCATCCAGTTCTGCTCCTGGCTTCTCCTTCTTGCTTGTGCTGCCATGATCAACTCTCTCCTTGTATACTCCCATGCTTGGATCCATGGCTCCATGCTCCTTGCCTCCCATAATGCTTGTGTTATCAATAACCTGAATCATACATAAATGCAGGGATTTAGGTAGTATAAAATTCTCATAAGAACAAACATCCTAATTTAAAAGGAGTGAGTTCACCTGCTGTTCTAATAGTTTGGTTCTTGATCTAGTCATTGGACCAATCCTTACTTCATCATGCTTATCTTGAACAGCAACATCATCATCAATAGGAGGAATAACAAATGTACTAGGGATGTCCTCATCATACATCCCCCCTTGAAAAGGCGTCGACCTCGACGCATCAAGGTCCTCTCCATGGTATGGTGATAGATCAGCAACATTGAACGAATTACTCACACCAAACTTATCACTAGGAAGATCAATCATGTATGCATTATCATTAATCTTGTGAAGCACTTTATATGGACCAGCACCTCGTGGCATCAACTTGGACTTGCGCAATGTGGGAAATCTGTCCTTACGAAAATGTACCCACACCAAATCACCTGGCCGAAAAAGTACCTCTTTCCTCTTCTTGTTAATCCTCTCAGCAACATGTTTTCTCGTCTTCTCAATTGCTTCCTTGGTCTTCTCATGGATCTTCCTCACATAATCATCTCGTTTTGAAGCCTCGATATTAACTCTCTCTTGTACAGGAAGTGGCAATAAATCAAGTGGTGTTATGGGTTTGAAACCATACACCACCTCAAACGGGCATAGCTGAGTAGAATGTACAGCCCTGTTTTATGCAAACTCAACATGAGGAAAACACTCCTCCCACTCCCGCTGGTTCTTTTTAATCATGGCTCGCAGCAATGTGGATAATGTGCGATTCACCACCTCCGTTTTGTCCATCAGTTTGGGGGTGACAAGTAGTAGAAAACAGCAGCTTTGTCCCCAGCTTCCCCCATAGTGTCTTCCAGAAATAGCTCATGAACTTGACATCACGATCAGAAACAATAGTCTTGGGTACTCCATGTAATCTCACTCTGTCCCTGAAAAACAGATTAGCAATGTGCGACGCATCGTCGCTCTTGTGGCATGCAATAAAATGTGACAGTTTAGAGAATCTATCAACTACCACAAATATTGAATCATGTCCTCTTTTAGTCCTAGGCAAACCTAACACAGAATCCGTACTAATGTCTTGCCAAGGTGTAGTAGGTGCAGGAAGAGGAGTATATAAACCATGAGGTTTCAGTTTAGACTTAGCCTTGTTGCAAGTGATGCAACGTCTCACAAACCTCTCCACATCTCTTCTCATACGTGGCCAATAGAAGTGATCAGCCAACATCATCAATGTTTTCTACCCCCCCAAAGTGTCCCATCAAACCACCATTGTGTGATTCCTGCAACAATAACAAACGCAAGGACGAATCGGGCACACATAATTTGTTAGCTCTAAACAAATATCCATCATGCAAATGAAATTTATCCCATGCTTTCACAGTAGTACAATTTGCATATGCATTTTGAAAAGCATTATCTTGAGCATACAAATCTTTTACACTCTCCAAACCAGGAATTTTCACATCCAATTGAGTTAAAAGCATACTTTTCCTAGAGAGAGCATCAGCAACAACATTATCTTTGCCTTTCTTATATTTAATGATGTATGGGAATGTCTCAATGAATTAAACCCACTTAGCATGTCTTTTATTAAGGCTAGATTGACTCTTTAAAAATCTGAATGCTTCATGATCAGAATGTATGATAAATTCTTTTGGCCACAAGTAATGTTTCCAAACCTCAAGAACTCTAACAAGTGCATACGATTCTTTATCATAAACAGAATAGTTCAATTGGGCACCATGCAATTTATCAGAAAAATAAGCAACATGTTTATTTTCTTGCATAAGCACACCACCAATACCAATACCAATACCACTTGCATCACACTCAATTTTGAATTTGTCACATCCCAATTTTGGAATACCTGATAACACTGTTGTTTTGCTAATTGCTTGACTAATAAACCTTGGTTGTGTTTGTTTGTGTTTGTTTAAGTGCAACTAAACAAACTTAAAAAGGATAGCAAAGCAGTAAACTAAAAATATTCAACATATTGTTCCAATGATAAAAATATTCAACATATCGTTCCAATGACCTTGGCAATATTTTCTAAAGTAAATATTGATCAAAGAGTTTTCCAAAAACTATCTTATGAATCTCATACTTGTTGAATATTATTACAAGACCTAAATTAAGAAAGAGGAAACACTTAATAAAATTTCCCTAAAAGATTATCAGAAAAAGAGGCATTCTTAAATGCTTCACCAAAATATTATCAAATGTTTTTCCAACCTTGCAAGATTAAAAACAAAGGTATTGGAGAGCATTGACTTGTTATCTCTAGTCACATAAATATTTTGGCAAAGCATTGCTAAAGAAAAGCCAAGTGCTTTATTAAATAGAAATTCCAATATTTCCAGAAACAGAAAACTAAAACAAGTTACTATTGGAAACTTTCTTACAATGAGATGAAATTAATACCATTGCTTCCTTATATCAAATAAGGAACACACACAAGAGGAGACCAAAAATTGAATCCATTAAAGCCCTGAAAACATGTTTTTTCTCCACAGCAACAATTGGGATTTTGAACAAGTTTATTCTACAAAATTTTTCCAAATGCCATGAAATACATACCACATGCTCTATATCATAAATAAGGATGAAAACCAAAAGGGCACAAGTTTTTGAATAATTTAAGTTGCCAAAAAGCCATGTTTTCTTGACAGCACCTTTTAGAAATTTGAACAAGTTTGTTCTATGAAGTAACTCAAAATGACTTGAATTTTCTACCACATAAGGAACACATCAAATAAGGAATGTGTGCCAAAAATTACCATTTTTTAAAGCTCCTAAGTAGGTTAATAAATTCAATGTCCATTTATGTAAGAATTCAAATTTGAACAACTTTGAACTACCAAGTTTATTCATTTGAGCCAATTTTCATATATGTTGTGCACCTAAACTAATTAGAATTTTGGGCAAAAGGAATTTAAATTTTGATGTTGGTTGCTTGGTGAAAACATCCTTTTTCAGAGAGGACAAGGACCTTCTTGTAAATACCCAGGGACCAAAATGTTATCCTAGTCACACATGTCCTTCTTCTTCCTGTAGATGATGCAATGGAGGACATGGCTGCCCATGCTTCCATTGCTTCGAAGGTAAGCCATCTAGGTGTTTAAAACCCCTCCCATGTGCTGCTACCTGCCCCCTCTCTCTCTCTCCCCCTCGGACTAGCTCTCTCTCTCTCTCTCTATTTTTTTTCCCTACCGAAACCCTAGCTCGGGCTCGTCGTCGATTGGGCCGAATGGGAGCTCACCGACGGCATCCGTTGTGCCCATCAGCTCCGCCTCGTCGTGGTTGTCCTCCAGGCAGAAGGAATCGAGCCGTGACGACGTGTGGTGGCCGCGCCGTCCATTTCCTCGCTGCGGGTCCGACGGACTCCGGCGAGCCATTGCCGCCGCCACGGACTTCCTCCTCCTTCACCGATCCTTACATGGCGTCTAGGGTAAGCAGGGGAATCCCCCCGACCGTTTTCCCCTCTCCCTCTCGCCCTTAATCGCCACCTGCCGTGGTCGCCGTCCGGCCGCCGCGTGCGCGCTGTCGCCGCCGCTCTCCGGAGCCATCCCAGGAAACGAAACATACACTAGGTGAATCCCCTCGTCGAGTACTACGAGTTGATGGTGTTTGATTGGGAAAACATGGCCGGATTCGTCGATTAGAACCTCGCCGGAGACGTTTCCCGCCGGCGATTACGTCATGGCTGCGTCACGCTGACGCCAGCCCCCCCTTGACCCCGCGCAGAGAGTCAAACTGGCGCGTGGGCCGGGTCTTGCTTGCGTGGCTGCCCCCGTGGCATCCTGGCCCGCGAGTCAGCGACTCGGGGTAGATCCCGCCGCGGTAGAAGTGGATCTGGCCGGCCCATTGTGGATCTGGCCCATCCTCAATATATTTTCCTTTTAATTTTTGACAGAAAAGTACATGTTTGCTTTGGGCTCTAAAAGGCAAATTAAAATATGAATTTGGCCAAACCAAAATTCACAGATGTAAAGCAACTAAATCTAAACCACCTCCAACTTGTAGATCTACATTTGGATGAACATATTTGAAATGAAAAATGATTTGGCAACAGGTATCAGAAACACCAAAATGAGCACCATTTTAATTTCACAACTCTAAATGAAGTGAGGCCAATTGCATTGGAAATCCCTTGAAATTTCCTAACAGTAGAAATTAACCTTGCTTCAAAATTCATTGTATTTTTGAAATGGCATGCAATTTGGTAAAACACCAGAGAGCATTTGGTGATTTTTATAAATTAATTAAAGATGAATTTTGATGGAAACCAAATTGGATGGTCTTGTATATGTTTAGGACTATCCAAACCTAGAAGGGTTTAATTTTTAGAGCATCCTAGAAAATTTTGTGGACAGATCCTTGTTTTGCATATTTGTGCCATTTTGGCATTTTAGGTAATTAAATTGTGTGATTATATTTTTGTGTTTCCATATTGCTTTCTAGCATGTAAAAGTTGTGTGAACTTGTTTTACAAGTGTTACTTAGCTATTTTAGCATGTTAGAATGTGTGGACTTGAGTTGAGAAGAAATAGGATTTTATGTTATTAACATATGATTATTCTCTAGTTTATTACTTGCATATAATTTTTGATTGATTAATTTGTGTGCAAGTGATTGAATTGTTGTGTTGAGATATTAGATTCAGTACCATGTTGGTACTTATATTTTGTTGTTATCACCTCTGCTAGCTTTCATTTGAGTTGGTAGAAAAGCATGAGTAGCTTTGACATGACTATGAGAATGTTATGGAAAAATTCCCTCATGTGTGGAATTTTTGACATAAGTATTTGTGGTTGAGTAGCCACATATTTTTATGTTGTATTAATAGGACCAGTAGAATTTTGATAAGGTTGTTATGAGTACTTGAACCCTAGTGTTTTCACTTGTGTGGAAATAATAGCATGAGTAGCATTACCTTGCTTATTTAAGCACCCTATTATTTTCTGCTAGTATTGTTATTGCACTAGGTGCTAGTTTAGGTTTTTGCTAATTGTTGTCAAGTGTGACCAGAGGCTTTGTGAACTCTTAATGCTTTGTTATGCTAGTGGAACACCCACTGGTTTCATTGCATTTTTGGTGGAAACATTATTTCCCCAAACTAGATGCATTTCTCTTATGTAGTTTCATAACTAATGAGTGCCTAGTATTTTTGTTTGGGAATTTTTGTACTAAATGGAAATGTGTATGCTTCTGTTTGTAAGTGGTTATAATCATGTGTGGCTTGCTAGGAAAAATACATTCTTGGAGTGTTGTTTGATTCCTCTAGTAATGCCCCTTTTTTATTACTACTAGTATGTAGGAGTTGCCCTGCAAATTGATGCATTGTTTTTGCTTAATGGGATATTTTTGTTATAGCAAGTATAGATGATTTTTCACTCCTATTTTTATGACATGGACCCTCTGGTTGTATTTCAATTACTTGATTGAAATGCATCCATTGATTCATCATGTTTAAGTAGTACTAGTTTCCTTAGCAGTTTTTGTATTGAATTATTTTTCCTGCCAACTTGTGTTTGGTAGATATTTGTGTATCCTTGCATGAGGACATGTTTTCATTTTCCATTATGATAACATGGTTCCTTGTTTGCATTTTAGTACTTTACTTGTTATGCATGTTTGCATAGCAAACCCTTAGTAGAAGCATGTCTATAGGATTCCTCCTTTTCAGTCATTGTTTCTATTGTTCTCACTATGAGAATTGTGTGCTTTGTGATGAGTCTATTACCTTGTTATCCTTGTGTAGGCTCACTGATTTGTAAAGGTAACTTTTGCAAATCATGTGCCTTATTTATTCTTGGTGTGAAATTAGATTTAGTAGGATAGCTACCTTTTTCTTTTTTGTGGTGTGGTTGATAGACCCATTGCCATGCTTATTTTTCTGCATGTTTTATATACTTTTAGTAGGCTCACCCTTGTGAACCTAAGTGTATTTTGGGCTTATTAATATCTTGGTATGAGAGTGGCACACCCACTGAATCCATGATATTAAGGTTGTGAGATATGGTCCTCCAACCTTGAGTTGCCTTATTAAATGGCATTTCTGTCAAGTGTGTTTGTTTGATTGTTTGCCTCCATTAATAAATTGTGTGATTGCTTATTAGTAGATTTCCTTGCTGTATGTATTGTTATGTATGGTTGCTTGCCTTGATTGGTTCTGAATGTGTGTCCTTTATTCCTTTTTACGACGTTAGAAAACGAAGAGGAAGGAAGTGTCGTGAAGCTCTGTTTCAAGTTCCAGTCACTCCAAAACCAGGGACACAAGGAGATACCAGGCAAGCCATCCTGATTGCTTGCTGATACAATACTTACCATTATCTATCATGCATGTTTTACCTCTGAAGTTTTACCAAAACTTGATTATCAAAACTATTTTTGATATGGCTATTACTACTATACTATATTATAGGTTACTATCATGCCAGTAATTAAACTTGGTAATACCAAGCCCATAGGCCACCATATGGTATTTATTACCATCAAATATACTAGTCCCTAAGTGGACACCCTAAAATTGTGATTCTACAAAACAAAGGCTTTACGGAAAAACCCGGAGAAAAGGCGGATCCTTGTTCTCCGGAGGAATGTGGAAGTGGTCATTTTTGAGAAAGTGGTGTTTTTCAAAAATGACACATAACCTAGTCTTCGCTGGACAACCTTTACCGTACTGCCACTTTACCCCAATATGGTAGGGGCTTGATTAAAAACTTGTTATGGTTAGTATGTGTGCTATCTCAAGTGCTATAGGGGATTGGATCCTCCGAACCGAAATGTCGCTAGGAGTGGAGGATACGGGACATCTAAAGTGTGGGATTAATTTTCCCTCCGGATGCAGCAGTTGGGTCTCCTGTTTGGGCGGTGTGGGACACGGCTTGCCAGGGAGGGGGAACCCCAATTGAAGAGATAGTCATGTACTAGCTTGCACATAGCGGATAGTCAAGATCAGTTATCTGATGTTCTCATAGGTTGAGGACAGTCCATGAGTGTTTCATGGCGGATTCTGGATCTGGTGGAAATGTGTACACCTCTGCAGAGTAAAACTATTTCGAGATAGCCGCGTCCTCGGATATGGACGATTGAATGGCCATGTAGCTAGCATTGTGTCAATGTTTTCAAAAAGGAAGTTTTTGAAAAGGAAATTTTGGAAAGGAAGTGTTGAACTTGTGAAGTTCGGAAAGGAATGGAAACTTATACCGTGGAGGTATCGTCGATGATGAAAAGCCAGATGATGTTATACAAAACAAAATGTTTTGCAAAGAAAACCTTTTCTACTCTAAGCAAGAATTCTGGAAACTGATTCCAAGAAGTTTTGCAAAGAGAAAATATTCTTTAACAAAACTTTACAGAACCTCTTGTACATGTGATATCTACAAGAGAAATAAAACTGTATTATTTTATTTTCTTCTGAAGTATCTTCTTCAACGAAGATACAGATTAACCCGACTGCAACTGTGGAGTCATCATATATGAACACCATTGATAGTGAACCCTATTTATAGCCTACCTATTCCACCATATAAGCATACTTGCATGTTGGTAAGTGATATGATGGATGTCTTGCTGAGTACATTCAAATGTACTCATTATGGTTTCGCCCCTGGTATCTACTTGCCAGACTTTGAGAAGGAGCCTCCGAAGGAGATCTATGAAGAGAAGTACGGAGTTGACGGCTTTGCGAAACTAGGATCGTCTCCGAGTCAGCAGCCTGTAGGTTAAGGCGTGACTTGGGCTCAACTACGTTGTGTTTTAAATTGTCTTCCGCTATGTTTGTTAAGTTGCCTGCCCTTGTGGCAGTTGCGTTCAACTTGATCATGTGATCTTTTTGTAATACCTTTATGTATTCGTGTAATGGATGATGTATTTCTGTGTGCCAACTTTGTATGTTGTTCACGACTGATCTTTCTGGGATCGTGAATGTATGCATACGTAGGGTTTCAGACTGCCGGTCTGGGGTCCTTACAGAGTTGGTATCAGAGCCATCTTGACCTTAGGAGACCTTAGTTAGCATGGACGTCAGATAGGAAAGAAAATTATTTTTGAGTAAAAACCTATTTACTATCTACATTATTTTATCTAAGGCAATTTTAGTATATTTTCCCTCCTTTTTTATCTTTTCAAAAGATTCTAAATGCATATCAAGGGCGTCCTTGAACAGTGGTTCGAAGGGCGGGCCTTACAGAATTGGTATCTCTCTCGGTTAAGAGTTTATTTCTTACTTGTTTGCAACTGCTCCGCTCTGTTTTTGAAACATCTCTCATTTTTGAAGTTTTCTGTTCAGAAAATAGTTGGGGTTTCAAAAACAGATTGTTGCATAGTCTTACCTCTCCCAGTTAAAAGTTTTATCAAACATTACTTCTATTATCTTGTTTCCATCCAAAAACTTTTATACTTGCCGATGTCCCGAGAAGACCAAAATAATCGCATAGCTCTACAGTGATGATGGTCAGGTGTAGATATAGTTTTTCAGCCACTTCTAGGATTTTGGATCAGTCTAGTTTGGAGTAATTTAGCGATGACTCCATGAGTCGCCTTCCCCGACGTAGCTCCAATGGAGCCTTGCTTGTGTGTTTTGGCTTGTTTATGTGTGTCCGTAGGACTGTGTGCTATTGTGTGGTGTAGAAATTGGTTCATCTAGGCTTCTATATGTTTGTGGGGTGCTCAAAATTTGCAGATTTATGCTTGCCCCGCTCTTGTTTTTGAATCGCCTCGTGTTAAATTTTTGCAAGCAAAAATGTTTGTTTAGCATTCAAAAACAAGAATTTGTTGCTTAGACTTATACTTGTTTTCGCTTCATAATGCGACCCGTCGTGAACCACCACCATCTCCCCCACAATTAATGAAAGCACCATTGTGCCTAATAATAGAGGACCATCAAGCCACACGAGCTGATAGCATTGCTACCAGTGATGCACTCCAACAGATAAAGCTCCAACAACGACAATCCTCAAAGAAGAAAAGGCGTGAAGAAAACCAACCAATACTGCCCAAAACCTCTGTGTTTTGTCTGTTTGCAAAAGACTCGTTTTGCCCTGTGGGCTAAACGTAGCTTTTTAAAATTTATATACCTCCCTCCTCTGGAGAAAGGTGAAAAAGAAGTCTTCACATGCCATGATGCGCAACCCCCTCAAAAGCCAATCAAAAGAGCACAATTCAATATTCGACGGACGATGACACTAGTCGTATCTTGTCGGGCAAACATTATTAATTAGAAAGCTAACAAGACTAACATGCTTGGCCTAATCTTAGGTTGACACCTAACCAAAGCATGCGAACTACTGACAACTCTTTCTAAACCAAGGAATTAAGTGACTTAAGACACCTTTTAATCTAGTTGGTAAAAAGGGGAAGTCACGTGAAAATAAGATGATGACTTATTCGTTTACTACTCAATAGGAAATAGGGTGTATCTACTTTGGAAATCAAAACTTGGTAGACATTGTAGGTACTATGAAATTTGGGGTTTAGAAATTAAGTGAACGATGGAATAATTATGATAGATCTGGAAAACAGCAGTTTTCCTGTTTTTGTTTCTTTGTGTGCTCTTGATTGAAATGAATTTGTGTTTTATTCAATCTTGCTTCCTAACTTATATGGAGTTGTTAGGACTAGTTATTATGTTGTTTTCTTACAATAAATCTACCCTAGAAAGTGTGTGCATGATTGGAAACTCGAATAAAAATGAAATAACATTTGTTACCTTCTAGTTTATTAATTGGAAGTATTGTGAGAACTAGATCTGTGTATACTTTCGTAGTAGATTTTGTGCTATGTTTCTTTGAGTCCAGTACCATTTAGGTATTGTTATTTTGATGCTTGTACCTATGTTAGCTTGCATGTCTCTTAATTGTAAAGCATATGTAAGCATTGCTATCAATATGCACTAGTATTGCTTCACTAGATTAAATAGCCTTATATTTTTATCTTGTATGCAAAGTTTTTCATGAGTAACAAGAGGCTTAGTACCTAATTTTACTTGGTATTAGTAGGCCATAGCCCACTGGTCCCATTGTGTTGTGGCTTGAGGATGAAAATCCCCAACCATACACATGTGTGAAAATAGCATGTTTCACTATGTGATTGATTTCTATTTTCCACCATGGGAAATATAATCGTTTCTTTTCACTTATGCAAGTGAGAAGTTTATTTCTTATTAGTAAATACTAATATGTTTAGGTGTGATCCTTTTGTTAGCATAATATTCCTTAGGGGTATCATGTTAAGAAATGTTTCACTATCGTGTGCTAAAATTAAATTGTTCGCAAATAAAATAAATTCCTCTTGATTGGTAGATGGTTTGTGAATAATTTCAAATTGAGTGTATGGATTTTTGAAAAAAGTTTAGATAACTTTTCATTAATTGCATAGCTACTGGTTGTGTGAGTTATACCTTGCTTGTTTGCTAGTAATTGGTTAAAGAAAAGCAGAAATTGCTAGAAGAAATTTCTGCATGCTTAATGGTTGATTCATAGAATTACTTTGGTGTTTGTGCTTAATAACATGAGTAAGTTTTGTATACTGTTATTAGGTACACTTATATTCATGGATTGCTTGTTTAGATTTTAAACATCATGATAGCATTGTTTGCTTCTTTAGAGTGAAACTAGTTTCACCACTAGAAAATGGTGATTTTTGCTCTAGTATCACACGCTTTTTATTCTACGAGCATATGTGTTGATATAGCATGTTAGGAAGTTATTTACTTCTGTTATCATGCCATGAATTATTTAGTTGCATGTTCTATGGTTATAGGATATGATTATCTCTTATAGCATGCTGGTGTAGATTTTTCATACTAGTGTGTTATTTGTGCAGTCCTGTTTTTTTTATGCCTGTGAAATAGGAGTTTTTATCTTGTGTAAAGATGGTGTTTTAGAGTACCTTTATGATTGGATTCATTGGTTTTTAGCTACTGTTTGTTTGCTAATTGTTCATGATTGATGGATTCCAAAACCTCTAATAAACAATAACCTAGTGAATAAATAGTCTATTCATCTGTGGTGTTGTTTGCTTGCTTATTGGATTTTGTTTGAATGTTTTACCTTAGCATGAGTTTGTACTGGTGTTATGATTGTGCTTAAGAGTATCTTATGAAACTAAAACATCCAACTAAAATCATGAACATATTAAGTGATAGTTGCTTGTGGTGGGTAATAACCACTGCCATGGGTATGTTCTGTCTGTTTGTTTTACCTTAGCAACCTAACCTTTGCACCCACAAGCTATATTTTTAGCTTCTTATATACCTTGTTATGAGAGTGGTACACCACTCCATATGTGTTATGTAAGATGTGGGATATAGCTAGGAACTCATGAAATAATTGACGGTACATTTCCAGGTAGTTCTACACTAACCTTAAATTTTTGTTCAAACTAGGAAACAAAAGTTTTGGACCTAAAACTGTACTGGTGTACTTTTTAAAGTGAATTTGCTAATTTAGGGAAGTACCCCGCCTCCCAAGAAAAGTCAAGGGGGGAAGCACCGGCACTCCAACACTAACATTGTGTTTGTTGGCCCTCCCTTAGTCCTCGCTTGTGAATCTCGGGGACGAGATTCTTTTTAAGGGGGGAAGACCTGTCACATCCCAATTTTGGAATACCTGATAACACTGTTGTTTTGCTAATTGCTTGACTAATAAACCTTGGTTGTGTTTGTTTGTGTTTGTTTAAGTGCAACTAAACAAACTTAAAAAGGATAGCAAAGCAGTAAACTAAAAATATTCAACATATTGTTCCAATGATAAAAATATTCAACATATCGTTCCAATGACCTTGGCAATATTTTCTAAAGTAAATATTGATCAAAGAGTTTTCCAAAAACTATCTTATGAATCTCATACTTGTTGAATATTATTACAAGACCTAAATTAAGAAAGAGGAAACACTTAATAAAATTTCCCTAAAAGATTATCAGAAAAAGAGGCATTCTTAAATGCTTCACCAAAATATTATCAAATGTTTTTCCAACCTTGCAAGATTAAAAACAAAGGTATTGGAGAGCATTGACTTGCTATCTCTAGTCACATAAATATTTTGGCAAAGCATTGCTAAAGAAAAGCCAAGTGCTTATTAAATAGAAATTCCAATATTTCTAGAAACAGAAAACTCAAACAAGTTACTAATGGAAACTTTCCTCAAATGAGCTGAAATTAATACCATTGCTTCTTATGTCAAATAAGGAACACACACGAGAGGAGACCAAAAATTGAATCCATTAAAGTCCTGAAAACATGGTTTTTCTCCACAGCAACATTTGGGATTTTGAACAAGTTTGTTCTACAAACTTTTTCAAAATGCCATGAAATAAATACCACATGATCTATATCATAAATAAGAATGAAAACCAAAAGGGCACAAGTTTTTGAATAATTTAAGTTGCCAAAAACCCCTGTTTTCTTGACAGCACCTTTTTGAAATTTGAACAAGTTTGTTCTATGAAGTAACTCAAAATGACTTGAATTTTATACCACCTAAGTAACACATCAAATAAGGAATGTATTTCAAAAAATTATCATTTTTGGAAGCTCCTAAGTAGGTTAATAAATTCAATGTCCATTTATGTAAGAATTCAAATTTGAACAACTTTGAATTATCAAGTTTATCTAATTGAGCCAATTTTCACATATGTTGTGCATCTAGACTAATAAGAATTTTGGGCAAAAGGGTTTCAATTTTTGACTTTGTTTGATTGGTGAAAACAACCTTTTTCAGAGAGGAAAAGGACCTATTTGTAATTGCTAGGGACCTAAATGTTATCCTAGTCACACATGTCCTTCTTCTTCCTGTAGATGATGCAATGGAGGACATGGCTGCCCATGCTTCCATTGCTTCGAAGGTAAGCCATCTAGGTGTTTAAAACCCCTCCCATGTGCTGCTACCTGCCCCCTCTCTCTCTCCCCCTCGGACTAGCTCTCTCTCTCTCTATTTTTTTTCCCTACCGAAACCCTAGCTCGGGCTCGTCGTCGATTGGGCCGAATGGGAGCTCACCGACGGCATCCGTTGTGCCCATCAGCTCCGCCTCGTCGTGGTAGTCCTCCAGGCAGAAGGAATCGAGCCGTGACGACGTGTGGTGGCCGCGCCGTCCATTTCGGTGCTGCGGGTCCGGCGGACTCCGGCGAGCCATTGCCGCCGCCACGGACTTCCTCCTCCTTCACCGATCCTTACATGGCGTCTAGGGTAAGCAGGGGAATCCCCCCGACCGTTTTCCCCTCTCCCTCTCGCCCTTAATCGCCACCTGCCGTGGTCGCCGTCCGGCCGCCGCGTGC
The DNA here is from genome assembly GCA_028641055.1 of Alopecurus myosuroides. Lineage (NCBI taxonomy): Eukaryota > Viridiplantae > Streptophyta > Magnoliopsida > Poales > Poaceae > Alopecurus > Alopecurus myosuroides. Next base: position 201,758,236 of record CM054060.1, read on the forward strand.
GCGCTGTCACCGCCGCTCTCCGGAGCCATCCCAGGAAACGAAACATACACTAGGTGAATCCCCTCGTCGAGTACTACGAGTTGATGGTGTTTGATTGGAAAAACGTGGCCGGATTCGTCGATTAGAACCTCGCCGGAGACGTTTCCCGCCGGCGATTACGTCATGGCTGCGTCATGCTCGCGTCAGCCCCCCCTTGACCCCGCGCAGAGAGTCAAACTGGCGCGTGGGCCGGGTCTTGCTTGCGTGGCTGCCCCCGTGGCATCCTGGCCCGCGAGTCAGCGACTCGGGGTAGATCCCGCCGCGGTAGAAGTGGATCTGGCCGGCCCATTGTGGATCTGGCCCATCCTCAATTGATTTTCCTTTTAATTTTTGACAGAAAAGTACATGTTTGCTTTGGGCTCTAAAAGGCAACTTAAAATATGAATTTGGCCAAACCAAAATTCACAGATGTAAAGCAACTAAATCTAAACCACCTCCAACTTGTAGATCTACATTTGGATGAATAGATTTGAAATGAAAAATGATTTGGCAACAGGTACCAGAAACACCAAAATGAGCACCATTTTAATTTCACAACTCTAAATGAAGTGAGGCCAATTGCATTGGAAATCCCTTGAAATTTCCTAACAGTAACAATTAACCTTGCTTCCAAATTCATTGTATTTTTGAAATGGCATGCAATTTGGTAAAACACCAGAGAGCACTTTGGTGATTTTTATAAATTAATTAAAGATGAATTTTGATGCAAACCAAATTGGATGGTCTTTTATATGTTTAGTACTATCCAAACCTAGAAGGGTTTAATTTTTAGAGCATCCTAGAAAATTTTGTGGACAGATCCTTGTTTTGCATATTTCTGCCATTTTGGCATTTTAGGTAATTTAATTGTGTGATTATATTTTTGTGTTTCCATATTGCTTTCTAGCATGTAAAAGTTGTGTGAACTTGTTTTACAAGTGTTACTTAGCTATTTTAGCATGTTAGAATGTGTGGACTTGAGTTGAGAAGAAATAGGATTTATATTAGTAGCATATGTTTTATCTCTAGTTTATTACTTGCATATAATTTTTGATTGATTAATTTGTGTGCAAGTGATTGAATTGTTGTGTTGAGATATTAGATTCAGTACCATGTTGGTACTTATATTTTGTTAGTATCACCTCTGCTAGCTTGCATTTGAGTTGGTAGAGAAGCATGAGTAATTTAGTCATTACTATGAGAATGTCATGGAAAAATTCCCTCATGTGTGGAATTTTTGACATAAACATTTGTGGTTGTTTAGCCACATATTTTTGTGTTGTATTCATAGGACCAGTAGAATTTTGATGATGTTCTTATGAGTACTTGACCCCTAGATTTTTCACTTGTGTGAAAACAATAGCATGAGTAGCATTACCTTGCTTATTTTTGCACCCTGTTATTTTCTGCTAGTATTGTTATTGCACTAGAAGCTTGTTTAGTCTTTTGTTACTTTTTAGCAAGTGGACCAGAGGCATTGTGACCTCTTAATGCTTTGATATGCTAGTGGAACACCCACTGGTTTCATTGCATTTTTGGTGGAAACATTATTTCCCCCACACTAGATGCTTTTCTCTTATATAGTTTCATAACTAATGAGTGCCTAGTATTTTTGCTTGGGAATTTTTGTACTAAATGGAAATGTGTATGCTTCTGTTTGTAAGTGGTTATAATCATGTGTGGCTTGCTAGGAAAAATACATTCTTGGAGTGTTGTTTGATTCCTCTAGTAATGCCCTTTTTATTACTACTAGTATGTAGGAGTTGCCCTGCAAATTGATGCATTGTTTTGCTTAATGGGATATTTTTGTTATAGCAAGTATAGATGATTTTTCACTACTGTTTTTATGACATGGACCCTCTGGTTGTATTTCAATTACTTGATTGAAATGCATCCATTGATTCATCATGTTTAAGTAGTACTAGTTTCCTTAGCAGTTTTTGTATTGAATTATTTTTCCTGCCAACTTGTGTTTGGTAGATATTTGTGTATCCTTGCATGAGGACATGTTTTCATTTTCCATTATGATAACATGGTTCCTTGTTTGCATTTTAGTACTTTACTTGTTATGCATGTTTGCATAGCAAACCCTTAGTAGAAGCATGTCTATAGGATTCCTCCTTTTCAGTCATTGTTTCTATTGTTCTCACTATGAGAATTGTGTGCTTTGTGATGAGTCTATTACCTTGTTATCCTTGTGTAGGCTCACTGATTTGTAAAGGTAACTTTTGCAAATCATGTGCCTTATTTATTCTTGGTGTGAAATTAGATTTAGTAGGATAGCTACCTTTTTCTTTTTGTGGTGTGGTTGATAGACCCATTGCCATGCTTATTTTTGTGCATGTTTTATATACTTTTAGTAGGCTCACCCTTGTGAACCTAAGTGTATTTTGGGTTTATTAATATCTTGGTATGAGAGTGGCACACCCACTGAATCCATGATATTGAGGTTGTGAGATATGTTCCTCCAACCTTAAGTTGTCTTATTAAATGGCATTTCTGTCAAGTGTGTTTGTTTGATTGTTTGCCTCCATTAATAATTGTGTGATTGCTTATTAGTAGATTTCCTTTCTGTATGTATTGTTATGTATGGTTGCTTGCCTTGATTGGTTCTGAATGTGTGTCCTTTATTCCTTTTTACGACGTTAGAAAACGAAGAGGAAGGAAGTGTCGTGAAGCTCTGTTTCAAGTTCCAGTCACTCCAAAACCAGGGACACAAGGAGATACCAGGCAAGCCATCCTGATTGCTTGCTGATACAATACTTACCATTATCTATCATGCATGTTTTACCTCTGAAGTTTTACCAAAACTTGATTATCAAAACTATTTTTGATATGGCTATTGCTACTATACTATATTTTAGGTTACTATCATGCCAGTAGTTAAACTTGGTAATACCAAGCCCATAGGCCACCATATGGTATTTATTACCATCAAATATACTAGTCCCTAAGTGGACACCCTAAAATTGTGATTCTACAAAACAAAGGCTTTACGGAAAAACCCAGAGAAAAGGCGGATCCTTGTTCTCCGGAGGAATGTGGAAGTGGTCATTTTTGAGAAAGTGGTGTTTTTCAAAAATGACACATAACCTAGTCTTCGCTGGACAACCTTTACCGTACTGCCACTTTACCCCAATATGGGTAGGGGCTTGATTAAAAACTTGTTATGGTTAGTATGTGTGCTATCTCAAGTGCTATAGGGGATTGGATCCTCCGAACCGAAATGTCGCTAGGAGTGGAGGATACGGGACATCTAAAGTGTGGGATTAATTTTCCCTCCGGATGCAGCAGTTGGGTCTCCTGTTTGGGCGGTGTGGGACACGGCTTGCCAGGGAGGGGGAACCCCAATTGAAGAGATATTCATGTACTAGCTTGCACATAGCGGATAGTCAAGATCAGTTATCTGATGTTCTCATAGGTTGAGGACAGTCCATGAGTGTTTCATGGCGGATTCTGGATCTGGTGGAAATGTGTACACCTCTGCAGAGTAAAACTATTTCGAGATAGCCGCGTCCTCGGATATGGACGGTTGAATGGACATGTAGCTAGCATTGTGTCAATGTTTTCAAAAAGGAAGTTTTTGAAAAGGAAATTTTGGAAAGGAAGTGTTGAACTTGTGAAGTTCGGAAAGGAATGGAAACTTATACCGTGGAGGTATCGTCGATGATGAAAAGCCAGATGATGTTATACAAAACAAAATGTTTTGCAAAGAAAACCTTTTCTACTCTAAGCAAGAATTCTGGAAACTGATTCCAAGAAGTTTTGCAAAGAGAAAATATTCTTTAACAAAACTTTACAAAACCTCTTGTACATGTGATATCTACAAGAGAAATAAAACTATATATTATTTTCTTCTGAAGTATCTTCTTCAACGAAGATACAGATTAACCTGACTGCAACTGTGGTGTCATCATATATGAACACCATTGATAGTGAACCCTATTTATAGCCTACCTATTCCACCATATAAGCATACTTGCATGTTGGTAAGTGATATGATGGATGTCTTGCTGAGTACATTCAAATGTACTCATTATGATTTCGCCCCTGGTATCTACTTGCCAGACTTTGAGAAGGAGCCTCCGAAGGAGATCTATGAAGAGAAGTACGGAGTTGACGGCTTTGCGAAACTAGGATCGTCTCCGGGTCAGCAGCCTGTAGGTTAAGGCGTGACTTGGGCTCAACTACGTTGTGTTTTAAATTGTCTTCCGCTGTGTTTGTTAAGTTGCCTGCCCTTGTGGCAGTTGCGTTCAACTTGATCATGTGATCTTTTTGTAATACCTTTATGTATTCGTGTAATGGATGATGTATTTCTGTGTGCCAACTTTGTATGTTGTTCACGACTGATCTTTCTGGGATCGTGAATGTATGCATACGTAGGGTTTCAGACTGCCGGTCTGGGGTCCTTACATAATTGTTTGTTGAAATGAGGCAATATTAACAATGGGGCCGAAATCAGCTTGTTCTTTATCTCATAAAAAGCAACATCTTGTTCTACCCCCCATGTAAAATCAACACCCTTTTTAGTTAAATCATTTAATGGTGCAACAAGAGTACTAAAATCCTTGACAAATCTTCTATAGAAACCAGCCAATCCATTAAAACTTCTCACTTGACTAACATTAGTTGGAATAGGCCAATTTTTAATAGCTTCAATTTTAGATTCATCAACCTCAATGCCATGTTTAGATACAACATATCCCAGAAAAATGACCTTGTCTTTGCAAAAAGAACATTTAGCAAGATTACCATATAATTGATTTGCTCTTAAAACATGCAAGACTTGTCTAATGTGATCAACATGCTCAGTTTCATTGTGGCTATATATGAGAATATCATCAAAATAAACTACCACAAATTTTCCAATAAACTCTCTCAAAACATGGTTCATAAGTCTCATGAAAGTACTAGGTGCATTAGTTAAACCAAAAGGCATCACTAACAATTCATATAAACCAAATTTAGTTTTGAAAGCAGTTTTCCATTCACCCCCTTCTTCCATTCTTATTTGATGGTAACCACTACGCAAATCAATTTTAGAGAAAACAGCAGCACCACTTAATTCATCTAACATGTCCTCCAAACGAGGTATAGGATGACGATAACGAATAGTGATGTTGTTAATTGCTCTACAATCTACACATATGCGCCAAGTACCATCTTTCTTAGGCACTAAAATAACAGGAACATCACATGGAGATAAGCTAATTCGAATATACCCTTTGTCGAGTAGCTCCTACACTTGTTTCTGAATTTCCTTGGTTTCTTGGGGATTAGTCCTGTAAGGGGCTCGGTTTGGTAATGTTGCTCCAGGGATCAAATCATTCTGATGCTCAATGCCACGCAATGGTGGCAGCCCTGCTGGTACCTCCTCTGGAAAAACATCATCAAAGTCTTGTAATACATGAGAAACACCAAGAGGAATAGGGATCATGTCAGAAGAAACCAAAATTTCTTCCTTGTGCATAAGCACTGTAGGAAGCATACTAGGGTCCTCACTAAACTCTCTCAAATCCTCTTTGGTGGCTAGCATACATAAAAGGCTCACTCCCTCACTTTTATTTTTACCACTCAGCTTATTTTTTTCACTCATAGAAGGATTACTCTCTTGTTTTTCTTTCTCACCATCCCTCTCTAAATTCACTTCAGTTTTTTGACGAGACTCATTTACAATTTGCTGTGGTGTCCTAGGTCTCAAAATAATATCCTTGCCATGCCAATTCAACTGGTATGTGTTAGCTCTCCCATTATGTGTAACATTCCTGTCAAACTGCCATGGTCTTCCAAGCAAGATGTGACAAACAGACATGGGCACAACATCACACTCAATGGTATCAGTATATGGCCCAATTTGGAACTCCACTCTACAATGTAGCTCACCTTCATCTCTCCTTTATCACTCATCCATCTTATATTTACTAATTGGAGGCACCACCAAAGCCCCCACGTTAATCCACATCATCAAAATTAATTAAGCCGTTAGATCTTAATTTTACGGTTAGGATAAACTATGCGAAGCAAAGTCGCGTAACGCGTGAAACATAATGTTGCACGGTTGCCTGGCATCTTATCATGCGTGAAAAAATAATGTTGCACGTCAGCCTGGCTCCTCCGTATAAAAACTAACCAAAAGTATCAAAGAGAGTACATAGGTCAGAAAAAATTGAGACGTACACGTCCTGGACTCTTGAGATTTTAAATAACGTCAGACTCTTAAGTTTTTAAATAAAAAATAAGAAGACGTACAGAAACTGGATTCTTTCTAAAATTAGCTGGAGTTTTTACGCTAGATTTCCAGTAGGATAAAGCGTAGAAAAAAAACTTGGTAAGACGTGACCAAGAAGGTTTATTTCTGAGAAGCACCACACATGTAAAAGAAAAAGAGACGAGGAGAGGCAAGAAGCTTTTCCTCCGTACTCAGCAGAACAATAACCGGATACTTTCCACGTTTGCGTGCAGGTGCATATTACGTTGGCCAGATGATTCCCATGCACGTGGCACACCAGAGATTCAACTCTTCGTGGCATTCCTGATTAGTGATCACTCAGGGTGAAGACGCGGCGGATGGTCTTACGGGTTAATCATGAACCTCAATAAGACTATACCATAAAAATGAGTGCATCAAATGGTCACTGTTTTCTGTTTTCTTGACCAAAATATGACAGCCTGGTATTTGTATTTCAGAATTTGTAGGCTGGTCAGAGTTGATGATGGGCAACATCTACCGCAGAAGTACAGGCCTACCCACTGTTTTTATCAGATTATTGGTGCACAATACCAGTAATATTAGTAGTATTCTAACTAACATAATTTATATTAACCGTATCATACCGCAGATGGTACAAAAAAGTCAATTTTCAATATATCCGCCAAATTTATTGTCCATGTATGAAGTCGAATATTGTTACTACTTATTTTCTATGCAGCATGGGGAAGTCAGCTAATTGTACGTTAAGCTAAGATTTGCGGCTTTTATTCTTCCATTTATTTAGCTGGCACATGCCATGGTGCATATATTAGATTGACACATGTGTTCTTCTGTTTGCTTCTGAGTGGCCTCACCCGGTCGCTTAAGAATGTATCAATGGACGTGAATGTATTAAACAATAAATTTTGATTAACACAAAATTTTATGATAGGAGACCTTCCGGATTTGATGCCAATATTGTATTGAGAATATGTTATAAAATATTCGAAAAACAAGTACACACTTAAGATATATATATATATATATATATATATGTATGTGAGTGTGTGTGTGTGTATTAGTAAAGTTGCGATGAACTCTATTTATAAATATGCAATTTTGTTAGCTTTTGTAAACAAAATTATTTTTTGAAGTAGGTATTATAAGGACCATTCATGATGGCCAAAGTGCCGCTTCTAGAAAACAAAGTCGATCATACAGGTTGAAGGATTTGAATCATAAACCCCACCTCAATATGTCAGATGGTATGGAAACAATATATTTACTATGGAGCCAGAAGATATAACTAATTTTTACATACAAGCTATATGCTACAAAATTATTGTCCACTGCTGTAAATTGAAGGATAATTTCCCGGTCCTCCAAAACTATAATACTATTGTTCTTATATAGTTTGAAATCATAATTTGCATGTCACATAATTTATCTAGCCCGTGCGAGTGCACGGGTCGATGACTAGTTGAATATAATAAGGATGAGGGTGTGGAATATATTTTAGCTTCAGTTTTGCACATAGCTCTTTACTAGCAAGATTTCTGTAACTCCCTGCATCAATAATAACTTTGCAAGCCATTTTAGGACCTACAATTTCTTTTGTTTGGAAAAGATTGCACCTCTGATTTTCTGGAGATGGAATAACACTCAAAGCAGCAACATTTTGGGAACAAACAATAGTGGGATAATGTGTGGCATAAGCATCAAGGGGCCCTCCTTGCTCATCACAATCATCCTCCTCATTAGGATCAGCATCATCTCCAGTCTCATACTCATTATCCTCATTAACAAGCATGGTCTTTTTATTGGGGCATTCCCTCTTAAAGTGGCATTTTCCACCACAAGTGTGACATGACATATCTCTATTGCGTGTTGTGGAAGAAGTGGATCCACTAGCACTTGCTTCTGGTTGCACTTTCCTCCTAGAAGTGGAGGGGGTGCTCTCGGCCTTAGGTGTAGAAACCCCACGGCTAGGTGCTGGTTGTGGTGACGGAGAAGAAAAATTATTATTTCGAGGTGAAAACATCCTCCTAGCACTTATCTTTGCCTCCTCGGCTAGCTGTGATTCTGCCTCCCTTGCATGATGTAGAAATTCATTCATATCATTATACTGTAGGTGCCTCACAATGCTTCTTATTTTAAATTGCAAACCTGAGAGAAAACGCTGCATAGTATGTTCTGGTTCTTCTCTCACTTTGGCCCTCCGAATAATCAACTCCATCTCTCTATAATAAGCATCAACAGACAATGTACCTTGCTTCAATTGTTGCAATTTATCATACAATGTTCTCACATAATTCTTTGGCACAAATCTGTTCCTCATGAGTTGCTTCATAGTAGCCCAAGTAACCACTTCAGGATCACCATGTTCTGCCCTCAATTGTGTAATATTATGCCACCATAGTAGAGCATAACCATCAAAACTAGAAGAAGCCAATTTAATCTTCCTATCTTCATTGTAATCATGTAATCTCCATATCTTCTCAATCTTAAGCTCCCACATCAAATATTCCTCTACATCATCAGTATCAAAAGAGAAAGGAGGAATAGAAAATTTTGGCTTGCCCAAACCATCATCTTCTCTATGATTATTGATACGGGCATCTACTGGTTAGCACGCTAGGACAATAAACTACGATGTATAATGTCTAAGGCCTGCGAGCCTCATGTGTTGGCCGAGCCTTCTAAATGGACCGGTTTGTATCCAGTTTGAGTCCAAATAGGTTTAGGTTCGAGTCAGTTTCGGTTTGGGTTTGTCCAACCGACTAGGGGTTGGCCTCTTATATAAAGAGAACCAAGGCCTAGGATTTGAGGAGGTTGAAAATTATGTAGAACTAAAATTTCCAGGTTACCACCGTCCCTAGGGGATCGGCGTGTAGGCGGCGTCTCGGACGTTCGTCAGTTATCTTTGCAAATAAAGGTGCGAGTGTTCTTGGATCTGCCAAGAGGGTTCGTTCGTGGCTAGTTGGCTCTTGGATTCTTCCTAGAGTTGTCTAGCTTGGCGTGAAATAAAGGTGCGAGTGTTCTTGGATATGCCAAGAGGGTTCGTGCGTTTCTCGCCTAAATCTATCCATGTTCTTCAGGTTACGTGTATCGCTCACGTGATTGGGAGAATAGTTATCTCGGTGGTTCTTGCGGTGAAAGATCGGGCAAACGTCCACATCATGAGGTATCAGAGCCAGGTTGATATGGGGTGATATCTTGTTATTCCATTGGGAATAGGGGGATACAGGACCACTTGTAATCTTTCATTGCTTGTGCAAGAGTGTGTAGTTGAGAATATCCAAAGGGCTTGATTGTTGTTGCTTGGCAACAGGGGTCATCCAAGTGAGAGGTCTCAGTGTAGCACTAGTTATCACAAAATCCAGAAAATCCATAAAGAGAGAGAGAGAGAAGCTCATTGAGAAGATTGGGCCACCCCATATCATCTTGGTATCAGAACTAGAACTACTAACACACCTCACGGCAGGAAAATTGTACGGCGGCAGAGAAACACACCAATTTGGTGCCACGGCAGCACGCAGGTGCCGCAACTGACCAAAACCGGGCGCGCACAATAGTACAGACACTGTCTGTGGTTTTGTGCGGACAACAGCGTAGGCGCGCGGCAGGGATTCAGCGCGCGGCAGAGAAACGCGGAATTCGCGTGCCGTGGCAGCGCGCGCGGGGGGGGGGGGGGGGGGGTCGCTGCGGTAGGCGCGGAACGGTGGATCGGGGCCGTTTTGTAAGGGTGCTGCGGGCGGATTCCGACTTCGACTAGTACACGGCGGCGGCAGGAAAACTGGGAGATTTTGTGCCGCGGCAGGAAACCGAACCCAACTCAAATTGAGTAGAACTTTGGATCGGATGGAGCTTTTTGGATGAAATTTTGTGGATACGATTGGGGAAACTAGAAGAACACTTAGAACCCTAAACCTAGACCGAAAACCAAAGACTGAAAAGGGAGAAAAGTAACACGAAATCAACCACAAAACAGCAACTAAAACTTGATAAAAGTGATGATCTAAGGCTATGGCTCGAACTAATCCTATTTTTTGTGGTGTTTTCTGTGGGTAGGTAATGAAAACAAGAACTTATCTACTAGATCATGATAGCTCACCGAGTTAACCTGTAAATCTGATACCAAGATGATAAGGGGTTGCCCGATCTTCTCGATGAACTCACACGATAACAAGTATCTGATAAATTGTGTCTCTCCACGAACTCTCTGGCTAATTCCTGATGCCAATTGCAGCAGCAACCAATCCCTTGGATATTCGTAAATCCACACACTTTCACGAGCATCCACTGACTACTAGTGGCCCTGTATCAACTAATTCCCAGTCGAATAGCAAATAACACGCAAAACTTGCAATATATCAATTACTGATGAATGCTTCGAGCAATCAACAATGGAGTTCTAGGGTTTATGAATAAAGGTAGTCTGAGGGAATCACACGCAGGTGAAAGGGTATAAGAGAGGAGGGGGGGGTGCGGCCACAAGTGGATTGCGCAGGCATCAGCCCAACTCGACTAGGACTAGACCCTTAAGGGGTTTTGACTCGAACCAGATGATACAAACCGACCCATAAGAGGGGGTGCGGCCAACTAGGCATGCAAGACTTTTATTCCACACGTGTGGGAGGACCTAGGACATGTCCTTGGTGCCCCCATAACATATAATGCGCAGCACAATTAATTGTGGGCTGGTGCACCATAGGACATGTCCTCAATGCTTCCAACTCCATCCAATTCTGCTCCACGCTTCTCCTTCTTGCATGTGCTACCATGATCAACTCTCTCCTTGTATACTCCCATGCTTGGCTCCATGTCTCCATGCTCCTTGCCTCCCATAATTCTTGTGTTATCAATAACCTGAATCATACATAAATGCAGGGATTTAGGTAGTATAAAATTCTCATAAGAACAAACATCCTAATTTAAAAGGAGTGAGTTCACCTGCTGTTCTAATAGTTTGGTTCTTGATCTAGTCATTGGACCAATCCTTACTTCATCATGCTTATCTTGAACAGCAACATCATCATCAATAGGAGGAATAACAAATGTACTAGGGATTTCCTCATCACCGTGGTTAATTGCTTGCGATTAGCCACGGACTCAAATTTAAGCTTTTTTCTTCCTTTGATGTTATCGGGTGCATGGCAGTGCTCCCGATGGGAGTAGCCCCCGAGGCTATACTCGACTGTGTGCAGTTGTGAATAGGCTCAAGAACTTTTTCCTCTAACTTGAACTTCATTTTGTGCTTTTGTAGTCTCTTCTTGACTCCCGAGCCGCCATTGGCCGACGCGTGCTTTCGGCTGAGGCAGATTGCGCCGCCCTTCGGCTGGATCGTGATCGACTTGTCGAGGATGGCCAAGCTCTCCAAGGTAGGTTAATCCACTCCATTTTTCTTTCGCTATTTTCTTTGATCATATCTGTTTTCTTTAGGCTGAATTTTACTGCCCTACAGCTCAAGTCGATCTCCTGAAGGCCGAGAAAACCGAAGTTGTCTCTCGAGTGAAAACCCTTGAGGCCGAGTTGGAGTCCACCCGAGAGGAGCTGGAGTCCTCTCGCAAGAATTTGGTTGACTTCGAGGGGAAGCTCGCCGAGGCCCAGGATGCACTGAAGCAGTTGGAGGATGTCGGTGCTAAACACAGCAACGATCTCGTTGGCATCATCCTCCCTCTGGCTCAGCAGTTCGCGGGTAAGTTGTACTTGATTTTTGCCGCGACCTGATTTTGATTGGTTATGTCGGGAGTTTATGGTGTCCTTTTGTAGATATTATCGGTGTTGCACTGGAGCTACCTGGGAGTCGGCGATTGGATGTTTTGACGGACTCCTGCTCCCAGCTCTAGAAACACGCGAGTGGAATCTGCTCCCTCGTTGGCGAAGCCATTCGAGTGCTGACGCAATTCCACGAGTGTCTTCTGGTGGATGTCGTGGTTCCGCCCACGCTAGACGGCCTTCTGAAAGTTTTCCTAGAGGGTGATCTTCTTCAGGCTTACTCGGTTGCCCAGTCTGAATGTGGAGCAAAGACTGCCATCCAATTTGCGCTGGCTCATGGAGTCGAGGGCCTGGAGAAAGCGTACTCGAGTCTTCCTTATGACGCCGCCACAGGCAGAAAGGTAGCACTTCGTCCTTTTGGCGATCCGGCTGAAGTCCTCGCCAAGAAGCTATCTGAATTGCTTGCCCGCGCTATTCGCAAGGGGCATTCTGCTGCCAGCGCTAGTACCTCTGCAGTTCCATAGGATAGTTTATTTTTACTTTGCTCTTTTGATGTAATGAACCTTGGGATGCATTCCCGTATTCTGCTTTTAATCAAAGTGTTATTTTGATGTCTAAAATGCCTGATTATTGCGATTGAAGCGTTACGAGCTCCCGATGGGAGTAGCCCCCGAGCACCTGTTAAGTAGGTGGTATATTTCTCGAGTGGGGCCTTGGAGTGTATCTAAACTTGTTTCATTTCCTTCCAGGTTGTGGGTCCTAACGCAGAGTCTTCGAGTGGATCTGCTGCGCAAGTAGATCCCCTTGTTGCTGCTGTTAGTACATTTGTCGGGCTCCGTGATCGTGTCGCAGATGGCGAGCGCAAGCTGAAAGCTTTGCGCGGAGTGGCTGATGTGGCTAAATCGAAGCAAAAGTTTGCGGCTGAGCGTGAACAGTTTGTGATGGAGGAACTGGCAGCTGTTACCAAAGACATGCTTTGTAAGAATGCTAGCACCTAGCACTTTGTTGTTTACCTTCGCTTCATCTTTTAACCTTTCGCGCTGTTTTTCGCAGTTATTGAGCCCGACGGTCCCTGTGAAACTCATTGGGTAGACAACCACATTGTTCATGAAGCGAGTAGCTCGAAGCCGCATGCGAACAACTTATGGTCTGACCGCAGCCGCGGCTTTATTCTGGCTACTTTGAAGTACCGGGTTGGCCAGGCGAGGCTGCTTGTGGATTCTTGTCGCGAAGCCTTGTCTTTTGTGCACCGGGCGTTCTATCCGCTGGGTACCGTTCCGGAAAGGTTGAGCGACCTGCTAAGAGTTTTTGGCTGAGTTGGTGAAGTTCACGAGTGCGTTTGTCAGCATCTTATCTGCGGTGCTCAAGTAGCGCTTGCTTTTGTTCGGGTGTGGCACCCTGACGTCAATTTCCCTTCTGTGGCTGGGCTTCCTAATGCTCCAGTCGATTTTACTCCTCATTATGCTATCGTTTAACCCTAAGCGGAGGAGATCATTCGACTGACTTCCGAAGAGGTTGACCAGATGCTGGCCGAAAGAACTGCTCATCATCAGGCGTAATCTTAGGATGTAGATATCCTGTTACCTTGTATAGTCTACTTGAGATTTTATAAGGTGTTTTATAAGGCGTAAACCTTGTTTGTACCCGTGTATTTGTAAGTTTTCCTGTAATGTTTAGTTAGGCGTAGCCCCCGTGCGTTTGGGGTGTATACCTGTTTTTAGCATGTAGAATGAAGAAACACGAATAGCTATGGTTGAGAAACCATGTATTTTTATTGATATGACTGAGAAGCCATGTATTTTCCTTGAGGTATAAGATGGCTAGTATAGCCTTATTTTTGCGAATAGAATAGTCCTAAGGATAGAAATTGCGGAGATGCGCAACATTCCATGGATTAGAGTAGATGCCACCGGTCTCGGGGTTCTTCAATCGATAGGCACCACCTGGGATAACTTTGTGTATGATGAAGGGTCCTTCCCATGGTGGCTCGAGCTTGTGCCCTTCTTTTTGCTTGAGCCGCAACACCAGGTCGCCTACCACGAAGGATCTGTGGCGTATGCGATGACTGTGGTAATTGCGCAGTGATTGCTGGTATACCGCCGATCTTGCGAGTGCAATGTCGCGAATTTCATCGAGTGCGTCCATGTCTTCTGCGAGAGCTCTGTTCGAGGTTTCTTCGTTGTAGGCGACTACTTGGGGTGCGCTGAATTTGACATCTTCGGGTAGGACTGCCTCGGCTCCGTAGACCATGAAAAATGGCGTATAGTTTGTTGATCGATTTGGCGTTGTGCGTAGGCTCCACAGTATTGATGGTAACTCCTCTGCCCAGTGCCTCGCTGCTGGATTTAGGCGATCGATTATCCTCTTCTTGAGACCATCTGAGACTAATCCGTTGGATTGCTCAACTTGACCATTAGTTTGTGGGTGAGCTACTGAGGCGAAGCGGAAGGTGATTCCTTTCTGTTTGCAGAATTCCTGTGTTTCTTTTGCTGTGAAGTTGATGCCATTGTCGGTGATGATGTTGTGCGGTATGCCAAACCTACACACAATGGAGTTGAGGAATTTCACAGCGCATTGGGCGCTGGCGGAGGTCACTGGCATAGCCTCGATCCACTTTGTGAATTTGTCGACTGCAACGAGCAAGTGTGTATATCCTCCGGGTGTCGACTTGTGCAGTGGCCCCACCGTGTCTAGCCCCCATTGTGCGAAGGGCTAGGCGATTGGGATCATGTGTAGTTCAGTGGCAGGGGCGTGTGGTTTGGGTGCGAATCGCTGGCAAGCGTTGCACCTGTCGACTAGATCCTTTGCATCTCTGGCCGCTGTGAGCCAATAGAATCCTTCTCGAAAAGCTTTGCCCACGACTGCCTTCCAACTGGCGTGGTGTCCACAATCTCCCTGGTGTATGTCTCGCATCAATTCTTTGCCATCTTCGGGTGCTATGCATCTCTGCAATATTCCTGAGATGCTCTGTTTGTATAATTCTCCGTTGAGTACCCGAAAAGCTTTGATGCGTCGTATTATTTGTCGAGCCTCACGAATGTCTGCTGGGAGCTGTTTGTTGGACAAGTAGTCGAGGTATTTTTGCGTCCAGACTGGCTCGACAAGAAAAACTTGTCTTGAAATATTGTGGCTGAGCTCGATGATAGCAATTTGCGGGCTGACCTCTGTCTCCAATGTTGCGGGTGCTTCTGCAGTCTTCTTGACTTTTACTGAACGCTTGATCATCCTCTCGAAATATATTCCTGCAGGTATAGGTGTGTTTGTAGACCCCATGTTTGCCAGCTTATCAGCTTCTTCGCTGCTGGACCTTGCAATGTGTTTCATCTCACACCCTTTGAAACTTCCTTCGAGTAGATTGTACATATCCCGATAGGCCACCATATTTTCTGCGATGGCGTCGCATTCCTTCATAGTCTGCTGGACGATGAGGTTGGAATCTCCATATATCATCAATCGAGTGGCTCCGCATGCAATCGCCATTTTCATGCCATGGAGTAAGGCCTCTTACTCAGCGTCGTTGTTGGATGCTGGATCGTCGGGTGGAAAATCCAATCTCAGGACGTACTGCAATTTGACTCCCCTGTGGGCTATGAGGACGATCCCGGCCCCATCTCCTTCGTTCCTTTTGGATCCGTCGAAGTACATAATCCATTTACTCATGTATTCTGGCAGACCTGGTGTCTGCAGTTCTGTCCACTCGCTTAAGAATTCCACGAGTACCTGTGATTTCACAGAATTGCGCCCTGCATATATGATATCCCAAGCGCCTAGCTCGATGCTCCATTTTCTAATTCTTACGGATGCCATAGGGTTGTTCATGATGGTACCGAGTGATGCGTCATTTAGCACTGTGACGGTATGTTCCTGGAAGTAATGCTTGAGCTTCCGAGATGTGAGGACGACCCCGTATGCGAGCTTCTGATAGTGGGGGTATCGCTGTTTGCACGGCGAAAGCACCTCGCCGATGTAATAGATTGGCCGCTGAACTCCATACGCCTTGCCATCTTCGGGCCGCTCGTCCACGATTGCTGTGCTGATGACTTGATTTGATGCGGCTAGATATAAGTACAGTGGCTCCCGTTCTTGTGGCGTTGCCAGAACACGCCTACTCTGTAGTGCTCGCTTTAGGTCTGCAAATGCCTTTTTTTGCTTCGGGTGTCCACTCGAACTTGGTTGTCTTCTTCAACAGCTTGTAGAAGGGCAATGCTTACTCACCTAATCTTGCAATGAATCTGCTCAGGGCAGCTAATTGTCCTGCGAGCTGCTGCACGCCGCGAAGATTGGTTAGCTCCTTCATTGTTAAAAGCGCTTGGATTTTGATAAGGGGTGGCCCAATCTTCTCAGTGAACTCACAAATAACTTCAATATGATAACTAGTGTGCCACTAAGAACTCTCCCGGCTGATCCGTGATGCCAATGCAAAAGATAGCAACCCCAAGGATATTCTCAACTCCACACTCTTGCACAAGTAATCCACCGACTATAAGTGGTCCTGTACCTTCTTATTCCCAATGGAACAGCAGGTAACACGTAAAGTTTGCAGATGAACTTCTAGATGAAGGCTTACAAGCTGTTTCAATCTAGAGGTCTAGGGTTTATGATTTAACGTAGTCTAAGGAGCCTTGGCTCGGTTTCCACCTATTTAAGATAGGGGGTGCGGCCACAAGGGGGTGCCTTGCGCAAGAACTGACCTAATTGTACTAGGACTCATGGTTTGGGTTGGACACAAACCCAAACCGACTCACAATGGATACAAACCGACCCACCATTAAGGGGTGCGGCTAATAATGGTATACAAACCATGCCTAACATTGTTATGACTTCTAATAGGCGCATTTGACCTTGTGGAGGCGCCATCCCCTTGTATGATATGAAATAACAATTGTTTTCAATGAATAACAATTGTTATTTTCTGTTTTTTCTTGTTTTCACCATGCTAGCACTTGTTCTTCATCTCCTCCTCAAGTCCATAATCATCCATGTGCATCTCCTCTTCATGATCTCCTCCTTTCATGCTTGTGTTATCAACAAACCTGAGAATACATAAGTGCATGGATTTAGGTAGTATAAAGTTCTCACAATTATAAACATTATACTCAAGTAGGAGTGAATTCACCTGTTGTTGTAATAATTTGGTCCTTGATCTTGTCATGGGACCAATCCTCACTTCATTAGCTTGTATTGGAGCATCCTCATGTGTAACAATAGGTGAAGAGCTAGGGATGTCCTCATCATCCTCCCCCTCTTGAAAATGCATCGACCTCGATGCAAGATCATCTCCATTGTAAGCTGTAAAATCAGCCACATTAAAAGAATTTCTAACACCAAACTCATCAACTGGGAGATCAATTTTGTAGGCATTATCATTGATCCTTGAAATAACTCTATAAGGACCAGCACCTCTAGGCATAAATTTTGATTTTCTCATTGTGGGAAATCTATCTTTTCGAAAGTGAACCCACACCATATATCCTGGCTGAAATATCATCTCTTTTCTTTTCTTGTTTACTCTTTCAGCCACATGTCTTCCTTTCTTCTCAATTGCTTCTTTTGTCTTCTCATGAATTTTCTTCACAAAATCAGCTCCCTTGGATGCCTCCATCTTAATTCTCTCTTGTGTAGGAAGTGGTAACAAATCAAGAGGAGTAATAGGCTTGAACCCATAAACCACCTCAAAAGGACATAATTGAGTAGTTGAATGCACATCTCTATTATATGCAAATTCCACATGGGGCAAACACTCCTCCTACTCCTTCAAAGTTTTCTTGATCATGCTTCTCAATAATGTTGACAACGTCCTATTCACCACTTCGGTTTGGCCATCAGTTTGGGGGTGAAAAGTTGTTGAAAATAACAATTTTGTTCCAAGCTTCCCCCATAGTGTCTTCCAAAAATAGCTCACAAATTTCACATCTCTATCTGACACAATTGTCCTTGGCACTCCATGTAATCTTACTATTTCTCTAAAGAAGAGATTAGCAATATGTGAAGCATCATCACTCTTATGGCATGCAATGAAGTGGGACATCTTGGAAAATCTGTCCACTACCACAAAGATAGAATCATGCCCTCTTTTTGTCCTTGGCAATCCAAAAATAAAATCCATACTTATATCTTCCCATGGGGTACTTGGTGATGGTAATGGAGTATACAACCCGTGGGGTTTGAGCTTTGATTTGGCCTTATTGCATGTGATGCACCTTTGCACAAATCTATAGACATCTCTCCTCATATGTGTCCAATAAAAAATTTCAGCCAACATAAGCAATGTCTTTTCTCTTCCAAAGTGTCCCATTAATCCTCCACTATGAGATTCCTGCACTAAGAATAAACACAAAGAACACTCAGGAATACACAATTTGTTAGCTCTAAACAAGTATCCATCATGTATATGAAATTTATCCCATGCCTTAACATTAGTACATTTATTAAATGGCATAGAAAATCCATTATCTTCATCATATAAATCTCTAATACCCTCCAACCCCGAAACCTTGATTTCTAAATTTGAGAGTAACATATTATTCTTTGACAAAGCATCAGCAACTACATTTTCCAATCCTTTCTTATGTTTAATGATGTATGGAAAAGATTCAATAAATTCAACCCATTTAGCATGTCTTTTATTTAGGTTTGATTGGCTCTTTAATAATTTTAATGCTTCATGATCAGATTGTATAATAAATTCTTTCGGCCATAAATAATGTTTCCACACCTCCAAAACTCTCACAAGTGCATATAATTCTTTATCATAAACAGAATAATTCAATTGTGCACCATGTAATTTTTTAGAAAAATAGGCAATAGGTTTCTTTTCTTGCATTGACACACCTCCAATACCTATGCCACTAGCATCACACTCAATCTCAAATTGTTTATCAAAATTTGGTAGCATTAATAGTGGGGCCGAAATCAACTTCTCTTTTAATGTATCAAAAGCAATGTCTTGAGCAACTCCCCACTCGAAATCTACTCCCTTTTTAGTTAGATCATTTAATGGGGCAGCAATGGTACTAAAATTAGGCACAAATCTTCTATAGAAACCAGCAAGACCATTAAAACTTCTAACTTGACTCACATTAGTTGGAATCGGCCAATTTCGAATTGCTTCAATTTTTATGTATCTACTTCAATCCCATGTTTAGAAACTACATATCCCAAAAATATGACCTTATCTTTGCAAAAAGTGCACTTCTCAAGATTACCATACAATTTATTTTCTCTTAGCACTTGCAAAACTTGTCTAATATGATCACTGTGTTCATGTTCATTGTGGCTATATATGAGAATATCATCAAAATAAACTACCACAAATCTACCAATAAATTCTCTCAAAATATGGTTCATTAATCTCATGAAAGTACTAGGAACATTAGTTAAACTAAAAGGCATCACTAACCATTCATATAAACCAAATTTTGTTTTAAATGTTGTTTTCCACTCATCTCCCTCTTTCATTCTTATTTGATGGTAACCACTACGCAAATAAATTTTAGAGAAAACAGCAGCACCACTTAATTCATCTAACATGTCTTCTAAACGTGGTATAGGATGACGATAACGAATAGTGATGTTGTTAATTGCTCTACAATCTACACACATGCGCCAAGTACCATCTTTCTTTGGGACTAAAATAACGGGAACATCACAAGGAGAAGGACTAACTCGAATATAACCTTTATCTAGTATCTCTTGTACTTTCCTTTGTATCTCCTTTGTCTCTTGTGGATTTGTTCTATAAGGGGCTCGGTTTGGCAAAGATGCTCCAGGAATTAAATCAATTTGATGCTCAATCCCTCTCAATGGTGGCAATCCGAGGGAATATCTCCTGGAAAAACATCATCAAAATCCTGCAACACATGAGAAACACCAAGAGGAATAGGGGTCATATCATTAGAAACCAAAATCTCTCCCTTGTGAATAAGCACAATACGGACTAATGTAGGATCCTCCATAAATTCCCTCAAATCTTCTTTAGTGGCTAACATGCATAATAGGCTCTCTCTCTTATTTTTACCACTCGAATTGTTTTGACTACCACTCCCCAAAGCTTGTGAATTTTGTTTTCCCTCATCCCTCTCACTCTCTTTTTCAACTTTCACTTCTATTTTGGATTGGGACTCATTTACAATTTGTTGTGGAGTCATAGGCCTCAAAATAATAGTCTTCCCATGATGATGCAACTCATAAGTATTTGCTCTACCTTCATGCTTCACACTTCTATCAAATTTCCATGGTCTTCCCAATAATAAGTGGCAAACTGTCATAGTAACCACATCAAACTAAATAGTATCCTTATAATGACCAATCCGAAATTCCACACGCACCATATGAGTCACCTTCATTTGTCCAGAGGTACTCAACCATTGTATATGATAAGGACAAGGGTGTGGTAAATATTTCAGATTTAGCTTTGCACATAAATCTTTGCTAGCCAAATTCCTGCAACTCCCTTCATCAATAATGACTTTGCAAGCCATATTAGGACCAATAACAGCCTTTGTTTGAAATAAATTGCACCTTTGATTTTCAGGACTAGGAAGAACACTCAAAGATTTTTGTGTGCAAATAATAGATGGCACTGCCAGCTCGCAAAAGTGTGTGAAAGAGCCCCTTTTCACCCCCACCTACCCTCTAGGCTATATAAGGAACCCCCTATGGTGATATCTAGGTTAGAGATGAATTGAGAACTTTGAGCTTGGCTCTTGTATCCCTCTTGTGAGGCTACTCCTATAGTTGTACCTAGGACCGTATCAAGGCTACTCCTATGATTTGTATCTAGGACCGTATCAAGATTCACCGAGTTACCTACCCTTTCCCCTTGGGATTCAGTTAGGGACTTCCCAATCTTCCTCAAATAATCCTTGAGGTTCTATTGGCATGGTGGACCGGCCACGGGTGTGAAGCGGTTTCAATTAAGGTGAGTTCAGTTGGATCAATCATTCCGTAGGCGGCCCTCGGGCTTTAGTTGACGGGAGATTTGGGATTCTTCGGTTCTTACTAGTTATCTCCCCTCGATTCCCCATGTTTCCCCCTTGTTTTCGCCCGATTTCCCCTCATTCCCCTCTCGTGTTCATCGTGTTCATCGTCCGTTCTTCGTGCTCATGGTCAATTCGTGAAGATCGGGCCACCCTAGAGGTTTATCCTCCATATCATAGGGTGTCTGAGCCCACAATTACTTTCATGCGCATTGTGCCTTATGGGGGCACCAAGGACATGTCCTAGGTCCTCCCAACCGAGTAGAATAAGGGCTGGCATGCCCCTTGGCCGAATCCCACTTAATTGGGGTCGGTTTGTATCCCTTTGAGTCGAGTCCAACTCATGTTTGAGTCCAAACCCAAGTCAGGTCCAGGGGTGGTGCGAATTGGTCTTTGTCCGCACCCCCTCTCTCTTAAATACCTCCCACCTGCGTGTGGTGAAGGTTTAGACTACCTTTAAACATAAACCCTAGAACTCCATTATTGATTGCTCGAAGAATTCATCAGGAATTGAATACCTTGCAAGATTTGCATGTTATCCGTTGTTCCACTCGGAATTAGTTGATACAGGACCACTTGTAGTCGGTGGCTGCTAGTGCAAGTGTGTGGATTTGCGAATATCGAAGGGATTGGTTCCTGCTGCAATTGGCATCAGGAATTAGCCGTAGAGTTCGTGGAGAGACACGAGTTATCATATCATCATAATCGTGTGAGTCATCGAGAAGATCAGGAAACCCGTTATCATCTTGGTATCAGATTTACAGGTTAACTCGGTGAGCTATCTTTGATCCATTAGATTCAAGTTGTTTTCATTACCTATACAGAAAAAGGCCCAAAAAACAGGAGTAGTTCTCTGCCATAGCCGTAGATCATCACCAATTTCAATCCCTAGTTGATGTTTTGTGTTTTAATTTTGTGTTTATTTTCTCCTTTTGTGTCTTGTTAGTTCGGTCTAGGGTTAAGGTTCTAGTGTTCATCAGGTTGTTTCTTCCGGCTCCACCTAAGACCTCCCAAATCCCCAATCCGAGTGGTGGTGTTCCTCTATTTTGAGTTGGAGTCGAACTCCCTGCAATGGCACAAATTTTCGCCAAACCGCTGTCGTGGGGGTCTTCTTGCCACAGTCGGAATCCCCTGCCGTGCACCTACGCACACTCGGAATCGTGTGTCACGCGCGCATAAGTACCGCGCTCTCTCGTTGCAACGCGCTGCCGCGACACTCCTCCGACGCGTTTCTCTACCGCGCGCGCCCGCTCCTTTCGTGTGCTACTTCCGCTGCCGCACACTTCGCTCACACGCGCAAACCCGCGCGCGCACTGCTGTTTTCACTGTGCACTTCTGCACCGTGTGCTGCCGTGGCACAAGATTGGTGCGTGTCTCTGCCATGCGACAAAATTTTCTGTCGCGAGCTCTCCATTAGCTGTAGTTATTTTTCCGTTTAGTTATCATTTACACTTTCTTTAGGTTTTCAAGTCCGATCATTGTGAGCCATAGCCAGAGTCTTTCTACAGCAATACATAGGTACCTTTCCCACAAAGAATAGCTATTACATTGCTCATTTTCAGGCTGCTCTTATTCACATATTTGTGTCACTTTGATCATAGCACTGTTTTCTTTTGTTATTATTCCTCCTTTAGTTTTTTCGTCCACTAACAAGTATAAAAAAGAGAGAATAACAGAAAATAGAAAAAAGAGAAAAACAGAATTGAAAAAAAAAACAAAAAGGACTTGAGATACATTGATATTATTGTGGAGTTGTTTTCATCATTGCTATATCGACACTACATTGAGCAATCTTGTGCATGTTTTATCATTGAGCTTGGCTAGTATCTTTCTAGTGCATTGCAATAATTCCATCCATATAATTGCATTGCCATATTTGTCTCCACTTTGGTGTGTGTTTCCTAGGTGAAGTTTTTTTTCTATCATCACAAACATCAAATAGGACTTGTTATTGGTATTGTTAGGTATCCATACCAAGCCCCACTAAATATCCCGCTTTGCATTGTGAGAGCTAAAATCCCTGGGTATTCTCTTATCACACCAAGTCATAGTAGTGATGTGTTACTTGTGGTAAGTTATTGCTATTCACTTTGGAACAGCAAGTTAATCCATTTCTTTGATGTTTTGATTGAGTTGTGAGAGAACACCACATTCCATTTTTATTTGTTTTCACTAACACATTAATCCATGGAGTTACCTAGTGATGGTGTGCAGGTTGATGACAATCTTGGGAAAGTTGCTGGGGCATCTACTAAGAAGACTTCTGATGATTTGCTCACATGGGGAGAGTTTTCAAAATTTCGAGATATGGTAGCAACCATAATTGACAAGAAACTTGATTCTTATGATGAAAGCTTGAGGCAAGATTTGCAAGAGATGGGTATCAAAATTGACAAAGATGCCACTCAAGAATCTGTTAATATTATGCAAGAGTCTATCACAAATTTGACAAGACAAATTGCTAATTTGGCCACTATTGTGCAATAAAGAGCTCCTCAAGTTCATGATGATGATGATGATTGGGAACCTGGCCGTGGGCATGCTCATCATGGCCGTGGTGGTTTTGTTGCTGCTAGGAGAGTGCAAGTGCATGAAGATACAAGAGAAGATGATGGTTTGGGCAATCCAAAATTTTCTATTCCTCCTTTCACATTTGATCATGATGATGTAGAAGAGTATTTGATGTGGGAGCTGAAAATTGAAAAGTTGTGGAGATTGCATGACTACAGTGAAGATAGGAAGATTAAATTGGCTTCTTCTAGTTTTGATGGCTATGCTCTTTTGTGGTGGGATAATATCACACAATTGAGGGCAGATAATGAAGAACCAGAAATTGTTACATGGGCTACTATGAAGCAACTCATGAGGGACAGATTTGTGCCAAAGAATTATGTGAGAACATTATATGATAAATTGCAGCAATTGAAGCAAGGAACATTGTCAGTGTATGCTTATTATAGAGAGATGGAGTTGATTCTTCAGAGGGCTCGAGTTAGAGAGGAACCATAACATACTATTCATCGTTTTCTCTCAGGTTTGCGATTTAAAATCAGAAGCACCGTGAGGCACCTCCAATATAATGATATGAATGAATTGTTACATCATGCAAGAGAGGCAGAATAACAATTGGCTAAGGAGGCAAGTGTGACGCCCCGGGATCGGGCACTATGCAGATTTCGGCATTTCCACCCAAATCCGCATAATAACCGATTTCAGGTTGCCACTTGTGATAACATTACAACAGTTCACGAATAATCCACAACAACAACAGAGGAGGGATATACAAGACGACTCAAACGAGTCAAGAATACAATTGCTACAATACAAAGATCCAAATGACAGCGGAGGAAACAACATAGTGTCCGACTACGGACAAGATACAATTTGGACTAAGAGTCCTGAAGATAACCGATGGCGTCCAATCCCTGCCCAGGCCAAGCCGGAGGGATTCCCAAGCTAACGTCGTCAGACTTCAAACCTGTTGACTGCAATGTGGAATATGCAGCCACGAAAAGGATTCGTGGGTCAGTACTATTAAGTACTGGCAAGTGGATAAACCATACTCACAAGATACCAGCGTAACCAATCATCACAAGATACAAATACTTTGGGTAGACCGGAAGGAAGGGATTATTGCAAAGAAGCGGCAGCGGGCTGCACTAACTAACTACAGAGACGCGCTACAACTTCCGGCTAATAGAAAGGGATAAGAGAGCGTATCCGAACCAACTACAACTACTCACCAAACAATACCCATCCAGTGTTACCCCCTACTAAGGAAGCAACCCAAGGAAACTCACACTGTTGATTAAGGTGACATTCATTTTTATGGTGGAGGTAATCTATATTACTAGTCAAGTTATCATTGTTAAGTGTAAGTTGTCTGAGTACTTGTTAGCCAGCACTTTCACCAAGTCATCCATAACCGCGAACAACACGGCTTCTCGAGAAGATTTAACCCTACAGGGATGCACCAATTTGGCCGTACACGTAAGAATGACCCGCCAGATGGAAATGCACTTCCACCAAGCGAGGCACTCAACACAACCCAACTCTTCTTCGCATCAAGCCCAAAGAACCACGTGCTGTGCGTACGCGGCTAATCGAGCCCCCACGAAGAAAAGGGGGACCCTCATAGCACTCTAAGACCACGCCGCCCTAAATACAGACTACAAAAGTTCCACCCTGGCGCCAAGGGTTCGCACCTGCATATGCATGCATCAAATGGAAAACCCGAACTAAGTGTGGTGATTTGGACGAGATGCGAATCGAATCAGAATTGCGGGGGGGGGGGGGGCGCCCATACACGCTTCCCACATGCGGTTAGTGCTCTCATCATGGATCGGAGGACAAGACCCTTTTCCTAATTAAGTTCGACACTAGCAGGCCTCAAAACCACGCCGGGCCTCCTACCGGTGCCTTATCATCAAATTATTATTACCCAAAACATTGACATGTTGTTGATTGAATTGAAACCCAACTATCAAACTAAACAGTGTGACGCCCCGAGATCGGGCACTATGCAGATTTCAGCATTCCCGCCAAAATCCACATAATAACCGATTGCAGGTTGCCACTTGTGATAACATTACAGCAGTTCACGAATAATCCACAACAACAACAGAAAAGATATATACAAGAGGACTCAAACGAGCCAAGGATACAACTGATACCATACAAAGATCCAAATAACAGCGGAAGAAACAACATAACGTCCGACTACGGACAAGATACAAATTGGACTAAGAGTCCTCAAGATAACCGAGAGCGTCCAATCCCTGCCCAGGCCAAGCCGGAGGGATTCTCAAGCTAACGTCATCAGACTTCAAACCTGTTGACTGCAATGTTGAATATGCAGCCACGAAAAAGGATTCGTGGGTCAGTACGGTTAAGTACTGGCAAGTGGATAAACCATACTCACAAGATACCGGTGTAGCCAGTCATCACAAGATACAAATACTTTGGGTTCAATGGAAAGGAAGGGATTATTGCAAATAAGCGACAGCGGGCTGCACTAACCAACTACAGAGACTCACTATAACATCCGGCTAAAAGAGGGGGATAAGATAACGTATCGTAACCAACCACAACTACTCACCAAACAAACCCATCCAATGTTACCCCCTACTAAGGAAGCAACCCAAGGATATCTCACACGGTTGGATTAAGGATGGATCAAGTTATTGTGTCAATAAGACTATTACTAGTCAAGTATCATTAGTTAGGTGTAAGTTGTTCTGAGTACTTGTTAGCCAGTACTTTCACCAAGTTAACCATAACCGCGGAAAACACGGCTTCTCGAGAAGATTTAACCCTGCAGGGATGCACCAATTTGGCCGTACACGTAAGAATAACCCGCCAGACGGGGGATCAACCCACCAAGCGAGGTACTCACACAACCCAACTCTGCTTCGCATCAAGCCCAAAGCACCACGTGCTGTGCGTGCGCGGCTAATCGAGCCCCCACGAAGAAAAGGGGGACCCTCATAGCACTAGAAGACCACGCCGCCCTAAATGCCGACTACAAAAGTTCCACCCTGGCCTCGGGTTCGCACCTGCATATGCATGCATCAAATGGAAAGCCCGAACTAAGTGTGGTGATTTGGACGAGATGCGAATCGAATCAAGTTGAGGGGGGCGCCCATACTCGCTTCCCACATGCGGTTAGTGCGCTCATCATGGATCAGTAGACAAGACCCTTTTCCTAATTAGGGTCGACACTAGCAGGCTTCAAAACCACGCCGGGCCTCCTGCCGGTGCCTTATCATCAAATTATTATTACCCAAAACATTAACATGTTGTTGATTGAATTTAAACCCAACTATCAAACTAAACAGGTGATACGAAAGGAACAACAAGACTTGAGCGCAAACAACACTAAGCATGCAACTACGACACGAGGGCCAACAAGGTAAACAAACAACAGTTAATAGGAAGTGGAAGGAAAAGGCTATATCATGGCTGCAAGGTAAACAATATGATAGGATCGAGACACAAGCATCGAATCAACAGGCTAGAATAAGAACAACAGAAAGAATCGGTAACAAGTGATGAAAGGCAGCCATTTGGCAGCAAGTGAGTATACTTGCCTGGAATCCAGCAAGTAGAGGTACAACCGCAGAACTTGTCGTTGCTCACATCATCTCAACGTCCTATCCGGGAAGAAGCAACGAACCTCGAACAAACACCGGATGCAACAATTACTACTACGGCAAAAGATCCAGCATGATCCTATCTTATATGCATGGCATGGCAAGATGCAACAGGGGAAACAACTTAAGCAATTTAATCGGAACCGGAGTCCGGAGAAATAGGAATTGGTTCAAGTTGTTTAGCTAACCATCAAGTTAAATGTTGTTTAGCATGGAAAACAGTAAATAGGTGAGTTAAGCAATATTAAATGGAATAGGGCAACAATTGAATTAAATACCCCAACACATTCCATATTTATTTATTGGGTGAACATACATAACACTACTACAAATGCAACATGCAAGGTGCAAACATGAACATGGATGGCATGAACAGATTAAGTGCATTTTTCTGGTATGAAAACATATTTTATTTGTTGGATTTGGAATTAAAATGAGCAAGTTATCAAATTACCAATTTTAATGCATTAATTAAGAAATAGTTGTTTTCAGCAATTTGGTTTATTCAAAACAGAAAACAAAGTTGATATTTGCAAACTTTAGAGAATTTTGATTGAAAAACATATTTTACTTTTCAAATTGGAGTTAAAATGAATTAGTTATGATTTATGCAATTAAATCAATTTAAATTGAGCCGGAAGCCCACATTTAATTTAGGAGGTTCACGTTATTTATTTACCCATCAAGACTAAATGTTGTTTAACATGGCAAGATAATATAAAGATGAGCTATGCAATTTTAAATGGAACCGGGACAATATTTAATTATCCCAACTCATTCCATATTTAATTATTAGATGATATTACTATTACCCGCACCCACAAAAAAAAATGCGATGCAACACGATGAATGATATGACATTTTAATTATAGCTGATATGTTATAGAAAATAGGGCATAGGTATAGGGGTTTGGGTTTGGGGTGCACACGTGTGGAGAGGATCTTTGTGTTCGACGCCGGAAAGAGGAGATCTTCGGGGCAACGCCGGTGTCTTCAGGACGTGGAGGAAGTAGTCGACGTCGAGGAAGTAGTGGAAGTCGTCGTTCTCGTTCCGTAGCCGAGGTAGTCGTTCACGTCATCGATGGTCGTTGTCGATCTTTTCATCGAGGTCCGAAGAGGTAGTAGACGTGGTCGAGGTACTCGCCGCGTCCGTATAGAAGATCTTGGTGGTTCCGATCTTTGTGGTCGATGGCGAACTGGGCGATTCTCCGGTCTCCGGGGTTCACGACATCATCTCCCGGACACGCACGAAGGCGGCCAACGCAAAACGAACACATAGAGCGACGAGAGATCATGTCGGTGGTCGGTATTCGATCCCACACATCCCCGTGGTCGTTGTCGGTCATGGCG
Source organism: Alopecurus myosuroides (assembly GCA_028641055.1). NCBI lineage: Eukaryota > Viridiplantae > Streptophyta > Magnoliopsida > Poales > Poaceae > Alopecurus > Alopecurus myosuroides. The sequence goes on from CM054060.1 coordinate 201,786,642, forward strand.
TCGTGGCGGATCTTGTCGACGAGGTACATGTCGGGGAGGCGGTAGTTGCTCATGGTGGTTCTTGTTGATGAAGATCATGGCGACGAGGTACGAGCTGGGGAGGATCTCGGCAGCGTCACGGTCATCCACGCCACGGGTGCGAAGGCCTCAGCCACACCAGACAGATCATGTGCATGATCAAGTGCCTCGGGAAGTTGTAGCCGAGGCAGTGGAGGCGTCCCAGTCGATGTCGGGGTTGCGGACATGGCATCGTCCCGCCGGCACCGAAGATGGGGCGACAACCGCATCACCGCAACGACGGTGGCACAGGGAGCACCACAGCAGCGGCGCATCACCTCCAACAAGAAGTTGAATAGTTCCATCAACCATCTTCAATAGAACGTATGGATCTTGACGCCGCCCTACTTGATGCCTCAGAGGAAGTCCACTGGTCGGGCAGTAGGGTCCTATCACCGACAAGCTTCTGACCAAACATATGGTTTATAAGGGTGCTCTTGCCGACATTTGGCTTCCCCAGTACAGCAACATAGCCTGGACGCCGGCGTACTTGAAGCTTGGAGGAAGCCCGCTGGCCAAGCAGCATGACTGCCGCGTCCTCTCTGGCGCCATGAGCAGCAGGAACTCCCAGCAAAAGGATCTTCAGCCAGATCCGGCAGCCTCCTGGCCAGCTCTTCCACTTCTCCCATTTGCTACTGCTGCCACATCAGGGCCTCACTCGCCGGCGCCGCGGCAAACATGCAGGTGACTGCTCCATGTACATTGCTCCAACATGTGTGGCGGCGTCAAGCTACCCACTGCGCTCCATCACCTTTCGAGCGAGGCCTGTGTCGACGAGCTCCTGAATGACTGCATCGAGGAACAGTTTGACGTGGACGACCAACCGGGCCTTCATATCCGGCGCGTCGAGGTGCCGCACGACCGCGTCCAGGGCGTCCCTGCGGCTGGGAGCCCCGTAGATGCCTGCCGGAGAACAGCATCGGCGGAGGAAGCCCGTGAGCAGCGACGGCCGCAATCAGCGGTCCACGCGCAGACCACCGAGCACCGCTGTCCCCTCCTTCCAGAGCGTGGCGGACGACAGACCTCCGTGGCTTGCGTCGGCGCCGTCGCGTCCTGGTGGCCGACGCAACCTCGCCGGCAGGTAGCACTGGGGCGCAAACCCTAGGCCACGCGCACGATGCGGGCTGGCGAATTCAACGGAGCGACACACGCGCGCCCCGGCGAACAAGCCGACCGCGACGCCGTGGTCGCTGGGCCGCCTATCTTGTTGGCAAGGCTGGGGCGCCGGCGCTCGATCTGTTAGTGGACGCGGAACGGGAGGGACCGGGGCTGGACGAGCCGGCGGAAGAGAGGACGGCGGAGGGGAGCTGCCGGCGTCGTTTCGAATCGGGGAGAGAGGGAGACAGAGCACAGCGAGAGAGAGAGAACGAGAGTGAGGCGGCGGTCGATGGGGAGGTAGCAGTGGTCGGGCTCGGGAGGAGGGAGGCGAGCGAGAGGAGGCGCTCCTGGCGGCGTTCGATAGGAGGGTAGGAGGCAGAGACGAGTTGGGATAGGGGATCGATCGATCCCTTGCCCTCTCGTGCGTGCGTGCGTTGTGTGGGGATGGGTTCTGTGTGTGTGTGCGGTTGGGCTAGGGTGTGTTAGGGTTTGGGGTGTGGGGTGGCCGGCTGGGCCTTAGCTAGGCCCAGTTCGGCTGCCTCCCCCCCCCACACAAAACATTTTTTTTTTTGAGCTTTAATAATTTTTCAGAAAAGAAAAAAAAAGATTTGGAGTGCTAATAGAAATAGATTTAGGCATCAAATAATTTCTAGAAATTTAAAAAAAACAAGAGTTGATGAATTTCAATTAATTAGTTTGCACGTTTTGGATACATGATGATGCATTATGCCATGCCATGAACAAGAAAAAAAACGACAAACAATTCTAGTTGGCGAAAAACCCTGGGTGTTACAGACGACACCACTAACAAGGGATTGCGCCCTCGCAATCCACCTGCTAACCCGGGAGGGGAAAGAAGTTCGACTATCGATTCTTCATGCTTCCAGCTGATCTCCTCGACACCACTAACAAGAGATTCTTGCTCGGAGTGACGACGATGTTCTTCCACCAGGAATCTTCCGATGATCGAACCTATTAGGTTAAAGGCTCAGAAAACGTCCACCCACGTAGGATCCTAACACTTGAAAGATTGACAAGAGGGGAAGACTCCAAAACAAATAAGATGGGAGCGGAAATAGAATAGAGGTAAGGAGAAAACAAGAATCCTATCGAGATGTTTTCCAAAATAGTTTAGCAGAAATAGTTTTTGACATTCTAGAAACAACGACCGTTAGCGAGGTTATCCAACATGCTTTGCGGACCCGTTGCTTCGATAACCATTCGTATCGAAACAATATCGGGAATCGGAACCAAGGCTCTGATACCATTTGTGACGCCCCGAGATCGGGCACTATGCAGATTTCAGCATTCCCGCCAAAGTCCACATAATAACCGATTCCAGGTTGCCACTTGTGATAACATTACAGCAGTTCACGAATAATCCACAACAACAACAGAAAAGATATATACAAGAGGACTCAAACGAGCCAAGGATACAACTGATACCATACAAAGATCCAAATAACAGCGGAAGAAACAACATAGCGTCCGACTACGGAGAAGATACAAATTGGACTAAGAGTCCTGAAGATAACCGAGAGCATCCAATCCCTGCCCAGGCCAAGCCGGAGGGATTTCCAAGCTAACGTCGTCAGAACTCAAACCTGTTGACTACAATGTTGAATATGCAGCCACGAAAAAGGATTCGTGGGTCAGTACGGTTAAGTACTGGCAAGTGGATAAACCATACTCACAAGATACCGGCGTAGCCAGTCATCACAAGATACAAATACTTTGGGTTCAATGGAAAGGAAGGGATTATTGCAAATAAGCGACAGCGGGCTGCACTAACCAACTACAGAGACTCACTATAACATCCAGCTAAAAGACGGGGATAAGATAACGTATCGTAACCAACCACAACTACTCACCAAACAAACCCATCCAATGTTACCCCCTACTAAGGAAGAAACCCAAGGATAACTCACACGGTTGGATTAAGGATGGATCAAGTTATTGTGTCAATAAGACTATTACTAGTCAAGTATCATTAGTTAGGTGTAAGTTGTTCTGAGTACTTGTTAGCCAGTACTTTCACCAAGTTAACCATAACCGCGGAAAACACGGCTTCTCGAGAAGATTTAACCCTGCAGGGATGCACCAATTTGGCCGTACACGTAAGAATAACCCGCCAGACGGGGGATCAACCCACCAAGCGAGGTACTCAACACAACCCAACTCTGCTTCGCATCAAGCCCAAAGCACCACGTGCTGTGCGTGCGCGGCTAATCGAGCCCCCACGTAGAAAAGGGGGACCCTCATAGCACTCGAAGACCACGCCGCCCTAAATGCCGACTACAAAAGTTCCACCCTGGCCTCGGGTTCGCACCTGCATATGCATGCATCAAATGGAAAGCCCGAACTAAGTGTGGTGATTTGGACGAGATGCGAATCAAATCAAGTTGAGGGGGCGCCCATACTCGCTTCCCACATGCGGTTAGTGCGCTCATCATGGATCAGTAGACAAGACCCTTTTCCTAATTAGGGTCGACACTAGCAGGCTTCAAAACCACGCAGGGCCTCCTGCCGGTGCCTTATCATCAAATTATTATTACCCAAAACATTAACATGTTGTTGATTGAATTTAAACCCAACTATCAAACTAAACAGGTGATACGAAAGGAACAACAAGACTTGAGCGCAAACAACACTAAGCATGCAACTACGACACGAGGGCCAACAAGGTAAACAAACAACAATTAATAGGAAGTGGAAGGAAAAGGCTATATCATGGCTGCAAGGTAAACAATATGATAGGATCGAGACACAAGCATCGAATCAACAGGCTAGAATAAGAACAACAGAAAGAATCGGTAACAAGTGATGAAAGGCAGCCATTTGGCAGCAAGTGAGTATACTTGCCTGGAATCCAGCAAGTAGAGGTACAACCGCAGAACTTGTCGTTTCTCACATCATCTCAACGTCCTATCCGGGAAGAAGCAACGAACCTCGAACAAACACCGGATGCAACAATTACTACTACGGCAAAAGATTCAGCATGATCCTATCTTATATGCATGGCATGGCAAGATGCAACAGGGGAAACAACTTAAGCAATTTAATCAGAACCGGAGTCCGGAGAAATAGGAATTGGTTCAAGTTGTTTAGCTAACCATCAAGTTAAATGTTGTTTAGCATGGAAAACAGTAAATAGGTGAGTTAAGCAATATTAAATGGAATAGGGCAACAATTGAATTAAATACCCCAACACATTCCATATTTATTTATTGGGTGAACATACATAACACTACTACAAATGCAACATGCAAGGTGCAAACATGAACATGGATGGCATGAACAGATTAAGTGCATTTTTCTGGTATGAAAACATATTTTATTTGTTGGATTTGGAATTAAAATGAGCAAGTTATCAAATTAGCAATTTTAATGCATTAATTAAGAAATAGTTGTTTTCAGCAATTTGATTTATTCAAAACAGAAAACAAAGTTGATATTTGCAAAGTTTAGAGAATTTTGATTGGAAAACATATTTTACTTTTCAAATTTGGAGTTAAAATGAATTAGTTATGATTTATGCAATTAAATCAATTTAAATTGAGCCGGAAGCCCAACATTTAATTTAGGAGGTTCACGTTATTTATTTACCCATCAAGATTAAATGTTGTTTAACATGGCAAGATAATATAAAGATGAGCTATGCAATTTTAAATGGAACCGGGACAATATTTAATTATCCCAACTCATTCCATATTTAATTATTAGATGATATTACTATTACCCGCACCCACAAAAAAAAATGCGATGCAACACGATGAATGATATGCCATTTTAATTATAGCTGATATGTTATAGAAAATAGGGCATAGGTATAGGGGTTTGGGTTTGGGGTGCACACGTGTGGAGAGGATCTTTGTGTTCGACGCCGGAAAGAGGAGATCTTCGGGGCAACGCCGGTGTCTTCAGGACGTGGAGGAAGTAGTCGACGTCGAGGAAGTAGTGGAAGTCGTCGTTGTCGTTCCGTAGCCGAGGTACTCGTTCACGTCATCGGTGGTCGTTGTCGATCTTTTCATCGAGGTCCGAAGAGGTAGTAGACGTGGTCGAGGTACTCGCCGCGTCCGTATAGAAGATCTTGGTGGTTCCGATCTTTGTGGTCGATGGCGAACTGGGCGATTCTCCGGTCTCCGGGGTTCACGACATCATCTCCCGGAGACGCACGAAGGCGGCCAACGCAAAACGAACACATCGAGCGACGAGAGATCATGTCGGTGGTCGGTATTCGATCCCACACATCCCCGTGGTCGTTGTCGGTAATGGCGTCGTGGCGGATCTTGTCGACGAGGTACATGTCGGGGAGGCGGTAGTTGCTCACGGTGGTTCTTGTTGATGAAGATCATGGCGACGAGGTACGGGCTGGGGAGGATCTCGGCAGCGTCACGGTCATCCACGACACGGGCGCGAAGGACTCAGCCACACCAAACAGATCATGTGCATGATCAAGTGCCTCGGGAAGTTGTAGCCGAGGCAGTGGAGGCGTCCCAGTCGATGTCGGGGTTGCGGACATGGCATCGTCCCGCCGGCACCGAAGATGGGGCGACAACCGCATCATCGCAACGACGGTGGCACAGGGAGTACCACAGCAGCGACGCATCACCTCCAACAAGAAGTTGAATAGTTCCATCAACCATCTTCAATAGAACGTATGGATCTTGACGCCGCCCTACTTGATGCCTCAGAGGAAGTCCACTGGTCGGGCAGTAGGGTCCTTTCGTCGACAAGCTTCTGACCAAACATATGGTTTATACGGGTGCTCTTGCCGACATTTGGCTTCCCCAGTACAGCAACATAGCCTAGACGCCGGCGTACTTGAAGCTTGGAGGAAGCCCGCTGGCCAAGCAGCATGACTGCCGCGTCCTCTCTGGCGCCATGAGCAGCAGGAACTCCCAGCAAAAGGATCTTCAGCCAGATCCGGCAGCCTCCTGGCCAGCTCTTCCACTTCTCCCATTTTCTACTGCTGCCACATCAGGGCCTCACTCGCCGGCGCCGCGGCAAACATGCAGGTGACTGCTCCATGTACATTTCTCCAACATGTGTGGTGGCGTCAAGCTACCCACTGCGCTCCATCACCTTTCGAGCGAGGCCTGTGTCGACGAGCTCCTGAATAACTGCATCGAGGAACAGTTTGACGTGGACGACCAACCGGGCCTTCATATCCGGCGCGTCGAGGTGCCGCACGACCGCGTCCAGGGCGTCCCTGCGGCTGGGAGCCCCGTAGATGCCTGCCGGAGAACAGCATCGGCGGAGGAAGCCCGTGAGCAGCGACGGCCGCAATCAGCGGTCCACGCGCAGACCACCGAGCACCGCTGTCCCCTCCTTCCAGAGCGTGGCGGACGACAGACCTCCGTGGCTTGCGTCGGCGCCGTCGCGTCCTGGTGGCCGACGCAACCTCGCCGGCAGGTAGCACTGGGGCGCAAACCCTAGGCCACGCGCACGATGCGGGCTGGCGAATTCAACGGAGCGACACACGCGCGCCCCGACGAACAAGCCGACCGCGACGCCGTGGTCGCTGGGCCGCCTCTCTTGTTGGCAAGGCTGGGGCGCCGGCGCTCGATCTGTTAGTGGACGCGGAACGGGAGGGACCAGGGCTGGAGGAGCCGGCGGAAGAGAGGACGGCGGAGGGGAGCTGCCGGCATCGTTTCGAATCGGGGAGAGAGGGAGACAGAGCACAGCGAGAGAGAGAGAACGAGAGCGAGGCGGCGGTCGATGGGGAGGTAGCAGTGGTCGGGCTCGGGAGGAGGGAGGCGAGCGAGAGGAGGCGCTCCTGGCGGCGTTCGATAGGAGGGTAGGAGGCAGAGACGAGTTGGGGTAGGGGATCGATCGACCCCTTGCCCTCTCGTGCGTGCGTGCGTTGTGTGGGGATGGGTTCTGTGTGTGTGTGCGGTTGGGCTAGGGTGTGTTAGGGTTTGGGGTGTGGGGTGGCCGGCTGGGCCTTAGCTAGGCCCAGTTCGGCTGCCTCCACCCCACAAAACATTTTTTTTTGAGCTTTAATAATTTTTCAGAAAAGAAAAAAAAAGATTTGGAGTGCTAATAGAAATAGATTTAGGCATCAAATAATTTCTAGAAATTTAAAAAAAAACAAGAGTTGATGAATTTCAATTAATTAGTTTCCACGTTTTGGATACATGATGATGCATTATGCCATGCCATGAAGAAGAAAAAAAACGACAAACAATTCTAGTTGGCGAAAAACCCTGGGTGTTACAAACAGGTAATAAGACGGACAACAAGACTTGAGCGCAAACAACACTAAGCATGCAACTACGACACAAGGGCCAACAGGGTAAACATACAACAGCTAATAGGAAGTGGAAGGAAGGCTATATCATGGTTGCAAGGTAAACAATATGATAGGATCGGGACACACGCATCGATTCATAAGGCTAGCATAAGGACAACAGAAAGAATCGGTAACAAGTGATGAAAGGCAGGCATAGGAAGCAAGTGAGTATACTTGCCTGGAATCTAGCAAGTAGAGGTACATCCGAAGAACTTGTCGTTGCTCACATCATCTCAACGTCCTATCCGCGAAGAAGCCACGAACTAGAACAAACACCGGATGCAACAATTACTACTACGGCAAAAGATCCAGCATGATCCTATTTTACATGCATGACAATTAATTGATGCATCAAAGTAAACCAGTTGACATGGTAAACATATTTAAATGGGCCCATATGTAATTTGGATTGCATATGGAAAAGCCTATGAATTAATGTTGAATTAAATGATCTACAAATAACCATCATGTGAAAGTTGATTAGAATGATGCATGGATGACGAAAACAATAAGAAAACAACAATAGCTTCATTCTGATATGTTGTTTACCAAGTTTGGAATTTTTATTTAGTAAGTTATGAACTTTGGCATTTTAAATGATTTAAACAAGCATTTATTGTTTTCACCAATTTTAAATGTTCAAAACAGATAACAAAAATTATATTTGGAGAGAACACAAAATTTTAGATGGAATACATATTTCATTTGTTGAATTTGGATTTAAAATGAGCAAGTTATGAATCTAGCAATTTTAAATGCATTAAATAAATAATTAGTTGTTTTCAGCAATTTAACTTATTTAAAACAGAGAACAAAGTTGATATTTGCAAAGTTCATGAAAAATGGGATGGAAAACATATTTTACATGTTCAAAAAGAATTTAGTTTGACCAAGTTATTAATTTAGCAATTTTAAATGAATTAAACAAGATTTAAATTATTTAACCAAGTTTAATTATTCAAAACAGGAAACAAAGTTTATATTTGGAAAGCTTGTTCCATTTTGCATGGAAACCATATTTTACATTTTAAATTTGGAGTTTGTTTGCATCTTTTATGGGTGTTTGAAGTTTCAGGGACCTGATTGTGATTTTACAGGGACCTTTGCGTGGAAGAAAAGAATAGCAGAGAAGCCCCTGGGCTTTTCTACTCAACGCAGCACAACACCGTGACACCGACCGGTGGGGTCAGCGTCAAGCTGGCGCCAGCGTGGTGCGGGTGAAAGATGAGGTGGCCTCCAGGGCCAATGACCAGTGGGCCCTGGGGTTGCGATGAATAAAATCCCCAAAAGGGGGGCAACGCGCCCGCGGGGATTCGATCCTGGGATCTCCCAGCGTGCGGATCAGGTGCGCTGCCACTGCGCTGGGCTGCGGTTGGTGAACATATCAGTGCGTGGCCCGATAAGAAGGAAACTAGACACGCTTAACTGACGAAACTGAAAACAGTTTCTGCCAACTACAGGGACATACATGCGAACGGAGAAGAACAGGACGTCGGCGACATGCAGACACGGGAGGCGTGAAATTGCTGCTCGATGGCGGCACACATCGCAAAGGAGTAGGGGAGGAGGAGGCCCCGAAGGGCGGAAACGCACCGAGGGCTCGAGAAGGAGGCGAGGTGATCGGGGAAGGCTTCCGGTCTCGATGAAGAAGGTGCAGCCTTGGACGTACGTGGCCGACAGCGCTTGACCGGGCCGTCGTTTCAAGCCGCTCCAGCATCGGTTCTTCTTCTTAGACGAAGGAGATGACTCCCACAGTGCGATTCCCGGCCTCGTACGTCTGTTTTGATGACCACGGCGACAGCCCGTGGAGCTGCAACTCCGGTCATGGAAATTCTCTTGGTGGTTCAGAATAGCAGAGAGGAAGGAGAGAGATCGGAAAGGAGGTGGCTAGATGGCGGCAGGGAGGGAAGAAAGGGATGGCTAGGGTTTCTGGTTCGGCCTAGGGGTAGATAAAGAAGGAAGAGGGGGACCGGGTTGTGGACAGCGACGTCCAGGAGGGCTCACGCAGGGGCGTGCTCTCCCGTCTGTTCGTACGGAGAAGAAGGACGAGGGCTAGGTGGGCTGGGGTGCTGGGCCGCGGTGGCTATGGGAAAAAAGGGGTTGTAGGTGGGCTAGCCCACTTGGGCTGGCCTGCCTCCCCCTCTCATTTTTTTTGTTTTTATTTTTTTTTCTGTTTACACATTTTTTTGTAGGAAAGAAAGAGAGAGAGAAAGAATAAGGTTTTAGGGGTTTTTATTTTCTGAAATAATTTTTATTGAATTACAAGCAGCAAGGCCCAAGGTGCGTTAACTTGTTTTCAAGATTTCAAATTGCCAATTTGATTTGAATTTCAAATAGGGTTTCATAAGGATTTAATTTTTGAAATAACCAAGTTTATTCAATAAGCTCAAACAACTATGAAAACTTACTGAATTTAAATGTTTGCAAGATTTTAATTTTAATCCACAATTGGAACATGCCAAGTATGAATGATTTGATTTGAATTTGAACTTGAATTTACTATTAGGGTGTTAATAAAAGGGGATTTTATTAACAATCAATTTAATTGATTCAAATTCAAAACTATTGAAACCAAATTGAGTTGTTTAGTTTGCAATTTTTAATTGAAAACTTTGGACATGTTTGAGAGTTTAAATTGGTTTGAAAACAGGGTGCAATGCATAGGATGCATGATGCAATGCAATGCAAAAGGGAAAACAAGCAAATCTACTTTGGGGGGAAATCCTCCGGGTGTTACAGACGACACCACTAACAAGGGATTGCACCCTCGCAATCCACCCACTAACCTATTGGGAATATGCCCTAGAGGCAATCATAGATGATGTAATTCCCAATGTATTCATAAAGTTATTAAGTTGTCCTTTGGTTTGAACATCTGATATATGTCATTGAATATGTGATTCGATTGTGGAACTATGTATTCATGTTGTTCATACTAATTGTCCTTGGTCGTTAAGGTTGTGCTGGACACACACCCTAGACTAATGTGAGTGTTGGCTGATGACACGGTTCCACTTGTCATGGGCATGGTGATGCCATTCCAACGTTCACAGACTTGGCTAAAGAGTTTAGCAAGTCGGACTGACCCACATTGAGATGCAACGATCAAGTCGTCATTTGCATGTCTCAATCAATGTAATCCTTAGACCTGAGGTTGTCGCACAATCCGAGTTGTGGATCACCGACTTAGGTTCTGTCAAACGTTGTTCTGTGACAAGGCAACTATAAAGGCAGAGTTCGGGTCGAATGAGAAGCAAGCTGCGTGATGCGGATAATCAAGATGGGATTTTGCCCCTCCTAATGGAGAGATATTCTCTGGGCCCTCTCGAGTGATATGATTCAGGAAGCATGGCCATGCGCGACTCAGTTAAGTGTTAACGGTGTCGGTTGACTAAGAGTTAGTCAGACGAATCACATGTCACAGATCGAGAAGAGAGTTGAGCTATTTAACGGATGACGATAAATCGCCTATAGCTCGACAAGGTATATCGTGAGGCAAAAGGGACTAAGATGAATATCACATTGAAAGGTATGTCGTCATGACTCAATGGTACTTGGGAGTCGGCACGTTCTGCTAGGAGCCGCTACCGATTGATCGATTGGGAGTTGGACTCCAATCGTGTCCAAGTCGCCATGAGCCTGCAGGGTCGCACACTTAAGAGCGGGGGCAAGTATTGGTTGGGTTGGACCCGAACCGGAAATGGACTGAGTTAGTGAGTCGGACTCACAGAGGGAATGGGCCACAAGTGTTGTGCAGCCCATTACCATACGCTATATAAAGAGGGGCGCAGGTTGCCCAGCGGGCACGTTAGTGCACTCTCCCATGCGTTGGGAACCCTAGCCCCACTCAGTCCAGCCGTCGCACCAGACCTAGCAGTCTGCCGTCGGAGCTCCTCCTCGTACGTGTGGATACCGGCAGAGGTGCTGTACGTTCAGCACTTCGACGTTCGAGGGATTGGATCGGCCGGATCGGATCGTGGGACTGCACTGCCCCGACGCGCTGCATCGATAATCCGCACCTGCGCGTCTAGTGGTAATACTCGTGGCCTTCTACCTCGGCTAGATCTTGGGAGTACCGCGTAGGAAAAGTTTTCGTTTATCTCTACGCGTCCCAACATAACCCGGGAGGGGAAAGAAGTTCGACTATCGATTCTTCATGCTTCCAGTTGATCTCCTCGACACCACTAACAAGGCTTCTCGACACCACTAACAAGAGATTGTTGCTCGGAGTGATGACGATCTTCTCCCACCAGGAATCTTCCGATGATCGAACCTATTAGGTTAACGGCTCAGAAAACGTCCACCCACGTAGGATCCTAAAACTTTGAAAGATTGAGAGGAAGAGAGACTCCAAAACAAATAAGATGGGAGGGGAAATAGAATAGAGATAAGGAGTAAACAAGAATCCTATCGAGAGGTTTTCCAAAACATATTTTGCACAAATAATTTTTGACACTCTAGAAACACGACCGTTAGCGAGGTTATCCTACAGGCTTTGCGGACCCGTTGCTTCGATAACCATTCGTATCGAAACAACATTGGGAATCGGAAACCATGCTCTGATACCATTTGTGACGCCCCGGGATCGGGCACTATGCAGATTTCGGCATTTCCACCCAAATCCGCATAATAACCGATTTCAGGTTGCCACTTGTGATAACATTACAACAGTTCACGAATAATCCACAACAACAACAGAGGAGGGATATACAAGACGACTCAAACGAGTCAAGAATACAACTGATACAATACAAAGATCCAAATGACAGCGGAAGAAACAACATAGTGTCCGACTACGGACAAGATACAAATTGGACTAAGAGTCCTGAAGATAACCGATGGCGTCCAATCCCTGCCCAGGCCAAGCCGGAGGGATTCCCAAGCTAACGTCGTCAGACTTCAAACCTGTTGACTGCAATGTGGAATATCCAGCCACGAAAAGGATTCGTGGGTCAGTACTATTAAGTACTGGCAAGTGGATAAACCATACTCACAAGATACCAGCGTAACCAATCATTAAAAGATACAAATACTTTGGGTAGAACGGAAGGAAGGGATTATTGCAAAGAAGCGGCAGCGGGCTGCACTAACTAACTACAGAGACGCGCTACAACTTCCGGCTAATAGAAAGGGATAAGAGAGCGTATCAGAACCAACTACAACTACTCACCAAACAATACCCATCCAGTGTTACCCCCTACTAAGGAAGCAACCCAAGGAAACTCACACTGTTGATTAAGGTGACATTCATTTTTATGGTGGAGGTAATCTATATTACTAGTCAAGTTATCATCGTTAAGTGTAAGTTGTCTGAGTACTTTTTAGCCAGCACTTTCACCAAGTCATCCATAACCGCGGACAACACGGCTTCTCGAGAAGATTTAACCCTGCAGGGATGCACCAATTTGGTCGTACACGTAAGAATGACCCGCCAGATGGAAATGCACTTCCACCAAGCGAGGCACTCAACACAACCCAACTCTTCTTCGCATCAACCCCGAAGAACCACGTGCTGTGCGTACGCAGCTAATCGAGCCCCCACGAAGAAAAGGGGGACCCTCATAGCACTCTAAGACCACGCCGCCCTAAATGCCGACTACAAAAGTTCCACCCTGGCGCCAAGGGTTCGCACCTGCATATGCATGCATCAAATGGAAAGCCCGAACTAAGTGTGGCGATTTGGACGAGATGCGAATCGAATCAGAATTGCGGGGGGCGCCCATACACGCTTCCCACATGCGGTTAGTGCGCTCATCATGGATCGGAGGACAAGACCCTTTTCCTAATTAAGTTCGACACTAGCAGGCCTCAAAACCACGCCGGGCCTCCTACCGGTGCCTTATCATCAAATTATTATTACCCAAAACATTGACATGTTGTTGATTGAATTGAAACCCAACTATCAAACTAAACAGGTAATAAGACGGACAACAAGACTTGAGCGCAAACAACACTAAGCATGCAACTACGACACAAGGGCCAACATGGTAAACATACAACAGTTAATAGGAGGTGGAAGGAAGGCTATATCATGGTTGCAAGGTAAACAATATGATAGGATCTGGACACAAGCATCGATTCATAAGGCTAGCATAAGGACAACAGAAAGAATCGGTAACAAGTGATGAAAGGCAGCCATAGGCAGCAAGTGAGTATACTTGCCTGGAATCCAGCAAGTAGAGGTACATCCGAAGAACTTGTCGTTGCTCACATCATCTCAATGTCCTATCCGCGAAGAAGCCACGAACTAGAACAAACACCGGATGCAGCAATTACTACTACGGCAAAAGATCCAGCATGATCCTATTTTATATGCATGACAATTAATTGATGCATCCAAGTAAACCAGTTGACATGGTAAACATATTTAAATGGGCCCATATGTAATTTGATTGCATATGGAAAAGCCTATGAACTAATGTTGAATTAAATGATCTACAAATAACCATCATGTGAAAGTTGATTAGAATGATGCATGGATGATGAAAACAATAAGAAAACAACAATAGCTTCTGTTTGATATGTTGTTTACCAAGTTTGGAATTTTTATTTAGTAAGTTATGAACTTTGGCATTTTAAATGATTTAAACAAGCAGTTGTTGTTTTCACCAATTTTAAATGTTCAAAACAGATAACAAAATTTATATTTGGAAAGAACACAAAATTTTAGATGGAATACATATTTCATTTGTTGAATTTGGATTTAAAATGAGCAAGTTATGAATCTAGCAATTTTAAATGCATTAAATAAATAATTAGTTGTTTTCAGCAATTTAACTTATTTAAAATAGAGAACAAAGTTGATATTTGCAAAGTTCATGAAAAATTGGATGGAAAACATATTTTACATGTTCAAAAAGAATTTAGTTTGACCAAGTTATTAATTTAGCAATTTTAAATGAATTAAACAAGATTTAAATTATTTAACCAAGTTTAACTATTCAAAACAGGAAACAAAGTTTATATTTGGAAAGCTTGTTCAATTTTGCATTGAAACCATATTTTACATTTTAAATTTGGAGTTTGTTTGCATCTTTTATGGGTGTTTGAAGTTTCAGGGACCTGATTGTGATTTTACAGGGACCTTTGCGTGGAAGAAAAGAATAGCAGAGAAGCCCCTGGGCTTTTCTACTCAACGCAGCACAACACCGTGACACCGACCGGTGGGGTCAGCGTCAAGTTGGCGCCAGCGTGGTGCGGGTGAAAGATGAGGTGGCCTCCAGGGCCAATGACCAGTGGGCCCTGGGGTTGCGATGAATAAAATCCCCAAAAGGGGGGCAACGCGCCCGCGGGGATTCGATCCTGGGATCTCCCAGCGTGCGGATCAGGTGCGCTGCCACTGCGCTGGGCTGCGGTTGGTGAACATATCAGTGTGTGGCCCGATAAGAAGGAAACTAGACACGCTTAACTGACGAAACTGAAAACAGTTTCTGCCAACTACAGGGACAGACATGCGAACGGAGAAGAACAGGACGTCGGCGACATGCAGACACGGGATGCGTGAAATTGCTGCTAGATAGCGGCACACATCGCAAAGGAGTAGGGGAGGAGGAGGCCCCGAAGGGCGGAAACGCACCGAGGGCTCGAGAAGGAGGCGAGGTGATCGGGGAAGGCTTCCGGTCTCGATGAAGAAGGTGCAGCCTTGGACGTACGTGGCCGACAGCGCTTGACCGGGCCGTCGTTTCAAGCCGCTCCAGCACCGGTTCTTCTTCTTAGACAAAGGAGATGACTCCCACAGTGCGATTCCCGGCCTCGTACGTCTGTTTTGATGACCACGGCGACAGCCCGTGGAGCTCCAACTCCGGTCATGGAAATTCTCTCGGTGGTTCAGAATAGCAGAGAGGAAGGAGAGAGATCGGAAAGGAGGTGGCTAGATGGCGGCGGGGAGGGAAGAAAGGGATGGGTAGGGTTTCTGGTTCGGCCTAGGGGTAGATAAAGAAGGAAGAGGGGGACCGGGTTGTGGACAGCGACGTCCAGGAGGGCTCACGCAGGGGGCGTGCTCTCCTGTCTGTTCGTACGGAGAAGAAGGACGAGGGCTAGGTGGGCTGGGGTGCTGGGCCGCGGTGGCTGTGGGAAAAAAGGGGTTGTAGGTGGGCTAGCCCACTTGGGCTGTCCTGCCTCCCCCTCTCATTTTTTTTTGTTTTTATTTTTTTTCTGTTTACACATTTTTTTGTAGGAAAGAAAGAGAGAGAGAAAAAGAATAAGGTTTTAGGGGTTTTTATTTTCTGAAATAATTTTTCATTGAATTACAAGCAGCAAGGCCCAAGGTGTGTTAACTTGTTTTCAAGATTTCAAATTGCCAATTTGATTTGAATTTGCTATTTGAATTTCAAATAGGGTTTCATAAGGATTTAATTTTTGAAATAACCAAGTTTATTCAATAAGCTCAAACAACTATGAAAACTTATTGAATTTAAATGTTTGCAAGATTTTAATTTTAAACCACAATTGGAACATGCCAAGTATGAATGATTTGATTTTAATTTGAACTTGAATTTACCATTAGGGTGTTAATAAAAGGGGATTTTATTAACAAGCAATTTAATTGATTCAAATTCAAAACTATTGAACCCAAATTGAGTTGTTTAGTTTGCAATTTTAATTTGAAACTTTGGACATGTTTGAGAGTTTAAATTGGTTTGAAAACAGGGTGCAATGCATAGGATGCATGATGCAATGCAATGCAAAAGGGAAAACAAGCAAATCTACTTTGGGGGGTAAATCCCCCGGGTGTTACAGCAAGGATGAGTGCTAGGAGGGTATTTACACCTCGAAATTATGGGTTTTCTTCACCAACACCACAACCAGGCCCAACTCGTGGTCTTTCATCTTCTAAACCCGAGAGCACCCCTTCTCCCTCAAGGAGTCGAGTACAACCAGCAGCTAGTTCTAGTGGATCCACAATGTCTACAACAAGAAATGGAGATATGAGTTGCCATACATGTGGAGGAAAAGGCCACTTTAAGAGAGAATGTCCTAATAAGAAAACTATGCTTGTTAATGAGGACAATGAGTATGAAACAAGAGATGATGCTGATCCTAATGAGGAAGATGATTATGATGAGAAATGAGGTCCAATTTATGCTTATGCCACACATTACCCCACTATTGTTTGCTCACAAATTGTTGCTGCTTTGAGTGTTATTCCTTATCCAGAAAATTAGAGGTGAAATCTTTTGCAAACCAAAGCAATTGTAGGTCCTAAAATGGCTTGCAAAGTTATTATTGATGGAGGGAGTTGCAGAAATCTAGCTAGTAAAGAGCTATGTGCAAAGCTAAAATTGAAGTATGTTCTACACCCTCATCCTTATTACATACATTGGCTGAGTGATAAAGGAGATATGAAGGTGAGCTACATGGTGAGAGTGGAGGTCCAAATTGGGCCATATTATGATACTATTGAGTGTGGTGCCCATGTCTGTTTGTCACATGTTGCTTGGAAGACCATGGCATTTTGACAGGAGTGTTACACATAATGGGAGAGCTAATATATATCAGTTGAATTGGCATGGGAAGGACATTATTTTGAGACCTATGACACCACAGCAAATTGTAAATGAGTCTCGTCAAAAACTGAAGTAAATTTAGAGAAGGAAAGTGAGAAAGAAAAACAAGAGAGTAATCCTTCTATGAGTGATAAAAACAAGCTGAGTGGTAAAAATAAAAGTGAGGGAGTGAGCCTATTATGTATGATATCCACCAAAGAGGAATTGAGAGAATTTAGTGAGGATCCTAGTTTGCTTACTATAGTGCTTATGAACAAGGGAGACATATTAGTTTCTAATGACATGACCCCTATTCCTCTTGGTGTTTCTCATGTTTTACATGACTTGATGATGTTTTTCCACAGGAGGTACCAGCAGGGCTGCCACCATTGCGTGGCATTGAGCATCAAATTGATTTGATTCCTCGAGCTACATTACCAAACCGAGCCCCTTATAGGACTAATCCCCAAGAAACCAAAGAAATTCAGAAACAAGTGCAAGAGCTTCTCGATAAATGGTATATTCGAATTAGCTTATCTCCATGTGTTGTTCCTGTTATTTTAGTTCCTAGGAAAGATGGTACTTGGCGCATGTGTGTAGATTGTAGAGCAATTATCAACATCACTATTCGTTGTCGTCATCCTATACCCCGTTTGGAGGACATGTTAGATGAATTAAGTGGTGCTACTGTTTTCTCTAAAATTGATTTGCGTAGTGGTTATCATCAAATTAGGATGAATGGAAAACTGCTTTCAAAACAAAATTTGGTTTATATGAATTGTTAGTGATGCCTTTTGGTTTTACTAATGCACCTAGTACTTTCATGAAAATAATGAACCATGTTTTGAGAGAGTTTATTGGTAGATTTGTAGTAGTTTATTTTGATGATATTCTCATATATAGCCACAATGAACATGAACATATTGATCATATTAGACAAGTCTTGCATGTGTTAAGAGAAAATCAATTATATGGTACTCTTGCTAAGTGTACGTTTTGCAAAGATAAGGTCATTTTTCTGGGATATGTTGTTTCTAAGCATGGAATTGAAGTAGATGAATATAAAATTGAAGCTATTAAAAATTGACCTATTCCTACAAATATTAGTCAAGTGAGAAGTTTTAATGGATTGGCTGGTTTCTATAGAAGATTGTCAAAGATTTTAGTACTCTTGCTGCCCTTTAAATGAATTAACTAAAAAGGGTGTTGATTTCGAATGGGGGGGGGGGTGAACAAGACATTGCTTTTGATGAGATAAAGAACAAGTTGATTTCGGCCCCATTGTTAATTTTGCCTAATTTGAACAAACAATTCGAAATTGAGTGTGATGCAAGTGGTATTGGTATTGGTGGAGTGCTTATGCAAGAAAACAAACTTGTTGCTTATTTTTCTGAGAAATTTCATGGTGCTCAATTGAACTATTATGTTTATGATAAAGAATTATATGCACTTGTTAGAGTTCTTGAGGTTTGGAAACATTATTTGTGGCCAAAAGAATTTATCATACATTATGATCATGAAGCATTGAAATTTTTAAAGAGCCAATCTAGCCTTAATAAGAGACATGCTAAGTGGATTGAATTCATTGAATCTTTCCCATACATAATTAAGTACAAGAAAGGCAAAGATAATGTTGTTGATAATGCTCTCTCTAGGAAAAGTATGCTTTTAACTCAATTGGATGTGAAAATTCCTGGTTTGGAGAGTGTGAAAGATTTGTATGCTCAAGATAATGAGTTTAAACATGCATATGCAAATTGTACCAATGTGAAAGCATGGGATAAATTTCATTTGCATGATGGATATTTGTTTAGAGCTAACAAATTATGTGTGCCCGAGTCATCCTTACGCTTGTTATTGTTGCAGGAATCACATAGTGGTGGATTGATGGGACACTTTGGGAGGGAGAAAACATTGCTGATGTTGGCTGATCACTTTTATTGGCCACGAATGAGAAGAGATGTGGAGAGGTTTGTGATACGTTGCATTACTTGCAACAAGGTTAAGTCTAAACTAAAACCTCACGGATTATATACTCCTCTTTCTGCACCTACTACACCTTGGCAAGACATTAGTATGGATTTTGTGTTAGGTTTGCCTAGGACTAAAAGAGGAGATGATTCAATATTTGTGGTAGTTGATAGATTCTCTAAAATGTCACATTTTATTGCATGCCACAAGAGCGACGATGCGTCGCACGTTGCTAATCTGTTTTTCAGGGACATAGTGAGATTGCATGGAGTACCCAATACTATTGTTTCTGATCGTGATGTGAAGTTCATGAGCTATTTCTGGAAGACACTATGGGGGAAGCTAGCGTCAAAGCTGCTATTTTCTACTACTTATCACCCCCAAACTGATGGACAAACAGAGGTGGGGAATCGCACATTATCCACATTGTTGCGAGCCATGATCAAGAAGAATCTGTGGGAGTGGGAAGAGTGTTTGCCACATGTTGAGTTTGCATACAATAGGGTTGTTCATTCTACTACTCAGTTATGCCCGTTTTGAGGTGGTGTATGGTTTCAAGCCAGTAACACCACTTGATTTGCTGCCACTTCCTATAAAAGAGAGAGTCAATATGGAGGCTTCAAAACGTGCTGATTTTGTGAGGAAGATCCATGAGAAGAACAAGCAAGCAATTGAGAAGACAGGGAGACATGTAGTTGAGCGAGTTAACAAGAAGAGGAAGGAAGTACTATTCTAGCCAGATGATTTGGTGTGGGTGCATTTTCGTAAGGATAGATTTCCCACATTGCGCAAGTCAAAGTTGATGCCACGAGGTGTTGGTCCATATAAAGTGCTTTAGAAGATTAATGATAATGCTACAAGATTGATCTCCCTAGTGATGAGTTTGGTGTAAGTAATTCTTTCAATGTTGTTGATTTATCACCATACCATCGAGAGGACCTTGATGCGTCGAGGTCGACGCGTTTTCAAGGGGGGGGGGAGGATGATGAGAACATCCCTAGTTCTTCTACACTTTCTCCCATTGAAGATGTTGTTGTTCAAGAGAAACATGATGAAGTTAGGATTGGACCAATGGCTAGATCAAGAACCAAACTACTAGAACAGCAGGTGAACTCACTCCTATTAAATTATAATGTTTGTTGTTATGAGAATTTTATACTACGTAAATCCCTGGATTTATGTATGATTCAGGTTATTAATAACACAAACATTATTGGAGGAGAGGAGCATGGAGCCGTGGAGCAATGCATAGGAGAACACAAGGAGAGAGGTGATCATGGAAGAACAAGAAAGAAGGAGAAACAAAGAGCTGAATTTGATGGAGTTGGGAGCACCAAGGACATATCCTAGGGTGTCCCAGCCCACAATTACTGCCATGTGTATTGTGCCTTATGGGGGCACTAAGTACATGTCCCAGGTCCTCCCAACCGAGTAGAATAAGGGCATGCGTGCCCCTTGGCCGAATCCCACTTAATTGGGGTCGGTTTGTATCCCTTTGAGTCGAGCCCAACTCATGTTTGAGTCCAAATCCAAGTCAGGTCCAGGGGTGGTGGGAATTGGCCTTTGGCCGCACCCCCTCTCTCTTAAATACCTCCCACCTGCGTGTGGTGAAGGTTTAGACTACCTTTAAACATAAACCCTAGAACTCCATTGTTGATTGCTCGAAGAATTCATCAGGAATTGAATACCTTGCAATATTTGCATGTTATCCGCTATTCCACTGGGAATTAGTAGATACAGGACCACTTGTAGTCGTTTGCTGCTAGTGTAAGTGTGTGGTTTTGCGAATATCCAAGGGATTGGTTGTTGCTGGAATTGGCATCAGGAATTAGTCGGAGAGTTCGTGGAGATACACAAGTTATCATATCATCGTAATCGTGTGAGTTCATCGAGAAGATAGTGCAACTCCTTATCATGTATTCTCAACAATATCAACTTGCAAACCCAAATTCTGAACAGTGGTATTAAGATCCACACCTATCTTGTCAATCAAAGAGTGTAATTCTGATTTTTTTGATTCAATGGTTGTAGTCAATTGTTCTCTCATCTCCTCCAAATCTGTCCACTTCACTGCCTCATCACCATGTGCCTTCTTAGCCTGTTCAGAAACACCACTACTAGTATTCATGATTAATAGGTTAGTGAATTAAAAATTTCTATAGGTTGTGGTGCCTCTCTCAACTCACTCAAAAACCAGCAAAGAGGCGATTCTTACCGTTCCAAAGTGAATAGAATAACCTACCAACAAGTAATAGCAACTAATGTGACTTGGTGTGAAGAATAGAATTACCCAGGGATTTTAGCTCTCACAAAGGTAAAACAGGTTATTTAGTGGGGCTTGGTATAGATACCTAACAATCACCAAGTAACAATCCTATTTTCTGTTTGTGATGATACAAAAAATTGCACCTAGGAAACACACACCAAATGGAGACAAATGTGGTTAAGCAAATATATGGATGAAATTTTGCAATGCACTCGAAAGACTCTAGCCAAGATCAAGATAAACAGGCACAAGATTTCTCAATTTATAGTGTCAAGATATAGTAATAACAAAACAGCTCCAATCACAATTGAGAATATGATGCTCTCGGCCTCTTTTATATTTCTGTTTTCTCTCTTTTTTTTATAATTTTCTCTTTTTCTATTTTTTTGTACTTTTTCTATTTTTTGTACTTTTTCTATTTTTTTGTACTTTTTCTATTTTTTTGTACTTTTTCTATGGCCAATATCAACTAGGAGCAAAAATAACAAGTGATAACAATGTGACACAAAAGATATAAATGATAATGAGCAGCATGTTGTGATAAAAAATGTAGCTAGTCTTATGGGTAAGATACCTAATATTTTACTGTAGAAAGGCTGTGTCTATGGTTCACAATGTTCAGACTTGAATTCCTAAAAAAAATGTAAAAGAAAAATAAAATAAAACATACCAAAACTTACTAAGAAACTCACAGAACTCGCGGCAGAAAACAAATGTTTTCTCTGCCGTGGCGGGAGCAAAACTGTGCGGTTTTTGTGCCGCGGCAGCACGCGCGTACATGGGCACGACAGGCAACGGGCGTGCGGTGTGCTATGGACGGGGGTTTGCAACGCACGGCAGGGAACAAGCCATTTTTGTGTCACGGCAGAGGTCGATTTCGACTCGCACTAGAAAAACCCACGGCAGTGTTTCGCTGCTTTTTGTGCCGCGGTAGGACTCGGATCTGATTGCAACTAGAGGAAACCCACGGCAGCGAATAGGATTGAATTGGTTCCCGGCAGCAAACATCACCCAAACTGAGTAGGACTAGGAAGAAAACAACGGCAGGAAAATAGGGAATTTTTGTCGAGGTATGAATTGGACTAGTACTCGGATTGGATAAAGAAAACACACTCGGGTAGCTATTTTTTTTTGGATTTTCTTGTATAGACTCAACTCGAAACCTAAGAACAACTAAGAACGCTAACTGATATGGGGTTACCCAATCTTCTCAATGAGCTTCTCTCTCTTTTTGTGGTTTTCTGATATATTGGATAACTAGTGCTACACTGAGACCTCTCACTTAGCAGACCCATGTTGCCACATGCAACAATAATCAACCTCTTTGGATATTCTCAACTACACACTCTTGCACAAGTAATCAAAGATCACAAGTGGTCCTGTATCCCTCTATTCCCAGATGGAATAACAAGATATCACACAACTTTGCAAGGGTAAACTTCAAGATGAATGCTTAGCAGCAATACAATCTAGAGGCTAGGGTTTGTTGGTTTTGGTTTAAACTTGTTCTCCCTATCCCACACGCAGATGGAGGGATTATATAGGTGGTGGGTGCGGCCACAAGGGGTTCCTTGCGCAAGTCCCCACCTCCTACTAGGACTAGGAGTCCCACTATGACTCAAAGAGAGATACAAACCGATCCACCATTAAGGGATTCAGCCAATTATGGTATACAAGCCATACCTATTCGAAATAGGATTTTCTATGGCGCATTTGACTTAGTGGAGGCGCCTATCCCCTTATCTTCATGAATAACAATTGTTTTTATTGAAATAACAATTGTTATTAATTATTTTCACCATCTTCTAGCATTGTTTTCACCATGGCTCCTTTGTTTTCACCACTTGTATATTGGTCTTCTAGCTCCTCTTGATTGTTTTCCTCCATCATGTTTGTGTTATCAATAAACCTAATCATACATAAATGCATAGACTTAGGTAGTATAAAATTCTCATAATCATAAATGGCATAATCAATAAGGAGTGAATTCACCTGTTTTTCTAGTAGCTTGGTCCTCGATCTTGTCATGGGTCCAAGTCTTACTTCATCTTGTTTAAGTGGCCATGTACTAGGGATGTCCTCATCATCCTCCCCCTCTTGAAAAGCCTTGATGTCCACATCAAGATTCTCTCCATGATATGGTGTTAAATTCGAAACATTAAAAGAATTTCTCACTCCAAATTCATCTATTGGGAGATCTATCTTGTAAGCATTATCATTTATTTTTGCAATCACTTTGTAAGGACCAGCACCTCTTGGCAATAATTTTGATTTCTTAGCTTAGGGAACCTATCCTTTCGAAAGTGTACCCATACAAAATCTCCCTCTTGAAAAATAACCTCTTTTCTCTTTTTATTTCTCCTTTGAGCAATATCCTTCCCTTTCTTCTCGATGGCATCCATTGTCCTCTCATGTATCTTCTTCACAAAATCAGCTCTCTGTGATGCATCCATGTTAATTCTCTCTTGAATAGGAAGTGGTAATAAATCAAGTAGTGTAGTAGGCTTGAATCCATAAACCACCTCAAAAGGGCATAATTGAGTAGTTGAATGCACGGCTCTATTGTAGGAAAACTCCACATGTGACAAACAATCTTCCACTCCTTCAAATTCTTCTTGATCATAGCTCTCAATAATGTGGACAAGGTTCTATTCACCACCTCGGTTTGTCCATCTGTTTGGGAGTGACATGTTGTAGAAAATAACAATTTTGTTCCAAGCTTCCCCCATAATGTCTTCCAAAAGTAACTCATGAATTTCACATCTCTATCCGAAACAATTGTCCTTGGTACTCCATGTAGTCTCACTATTTCCTTGAAAAAGAGTGTAGCAATGTGGGAAGCATCATCACTTTTGTGGCAAGCAATGAAGTGTGACATCTTGGAGAATCTATCCACCACCACAAAAATTGAATCATGTCCCCTCTTTGTCCTTGGCAAGCCTAACACAAAATCCATGCTTATATCTTCCCATGGTGTAGTTGGTTTTGGCAATGGAGTATATAATCCATGGGGATTCAATTTGGACTTGGCTTTATTGCATGTGATACACCTTTGCACAAATCTATAGACATCTCTCCTCATATGTGCCCAATACAAAATTTCAGCCAACATAAGCAATGTTTTCTCTCGTCCAAAGTAACCCATCAATCCACCACTATGAGATTCCTGTAATAACATCAAACGCAAAGAACACTCGGGAATACATAGTTTGTTAGCTCTAAACAAAAATCCATCATGTATATGATATTTATCCCAAGCCTTTACATTAGAACATTTACTATAGGGTGTAGAAAATTCTTTATCTTGAGCATATAGTGGCTTTAATTCTTCTAAACCCGAAACTTGCACATCCAATTTAGTGAGTAGCATATTTTTCCTAGACAAAGCATCAAATACCACATTATCTAATCCTTTCTTATGTTTAATAATGTATGGGAAAGATTCAATAAATTGTACCCATTTAGCATGTCTTTTATTAAGATTGGATTGATTCTTTAAAAATTTCAATGCCTCACGATCAGAATGTATAATAAATTCCCTTGGCCACAAATAATGTTTCCAAACATCAAGAACTCTAACAAGTGCATACAATTCTTTATCATAGACAGAATAATTCAATTGTGCTCCATGTAATTTTTCAGAAAAATAAGCAATTGGTTTCTTATCTTGCATTAACACTCCTCCAATACCTATGCCACTAGCATCACATTCAATCTCAAATTCTTTATTAAAATTAGGTAGCATTAATAATGGGGCCGAAATCAACTTATTTTTCAAAGTGTCAATATCTTGAGCAATCCCCCACTCGAAATTTACACCTTTCTTAGTCAAATCATTTAAAGGGGAAGCAATAGTACTAAAATCTTTCACAAATCCTCTATAAAATCTAGCTAGTCCATTAAAACTTCTTACATGACTCACATTCATGGGAATTGGCAAATTTTTAATTGCTTCAATTTTAGATTCATCCACTTCTATCCCACGTTTAGAGACAACATATCCAAGAAATATGACCTTATCTTTGCAAAAAGTGCACTTCTCTAAATTTCCATACAATTTATTTTCTCTTAGCACATGGAAGACTTGTCTAATATGATCAATGTGTTCATGTTCATTGTGGCTATATATAAGAATATCATCAAAGTAAACGACCACAAATTTGCCAATAAAATCTCTCAAAACATGTTTCATTAATCTCATGAAAGTACTAGGTGCATTAGTTAATCCAAAAGGCATTACTAACCACTCATATAAACCAAATTTTGTTTTAAAGGTTGTTTTCCACTCATCCCCTTCTTTCATTCGTATTTGATGGTAACCACTATGCAAATCAATTTTAGAGAAAACAACACTACCACTTAATTCATCTAACATGTCTTCCAAACGTGGTATAGGATGACGATAACGAATAGTGATATTGTTAGTTGCTCTACAATCTACACACATGCGCCATGTACCATCTTTCTTAGGAACGAAAATAACAGGAACAACACAAGGAGATAAGCTAATTTGAATGTAACCTTTATCAAGAAGATCTTGTACTTGTTTCTGAATTTCCTTTGTCTCTTGGGGATTTGTCCTATAGGGAGCTCGGTTTGGTAATGAAGATCCAGGAATTAAGTCAATTTGATGCTCTATCCCTCTCAATGGTGGTAAACCCGAGGGCACTTCTTCTGGAAATACATCATCAAATTCCTTCAAAACATTAGTAACACCAATAGAAAGAGGAGTCATGTCACTAGAAAGTAAAATTTCCCCCTTGTGCATGAGCACTATAGGTAGTAGGCTGGGATCATCCTCAAACTCTCTCAAATCCTCTTTGGTGGCTAACATTGTCAAAAGGCTCACTCCCTTATTTTTTCCACTCGTCCTAGGTTTGTTTTCACCCATAGAAGTAGTGTTTTCACTCTTATCTTCTCTCTCACTCTCCTTCTCAAGATTCACTTCAACTTTCTGTCTTGATTCATTCACTATTTGTTGGGGTGTCATAGGCCTCAATATGATATCCTTATTATTCCAATTCAATTTATAAGTGTTTGCTCTCCCATTGGGTGTAAGTTTTCTATCAAATTGCCATGGCCTTCCAAGTAATAGATGGCAAACCGACATGGGAACCACATCACACTCAATAGTATCCTTGTATGGTCCAATTTGGAACTCCACTCTCATAATTTGGCATACTCTTATTTCCTCCTTGTCATTGAGCCATTGAATATAATATGGATGTGGGTGTGGAATATATCTCAATCTTAACTTTGCACATAAATCCTTGCTTGCTAAATTTCTGCAACTCCCTCCATCAATGATCACTTTGCAAGCCATGTTGGGACCAACAATTGCCTTGGTTTGAAACAAATTGCATTTTGGCTCTCATCGTTTCTAGGAATAATACTCAAGGCTTAGGTGTAAACAATGGTTGGATAATTTGTAGCAAAAGCATCAATAGGACCATCATCATCATCATCATATGCATCCTCCTCATTGGGATCAACATAATCTTCAGTCTCATACTCATCATTAGCATTGAGAAACATAACATTCTTGTTTGGGCAATCCCTCTTAAAATGACCTTTACCTCCACAACTATGACATGTGATATCTCTATTTCTGGGAGGAGGTGTAGCACCACTAGAACCCGAAGTAGATGTTGTAGGTTTCTTGGAATTGGAATAATTTGTCTCGGGTTTGGTACTAGGATCCCCACGGGTTGAAGCACTTGGATGTGTAGGTGATGAGAAATTTGATTTTTGTGATGGAAAACTCCTCCTTGTACTCACTAGTAGCTCCTCATTCAACCTCTTTTCAGCCTCCCTTGATTGATGCAATAATTCACTCATATTGGCATATTGGACATGCCTCACAATGCTTTTAATTTTGAATTGCAATCCACTCAAAAATATTTGCATAGTTTGTTCAGGTTCTTCTCTAACCCGATCCCTTTGAATGATTAATTCCATCTCCTTGTAATAAGCATCAACTGTCTTGGATCCTTGCTTCAATTGTTGTAACTTGTCATAGAGATTTCTAATATAATTCTTGGGAACAAATCTCTCTCTTAGCAATTGTTTCATCTCTCTCCATGTGTTCACCTCTTCATCTTCATTTTCTTCTCTCAATCTTGTAATGCCATCCCACCACAAGAGAGCATAGCCATCAAATGAAGAAGATGCAAGTTTTACTTTCCTCTCCTCGGTGTACTCATGGAGTCTCCATAGTTTCTCAATTTTTAGCTCCCACATCAAGTACTCTTCCACATCTTCAGAATCACAAGCAAGAGTAGGGATAGAGAATTTTGGTTTTCCCAAGCCATCATCCTCTCTATTATTTTCCAATGGCACTCTCCTTGCCACTCCAATATGGCCTCCATTGTAATTTCCTCTCCCATCATCAATTGGAGCAATAGCTTGAGGTCTTTGTTGTAGTTGTTCCACTAGATTTGCTATAGTTGTCACTTGCTTAGTTAATGTCCTCAAAGTGTCTTTAATTTCATTGGCAGATTCTTGAGATGCACAAGCATCTATCTTCAAATCAAGAGTAGTCATATCCTTTCTCAAATCTATATCATTCTTGTCAACTTCATCGGTAATCCTTTTGTAAATGAAATCTCTCCATGCCTCATAGTCCTCGGGTTTCTTCTTTGCCTGCACATCAACATCACTAGAAGTATTCATGTTTAACTTGTTAGTAACAAAAATAATGAATGGGTTTGTGGTGCCTCTCACAACTCACTCAAAACCAAGCAAAGATGGCTTCACTTAATGTTCCAAGAGTGAAAAGGATCAACTTACCAACAAGGAGCAATGAATAATGTGCTTTGGTGTGAGAATAAAATAACCGAGCTATCAAGTATCACAATGCAAACAGGGTTTTTGGTGGGGCTTGGTTGGGATTCCTAACAACACCAAAATAACAACTCCAACGCACTGCTTAATGTGATAAAATTTACTAAAGGAAACCCACTCACACTTGGAGACAAATGCGGCTTAGCAATTATATGGTAGAGATATTGCAACCACTAGAAAGACACTAGCAAATACTCAATGAAACAGGCACAAGATTGCTCAATTTGTCCACAAAAATATCCAATATGATAAGCTTCCACTAGTGATAATGTAGCATGGCCTCTTTTGATTTTTCTTTCTTTCTATTTTTTTTATACTTTTTCCTTTTTCTCTATTTTTTTGATTTTTTCAATGGCCTTTGAATCAACTAGGAGCAACAATATGATGGAAATAAGAAAAGTGTGGACAGATTTGATCAAATGAGCAGCCTGCAGAGTAATTAAACAGCTAGTCTTATGGATTTTGGTACCCAAAGTTGCTGTAGAAAGGCAGTGGCTAAGGCTTATCAAGGATCAGCACAAGAACCTAGAGATAACAAGGAAGAAAACAAAATAAAAACTAGTAAAAACTATGAAGAAACGAGCTCACGGCAGCTAATTTGGCTCATGGCAGCAAAAACCAAAGTTTTGTACCGTACAGCAGCGAAACGAGCTGAAAAAGCGGCGCGTGGTAGAGCTCACGGCAGCGTGTGCGGTAACGCGCGGGTGGTGTTGTGGTGGGTTTGCGGGTGGGTGCGCGTGTAAGGTTTTATGGCCACTGGTAAGGGGAATCCGATACCGAGTAGGGGTGGGCGCGGAAGTGGCGGCAGAGAATTTGCGCGGTTTTGAGCCACAGTAGGAATCCGACTGCGGCTAGGAGTGTGTTGGAGGCAGCGATTTGATGCGATTGTGTGCCACGGCAGGGATCGGATTGTAATCTGATTAGAGGTAGGAACTCGTGGCTATTCGAGATCAAAATCAACTCACCCAGAAGCAAGCTGTATGTCTTGAAATCTCGAGATGAACACACATGGCAACACTATTTTTGTGAGATTTTTTTTTGATATAGAGGAAACAAAAGATAGCTAGATGAACCCTAACCCTAAAAGATGAAAATCTAAAAACAGAAAAACAGAAACACAAATCAACAAAAAGCAGCAACTATGTAGATGCAAATTGGTGTTGATCTAGGCTCTGGCAAATTCTAACCCTAATATTTTTGGCTTTTTCTGGATAGGAATAAAAATAACTAAAACTAAAGATAACTTTGCTCACCGAGGCAACCTGAGAATCTGATACCAAGATGATATGGGGTGGCCCAATCTTCTCAATGAGCTTCTCTCTCTTTTTGTGGTTTTCTGATATATTGGATAACTAGTGCTACACTGAGACCTCTCACTTAGCAGACCCCTGTTGCCAGATGCAACAACAATCAAGCTCTTTGGATATTCTCAAATACACACTCTTGCGCAAGTAATCAAGGATCATAAGTGGTCCTGTATCCCCCTATTCCCAGATGGAATAACAAGATATCACGCAACTTTGCAAGGGTAAACTTCAAGATGAATGCTTAGCAGCAATACAATCTAGAGGCTAGGGTTTGTTGGTTTTGGTTTAAACTTGTTCTCCCTATCCCACACGCAGGTGGAGGGATTATATAGGTGGTGGGTGCGGCCACAAGGGGTTCCTTGCGCAAGTCCCCACCTCCTACTAGGACTAGGACTCCTACTAGGACTAGGAGTCCAACTATGACTCAAAGAGAGATACAAACCGATCCACCATTAAGGGATTCAGCCAATTATGATATACAAACCATACCTATTCGAAATAGGATTTTCTATGGCGCATTTGACTTAGTGGAGGCGCCTATCCCCTTGTCTTCATGAATAACAATTTTTTTTATTGAAATAACAATTGTTATTAATTGTTTTCACCATCTTCTAGCATTGTTTTCACCATGGCTCCTTTGTTTTCACCACTTGTATATTGGTCTTCTAGATCCTCTTGATTGTTCTCCTCCATCATGTTTGTGTTATCAATAAATCTAATCATACATAAATGCATATACTTAGGTAGTATAAACTTCTCATAATCATAAATGGCATAATCAATACGGAGTGAATTCACCTGTTGTTCTAGTAGCTTGGTCCTTGATCTTGTCATGGGTCCAAGTCTTACTTCATCTTGTTTAAGTGGCAATGTACTAGGGACGTCCTCATCACTAACCCTAACCGAAAACTAATGACTAAAAAACAGAAAATAAACACAAGATCAAACACAAAGCAACAACTAGAAATTGAAAACTAGGGATTATCTAAATCTATGGCAATGATCTAACTATATTTTTGTGAGGCTTTTTCTGTATAGGTATGAAAACACTCGAATCTAAAGGGATGAAAACAGCTCGCCGAGTAAACCCAGTAATCTGATACCAAGATGATAAGGGGATGCTCGATCTTCTCGATGAACTCTCTGATAATTGTGGATGATAACCAGTGTATTGCCACGAACTCTCCAGCTAAACCCTGCCACCAATTGCGACCGCACTCAACCCCTTGGATATTCGAAACTCCACACTCTTGCACAAGTAGCCACCGACTACAAGTGGTCATGTTTCTCCTTATTCCCAATGGAACAACAGAATACACTCAGCTTTGCAAGATAGTAACAATTCAAGATGAATGCTTATGAGCAATACAATCTAGGAATTCTAGGGTTTTTGTTTTAGAGTAGTCTAGGGATCTAACTCGTAGCTATGGGGTTTATATGAAGGGTAGGGGTGCGGCCACAATGGGCATTTCTCAAGCACACCAAGCTCAAACCTACTAGGACTCGAACTACTAGTTTGGACTCAAACCAATTGATACAAACCGACCCGTACAAGGGCGCGTCCATAGGGACACGCAGGACCCACTCCTAATCATAGTAGGACTCTCTTTTAGGCGCAGCAACATTGTGTTGGGTGCCTCCTCTCTTGTACACTTCATTTGTAGACTTGTGGAAAACATCTCCCTCTTGTTCTTCCTTGTTTACCACCAAGTAGCATTTGTTTTCCAACTTGTCATATTTGTTTTCCACCTTGTAGCACTTGTTTTCCAGTTCCTCTTGATGTCCATCTCCATCCATGCTTGTGTTATCAACAAACATGAGTATACATAAGTGCATGGATTTAGGCAGTATAAAGTTCTCAAGAAAACAAACATCATTTTCTGATAAGAGAGAATTCACCTGTTGTTCTAGTAACTTAGCTCTTGATCTTGTCATTGGACCAAGTCTCACTTCATTGGTCTTATCTTGAACAACAACATCTTCAATAGGAAAAGGTGTAGAAGAACTAGGGATGTCCTCATCAGTCTTCGTTCCGGATAAATAATGATCTTCGTGGATTTTCAGACATTTCCAAGAATATTTCTTTAAGAACTTTTTTAAATAGAAAAACAACATAAAACAACAACTGGCCCGGGGCATCTCGTTAATAGGTTAGTCAATGAAAACATCCATAAAACAAATAAAAACGATAGAAAACATGTGGAAAACATAAGGTATTGGGTACAAAACAAGCATGGAACATCAAAAATTATAGATAGGTTTGCAACGTATCAAGGAATCACCCTAATGATAGCGTTTACTGCGCAATCAAAGGACAAAAAGAAAACAGATATAACATGCACGAGTAAAACTAGTGATGTCGTATAGTCTCCCTTCATCTCCAACGGATCCTGCGTTGGTGGTGCCACGTCGACGTTCACGACAAGTGCAATCCTTCTCCTTCCCATCATCGCCATTATCAGGTTTTGGGTGGTTTGACAGTTACAAAACTGTGTTAGGTAAAGCATCTCAAAATTCTAAACTTCAAGACTATACCACATCAGGTTTCCTGCAAAACGGAGTTAGATGCCTCTAACGTTCGTTTGCATCTTTTCACATGGATATAGGATCTATGAAACGAACTGTTAAGTAACCGACGCTTCCATAAGGCATGATTATTCACATTGCTCGATTTACATTGCGGGGTGATTGAAACACAGACATTACGAAAATGTCTAGAGCCTCAATCTAAACTTATTTATAACCATAACCTCCGTGTGGATCCAATCCACATGCCCCTTCCACGATGTTGTTAACGATACCAACTATAAAGAGACCCAAAGCTGCTGAAGCACTTCTTCGGACTAGATGAGATATGTTAGGGAAACTCAAATGTTCTAGGATTGCCAGAAGTTTGTAAAAATATCGATATGCCGTCAGAAACAAAACAACAAAGCTTACTGGGAAGCAATCATAAATAATCAAAATGCTCGAGAAATTTCCAACGTACTTGCATAAATTTATGCAATGCCCACACTCACTGGTGCTCTAGATCAAATCTTGTACCTACGCACAGACCGCTTTGATAGCACTACTGGGTTGCGTGTACGGGAATTAAAAATTTCTCCATGCATGCTAGGCAACCGCCAAGATCTATCTATGAAGATACAAGTGAATAATAATTCCAAGATCCGGTTCTCGATATCGTGTACCAGACCTCATAGAAGAGAAAGATGTGTTGGTGATGATATCGATGAAGTCTGTAGAACATCCTTGTGCACAAGCCTGTGGGTGAGGATTTTGCCGACTTCCCGTATCCAACACCATGATCCATCAAAGTGAGGGTCTCGCGTGTTAGCCCTCTGCTTTTATGCACACATACATCGGAGGAAATTCTGCGGCGCTTTGCCGTCCAGGACTAGATGCCGCTGGTGTATATGAAGGTGGAGTTCTCAAAACATGTGGCAGAGAGAGAGAGAGATATTATAAGCTAGATCTAATTATGAGAGGATGCCTCAAAAACCTAATTAGAAAAGGCTCTAATTAAATAAGAGGTGCTCTAATTATAAGTTCTAATTAGACCTTCTAATTCTACTATAGAGAGAGATACTTTCTCACAAAACTATGATTTGGCTCTAGCCTTGGGGGTCATTATATAGTTAGATCTAATGTCCCAGCGTTTAGAAACTCACGGGGGGTAGAAATATTAATCTATGCATCTTCATGCATGTGTTTGCAAAACCTGAATAAATTTTTCGCAAAACTAAAACCCTGGAGTGATCGTGGTTCCATCGTAACTCTGACTTAGAGAGAAGAGTCGATTTAGGGAGAGGGTGGAATTTCAAAATGACCTTTAGGCGATATTTGAATTGAGGGGTTCCATTTGAACTCTTTAAACATAAGGATGTATGAATTTGAATTTGTATTCAAATTGATTGATAAGGAATTATAATTACTATTATTTAAATTGAAACATTTAAGATATAATAAATATTATACAATTCTAATTAAATAAAGAATTAGAAAAATAAAATATTGAACTTTATTGATTAATCACAATAATACATAGTCATTACAATATTTTCCAAAACAGAATATTACAAGAATTGATTACAAAAGAATCTATACAAGACTTAATTTCCTAAACTAGTTGCTACTAGCTAAACCAATCTTCTTGTCATCTTATGAACCTGTAAAACAAACACAAAAATAAACAGAGGGGTTAGAGAGGGATTAGTACCCTCAGATAGGCAGTGGAATGCACTAGTAAGCTCATCATTGGGGTTAAGTAAATTTAAGTAGTATCTGTTCAAATCAATTCAGCCTCAGACCAGCATCATAGGCACATATCAGGGAATACAAGTGGCAGTAGAAAATAATTGAACTGCCTGGATAAGACCAACTGAAGGACAAGCAAAAGATCTCAGTGCAGGTAAGGAGACACACAACACACTCATAGGCACACTTTGGTGCTTCCAACACAACATCAGATAGATAAATAGCACAACACCCGTGAGGGGTAAGGCAACACCACACTTCCCCTGTTTCTGCTCGAGCAACTCAGCTCCAGCAAGAACAAGCAATAACAGCGTACACTTAATAATCCACCACAAATAATTCCACCAGTAGAACTGAACAAGATTGCAGATCCAACAAGGTATCAACAAGGTCAAGTGAAGCAAGGTCTGGAAGTTCTCCACCATACCAAGCCTGAAGAGGAGGAGCAGGACTGATAGCAAGCAATCAACAAGCACCCAAAGCCACCAACCTTGGTTTATCACCTAAGGTGAATCTTTATACACCATCACGCAAACAAATTGTTGGATTATGCACAAAGGGGATTGTAGAGGCCCCAGACCGGTAGGTCCAGAACCCCTCATATGCATTCATTCACGATCCCAGAAGAACCAGTCGTGAACAACATACGTAGTTGGCATACAGAATACATCATCCATTACACGAATATAGAGTCTTAAATAAATGGTCACATGACCAAGTTCTTGATAACTGTCACGCAGGACAGACATTCAAAGTAAACACAGCGGAAGACGATAAGCATAGCGTAGTAGAACCCGAGTCACGCCTCATCCTACAGGCTGCTGACTGGGAGACGGTCCTAACTCGCAGGGCCATCAGCGTAGAACTCCTCCTCATAGTACTCCTCCTGAGGTGGCTCCTCGTAGTCTGATAAGTAGATACCAGGGGCGAAACCAAATGAGTACATTTGAATGTACTCAACAAGACATCCTTTATTAGCTTACAATAATGCATACATGCTTATTTGGTGGAGTGGGTAGGCCATACATATGGTTCAGCTACCCATGACAGATAAAAGATTTGCCATGGTTGATTCTTCAAGTTTACCTCTTTGTAAACAAAATCATTTAAAATAATGTAGTTTTGCTCTCGTAGATATCACATATCTTGGAGGTTTTATAATTCTTTTGGAAAAGAAAGTTTTTCTTTACAGAAACTTTTAGTAATAGTTTCTTTCTCATCGGTATCTCACAGATACCAAGTCATTCCTCCATAGTACCTCTCAGGTACAAAAGCCTTCCTTCAAAACCTCTTTTGAAAAGTTGACACAATACTAGCTACATGGCCATTCAACCGTCCATATCCGAGGACGCGGCTATCTCGAAATAGTTTTACTCTGCAGAGGGGTACACATTTCCACTAGATCCAGAGTCCGCCATGAAACAACCATGGACTGTTCCCAACCTATGAGAACATCAGATAACTGGTCTTGACTATCCACTCTGTACAAGCTAGTACATGACTATCTCTTCAATTGGGGTTCCCCTCCCTGGCAAGCCATGTCCCACACCGCTCAAACAGGAGACCCAACTGTTGCATCCGGAGGGAAAATTAATCCCACACTTTAGATGTCCCGTATACTCACTCCTAGCGACACTTCGGTTCGGAGGATCCAATCCCCTATAGCATTTGAGATAGCACATATACTAACCCTAACAAGTTTTTAATCAAGCCCCTACCCATATTGGGGTAAAAGTGGCAGTACGATAATGGTTGTCCAGCGAAGACTA
This sequence comes from Alopecurus myosuroides, assembly GCA_028641055.1. Taxonomy (NCBI): domain Eukaryota; kingdom Viridiplantae; phylum Streptophyta; class Magnoliopsida; order Poales; family Poaceae; genus Alopecurus; species Alopecurus myosuroides. The sequence continues at coordinate 201,821,990 of CM054060.1, forward strand.
GGTTATGTGTCTTTTGTAAACATTTCTTATAAAGTTTCCCATCATAACAATCCTTCCGGCAGACAGGGTCTCACCCTTCCTCCGGGGTTTTTCCTTCCATAAGGCATTTGTTTACAAAAACACATTTTATTTAGTTCATTTAAGAACTCAAGTTTTAAGTAGGTGTATGGTATTTATATACCATTTAGTGTCTAAGGGCTTGGTAATACCAAGTTGAATATTATTATGAGTCCTTATACTAGTAGTATTAATAGTAGTAGTAGGATTCACACAAAAATAGTTTTTGAAGGCATAGTTTTGTAAAACTTCAGAAGTGAAAAGCATGCATGATAGATAATGATAAGTAGTTATACAGCAAGCATTAGGATGGCTTGCCTTGGTACAAGTGATGGTCCTGATCCTGAAAGTAACAGGAGTTGCAATACCCTTCTTCAGCAAATCCTTCCTCCTCGTTTTCTAACGTCGTAAAAAGAAATAAAGACACACTTTCAGAACCAAACAAGACAATCAATGCTACAAGTAATACATACAGCAAGCAATCAAGAAGTATCACCCAAAGTTCTCAATTTTTCCCTTAAGAAAAATTGACATAAAAACTATAGTTGAAAAGTCTGCTTTTTCCTAGCGCTTAAATGTGGCCAAAACCATGATTCTTAGTTAAGAACACCATGGACCAGTGGGGTAAAGCACATGTTTTCTATACAGTAGGGTGTCATATAAAACACATTTTGATGTCTAAAAATTTCCACAACAAACTCTATGGCTAGCACCTATAATTTGCTAAAAAACTCAAGTGGTGAAATAAGCTCATGACAACTAGTCAAACCTATTTTCCACCATGAGGCAAACATACCAGTGGGTGTTCCACTAGCAAATATGTTCACCAAGAGGTTAATAAGCCTCTGGTCACTTTTATAAAAGTGCTCAAAACAAACCAGCAAGCACCCAAAAACTCCTACTCATTACTAGTAGAAAATTTAGGAAAACTACTAGACTAGTTTAGACTACACTAGCTAATGTTATGCACAAGTGTGCAAGCTTTCAGAGGCAAAATACCCCTCTAACCAGTACCATAAATGCTACTGGATCTCACAAAAAATATCATAAAAACATAGCTATGAAACAAGGAAAAACTATGCTTAAAAAGCTACACATGTGAGGAGATTAATTCCTAGTCATCCAAGTGCTACTCATGCTTTTGTGCTACTTAAAAGGAAAACTATCAGAGGTGAAAACCTAAGGTAAATAATGCCACAAGGACATTCCATCCTCTGTTTTCAACACCAAGGATCCATATTTTTCCCTAAGGGAAAATAAGACAAAAAGCATACATGAATATCCTAGTGTGAAAATCTAGTCCTTAAACATTTCTTATTTTAAACCTATTTCAAACACAAGCACCAAGCATCCAGAGGTGCTAAGACCAAAATAACAGTACCTAAATGGTACTGGTTTCATGAGAATTAATCTAGCAACAAGCCTAAAAATCATTTAAAGATCTACTCAAAACATACATAAAAATCTAGCTATTAGCAAGACCTATGCATAAAAAAAATAGTTCTAAAATGCTATCATTCAAACCATTTATTCTAACATGTTCATATAACTTGTAAGCATCATAACCACAATGGAAAACAACATCACAAGCAAGAACACATCATTTGCACCTCACAATATTAACATAAAAAGCAAGATCTAGAATTAAAATTTAGACAGAAAGTAACCAAAACTTGTTCTGTCTCTCTAAAATTTTCTGTTGCTCCAAAAAGTAAATCCTTCTAGGATGTGATAGTCCTTATCACTACAAAGCCTCTCCAACTTGCCTCACTCAAAAATAATATCCCAAACTCCCTCTAAAATTCATGGAATAGCCCACTGATGTTTTACCAAAATGGATGGCATTTCCAAATGGTAACTCACCTTGATGTAAGCTAAAATCCTACTGGTAGGTATTGAAAAGGGCTTTCCAAAACAGTTGAGTTTGCTCAAAAATGTTCTGTATTTTTGAAGTTCTATTCATTTCAATTTTTAGGGTACTGTCTGGCATATGATTTATAGAAAAATCATAAAAACTCAAAACAAGTCTCTGCCAGTGGGATATGGTTGTAATTTTGTATGGCTAGTAGCACAAAAATTAGCAAGGTAAAATAAAAAGGTTTGCTACCTTTTCCAAGGCTAAAGCTAACACCTAGATTTTCTGCCAGAAAAATTCTATTAAGGAAACTAACAGAAAAATGCTAAATGGGCTGGATCTGGCGCGCCTGGCCCAACAAACTCGCGGCGCAGCCCGCTAGCACGCGCGCGCGCGCGATGCGGTACGTTCAAAGGGGACCGTCGATTTTCAGATCGACGGCTCCGGTGCCTTCTTCCTCCCCGCGCGCCTCTCTCCTCTCTCTCTCTCTCGGCCGTGGACGAACACCTAGCAGGCACGGGGATTCGCTCACCTCGGGCTCGCGAGAAGCAGTGGGACGGTGCGGGTGTGGGAGAGGGTGGCCTGGGCGACTCCTTGGCGTGGGCACGGGTGGCGAGGAGGCAGGGACACGGCGGCGGCTCGATGTCGTTCTGCGGCTGCTCCGAGGACGGCGGCGAGGAACCTGCAAGCGAGCGATGGCCAGAGGGTGTCAGGGAGACGGCTAGGGTTACGGGGAGTGCGCGCATGCAAAAAGGGCGAGCTCACACGCACGGGATCAGTTGAATCGACGAGGTGGATCTCACGGTGGCCGGCGAGGGAAAAATGCCCGTGCTCCTCGCACACGGCGAGGCACGGCTTGGCGTCTCGGGGGTGGGGTAGTGGAGTGGTAGGGTGTGTCCAGGCGAGAGGGCTTGGTCTCGATTGCTTTGTAGCCACGAGGCCAAGGTGGGGGTGCTCGGGTGGCAATGGCATGGGCATGCCCTTGCCCTTTGGGGGTTTTCCACGGGTGGCAAGGCCTCCAATTGGCTCCTAGGGGTCAAGCCAGTACCAATGGGTGATCAAAGCCACAGCAAGGGCCAAGGGATGGGTAAAAGAAAGAAATAACACTATTTCAACCACTATTGTGACATCACTTTTTAGTCAAATGCCACCTCATATTTCTCCCTCCCTGGTCAGCCAAAGGAGGATCCAAAGCTACCTTCTAGAAGCCTAGTATCCTGGTTTTCGAATTGGCAAAGTGGCTAAGCTTGGATCAGTACCCACAATCTAAAAAATCAAGGCCAAAAGTGTATTCACTGTTCTGTCAGAAAAATTCAGTTAGGCAGTGTTCTGATTTTTTCTAAGTGCTGGAAAAGCAGACAGAGATAGCAAAAGTTGGGCTTGTTTTCACCAAGCAAACAAGCTCTAAAATGAGTTATTTAAAAAGCTAATCAGAGAGCAACTATCCAAGTTTCATAACCAACCATTTGATTTGAAAAAGGATAGGTTTATGGCTCTGAAAATAAATGGTAAAGTAGGTACATTCTCTGTTTTTAAAATGCTCAATTTTCTGTCTTAACAAGATGGCTCAAAAACCATCATGGCATTGTGTGTTAATTTTCTTTGTAGGTTTTTCCAAGAGTGTAGTTTTGTTGTACTCATAACAGAGAGTAGTTTTGATCAAAGAAAATCCATAATTGGATAATCCTTGTGATGGAAAACAAGGGTTGAAAACATCTACTTGGCTGTTTTTCAGGGCAAAAATTATATTGGAAGATCTAATGAAATCTTTTCCAATTAATTTTATTTCAAGTTCAAGTTGATTCCTAATCATTAATACTCCCTCCGTCCACTTTTATAAGGCCCACTTCTTAGCATTTCAATGCTAAGAACTGGGCCTTATAAAAGTGGACGGAGGGAGTAACACATTTTCAAGTTGAAACTAAAGGTCACCTCAAGTCTTAAAAAAATAATCTCTTAAGAGCCTTAGTGGAAAACATAGGAAAACAAATATAAAGCAATGTGTTTCTTAGGAGAAAAACCCCTCAAGTGAGTGAAAAGAAACACACCACTAATATTGCATAGATAAACATCACTACACAAACATGTTGTCCACTTAATTGCATTACAAAAGTCTTAAGAGGCTTGCTAAAATACTATTATACAAGTGCTTAAAAACAGGGGTGTGACAGGGATTGGGGAGTGTTTTCCCTCGGTACAACATAGAAGTGTTATGCTAATCACATCATAGGGATTGAATTAAATCAAGATAGCATCTGTTCTTATAAAGAAAGGGCTTCATGCTTTGCATCACTGGCCTCAGACAAAATAATCAAGAAAATAGCAATCTGTTGTTATCAGCTAAATGCATAGGGCAATAAGATCAAGAAAGTGTTTGTTCTTATCAGTTCATATGGCTTCCAGTAGCACAAATACTTAACAAATGAATTCAGGAACAGATCCTAGCTCACAAATCATTTCCACAATATCTGCTCGGCACCTAAACCTAGGATCAGGTACCTCAAACGCAACTTAATTGGAAGAAATCCACAGAAACACATCATGGGCTTGGTGGCACATCCTGTGAACCATATGGTTTAGAGTAGCACCCACCAGCAAGCACCCATAGCCAACAATGAGTTATATATTTTAGAAACACACACATGTGTGCTCTATTATGAATCAAACAGGAATAAGGCTATAGAAGCACAAGCACCTGGGAAGAACCCTAGGAAAATTTCACACATCACATGAAGGCAACCCTCTGAATCCAACAAGTTACAGAGGTAATAATCCTCTGGGTAGGCAACCCTAGATAATCCACACATGGGAGAAATTTCTCCAACTTCCCACTAGAAGCAACAATAACATCATAAGAATCGGAGGCACCATAGGGATTGCAACGAGCACTGCATGAACGCGGATCGATGGCCTGGTTCCAGAGCACGGAGAGGAATGAGAGAGAGGAGAACAGAGGAAGAGAGGGAAAGGGAGAGGGAGCAGACAGGACTCACAAGTGTCCACCATCGTGGTGGCCACGGCTAGGCGATGAAGCGTAGTTGTGGACGGAGATGAGGCCACAGTTGCTCCCGGGAGCCGTCCCGACGCCCATGAACGGCAGCGACCACATCAGCACGCCTAGAGCACCCTTGAACACCCACGAGTGGCCGGGAGTCGCCGGAGAGGAGCAGATGGCCGCGGGTACTACAACCCTAGATTAGGGTTAGGGTGCGCACGGGCACCACCATGAGGTGAACCCAGATCGAAGAGGTGGAGGTTAGCGAGACGTCGACGGCGCGTCGATTGCGCCTAGTCGCAGCGGCGGAGACGGCGGGAGCCGGCCGGGGTTAATCTGCGACGGTGGCGACGATGCAGTCGCGACCGAGTCGCGAGAGCGAGGAGGGACAAGGATAGGCGTGCTGGTGCGGTGCGGGTTTGACTCGGGCTCGGGATTTCTCCCGAGCTGGTTGGATTTAACCACGGTGGGGGCTGGCCCACCAGTCAGCCCTAGGGGCTGAATGGTCTTTTGACCATTCCAGTAAATAAATAATAGAAATAAAAATTAATAAAGAAAAAATATATAAATTAATAAAATTCATAATTAATTAAATAAAATTTTAAATACAACACTTCAGTATTCTAATAATTTAAATTAAGGCAATAATACTTGTTATATTAATTCTATAAATAATAAGATAATAATTCCAACAAAAATTAATAAAAAATATAAGTCAAGAATAATATTATTATTTGTTCTTTATTCATAAAACTTAACTTATACAATTTTTGATACTCAATTATTATTATTCGCTGATCTATTAAAAAATAATGAAAACAATAAAATAAATAAATATAATAATAATAACAAATATTCTAAAATCAATTAAATACCACATTTACTTTGATAATTAAAATCAATTAGAAGAAAAATGCATGCAGGACATTAATATGCATAATAGCATCATTTGCTTCTTTAAACATTTTCTTTACCAGATAATGATGGTATTTTGTAGAATAAGGAAGTCAGGAGCCTCACCAAGTATCAGACTCCACTACTTACCCGTATCAAGGCAAGTTCATCACTTGCTCAGGTCCTCTGAAATATTTCATAAACAACTATTTTCAAAACCCTATCGTAATACTATCCATGCTCAAAAGAATGCATGATCCTATTTTTATAGTAATATGACTAATTGAATGACTACCCGAGTGGTAGTGTTCTGTTTTGTGGACGGATGGAACCATGGTAAGATGAATAGGTCAAAGGAAGGTTCCATCTGCATGGGAAAGTATTACATAGGACTTAACCACAAATGCCGTCAGAACTCGGTGCGCCGTAAATACCGCGTTGACCATGGGTCTTGTATGGGGCGAGTAAGTTAGTTGTGATCTTCTCTCGTTCGCATGTCAACGGACTGCCAGAGACATACGTTGTAGGTCTTGCGGGACTACATGCACATGGGTGGGAGCCCTTACGTCCCACGGACTCTGGGGTCTATGAGTGTCTGCCAGGGGCGCCTAGATCTCCATCGTGAGGGGTGGAATCAGGGGTTCTGTTGAGGGGATGATAACCCGGTAGGCCTATGTATGGGCGAGACCCGGCCAGGAGAGATTGCGTGAAACCCGGCCCAAGAGGAAGGAAGTTCTAGAAGACCTAAAAGGGAGCGCAGGCCTTGTAACTCGTGTCTTGGGGGTCACGGTAGGGTATTTAGGGTTATGCGCGGATCCCGAGTGGGATTCTGGAAAGTACCTTGTATGGAAAGTTAGGAAGCCGGGTGTTATATAAACCGGCTTCTCGGGCAAAGAGACCGGGCTTTTGAGTTTTGAGAGAAAGAGAAGGATTCGAGCTTGTAACCCTAGATTGGAGTTTCGGCGACATTATAGCCAGGAACCCTAGATTGCTCGTTGACATGATTTCCTCTGAGCTAAACCCTCTCCCAAACACCAGAGTCGATTTGCCCCAATCTAAGTTACCCCCGGTAACGTCTGCCGTGACTATCCCGCGATAGTTGAAGCCCACCGTGTGGCCTACGTCCAAAGGTGTTTACGTCATGGGAGAAGCTCAGGAAAGCATGAAGAACCTCGTCATCGGCGAGATCGTCACCAACCCCGAAGGAGAGAATATTTTAGACGACTTTGGCTGGGGGCCAGAGTCGGATGAGCTGGAAACCGGATCTGTTATCATGATCGGCCGGATCAACGTCTTCGTTGGCATGGTACGTGCGTATGGTTTTGCTTCTGACCATAATGAGTATGATTCTATGTCAGGGGATGACACCTGTGTTCAATCGGACTGAGAAGAGTCGGTCGGGACAGTAGAGCCGGAGAAGGAACCCACCACAAAGAGGGAACAGCCGGAGGAGCCGGTATGGACACCGCGTGGCCGGGTTATTGGAGAAGATGACACCGAATCTATGTTGCATCTGCTCGAAGATCGGTATGAAGAAGATAGCGACGAAGAGGAAGAATGCGAGTCTTCACCAAGCATTGCGCGCCGAGTCGCGGTCTATACAACCCCTGCAATAAATCTTAATCAGGGTGATGTGTCGGCAGCCGCGACTGGTGCAGCGCAAGCGCTAGCCCAGCAACGAACACCGGCTAACGGAAACCCGATCATAGCACGGGTTGATGGTGAGCCGGCATCGGTTACCAACGAGACAGGGGAAAATGCCCATCTCAGGAACACGTTCGGATTCATGGCAAACCGAGCAGCAGGAGTAGGAACTTCACATCCACAAAACTCGGCTCTGTCCAGCAATAATCTGATCTTGGACCCCACAGTATTGGCAACGGTGATAACCCTAGAAAACGCAGCAGCACGTGCCCGAGATCTAGATGTGGCCCGCCGGGCATTGGAACAACAAAGGAGGGAAGTAGAAGCTGAAAGGCAAGGGATGGTCGCACGCCAGCGTGAGTTGGAAGAATTGGAGGATCGTATTCAGGCTCAAACAACTAGGATATATAATCAGAGGCATCAGACGAGGTTACCGGCGGCAGGTGGAAATCTACAGCCGGCCACGCTGTTTATTACACCCCAAGATCAGCCAATTCCGGCTGTGAATCAGGGAACCGGGCATCCAGGAGCGACGCTCGGGGCACAGCCGGCCAACGTACTAGCCGGGTTACCCGCGTTACCCGCCGGGACCCCTGGAGGCAATGAGGCGCCACCACCGTAACGATTCCACACCCCACCGGGTCACTTCAATAATCACATGGATAACGTGTATGCTGCGACTTTGGCGCTCGACCGTATTCCATTAGGATAATCGCCCCAAGCGATTGAGACCCGGCAAGCTATAGAGATGTTGCGGACCGCGGTTGCTCAGCAGGTTAATTACCCGGACAACAGGAGCGGTTTACATGGGACGCCGTATGTCAGCTGGCAACCCGGAAATACGAGGAATATTCAATCAAGCTCGGCGCGACGGAGGGCAGAGCAGCAGCAAATGCCGCCTCCTCCTCACAGGCCAGCGGTCCCTGCGGTCTCGGCGGCACAAGCAATTGTTGACAGTTCTCGGGCAAGGCGTATGGCCGGGTCTGCGGTGCGAGGGCCAGCAGGTGGCGTACCCCCTGCAGCGCCCGCTGAATCTCATGTTTCCCGCGCAAGGCCGGTACTGACAAATTTAGCCGGGCCCAAGTGCCTGTCAGATGCCGTCAGAGCTGAGCCATACCCGGATAAATTCAAGAAACCGGGTAAAGTTGTCAATTATGAGCCAACCATGGATCCTGAGACCTGGTTGAGTAGTTATGAAATGGCGATGTCTATTCACAATGCATTAGAAAAACTCCAAGCCAAGTTTATGTATCTTATGATGTCTGAAGGAGCAGCAAAATTATGGTTCAACAACCTGCCTGAAAAATCCATCAATTCATGGAGTGAGTTAAAATCGGCTTTCATCAAACATTTTCATGGAACATGCAGGAAACTATATACAGTCGACGACTTGGACAGGTGTATCCAAAGAAAAGGAGAATCGGCACGCAGTTGGGTACGCCAGGTTATGGAGATACTTCATTCTTCCACATATATTCAACCGAAAGATGCAATACAAGCTATGGCAAAGACATGCAGATACACGCCTTTGGTGGAAAAATTGGTACGCATGAAATCCAGTAGGCATGTGTCGGAAATCACTATGGGGGAATTAATGGACGCGTGCAACAAGCATGCCTCCACTGATACCACGGAAGAGGACATAGAGGAAAAGAAATGGAAGGCTAACATGAGCAGTAATGGAAAACCCGGCAACAGCGCCACGTCGGGTAATAATGGAGGTGGTAACAGAAACAACCAGCATAAATGTCCGTACGAGGGAAACTCCAAGTTAGTCGCCAATACCGAGGCCGGATTCCCAAGGCCTAGGGTAGATGGAAACTTCAACGAAGGAAACTTCAACGGAGGCGGCAATTATCAAGGACCACCACGGCCGGCTAACCACATAGAAGCCTTCAGGATGCCTTGCCCGCGTCATAGTAGGAATGGCAAGCCGGCTAATCATTCGTTGGAGCAATGCGTGGACTTACAGAGGTGGAAAACGAGGAGATACAGAAAGCCCTGCGAGGCGCAGGTCGGGGAGGGGGACCGGGTCTGGGTGGAAACCCGAGCAACGAACCACCCCCCGCTGGCAACGCAGGAGGCGGTAATCCGGGTAATAACCAGGGTGGTGCGGGTGGCTTCCAGGCTAATCCAAAGCAGTTTGGGCAATACCATGTCCACACCACTGGGACCTCCAAAAGGGAGAGAAAGGTGCTCAAGAGAGCGGTAAAATCGGTTTCCTCGGGTGTCCCAAGATACCTGAGATGGTCAGATCAAGAGGTAACATGGAGCAGGAGAGATCACCCGGAAGCAATAGAACATCCGGGTGTGCTAGCTTTGGTGGTAGCGCCACATGTCAATGGCTACGAACTGAAGGAAGTTTTGATGGATGGTGGGAGTAGCATCAATATCCTATACTGGGAAACCTTTTTACGTATGAGGCTCAAGGAGTCTCAATTGCAGAAAAGTGCCATAGTTTTCCACGGAATTGTGCCAGGACATTCGGCCTGCCCTGAGGGAAAGATTACACTAGAGGTTGATTTTGGAGAATCGAAGGACAATCACAGAGTAGAGTGGCTCACATTCGAGGTGGTGAAATTGCGTAGTCCTTATCATGCGTTGTTCGGAAGGCCGGCTTACGCCAAATTCATGGCTAGGTCGTGTTATGTATACCTACAGCTAAAAATACCGGGTCCTAAACAAACTATCACTATACATGGGAATAGGGCTGTGGCAGCCGAGTGTGATGAGGGAGATGAGGCACTTGTAGAACAAGCTTGTGCGAAGGAAGAACTCAGGTATTACCGGTCTCAGGTAGACCCGGAAGATCGAACAGTTTTGAAGAAACCAAACACGGACGACGAGAGAGCCAAGTTTAAAGCAGCCCAAGACACGAAGATGGTGGCTTTTATTGAGGGCGACCCTTCCGAACAGTTTGCTATAGGTTCTAACCTGGGTAATGAGGAGAAAGAGGCACTCATAAAGTTTATTCGCGAGAATTAGGACGTGTTCGCCTGGACGCCGAGTGACATGCCGGGTATCCCGACTGAGCTCGCTGAACACAACTTGCATGTTGATCCCAAGTATCGGCCAGTGAAGCAGGGCCTGAGAAAAATGAACGAGGAAAGGAGAAAGGCTATAGGGGCAGAGATAGCTCGGCTCCTAGCAGCCGGCTTTATCATGGAGGTCTTTCACCCGGACTGGCTGGCAAACCCGGTTTTAGTGCTGAAAAAGAACAATGAGTGGAGAATGTGCATAGATTATACGAGTCTCAATAAGCATTGCCCAAAGGATCCATTTGCCCTTCCAAGGATAGATCATATCATAGACGCAGTCGCGGGAAGTGACCTATTATGCTTCCTGGACGCTTATTCCGGGTATCACCAGATAAAACTAAAAAAGGAAGATTGGGAGATAACATCATTCATAACCCCTTTTGGGGCCTTTTGCTATAAATTATGACCTTTGGATTCAAAAATGCAGGTGCAACATACCAACGGTGTATTCAGAAGTGCTTCGAGGATCAGATTGGATGCAACGTCCACGCTTATGTTGATGATGTGGTGATCAAAACAAGGAAAGCAGAAACATTCATTGATGACCTGAAAGAAACATTCAAGAACCTGAGGAGATACCAGATGAAGCTCAACCCAACCAAGTGCGTGTTTGGGGTTCCTGCGGGGAAGTTACTCGGTTTCATCGTTTCTGAGCGGGGGATCGAAGCTAACCCGAAAAAGATCAAAGCCATCCAGAGCTTGAAAAAGCCGGAAGAGCTGAAACATGTTCAGAAGCTTACAGGATGCGTGGCCGCGTTAAGCCGGTTTATATCCCGGCTCGGAGAAAAAGCGATACCCCTATACCGACTCTTGAAGAAAGCGGACAAGTTCGTATGGGACCAAGAGGCGGACGAAGCATTTGAGGCTCTAAAAGGGCAGTTATCTGAGGCACCAGTTCTGGCTGCGCCGGGTCCCAAGGAGCCTATGTTATTGTATGTTGCAGCCGGGCCCTGGGCAGTTAGCGCAGTGGTTGTGGTTGAGCGCAAGGAGGATGGGAAGGATCACCCGGTGCAAAGGCCGGTTTACTATGTGAGCGAGGTTTTATCGGAAGCAAAGCAGCGATACCCTCACTGGCAAAAGCTAGTCTTTGGGGTATTCATGGCCAGCCGGAAATTGAAGCCATACTTTCAGGAACACCCTATCACGGTGGTAAGCTCAATTCCAATGGCAGATATCATAAGAAATTCAGACGCAACAGGCAAGGTGGCCAAGTGGGCCATTGAGATGGGAGACTACCACATCAACTATGAGCCCCGGTCCGCGATCAAGTCTCAAGCTGTAGTCTATTTTGTCAATGATTGGACTAACACAAGCATGCCCATAATGATGCCAAGTTCAGAGTCTTGGGTGATGCATTTTGATGGTTCCAAGCAGTACGAGGGGTCAGGAGCTGGGGTGGTACTTACATCACCAAAAGGAGACAAGTTGAGTTATGTGTTACAAATTCACTTCGACTGCTCTAACAACGTGGTCGAGTACGAGGCCCTGTTACATGGACTACGAGTAGCAAAGGAAATTAACATCAAGCGGATAAGGTGCTACGGGGACTCGGATCTCGTGGTACAGCAGGTCTCAGGAACATGGGACAGAAAGGATGCAACCATGGCAGCATATCGCAGAGAGGTGGACAAGGTAGCCGAGTCTTTTTCTGGGTATCAGGTGGAGCACATTGATAGGCGAAAGAACGAGGCAACAGATGCGCTTGCCAGACTCGGTTTGCGCCGAGAGCCGGTTCCGCCTAATGTCTTTCTGGACGAGTTATGGCGGCCCTCTGTCAGAACCGAATCTGAAGAAGAAGTGGCTCACCAAGACCCGGATTTGGAGTTAGTGGCCGCAATACGTGCTATCCCGGAATGGACAGAGCCGTTCCTAGCGTTTCTACTACGGGGCGAGTTACCATAACAGGAGGTTTTAGCCCGACAAATCTTGAGACGAGCAAAGGATTACTCTATCATTAACGGAGAACTTTATAAGTGAAGCGTTGCAGGTGTCTTTCTACGCTGCATAGCCCCAGAAGAAGGTCGTCAAATCTTGAAGGAGATTCATGAAGGTGATTGCGGATATCATACCTCCACGAGATCTCTTGTGGCTAAGGCATATCGGCACGGTTTCTTTTGGCTCACGGCCATAGAAGATGCAGAGCGCTTAGTAGCAAGGTGCGATGGGTGTCAAAGGTATGCTCGGCAAACTCATGTGCCGGCTATGGAGTTGCGGACGATTCCCTTGACTTGGCCGTTTGCTGTTTGGGGTATGGATATGGTAGGTCCTTTCCACATGTCTCCATGCAAAAAGACCCATCTGCTAGTGGCTATTGATAAGTTCACAAAATGGGTTGAGGTTTACAAATTGTGAGGCGGCCACAGCTGTGAAATTTTTGAACAAGATCATACATCGATTTGGATACCCCCACAGCAGAATCACAGACAATGGAACCAACATGTCCTTAGGAGAGATGGAGAAATTTTGTGGAAACAATGGTATCCGGATTGATGTGGCCTCTGTGGCACACCCGCAAGCCAATGGGCAGGTGGAAAGAGCAAACCAGGAGTTACTTCGAGGATTGAAACCACGACTACGAGTCCCGTGTCTTCGAGCTGCTGGAGCATGGGTGGAGGAGTTACCTTCTGTGGTTTGGGGAATTAACACTACACCTAACAGATCTACTCAGATGACCCCGTTTTTCATGGTTTATGGTGTAGAGGTAGCCCTTCCGAGTGATATTATCCATGATTCGCCCCGTGTGGCGGCTTATGTCGAGGTGGAGAACGAGAAGACCCGGCAAGACGCCGTGGACATGTTAGAAGAACACAGGGAGCAAGCTTTGGAGCGATCAGCTATATATCAGCAGGACTTGAGGCGGTACCACAGTCGCCGAGTCAAAACCCGTGTTTTCCAGGAAGGAGACCTGGTGTTGCGCTTAGTACAATCCAAGGAAGGAAAGCACAAGATACCCCCCCCCCATGGGAGGGCCCGTTCATCATAAGCCGGAATTTGCACAATGGATCATACTGCTTAATAGATGCAAGGGAAGAGTCGGATACTGTCAATGACACTACCCATACCACTTCATCTATGCAAGAGCGAGAAAGACCATGGAACGTGGCTCAGCTACGTCCCTACTATACTTAGCATAGACTCGGTTTGCAAGTTGTATTGCACGATGTAACAGGCAGCAGGTTTCAGACGCACTCTTTTCCTATCCAGGGTACCTAAGGGGACTGGAGGGTTTTTAATGAGGCGGCCTGCTGACCTAACCTTTTCATATCAATAAAGACATGGTTAAATCATTATAGTTCTTGTGTTTCCTATATTTTTGTTGTTTCTTTGCATATTTTTCTATGTTTGATCATGATTTATATCAGGTAAGTATATTACGTTTAGTTAATTATAATTACCCAATTGTGAGAAATATAGTCTCAAGTTTACACACCTTTTTGTTTTTATTTTAAGTTATCTGTAAAGCCTATTATTGCATAGCATATACCTAGGTCATGGGGACTGATTGCTTGAGTAGCATAGTTACAAACTCAGACCCGGCCACGATGCCATTAAGGTATGAGGGTTGATTACTTGTAATAAGTACAGTTGCAATCTCATAACCTGGACAATAGAGCCAAACTTTTCTTGGCCTTTCTTGTTTAAGCCTGATGTGACTCGCAACAAAGTGGCATATTTGCTAGCCTATAAATTCAATCAGTCATGATGCCCATGGGGACTTGCCTGATTCTGTTTTCATAGAGTTATAGCAACATTGAGTACCCACGCAAAAGCCGGCTTACAACAAAGAGGGTCAAAAGGGTCATCCAAACCATAAGTTATGCAGAGTAAAGGCAATACTGGAAACTCACAATATCTTAAGCATAAACTTCAAAGAATATAAAGGATGGTGGTACGGTTGAGGACTTGGAGAAAATAAAAGGTTTTCTTAGATCCATCAACTCCCAGACCCCAAACCCGGGTCTCAAGGACTTGGGGACTTGAGAAAGCGGAAAATTTTCCTAAGCCAATAATCCCAAGACCCAAAGTCCGGGTCTTGGGGTCTTGGGGACTTAAGAAGCAAAGTTTACCAAGCCAGAAAACCCTCAACCCAAAGTCCGGGTCTTGGGGACTCGGAAGAAAATCTTCACGATCCCACAATCCGGACTCGGTACCCATTGCAAAGAAATGTATACCAAAAGCAAAAATATGCAAACATAAGGTCGAATAGTGCATACCAGATGGATGACCAGAAGGGCCATCAAAGCCATATAAGTTTAAACGTATTACAGACCAAAGGAGTAGTATCAAAAGTGCACATGCGCACTGTCAAATAAACAAGTGTAACAGGCATATTACAATGCCTATTGGCCAAATGAGTGTTTGTTGGTAAAGACGAGAAAATTACTCAGCGTCCATAACCGAGTCATCAAGGGTGGTCTTGGCAACCGTGTCTTCGGTGTTCTCCTCTGTAGCTTTCTCTGCCTCCGTGTCCGGGTCAACCGCGCAATCAGCGCGAGCTGGAGGAGGGACAACTGGAGTCGATGACGCTAGCGCAGAACCGGCCCCGGCTTTCTTCTTGGCAACCTCTTCCTTGTACCGAGTCAATATATCAAAGGTAGCAGGGAAATCAGAGGGTACCGGCTTATCTTCAGCATTGTACGGAGGGGTAAGCTTGTTTACATCGAGCTTCTTAGCAATCAAGCTGGCCAAGTGATGAATTTGAGTATTGATGACTTTGAGGTCCTTTGCTGTGAACTTCGAACCATCAGTATTAAACTCAGGAAATCCATTCACAAGCGTTGCCGGATCAAGTTTCGGATAGTAGGCTTTGGCCAATGCAAGACCACGTATCACTCCAACTCGGCACGCCGAGCGTTTCTAGATACCAATCCAGGCAGGGATTGTCGAGTATGCTTCAAGAATCTAGGTCACGCCGCCATAAGTGCCGGTCCACTTCACAGCTTCGAGGGTCCACTTTGTCCCCGCTGAGAAGTGTCGGATGACAGTCTTGAGTATCTTCAGCTTCTTGAGATCATCATGTTCCCCAGCAACTTCACCCAGACCTAAAGTACAAAAATAAAAGCAAGATGGTGAGACTCGGATTAAAGACCCTGTAAAATGAGAAATTCGAGTGATAATCAGGAGTTTAGATGCGTTTTACCAACGATGGACTTATAAGTATCGGCAATAAAAGTTGAGAGTTTATTCAAAAGCTCCTCAGCATTATGGAGTTTCTTCTTGTACTTCTTGCACTGCTTAGAAAGCTCCTTGACCTCGTCTTCCAGGTCTTCACGAAGTTTGGTCTCAGCCTGCAGGACTTCGTTGGTTTTTGCCAACATTTCATCCGTCCGGGTCACATAAGCCTGAAAAAAGACAAAGAAACATCAGTCGGCAATAGGATAAAGTTGCACGCGAAAAGTTATATAGCTGCAAAAGTACCGAATAAACTGTTGACAGTTCACCCAGAACATGGGGACTAGGATGAGTACGTAAATAGTATTAGTTAAACTAACCTGATGCTCAGCTGCCAGAGACTCGATAATCCCCGTTTTAGTTGCTTTAAGGGAGTGGTACTCCTTTAATATCTTTTCAAAATCAAGGCCGTTTAGAGCCGGCCTGGAAGAGCTGGGGTCCTGATTACCCGGTGGTGGGGTCGCCTCCTGTTTGAGTGGGTCGACTCTGGTCCCCTGGGTATTGGGAGCAGGAGCTGCTCTTTGCGTCCCAAGATACTCGATGTCGGGATCAGCCGACTGATGCGTGGGCGGAGGAGACTCGGTCATGGGAATGGCCGTGTCATCCGGCTCTTGCTCTTCAACGAATGGGGGCTTAATGGCGCTCTCCGGGTCTTCCATCACCGGGTTATCAACAAGGGTTTACTCTTGGTCACTAAGTGTGACCTTGGCTCTGAGGAAGGAAAAACAAAAAATTAGTAAGCGATAGAGGGAAAATGCGGAAAATATAGAGATATTGGCAAATAAGGCATGCGAATTACCCGGTATTCACGACAAAGTCGCTTGGAAGATCATTACTAGACCCGGAAGACACTGATAAAGAATCGGAAAGTGAGACTCGGAGCTGCCCGGCTAATGGATGATTTGGAGATGGATATTTTCGAGGAATGTGGGCAGAATAAGTTGAAGGAGTACCGGCTCGGCGAGCAGGCGACATAGGGATCCCAGGGTTGAGGGGATCGTTACCCGGAGAAGTCCGGGTTGCCCGTCGCTTGGCTGGAGTTGTGTCCTTCATAGATGATATAGTGGTTAGATACCTGTTAAGTTTGCACATACCGGCATAGGAGTACGGCTATGAGGTCATGGAGGAGTATGGAACCTTGAAAGTAACTCCTCTGGGTTTCCTCTTCTGGCCAACCTCATCCTCCGGCTCAGCCTCGCTCTCCTCCGATTGAGAGCCATCCTTATCAGCTAGTGCTGGTGATTGTGGGGCATTGTCAGAAGGAGGAGAATTTTGGTCTAATAGATTAACAAAGTATCTATTAAGTAATGACTCGGAATTACCTTCATCGTTGTCACTCGGTTTTCCTCCTCCGAGTTTTCAGAAGGGGGAGGGGTGACAATCTTCCAAAACGCATCGGTTTCCTGGGTGAGAAACAACAAAGATAAAAGTTAGTATGTGTATGTAAGAAAAATCAGTCGGTATAGAAGGTGTTAGCCGGTTCTTACTGGAGGATCCGGGTTAGAGCGGGTGAAAGGGCCGAGTCCGGATATGCTCTTGATGACATCTACTTTCTCGGCCAAGAAGTTCTTCATGGCCCTATTGATATCCGCGGCCGGGTATGATTTCTCCGAGTATCGGAGAGAATCGGTTAAGTGACCGGAATACTCGCAGATGAGTTTGGAGCGGACACTGTTTGTTTGTATTCTACAGCTAACCCAGGTTTTAATTAAGTTTAGCCCGCAAAGACCATGGGCCGCAAGAACTGCTAGCTTGTGGAGGAGAGGTTGGATGGATTGTCTGTCGGCATCCGGCGCGAACGAGCTAAGGTTGTCGCTTAGTGAGAGGGTCTCGACAGAGAAACCCGACAAAGACTTCTCGCCGGGTATGGATGTATCTTTGCAGTAGAAAAAGGTATTCTGCCAGTGCTTCACGTGAGTGTGAAGGCTGAGAGTCGGTATCAGAGAGTTTTTACGTCTCTGAATGGATACCCCCCCCCCGTAGACGAGGAGGGGTCCGTCCGTTCTCTCCCGGCAGGGCTTGCATTGAAAGAGCTCTAAAAACAAGGCAAGATTTGGGGAAATGCAAAGATAGACCTCGCAAAGAACGATAAAGTGGCAGATATTCAAAAGCGAGTTAGGACCAATGTCGAAAACTCGGAGTTTATAATGGTCAAGGAGATCGCGAAAGAAAGGGTGACCCGGGGGGCGGAAACCCCGGATCACGTGCTCGAGGAAAACAACGACTTCACCTGAGCCGGGTGAAGGCAGGGTCTCTTCCCCTGTCGCTCTCCATGAGATTTCCGACTCTGCGGGCAGGACCCCAGACTCGGCTAATTCCTCCAGCTTGGCCTTGGTGACAGTCGACCTAGCCCAGTTGGCTGAGATCGACTGACCCGGCTTCTGCTTCAAAGCCGGGTTTTTTCCCTTGGACTTGGTGCTAGCCTTGGGAGCCATGGAAATGGACCTAGATAAAATTGAATGCGAATGAGTATGGATCCAAAGTTTGGAAAAACGCATCTAATTCTAGAGCAATGGAACAGGGATGTAGGCAAGATGTGCAATGAACATTAAATCTAAGATTAGAAAGAGCAAAATCCTAGATCTAGATCTAGTGGAGCTTACCGGGGGTGGTGGCGGAGCAAAGCTTGGCGTGCGCGGCGGCGGCGGCTTGTTGACGGCGGCGTGCGTGCGACTAGGCGTTTGGAGCCCGAGCTGCACCTAGTGCTCCAATGGCGCGGCGGGTCCTTGATGCGGGATTCGCCGAGCGCGGGCGGGGGCGTGAGATGGCGGCGCAGGACGGTGACGCGGGCGGCGGCCGACGACGAGCTTGGCGGCGCGAGCGCGCGAGTCCGGTGGCTAGGGCCCGGAATGAGCGGGAGGAAGAAGGAGATGGAGAGTGGCGTTTGGAAATTTTAGGGTTCCCCCCTGGGCCTATTTATAGGTGCGTGGAAACCCTAGGGGCCAAACGGTAAGTGGAGCAATTTTCGGGAAGATATGATCCGGCCCATAAATTCAGGGATAAGGATCTTGGTAATTATCACGAGATATCCGGATTAATCAAGCTTGCTGAGAGAGTCAGACTTGAGAAATTGTTGCTCGGACTAGCAGGTGGAGAAATGGAAGCCGGGTTATAATATGTCCCCCTGAAGTATTAACTCGGGGAACGACACCCGGCTCGAATGAAAACTCGGTTATTATATGGACCGCCAAAGAGCAGGCCTAGCTACCGTTAAAGCAATCTAACCCGTCATACTTTGGATATAAATGTGTATTGTTTTGCAGGGAATAGCATGCGCTTCATGGTTGGTTCCAAGACGCCCAAGATATTCTGGGGACTACTGTTGGGGGGATGATAACCCGGTAGGCCTATGTGTGGGCGAGACCCGGCCAGGAGAGATTGCGTGAGACCCGGCCCAAGAGGAAGGAAGTTCTAGAAGACCTGAAAGGGAGCGCAGGCCTTGTAACTCGTGCCTTGGGGGGTCACGGTAGGGGATTTAGGGTTATGCGCGGATCCCCAGTGGGATTCTGGAAAGTACCTTGTATGGAAAGTTAGGAAGCCGGGTGTTATATAAACCGGCTTCTCGGGCAAAGAGACCAGGCTTTTGAGTTTTGAGAGAAAGAGAAAGATTCGAGCTTGTAACCCTAGATTGGAGTTTCGGCGACATTATAGCCAGGAACCCTAGATTGCTAGTTGACATGATTTCCTCTGAGCTAAACCCTCTCCCAAACACCAGAGTCGATTTGCCCCAATCTAAATTACCCCCGGTAACGTCTGCCGTGACTATCCCGTGACAGGTTCAACCTGATGGCGGAAATGGGTGGGCATGCGTTGTGCGAAGAAGCATGGTTTGGCTTGGGTCAACAACTGGGCCCCACACCTGAGTGGGCGTGGACAAGATCGCACGCCTGGTTGTGCACCATAGTCTTGACCTCCCATGGGTAAAGTAACGCACCTCTGCAGAGTGTAAAAGGATGTGGCATGTTACCCCCTGTTCCGGGAAGGAACTGCGAACACTACAGGAAAGGAAACTCCATAACGTTCTAGTACTGTGATGGTTTGGCGGGCATAGTTTTCAGTATTAAAGGCGACCTCTTGAAGAAAGATTTACATAACCTTGAATTAGTCTAGACTCTTTAGAGTCGAAGACCGTAGATAGTGCATAAATTACCTCCTTACTTAATGAACTTGTTAAGTAACGCTTGTACTCATTCGTTTCGTTTAACCTCCTGCTTAGGCTATGAGAACCTTGAAGAGGTGATGAGTACATCCCTAGCTCTTCACCTATTGTTGAACATGAAGATCCTCCAATTAAAGCTAATGAAGTAAGGATTGGTCCAATGACAAGATCAAGAACCAAGCTCCTACAACAACAAGTAAATTCACTCCTACTTGAATATAATGCTTACAATTGTGAGAGCTTTATACTACCTAAATCCTTGCATTTGTGTATTCTTAGGTTTGTTGATAACACAAGCATGAATGGAGATCATGGAGAGGAGATACACAAGGATGAGCATGGATTACAAGAGGAGATGGAAAACAATCAATAACTTGATGAAAACAACAAATAACAAGTGTTATGATGACAAGGGGATGGTGCCTCCACAAGGTCAAAATGCACTAAGTGTGGAAAACAATGCCACATTGTTATTTCACACTCATGGATGGACAAGGCAAGAGGAGGGCGCCCACAAGGAAGCATCCATGCGCCATATAGAGTTCTAGTAGTAGTAGGTTTGGTTTCCATACCAATATGGCCGCACCCCTTGTGTGTGGGGTCGGTTTGTATCCATATGTGTTAGGAAATAGGAGTCCTAGTCGAGTTGGAGAGGGTTTATTTGCGCAAGGCACTTGTGGCGGCACCCCTCTCCCTCAAATAGTCCCCCACCTGCGTGTGGAATATGTAGACTACGTTAAAAACATAAACCCTACACCTCTAGATTGAAACTGCTTGTAAGCCTTTCATCTGGAAGTTCATCTGCAAACTTTACGTGATACCTGCTATTCCACTGGGAATAAGACGGTACAGAACCACTTGTAGTCGGTGGATTACTTGTGCAAGAGTGTGGAGTTGAGAATATCCTTGGGGTTGCTATCTTTTGTATTGGCATCAGGGATCAGCCGGGAGAGTTCTTAGTGGCGCACTAGTTATCATACTGGAGTTATCTGTGAGTTCACTGAGAAGATCGGGCCACCCCTTATCATCTTGGTATCAGATTTACAGGTTGCCTCGGTGAGCTATCAAATTTCCTTTAGTTTGAGTGTTTTTATTTCCTATCCAGAAAATTGCCCCACAAAAATAGTTTTAGTTTTTGCCATAGCCTAGATATCATCTTAGTTTTCAATTACTAGTGTTGTCTTTGTGTTAGATTTGTGTTGCTTTTTCTCGTTTTTAGTTTCATATTTTTTCGGCTAGGTTTAGGGTTCTTGTTCATCTAGCCGAATTCATCTCAAAAATACCAAAAATATTCGCAGCCCATCACCCTTTACCACCACCAATCCGATCCTAGCTAGGAGTCCTACCACGGCACAAAACTTCCCTTTTTCCTACCGCACCCTACTCCTTGTTGGTTTCGGATTCCACCTCCCAACCACGCACCAAGCCACCGCTGCCATCCCTAGTCACAGTCGGATTCCCACCGTGCCATCGCTTACAAAAGCCCCCGCGCGCCTGCAGCACCCCTTACCAAAACCCACCCGCGCATCCCCACCCCACGGCACAAAATCTCTGCCGCCGCTGCCGTGACCACGTAACAGCCGCGCCTCCGAAAATCCCCGCAGCGCGCTTACCAAACCGTGTAACGCGAGCGCGAGCGCTGCCGCGGTACGTTTCTGCTGTTTTTCGCTGCCGTGAGCCTGCCGTGGTGCATTTTTTGCTGTGTTTTGCTGCCGTGAGGTGCTATTGCTGCCGTATGCTGCTGTTTTCTTTGTCGCGGTACAAAAACTCACTGATTTGCTGCTGTACGCTCTGCCGTGGTACCAAAACGAGCTGTTTTCCTGCCGTGAGTGGTTTGTGCTGCCGTGAGCTATCTAGAGCTCGTTTTCACCTAGATTTTTTCTGTTTTTCTTTGTTTTTCCTTGTTTTGTCACTAGGACCAATACATCCATATCTTGTGAACCTTAGCCACAGCCTTTCTACAACATCTTAATAGGAACTTGCCCACAAGTATAGCTATTTTTGTGCTCTGACAGGCTGCTCATTTTCATCACCACCATTGTGTTCACTTGTGTTTGGTTAATTGTTGCTCCTAGCTTAGTGTAAGGCCATTGGAAAAATACAAAAAAATAGAAAAAGCAAAAAGTATATAAAAAAAAGAAAAAGAGAAAAGAGAAAAGAGAAAGTGCAAAGAGGCCATATCATTACTATTGTTTACTAGTTGAGCTTGCCATTGTGACACTTGGTTTTTGAGCAATCTTGTGCCTGTCAATCAAGAGCCTAGCTAGTGACTTTCTAGTGCATTGCAAAAATTCATCCATATATTTGCTTTGCCACATTTGTCTCCATTATTGTGTGAGTTTCCTTGGGTATTTTTATATCTTCACTAAGACAGCAAATAGGATTGTTACTTTGGTGATTGTTAGGTATCCATACCAAGCCCCACTAAATAACCTTGTTTGCCTTTGTGAGAGTTAAAAACCTGGGTATTCTCTTCTTCACACCAAAGTACTTTAATTGCCTCTACTTGTGGTAAGTATCTCTATTCACTTTGGAGTGGTAAGATATCCTATTGTCTTGCTAGATTTTTGAGTGAGTTGTGAGAGGCACCACAACCTATACTTGTTTCTATTTACACTAACCTTCCAATGGATCTTTCTAGTGGTGATCTTGTGCAGCAAAAGAAGGACCATAAGGAGGGAGTTAATTGGAGAGAGTATGAGGCTCTTAGGGATGTTTTGGAAAAGGAGATATTGGACAACCATAACGGACTCAAGCAATTTGTTCAAGATGCATGTGATCCCTTATATGAGGCTCTCCAAGCTATGGAGACCATGATGGAGGCCACACACAAATTGGCCGAGACTAATAGAGGGGAAGTGAGATCAATCAATGACTCAATTGCTCAAATGACTACTACCCTTGCTGGACTTCAAACCATGATTCAAGAAAGATTGCCTCTTGTGGATGATGATAATGCTAGTGTCCATAGTGATGCTAATAATGGTTTGGAAGATTTTGGTGCAAGGAATATTAATCATGGCCGAGCTAGAGGAGAAAGGGGCCATGATGGACATCAAGGCCGAGCCCCTAATTTTGCTCCAAGGAGAGTGCCCAATAATTTGGTTCAAGACAGTCCGAGAGAGGATGGGTTGGGTAAACCAAAATTCACAATTCCTTCTTTCAACTTTGATGCTATGGATGTGGAAGAATACTTGCTATGGGAGTTGAAGATTGAGAAGCTATGGAGAATGCATGATTACAATGAGGATAGAAAAATCAAATTGGCCTCTAGTGAGTTTGATGGATATGCCCTTAGATGGTGGGATAATCTTGTGAGAAAGAGGCAAGAAGATGGAGAATTACCCATTGTCACTTGGAACACCATGAAGAGAGTCATGAGGGATAGATTTGTTCCACCAAACTACATAAGGCAACAATTTGATAAATTGCAACAATTGAGGCAAGGTACTATGAGTGTTGATGCTTATTATCAAGAGATGGAGCTAATTATGCAAAGGGCACGTGTGAGAGAGCAATTGGAGCAAACAATGCAAAGGTTCCTTTCGGGTTTGAATTATAAAATCAAGGGAATTGTTAGGCATCATCACTACAATGATATACATGAATTGCTCCATCATGCAAGGGAGGCCGAAGCACATCTTTTGGAGGAAGCCAAAATTGCTACAAAGACAAGGGCTAGATTTCCCATGAGATCATCATCTATGCCTAGTGCACCTCCTCCACCACCTCCATCATCTAGTTTTCGAGGTGCTACATCCTCTAAACCCGAGCCTAGTGCCTCTATTTCCAAGAAATCACCACAACCAACAACAAGTGCCTCGGGTTCTAGTGCTCCTACTACAAGGACTAGAGATATTACATGTCACACATGTGGAGGAAAAGGGCACTTTAAGAGGGATTGTCCAAATACAAAAGTGATGGTGATCAATGAGAACAATGAGTATGAGACAGGTGATGATGTTGATCCTAATGACATTGATGATGATGATGGCTATTTAAGTGATACTCCTTTGGATGCTTATGCTACTACTATGCCATCTATTGTTTGCACCCAAAATTCATTGAGTGTGGTGCCTACTCCTGAACATCAAAGGTGCAATTTGTTTCAAACCAAAGCTATTATTGGTCCTAACATGGCTTGCAAAGTCATTATTGATGGAGGGAGTTGCAGAAATTTGGCTAGCAAAGATCTATGTGCAAAACTCAACTTGAAATATATACCACATCCTTCTCCTTATCATATCCAATGGTTGAGTAGCACTGGACAAATGAAGGTTTCTTATATGGTGAGAGTGGAGTTCCAAATTGGACCTTACAAAGATATTATTGAGTTTGATGTGGTGCCCATGACAGTTTGCCACTTTTTATTGGGAAGACCTTGGCAATTTGATAGAAGTGTGAAGCATGAAGGAAGAGCAAATACTTATGAGCTATATCATCATGGGAAGACTATTATTTTGAGGCCTATGACTCCACAACAAATTCTACAAGAGTCCCAATCCAAAATTGAGAGGAAAGTGGAAAAATAAAGAGAGAGGGATGAGGGAACACCAAAAACACAAGCCATGGGGAGTGATAGTAAAACCAATTCGAGTGGTCGAAAGAGAGAGAACCTATTATGCATGTTAGCCACTAAAGAGGATTTGAGAGAATTTAGGGATGATCCTTCACTAGTCCCTATTGTTCTTATTCACAAGGGAGAGATTTTGGTTTCTAATGACATGACCCCTATTCCTCTTGGTGTTTCTAATGTTTTGCAGGATTTTGAGGATGTTTTTCCACAAGAGGTGCCTTCGGGATTACCACCATTGAGAGGCATTGAACATCAAATTGATTTAATCCCCGGAGCATCTCTCCCAAACCGAGCTCCTTATAGAACCAATCCACAAGAAACAAAGGAGATACAAAGACAAGTGCAAGAACTATTGGACAAAGGTTATATTCGGGTTAGTCTTTCTCCTTGTGCCGTTCCCGTTATTTTGGTTCCTAAGAAAGATGGTACTTGGCGCATGTGTGTAGATTGTAGAGCAATTAATAACATCACTATTCGTTATCGTCATCCTATACCACGTTTAGATGACATGTTAGATGAATTAAGTGGTGCTACTCTTTTCTCTAAAATTGATTTGCGTAGTGGATACCATCAAATAAGAATGAAAGAGGGAGATGAATGGAAAACTGCTTTTAAGACAAAATTTGGTTTATATGAGTGGTTAGTAATGCCCTTTGGTTTAACTAATGCACCTAGTACTTTTATGAGATTAATGAACCATATTTTGAGAGATTTTATTGGAAGATTTGTGGTAGTTTATTTTGATGATATTCTCATATATAGCCACAATGAAAATGAACACATGGATCATATTAGACAAGTTTTGCAAGTGCTAAGAAATAATAAATTGTATGGTAATCTTGAGAAGTGCACTTTTTGCAAAGATAAGGTCATATTTCTTGGTTATGTTGTTTCTAAGCATGGAATTGAGGTTGATCAATCTAAAATTGAAGCTGTTCGAAATTGGCCAATTCCAACTAATGTGAGTCAAGTTAGAAGTTTTAATGGGCTTGCTAGTTTCTATAGAAGATTTGTGCCTAATTTTAGTACAATTGCTGCCCCTTTAAATGATCTAACTAAAAAGGGTGTCAATTTCGAGTGGGGTGTTGCTCAAGATATTGCTTTTGATACTTTGAAGGAGAAGTTGATTTCGGCCCCACTTTTGATGCTACCTAATTTTGATAAACAATTTGAAATTGAGTGTGATGCTAGTGGCATAGGTATTGGAGGTGTGCTCATGCAAAATAAACAACCTATTGCCTATTTTTCTGAAAAATTACATGGTGCACAATTGAATTACTCCGTTTATGATAAAGAATTATATGCACTTGTGAGAGTTTTAGAGGTGTGGAAACATTATTTGTGGCCTAAAGATTTTATTATACATAGTGATCATGAAGCATTGAAATTCTTAAAGTGCCAATCTAATTTGAATAAGAGACATGCTAAACGGGTTGAATTTATTGAATCTTTTCCATACATCATAAAACATAAAAAGGGATTGGATAATGTAGTTGCCGATGCTTTGTCAAGAAAGAATATGTTACTATCAAATATGAAGATTAAAGTTTCGGGTTTGGAGAATATTAGAGATTTATATGATGAAGATAATGAGTTTTCTATGCCATTTAATAAATGTACTAATGTTAAGGCATGGGACAAATTTCACATACATGATGGGTACTTGTTTAGATCTAACAAATTATGCATTCCCGAGTGTTCTTTGCGTTTATTCTTATTCCAGGAATCTCATAGTGGAGGATTGATGGGACACTTTGGAAGAGAGAAAACATTGCTTATGTTAGCGGAGAATTTTTATTGGGCACATATGAGGAGAGATGTGTATAGATTGGTGCAAAGATGCATTACTTGCAACAAGTCCAAATCAAAGCTCAAGACCCACGGTTTGTACACCCCATTACCATCACCTAGTACACCATGGGAGGATATAAGTATGGATTTCGTTTTGGGCTTGCCAAGGACAAAAAGAGTACATGATTCTATCTTTGTGGTAGTAGATCGATTTTCAAAGATGGCTCACTTCATTGCTTGCCACAAGAGTGATGACGCTTCTCACATTGCAAATTTATTCTTTCGGGAGATTGTGAGAATAAATGGAGTGCCAAGAACAATTGTTTCGGATAGAGATGTCAAGTTCATGAGTTACTTTTGGAAGACACTTTGGGGTAAGCTTGGCACGAAGCTATTATTTTCTACTACTTGCCACCCCCAAACCGATGGACAAACCGAGGTGGTTAATAGGACATTGTCTACATTGCTAAGAGGTATGATAAAGAAGAATTTGAAGGAGTGGGAGGAGTGTTTACCCCATGTGGAATTTGCTTATAATAGAGCCGTGCATTCAACCACTCAATTATGTCCTTTTGAGGTGGTTTATGGTTTCAAGCCAATTACTCCTCTTGATTTATTACCACTTCCGTTACATGAGAGAATTAATATGGAGGCATCCAAGAGGGCTGATTTTGTGAAAAAGATACATGAGAAGACAAAGGAAGCTATAGAGAAGAGAGGAAAGAATGTGGCCGAGAGGGTGAATAAGAAGAGGAAAGAAGTGATTTTTCACCCCGGAGATATGGTGTGGGTACACTTTAGAAAAGATAGATTTCCTACATTGCAAAAATCCAAGTTGATGCCTAGAGGAGCCGGCCCATACAAAGTTATTTCAAGGATCAATGACAATGCATACAAGATTGACCTCCCAATTGATGAGTTTGGTGTTAGCAATTCTTTTAATGTGGCCGATTTGACACCTTACCATGGAGATGATTTAGCATCGAGGTCGATGCCTTTTCAAGAGGGGGAGGATGATGAGGACATCCCTAGCTCTTCACCTATTGTTGAACATGAAGATCCTCCAATTAAAGATAATGAAGTAAGGATTGGTCCAATGACAAGATCAAGAACCAAGCTCGTACAACAACAGGTGAATTCACTCCTACTTGAATATAATGCTTACAATTGTGAGAGCTTTATACTACCTAAATCCTTGCATTTGTGTATTCTTAGGTTTGTTGATAACACAAGCATGAATGGAGATCATGGAGAGGAGATACACAAGGATGAGCATGGATTACAAGATGAGATGGAAAACAATCAATAACTTGATGAAAACAACAAATAACAAGTGTTATGATGACAAGGGGATGGTGCCTCCACAAGGTCAAAATGCACTAAGTGTGGAAAACAATGCCACATTGTTATTTCACACTCATGGATGGACAAGGCAAGAGGAGGGCGCCCACAAGGAAGCATCAATGCGCCATATAGAGTTCTAGTAGTAGTAGGTTTGGTTTCCATACCAATATGGCCGCACCCCTTGTGTGTGGGGTCGGTTTGTATCCATATGTGTTAGGAAATAGGAGTCCTAGTCGAGTTGGAGAGGGTTTGTTTGCGCAAGGCACTTGTGGCCGCACCCCTCTCCCTCAAATAGTCCCCCACCTGCGTGTGGAATAGGTAGACTACGTTAAAAACATAAACCCTACACCTCTAGATTGAAAATTCTTGTAAGCCTTTCATCTGGAAGTTGATCTGCAAACTTTACGTGATACCTGTTGTTCCACTGGGAATAAGACGGTACAGAACCACTTGTAGTCGGTGGATTACTTGTGCAAGAGTGTGGAGTTGAGAATATCCTTGGGGTTGCTATCTTTTGCATTGGCATCAGGGATCAGCCGGGAGAGTTCTTAGTGGCGCACTAGTTATCATACTGGAGTTATCTGTGAGTTCACTGAGAAGATCGGGCCACCCCTTATCAAGAGGCATCATTCAACATCCTCGGAGGCCAAGAAGATATGTACTACGAGGAGCCGGACCTCTCCGGAGGAGTAGAAGGGGTGGATTACACCATCCAATATGGATCTGACCCGGACGGGTCAGAGTCTGACTAGGTTTAGCCTGGTCTGAAACAAATACCTAAGCACGGTTGAATCGAGCAGCCTTGAACTTCTATATTAGGCTGTTGAGTTCCCATGTATGAACCTACTTTAGAGTTCAGATGTTGATACAATTTCAATAATGAGATGATCTCATCATGAGATCATTCTCTTGTCCGCACACTATGTTTTGTAATATATGTTTGTATGACAATCAAGTCCCGCAATATTTCTGTTGTACTACCCTAAGGGATGTAATATTTGCGGAACGGTGTTCTGTGAGTGTTATGTCAATGACTTGCCTACTACAACATGCAGTGGTATGTTGGGTCACCGCATTAGATGAGAGGGATACATACCAAAGGGGTAGGAGGAGTACTTGTTGGGTTAGGACGAGGTGATAGCCGCACCAAGGAGGTGATTGCACCCCTCTCCTTGCCCAACTCGGATTGGACGCCATATGGAGTCCAAGTCCACCTCTCATTTTATTTTTTTCCTTTTTATTTCTCATTTTTCTCACCAATAAAATTTAGGAAAAATACTTGGATGTCAAGTACCAATGTGTGGTGTCTTGGGGTCCACCTGGCAGCCCCTAAAAATTAGGTGCCCCCCGACACTTCCCCCTTATCGGTTTTTGCCTAAAACTCTTAAGAAACCCTATAACCCCTTTAGATAAAATAATCGATATTATCTAACGATGTTAGAAATATATTTCCGATATCCTGGGACATCTCATGGCCCCCTGCACTTGCTCCACAAAGCGTGCAGTCTCAATTTCTCTCTCGGAACAACTCCAGATTGAATTCCGATAGTAATAGAAATTGTTTCCATTATACTAGGGCATCCAATGCCCTCAATATAAATTCTCATCGATATATAGAATATATATATCATGTAGAAACACCGTTCTGGTGATACTTCTAGTTGATCCGGACCTACCGATATACACAAAAATCAGCCCAAACTTAAGTGTGTTTTCCCTACAGGTTCAATAGTGTGTGGACATGGAATTGGAAACTTAATGACGCCTCGGGTTGCCACAAGGACATCAACATTGGCTCTTATCTATAAAGCGACAGCCTAGGAATGGCCAAGAGGATGGAGGCGGCCTCCTCCTTTGTCGTTCTCTCTGTTTGGTTTAACCGCCGGTTCTACCGCTCGAGGGACTCCGGCTTCAGCGGTCCTTTGGCGGCGCGCTTCGTCATCTACGGCTAGACCTGGGCAGATGCAAGCTGTAGCGATGACGGCGACAGAGTTGGGAGCAGTGCAGTAGAATGGAGTGTGAAGGGGTCGTTGCATAGAAAACAAAAAAATTCCTACGCGAGAGACACCCGAAAGACCAAGATCTAAACTAGGAGACGAAGTGCAACGGGCAAAGAGAGGGTTAAGGAGAACACATACCCTCGAAGACACAAAGCGTTACGAGATCAAATCTCGTTGTTGGTGTAGTAGTACTCACACCGATCCCGATAGCGAGAAGATGTGCACCGCAATCCGGCGGTGCCTCCGTGATCGGTCACACGTACGGTTGATGACGACCTCGGTTCCCTCGATCCAGCGGGCGCGGAAGTAGAGGATCCCTCGGAACTCCAGCAGCACGACAGCGTGGTGGTGGTGAAGAATCCCACGGTCAGGGCTTTGCCAAGACGGAGACCATGGAATGGAGCAGCGGGTGGAGAGGAAATGAGGTGGGCAAGTGTGTGTGAGAAGAGGAGCTCTCACCCTCCTTTTATAGGGGAGGGGGAGGCATCCCAAGAGGGGCTGCGGCCAGCCATGGTGGTGCCCCCACCTCTTCCCTCTTCATGTGAGTGGAATCCCCACTCACATCCACTCATTTTCCCTTAAAACTCCACTTAGAAAATCCAAGAGTTTTTCTTTAATAAATAAATAAAACATTTGTAGTTCTTTATTTCAGCATTTGTTAATTCTATTAACAAACTTTTGCATATAGCACCTCGAATCATTTGTTAATTCTATTAACAACCATTCGATGAAAAACCCCTTGAACTATTTCAATTTTCCCCGAAACAATTTCAGTGCTGCTCAAAATATTCTTTGATATTCCGTATCCTCTCAAATGCGTCATCGAATCTTAAGTGTGTCACCCTACGGTTCGTAAATAAGATAGACATGATCGAGACTCCTCTCCGATCAATAATCAACAGCGGGATCTGGAGATCCGTGATGACTCCTATATATTCAACGATGACTCTCGTGATCGTGTGAACCATCAACGTCGTGACTAATTCCCTTTGTCTCGCGATATTTTACTTGTCCGAGATTCGATCACTGGTATCAACCATACCTTGTTTCAATCTCGTTACCGACAAGTACTCTTTTCTCGTTCCCATGATATAACATCCTTGTGATCATATCACGTGCTTGCAAGCATTGTCGATGTGATATCACCGAGAGGGCCCAGAGTATATCTCTCCGTCATATTGGATGGACAAATCCCACTCTTGATCCATGATCCTCAACTAATACTTTCCGAATACCTAATGGCACCTTTATAGTCACCCTGTTACGGTGTGAAGTTTGATGACATCAAAGCACCCTTCCGGTATTAGTGATTGACATGATCTCATGGTCTAAGGAATAAGTTACTTCGTATGTTTTATATAACAATGTAAACCTAATGACTTGATCGCATTGCTATATTCACTTTGGGTATATTCTCATCACATCATTGTTCTAATGACATGACCTCGTTATTAACAACATCCAATGTTCATGATCAGGAAACCTTGATCATCTATTAATCAACGAGCTAGTTAAAAGAGAGGATTTACTAGGAACCATTGTTTGTTTATTTAAAACACACATGTATCAACGTTTCCGGTTAATACAATTATAGCATGAGAAATAAACATTCATCATAAACAAGGAATAAGATAATAACCATTTTATTATTGCCTCTCGGGCATATTCCTTCAGTCTCCCACTTGCACTAGAGTCAATAATCTAGTTTGTAAGCACTTAACACATATGTCGTTCCAGTGTTAATACCATGCTCGCATGTGGTAAACATCATCAAAAAGATCTGAACTGTTCAGGTCCTATTGTATTTGCATGTTCTTTGCGTCTACACGCATCACTCATTCTCTAATGAGATGGCTTTGTATATATATAGTCAATCGGTGAAACCTTAATTCCTCAGCTTAAACCGATGTCACTAACATTGTGAAAATTTAGCTTCTTAGTGTTAGAATTCTTGGAAATTCACCAAGTTCCGGTGATACCTTAATTCCTCAGCTTAACCTAATGTTACTAACATTGTGAAAATGTAGCTTCATAGTGTCATCATTCTTGGAAATTCACCAAGTTCAATAAAGAACTCCTTGACACAAAATACGCTTACTATCAGTTGTCAATACAACGATATACTTTAGCCTTTGTTGTATTATCTGTCACAATATTTTAATTTTGAAACTCTTTCAAATCCAGCATGGAACTTTCTTCCAGCCTATTGTGCTACCCTTCATCACGTATTTTAATTGAGATAAATTTATCTGAATATATGACAAGACTATTAGTGTAACATATTACAACTAACATTTTGTCATTACTACATAGGAAAACATATCCTTATCATTTCTAAAATGACACAAGGATCTCTCCCACTGTTGTCTAATCATCATATGAATTATCCTGCTATAACATTTTTATAGCATAGGACTCATCTGGTTGTGTACATAGCATGGAGACATGACTTAGAAACCTCAATTTCAATGATGCTCATCATATGTCAAAACACTTGAATCTTGCTCAATTATTTTCCATGTGACAAGAACTCTTTCTTGTCATTTTGATATTGACTTACTTCAATATGTTATCTATGTAATTTGGCTTCAATCATACCAGGCGTTTCAATCCATCTATTATAGATATCGATGCCCAATATCTTCTAAGCCTTTCATAAATAAGAAAATATTAACCGTGTTAATTTAAAATTACATATTTTCCAATCAACCATATGTCAGCTACATAAAGTATTGGAAATATGTCATAGCGCTCCCACTTAATTTCTTGTAACTCTACAAGCATCTTTATCGTTCATGATGGAATCAAACTCTTTTGATAACTTCATTAAGGTAAATATTTCAACTTCATTATGCTCAATTCAACCATTGAAGTGTGCATACCTTTCTAGCAACCTTTTGAATTTTACAAAACTCTCAGACTGTGTCAAGTACACATCCTTGATCAAACTTCCTCGAGAGGAGAGTTGGTTTTGTTATTCAACATCCATATCATAATATGTAAATTTGCTAGAACTATCCGCAAAGACTAAGCATCACTACGGAAGATCAAAATCTTGTAGTAGTCAACTCTTTGAACTGCGTCGAAAACAACTTTTCGATAAGTACAACTTTCAAAGGATGTAAAAATCCATGTCTTTGTCGCTATATAGACCCTTTTGCTATCGTTAGGCATCAAGCCTATCAAAAGGACTACCAAGTCACATACTTGATATTCATAGAAGGATACTATGGTGGATATAATGACTCATAGTCAATTTTACGAAGTCAGGGCCCATCGTTTGCTTCCTTTATAAGGTCCAGGTCCTTCTGTTGTCAAAACAACACTTTACTCTTAAACCAAAAGTTGGTCTAAGTATAAAGTTTTAGGACTTTTGTGGTTCAGTACGCAAACTCATCTGAAGTATCTATAACACATGTAGTATATTCTACTTTGTCAAAATAGGAAACCCTGGAACAACTTCCAGTGCTGCGCTACTCTTGACATGGTAACGAAGATTCTTTAATCTCGTTGAGTTTGTATTGTCCTCCCACTCACTTGTTTCGCAAGAACTAGTTTCTCGAGAAATCGACCCTTTCTGACAAACAACATTTGTCTTTGGTCGGTGATAGGAGAAGTACCCAATGTATTCTTTAGGATAACCTTATAAACATATATTTATCCCATTTTGGTTATAAACATTTTACACATGCTATGCATACCAAAACTTAAGAAAATGACAATTCGGGTCACTACCCAAACCATATCTTATATGTTGTCAATTTCAACGGATCATGATGGTGCTCTTTTCAGTGTAAAAGTGGTTGTCACTAATGTATAAACTACAAAATTATAATGGCATTTTATTTATCTTACCATGTCAAACAAGGTTTGATTTTGTCTCTCGAACACTCCAAACTAATGTGGGGCAATTCGAGTAATATAATTTGTAGGACAATTCTGTAACTTCTCAGATGGTTTGCTAAACTTGTAACTCAAACTTTATCCTTTATGTTCCAATCATAAATACTTGATTATCTTGTTACATTGATTTTTACTTAATATTAACGACCATTTGAACCAATTCTAAAGGTCAAACTCCGTTCTCTTTAAATAGATATACTCGCATATCTACTCAAATCATCGACAGAATTTTATGAAGGAAAAACTAATCCACAATACATGACTACACATAATGGATTATATACATCAATATGTATAATCTCCACTAAATTAGTCGTCCATTCTACTTTGGCCTATGAACAGAATTTTAGTCATCTTTTGGAAAAGGTCTCACAAGCGTCAATTTATTCAAAACAAAATGACTCTGGAAGTCCATCAATATGGAGTTCCTTCATGTTTTCCTTTCCGATATGAACTAAAATGGTGGTGTCACAATTTAAGTGAAACTCTTTTACATCTTGCAACGTTTAACATTTAGTCTTATAGATGTTTACTTTACCAACATGATTTATATTAACATATCCATCAATTATGGAATATGGTCATAGTTTAAACAATCTCATTTGTTCTCACAAAAGACCAGAACAAAATAACAACTTATTAAGTTTTTAAAATAAATCTTGAATGTTTGGTTCGATATGACAATGAACACAATAACACTTTATTTCTGTTCTTGTCATAATCGATTCCACATCTATTACTAGTTCCTTTTAGGCCCTTGTATTTCTTGCATTGCGTTGCTTTGTATGACAACTCATACCAACCAATGTGGTATCAAAATACCAAAAAATACTTTGTTAACTAGTAATACATCTATAACTTGTATCTTAAGCATATACTCCTGAGCTGGACTTTTCCACTTATCTTCTTTTTCTGCCATATATCTTTTTGTAATTCTATTTTCAATATTCTTTTACCTTTACATAAGAATCATTCAACATCAAACAATGATAGTAGTACTAGCTCATTTTCTTTGGCGTGCTAGTCATATACTATCACCCATTGAGTCATACTTTGAGTTTGATTGTTCTACTAATATCACCATATTAATAGTATTCTTCTAGATTCCACTCTTAGCAATCTCCGAGGAAGGTAAACGACTTTACCCATACTTTTAATTTATCCCATCATAACAATTTTATGATTAAGCTACTAAAGCGCGAAGGAAGGATTTTAGAGGATAATTTTTAGCACCCAACTTCTTGGAATATTCAAATGCCTAGCGTCTTCAATCATTGCGTATATTCAGATAATATAAGCAAACATTGTCACGCTAAATTATACCCAGTCATGTTGCCACAAATAAGTTTCTAGATATCAATATATCTTTCACTTGATTGTTTCTGAAAACCACTCTTTTCAGTTCCTAAATCACCTTGATCAACAAAACATTCTTTTGAAGATAAAGTAATATGGAAACAACCATGACTCTGGATTCTAAGTAGGAATTGGTTGCTCTCTAAATCATTTATCATATGGAGCTAGGTAGGAAATACCGAAAATCTACAATAGGACTCAATTTTAAATTTCACCAATACGGTACCAATCTTAAATGATTTTAACCAGATCATAACAGTTATATCTCAATTAACAATCTAAGTGTAAGGTAGTTTTGTGGATGCCAATGAATACTACAATTTGTGCAAATTCACTTTGATTGATTGTTCATGATAAATAAGTTCAAGTTAATTCAAAAATTATACCATAAACTCCCACACAAAAACAACATCCCCCTTAGTCGTCTTTAGTGATTACACGAACCAAATTCACTACACCAAAACCGATCATGACGTGAGATGATGTAGCTTCAAAGGCGAACATCGACATGTTCATCATATCATCCATATGACTCATGCTTTACCTTTCGGTTACATGTTCCGAGGCCATGTATGTACATGTTAGGCTCGCCAAGTAGAACCATAGTATTGCGTGTGTTTCAAGGCCATGTTTCTACATGCTAGGCTTGAAAACACCCATTGTATGAGAACGTGGAGTCTGTCACACCCGATCATCACGTGGTGTCTCGAAACGATGAACTTTCTTAACGGTGCATACTTAAGGAAGAACACATTATTATCTTGATATTAAATGAGAGGGATCATCTTATAATGCTACCGTCGCTATCTAAGCAAAACAAGATGCATAAAAGGATTAACATCACAGACATCACATGTAAGGATAACGTGATATGATATGGTCCTCCTTGCACCTTATATCCATCATGTGCATTATGGTATGATCTCCATCATTCCATAGGCGTGGTACCAAGTACCATGGCACCCCAATCTTGATTGTCCATCAATAATAAGACAACCAAATGGATACCTTCCGGTAAATCAATATTTTACAAAATATATCATCTCATAATCAAATTTCTAACATTGACCATATCACATCACATGCCCAGCAAAAACTAGTTAGACGCTTCTAATTTATTTTTGCATATTTTACGTGGCTTAGGGCTTTCGAGGATAGAACCGTTCATACCTAGGAACATCAACCACAACATTGATAAACACATTTTTAACAACCCTTCGTAGATTAGATCTTAACTATAGTAGGAGAAACATACACCCGCAAGCCACTTATGCAATACAAGTTGCATGTCAGTTGTGGAACAAGTCTCATGTACGTGGACATGTAAGGTTAGTCCGGGCCGCTTCATCCCACTATGCCACTAAGATCATGAAATAATCAAGGAGGAAATAACATGATCATCAACGCCCACATACACCTATGTGTTCTACCCGTACAAAACATCTACGCATAGATCCGGCTCTGATACCACTGAAAGGGTTGTTGCATAGAAAACAAAAAAATTCCTACGCGAGAGACACCCGAAAGACCAAGATCTAATCTAGGAGACGAAGTGCAACGGGCAAAGAGAGGGTTCAAGAGAACACATACCCTCGAAGACACAAAGCGTTACGAGATCAAATCTCGTTGTTGGCGTAGTCGTACTCATACCGATCCCGACAGCGAGAAGATGTGCACCGCGATCCGTCGGTGCCACCATGATCGGTCACACGTACGGTTGATGACGACCTCCATTCCCTCGATCCAGAGGGGCGCGGAAGTAGAGGATCCCTCGGAACTCCAGCAGCACGACGGCGTGGTGGTGGTGAAGAATCCCACGGTCAGGGCTTCGCCAAGCCGAAGACCATGGAATGGAGCAGCGGGTGGAGAGGAAATGAGGTGGGCAAGTGTGTGTGAGAAGAGGAGCTCTCACCCTCCTTTTATAGGGGAGGGGGAGGCAGCCCAAGAGGGGGTGTGACCAGCCATGGTGGTGCCCCCACCTCTTCCCTCTTCATGTGAGTGGAAGCCCCACTCACATCCACTCATTTTCCCTTTAAACTCCACTTAGAAAATCCAAGAGTTTTTCTTTAATAAATAAATAAAACATTTTATTTATTTATTTCAGCATTTGTTAATTCTATTAACAAACTTTTGCATATAGCACCTCAAATCATTTGTTAATTCTATTAACAACCATTCGATGAAAAACCCCTTGAAATATTTCAATTTTCCCCGAAACAATTTCGGTGCTGCTCAAAATATTCTTCGATATTCCGTATCCTCTCAAATGCGTCATCGAACTTTAAGTGTGTCACCCTACAGTTCGTGAATAAGATAGACATGATCGAGACTCCTCTCCGATTAATGATCAACAGCGGGATCTGGAGATCCGTGATGACTCCTATATATTCAACGATGACTCTCATTATCGTGTGAACCATCAACGTCGTGACTAATTCCCTTTGTCTCGCGATATTTTACTTGTCGAGATTCGATCATTGGTATCAACCATACCTTGTTTCAATATCGTTACCGACAAGTAATCTTTTCTCGTTCCCATGATATAACATCCTTGTGATCATATCACGTGCTTGCAAGAGGTGTCGATGTGATATCACCGAGAGGGCCCAGAGTATATCTCTCCGTCATATTGGACGGACAAATCCCACTCTTGATCCATGATCCTCAACTAATACTTTCCGAATACCTAACGACACCTTTATATTCACCCTGTTACGGTGTGACGTTTGATGACATCAAAGCACCCTTCCGGTATCAGTGATTGACATGATCTCATGGTCTAAGGAATAAGTTACTTCGTATGTTTGATATAACAATGTAAACCTAATGACTTGATCGCATTGCTATATTCACTTTGGGTATATGTTCATCACATCATTCTTCTAATTTCATGACTCCGTTATTAATAACATCCAATGTTCATGATCAGGAAACCTTGATCATCTAATAATCAACGAGCTAGTTAAAAGAGAGGCTTTACTAGGATGAGAAATACAATTCTAGCATGATAAATAAACATTCATCATAAAACAGGAATAAGATAATAACCATTTTATTATTGCCTCTCGGGCATATTTCCTTCATAGTACGGCGGGGAGAGTGGAAGGGTTGGGGGGTATTTTGCTCCTGACAGTGGGTCGGGGAGGGACAAGAGAGTTTGGTCCACGTTCGGGGGAAATCGGGCTGTCCCCCTCAATCCGTTTGGGAAGGGGGTGGGGGGACATTGGGATGGATTTTTACCCAAATCGCGGTTCGCGGACCAAAACGATAGAAATGTCCGATTTGGGTGGGTGGGGAGGGGGTGTTCGGTTTGCTCTAAGGTCTGGAATATTTAGCTGTCAATAGAGGCTTAGCAAAAACATACTCAATAGGGACCTAAAAAAATATTACCTCTGTCTCCCTGGTCACCTTCACGTGGCGGCTAGGGCAGGGAAAAGATCCACTGTCACCAATTGACAGCTCTCATCCACTGCTACACCTACACTGCCCTAGGCGAAACAAATACATGTCTCTATCCATCATCATTCTATAATATGTGATCAATATACAACTGGCTCCACGAGTTTGTTTGCATTACACGATGAGCATTATCTATACCTTGTACCTAACTCTACATACGATGATGTCTATCTATCTTTACTACTTAATCGAGTGCGGATTTCCCACATCTACGTTGGTCCCCCCCTACAATCAGAACCGTTGGATTTGGAAAAGGTCCACCAAGTCAATGTTTGCGGTGTTTTTGCAATTTGCCCACTAGAAAAAGTAAAATTGAACCCGTGGTCCACTATACTACCTAACCACAAACCCTAACCTATCCACTACTGAAACGAGACCCACCCCAATCCCCTCCCTGGCGGCTGGCGCCCCCTCTCTCCCGCATCGCCAGTTTCCCCCCACCACCATCCCCCGCCCTGCCGCCACCTACTCCTCCTCCCTGTCCGGCATCTCCCACGGTCAGGTGGGCGCGAAGCGGACCGGCGGCCAGGCCCATCTCCCACAACCACCCCCGTGTCTCCTCTCTCCCGCAGCGTGGCCCATCTCCTACGGCCAGGTGCGCACGACGCGTACCGGCAGCGGGCGCACGGTGGCGTCCAGGAACGCGGCGGCAGGGCCCCTCGCCCTCGTCCTGGTGGTGGCGGCCAGGCCCTCCATCTCCTCCCACGGCTGACCCTGCTCGGCTTGGGAGAGGTCAAGCTCGGTTGGGCGACGATGCCTTCATATTTCTCGCGCCACGTGCCTCCGCGAGCACGTTGCCGGAGGTAAAGCTCGGTTGGGCGCACGGTGCGCTCCCTCACCATCGCGCCTCGTGGTGGTCGACCTCGGCTGCGAGCAGCTCCAGTCAGTTTGCTCTACCTCCGTCCGCCTCCCTCTAGGGGCGCGAGATCCCGGCCGTGTGGCCGTGGGGGAGGAAGATGCCACACCTGTTGACCACGAGGGGATCCCGCCTCCCCGTCGACCACGAGCGGATCCTACATCGATCAGGGAGGGTCGGCCATCACCGTCAGCTTCTCGTCGAGCTCCGGCCGCCCGCGGTCATTTCGTGACTGCCTTGGGTCAGCTCACCTCCATGTATGTGTCGATCTGGGAGTCCGCCTATGAGCTGCAGCCAACTCTCGTGATCTTGGCCTCCAATCTGGGCTCTCTATGCACGTAGCTATGCTAAAGAAATTCTTGGTCTTCTTTAGATCTGTGCCGAACCTATGTCCATGTTATATTTTTTTCTTGATTTATTTCTTGTATGGATCTGGATAAGGAGAGGCGGGATATTGTGTCATGCTCTTCTTTATTGGATCCATGGCCCGTATCTTGGCATGAAGGCCCTGGAATCATGGATCCTTCTCTTGTTCTTGTCGGCCATGCGCGTCAAGGGAGTAACAAGCTGATCCAATTTTATGTTTGTTCTTTTCTTGTTTGCTTGTTGGTCAGGCTATGGGCTCATAGGCTCCAATCTCTATTCATCTTTTTTTCTTTTTTTCTCGGATTTGGACATCTGTAGTTTGAACTTTAGTTGATTTTCTGTCATTAACATATGAACTAGTTATGAATCTTGGATGGATCTTTTGGTCAAATCTATGATTATTCTGAAATTGTGCTAATGAAATTGGAGTGAAGATTCCTATAAAGTGTATTAAATTTTACTTTGCCTTGTGTGAGTGTCCCAACCCGTCTCCTTTTCTTTGTTCTTCATTTTTTTTTCATAATCCTTGAATGAAAATATTTCTGAATGTTCTATGAAAAAACTATCGAACTGCCGCACTCAGAATCCTTCACACGGTTTAATATATGTTTGAATCTCACATGAAAATTCTATGAATTATGAATGAAATCCATGTATTTTGTGACTATGGTTTCGAATCTGTGAAAAAGATATTGTTAGCAAATTTGATAATCTTCGGTCATTCTTAAACTTGTATATGAAACCTGTTGCATTCTTGCAAACTTGTATATGAAACCTGTTGGGGAATCTCACAATGAAATTTGTAAGGATATAAATTGGATATCGTATGGAACTGTATTGGATCTTGTATGAAATTGAGATTTTTTTTAGGAACTCGTGCCTTGTAAATCCTTCTGAAAAGTGTGCAAATTTGCAAAATTCGAAAAAAGTGTACAATCTCTAGTTGAAAAAAGATCAGTTAAAATTCTTACGTGAAAAAGTGTATGAAACATGTATGAACTTGTTGAAACTCCAGGGAAAATCTTACATAAAAATCTTGTATGAAACTTATACATTTTTTTCTTGATTATTCTTTCAGAGATGAAAATTATATGAAATATAGTTTAATCTCCTGGAAAAAATATTCCGTGGAATATGTTGAATATTTATGTGAAAAATCTTCTACGAAACTTATATGAATTTTGGTTGATTATTATTTAGAGATAAAAAAATATATGTAATACAGTTTGATATTCTCGGAAAAGATTATTCTGTGAAATTTGAAGTTATACTCTGGTTGAAATTATTTGTGGGAAAATAGGGAAAAAATAAAGCCATAAGAATAACAGGGAACACATACTTGATATAAGCTAAAAATATAAGGTGCATTGTGCAAATATAGATTGTGAAGTGGGAGGGTTGTCTTGCAAAAAATTTCCGCACGAATCTCCAACGGATGGACCAAATGGATAATCTAGATAGTAGGAGGGGCCCAATGTAGGAGTGGTTTCACATTTCCGCTACTTACTCCATCATCTAGCTCCGGACAGCTCTATCGCTTCCTGGTTGTGCATTTTCTTTTGATAAACGGAAATGTATATTAATATCGCGGAGATACAAATTACACCTAGACTCTGCAACAACGCAATAACCATAGCCATTAAGGGT
Source organism: Alopecurus myosuroides (assembly GCA_028641055.1). NCBI lineage: Eukaryota > Viridiplantae > Streptophyta > Magnoliopsida > Poales > Poaceae > Alopecurus > Alopecurus myosuroides. Next base: position 201,863,102 of record CM054060.1, read on the forward strand.
GCACACAACCGAAATACAATAAAAATAAGAACTAAAAAAGAAAAGTCCTGCTACAGAGTTACAGTCCTTGCAGCAGCCGCACAACCACCACCTAAACAACACCTGATGTCCAGCTCTTCAAAAACAACGTCTTCAAGAAGAACGGTGTAACACCCGGGGGTTTTCCCCAAATAGAAAATTGTTTGTTTTCTTTTTCCTCGCATCATGGCATCACACATCTTCATACATTTTAACGTTGCCAAATAATTGAACTCTAGAAAAGTTTATTATCTGATTTTTCCTGGAGTTGTTTGTGCCTTTAAAACAATTTTTTATAATACCCAAACTTCTACCCTATTTTCTAAAATAATAAAACCCAAAGAAAAAGAAAAACTTGTTGTTGGGTGGCAGGCCAGCCCACCACGGAACCAATCACCACTTCCAGCCCAACTCTTTTTCTTCTCCGTCCGTACCAGCTCTTGTTGGGTATGACGTGAATCGGACAATTCCAGTCAGGTTTGATCCGCTTCGCGCGTAGACGCAAATGGCTGGGTTCGCTTCGAAGCATCGGCCGGACTCTCGATGCGGATCAACCTAGCTAGGTGGCTCCCTGGACTTGTTTGTGGTGAGGTGAAGTGTTGTGCCGACAGTCTCGCGATAGTCTTAGTGCATGTGGCTACAATAGTGCATCCCTGTAGGGTTAAATCTTTTCGAGAAGGCGTACCGTCTGTGCTTATGTGACGATCTTGGAGAAAGTGCTGGCTTATAAGAGTCAGATAACTTACACCTAATGATATTTGTTAACCTGTGCGATAACAATGGTTACTATTTCAACATGTGTGAGTTTTTCCTCGGGTTACCTCCTAGCATTGGTCGATGGGGGGTAAATCCTGGATGGGTTTTGCTTTGGTGAGTAGTTATAGTTGTTTCAATGCGCTCTCTTATCCCTTTCTAATATACGAGAGTTGTAGCATGTCTCCATAGACTGCTTAGTGCCGCCCGCCGCCGCTTCATTACAACAACTTCTTCCTTTGTGCCCAAATTATTTGTATCTTGTGATGACTGGTTGCATTGGTATCTTGTGGGTATTGCTTGCCGCTTGTTGGTACATTCGAAGTACTGGCCCCATAATTCGGGGATGTATTCACAATGCAGTCGACAGGTTTGAAGTTGGACGACGTTAGCTTGGGAATCCCTCTGGCTTGGCCTGGGCAGGGATTGGATGCCATCGATTATCTTCAGGACTCTTAGTCCAATTTGTATCTTATCCGTAGTCGGACACTATTTTGTTTTCCGTTGTTATTTGGATCTTTGTATTGTATTACATGTATTCTTGACTCGTTGGAGTCATGTTGTATGTATCTTCTGTTGTTGTTGCGGATTATTTCATGAACTATTGTAATGGTATCAGAAATGACAACCCGGGATCAGATATTATGTGGATTCTGGTGGGAACGCTGAAATTCCCATAGTACCCGATCCAGGGGCGTCACAAACGGTGCCAGGCACAACCAATTAAGGCCAGACCTTGGGTTTTCACCCTGAAGATAATCCTCGCTCTCAAAACAATGTCTCCAACAAGACCAGTGCCAAGCACAACCAATTAAGCCCAGACCTTGGGTTGTCACCCTGAAAGGTAGGACTTTGGACTTCACCCATGTTGTCGCCCCCTCTTACATACCGCTGCCACGAATCTTGTAACTCCAAGTCAGTTCCCCATCGATGCAAAGACTCCGGATGCCATTGCTAGACCTCCAATCTCACCTTCGATGACCGTGCATTGAGGACCGAATTCCATCGATCTAGCAATCTCCAGGCATCGCCCATGGGAGTTCGTCGGCGGAGCCTTCCGGGTCGACACCCCGGCTTGATCAAAGAGGACCTACATTAGGCAGATCTTCTTCATCGCGCGATGGGAAACCCTAGGGCCACCACCTTTATTCATGCCAAGCAAGCAGCCCCCTCGCCACCCGCCGGCACCCTGTTTGATCTGCTGCCTCAAACCCCACCGGCCTAGGCCGGCAACGAGGAAGAAGACGGCACGCACAGGTATGATCTCCCCTCGGAACCAGCCGAAGAACCACGAGCGAGGAGTGGATGGGAAGGAGTTCACGACCATGAAGATCAAAGATCTAGGGCTCCGATCCCCTCCTAGCCGCAGATCCCCACCTCCATCAGTCCAAACACTACTGAGGTGAGACCTCCGCCTCCACCCCAGCCAGGGATGCCGCCCTGGCAGCTGATCGGCTTCGAGATGACATTCCTGCCCCAGCAGGTTCGGCGCTGGTGACCAACCTCCAGCCCAAGACCACCATCAGGCGGCTGGGCCCGCCACCACCACGGGGAAGGCCGGGGCAACGGCGGCTAGAGCGGCTAGAGGAGTCGGGGGCGGGCGGCACGAGATGGGGAGCCCCCGGCGGCGCCCTGAGGAGCACCACGCGGGGTAGGGTTTCACGTGATTTTATTGGGTCCCGGAAAAGCTCCTCGGAGTCCTCGCCCCAGTCGAAGCGTTGCTGCATCCGTTCATAGTCCTGGCTCCTCGTCACCTCCACCTGCTGCCACTCTTCCCACCGCTCCGGCATCCCTTTGCCTTCCAGCATTTGAACAACTTCTGACATAGATGGGGGTCCTCCGGTGATGCCTACGTGCACAACAACGCTATCTGTATCATCATCTCAACCTCCTCCTCCTCATAACCCTAACTCAGGTTGCGGTCAACGATGGAGCCTAGCTGCCCTTCTCTCTGTAGCTTCTTTACCTATTATCATAGCATGTCAGGAAACTGAGTCAAGAGATGTAGTAGTTTGATAAAATTTTGGAAAAGCAAAACAAGGCTAACATGATCGAGAAATAGCACCTCTTCTTCCTCCTCCAAACATGAGAATTCGATGGCGTGCTAGCCAGTCACAAGCTCAAGAAGCATGATCCCGTAACCAAAAACATCCGTCCTTTCCGACGACTTCCATGTGGACAGATACTCAGGTGCTATGTGACCCATAGTTCCACGCACTTGGGTTGTCACGGATGTCTTCTGCACATCCACTAGCTTTGCGAGCCCAAAATCGCCAACAACAGGTTCAAAGTACTCATCAAGCAACACGTTTGCAACTTTTACATCACGGTGTATGATCTTGGGGTTGCAGTGTTCATGTAGTTACTCAAGTTTTTTAGATAATAGGCCAGAATGGCCCTGCTTTAACTTAATAAAACAGCAATGTTCACAAGGGTTAGGACATACGCTGAGGAATACAGCTTAGCCAACATGATAGGGAGCAACTGGGGCCGGTCACCCCGAACACAGAATGGAAAGCTCACAGGGACTAACTAGCCCTATTTCTTGGGGCGAGTGCGGCGAAGATCTCCCGTAGTCTCATGAGCAGGCTCCAAAGATGCACCTGGTCGACCTCCTTTGAAAGGGTCACCCACTGCTGCAAGGTAACAATAATTTTAAAGATAATTTCAGTGGGGTGCTGAAGAACTTTATCCTCAAAAGTAAGCTTATTACGAAAACTCTATAGAACCCAACATAACGCAGAAAACAGCAGCCAACAAATTTTGCCGTTATGCCCCAAGAGAGACTGGAGGCTAGCGTGGAACTGGGGGAAGTTGGCTGGGCACCAGCTGCACCGTAGCAGCTCCCGCACTATACTCCAGCCAAACCTCGCTAAGTCACAAGAGAAAAACATGTGCGTAGCGTCCTCCTCGCGACCACACAGGGCACACTTGCCATCAGCAGGACACGTCCGCGCCGCCACCAGCAGACTAGAAGTTAACCGATCAAGCGCCAACTGCTAGGTGAAGATTTTGAGATTTAGGGGCATCCTAGCCCCCCAGATACTTTTGTTGTGCACGACTGACGCACCCGCCGAAAGCTTATGGTAAAGGGAGGCAACAGAGAATTGATCGTTAGCCTCCAGGGACCACCTCACCGTGTCTTTGCCCTCCTCGATACGAACCACAATGAGAAGCTCCCTCAACTCCTGCCATTGGGTCGCACGCGTAGTGTCCAAAGACCGCCGGAAAGTGAGTCCCTCCACATCACCGGCCAGAGCCTCGGCAACCGAGATGTGGGACGCACCCGCAGTCGCAAAGAGGTCTGGGAACCTATCCTTCAGAGGTCCCTCCCCTAACCACCAATCATCCCAGAAGGATGTACGGGCACCACTGTGCACCTCATACTTGGCACCTAACTTGAACAATTGCTTAAGTTTATGGAGAGATTTCCAGAACTGGGAGCTATTGCGGCTCTCCGAGGCAAAGATATTATCCGCTTCCAAGTACTTGGCAGACACAATGGATTTCCAGATAGAATTACCACCTTGGTCATCCTGGAAGAGCTTCGAGATCTACTTAACCATGAGGGCCTTGTTCATATTATTAGTATTACAAAGGCCCAAGACGCCCAGTCCTTGGGCCGGCAAACCGCCGGCCAGTTGACCAGGTGGTACTTGCGCTTCGGGCCAGCGCCCTCCCAAAAGAATCTGGCCCTGATAGAGTCTAGGCGGGCATGCACACCGTCTTGCAGAAGGAAGAGACCCATCACAAACGTAGGGAGGGTGTCAAGGCAGGAGTTAGAGAGCACCAGCCTCCCGGCCGAGGAGAGGAGGCGCCCCATCCACACTTCAACTTTTTTACCAGTTTATTCACCAAAAAGTTCCACTGTTCTAGGGTAAGTTTGCGGTCAGAAATAGGCAACCCAAGGTATTTCAAGGGGAACGACCCAAGTTTGCAATTCAACATGTTTGCCACATGTTGCTGTTCAGCAGGTGATTGACCCATCATGATCACCTCGCTCTTATGGAAGTTTATTTTCAGGCCGGACATGTCCTCGAAGCAGAGAAGCAGGAATTTCAGGTTCGCAATATGCAGGTCGTCGTTTTGGATCAAAATCAGAGTATCGTATGCGTATTGGAGGTGCGTAATCCCCCCAGGGTACAGGTGCGGGACCGCCCCTTTGATGTGGCTCGACGCATTAGCCGCCGAGAGCATCACAGCAAGGCTTCAACCACAAAGTTTGATAAGGGGTGGCCCAATCTTCTCAGTGAATTCACAGATAACTTCAATATGATAACTAGTGCGCCACTAAGAACTCTCCCGGCTGATCCCTGATGCGAATGCAAAAGATAGCAACCCCAAGGATATTCTCAACTCCACACTCTTGCACAAGTAATCCACCGACTACAAGTGGTCTTGTACCTTCTTATTCCCAATGGAACAACAGGTAACACGTAAATTTTGCAGATGAACTTCAAGATGAAGGCTTACAAGCTGTTTCAATCTAGAGGTCTAGGGTTTATGATTTAACGTAGTCTAAGGAGCCTTGGCTCGGTTTCCACCTATTTAAGATAGGGGGTGCGGCCACAAGGGGGTGCCTTGCGCAAGCACTAACCTAATTGTACTAGGACTCATGGTTTGGGTTGGACACAAACCCAAACCGACTCACAATGGATACAAACCGACCCACCATTAAGGGGTGCGGCTAATAATGGTATACAAACTATGCCTAACATTGTTAGGACTTCTAATAGGCGCATTTGACCTTGTGGAGGCGTCATCCCCTTGTATGATATGAAATAACAATTGTTTTCAATGAATAACAATTGTTATTTTCTGTTTTCCTTGTTTTCACCATGCTAGCACTTGTTCTTCACCTCCTCCTCAAGTCCATCATCATCCATGTGCATCTCCTCTTCATGATCTCCTCCTTTCATGCTTGTGTTATCAACAAACCTCAGAATACATAAGTGCATGGATTTAGGTAGTATAAAGTTCTCACAATTATAAACATTATACTCAAGTAGGAGTGAATTCACCTGTTGCTGTAATAATTTGGTCCTTCATCTTGTCATGGGACCAATCCTCATTTCATTAGCTTGTATTGGAGCCTCCTCATGTGTAACAATAGGTGAAGAGCTAGGGATGTCCTCATCATCCTCCCCCTCTTGAAAAGGCATCGACCTCGATGCAAGATCATCTCCATGGTAAGGTTTTAAATCAGCCACATTAAAAGAATTGCTAACACCAAACTCATCAATTGGGAGATCAATTTTGTAGGCATTATCATTGATCCTTGAAATAACTCTATAAGGACCAGCACCTCTAGGCATCAATTTTGATTTTCTCAATGTGGGAATCTATCTTTTCGAAAGTGAACCCACACCATATCTCCTGGTCGGAATATCACCTCTTTTCTTTTCTTGTTTACTCTTTCAGCCACATGTCTTCCTCTCTTCTCAATTGCTTCTTTTGTCTTCTCATGAATTTTCTTCACAAAATCAGCTCTCTTGGATGCCTCGATATTAATTCTCTCTTGTGTAGGAAGTGGTAACAAATCAAGAGGAGTAATTTGGCTTGAACCCATAAACCACCTCAAAAGGACATAATTGAGTAGTTGAATGGACAACTCTATTATATGCAAATTCCACATGGGGCAAACACTCCTCCCACTCCTTCAAATTTTTCTTGATCATGCTTCTCAATAATGTAGACAATGTCCTATTCACCACTTCGGTTTGGCCATCAGTTTGGGGTGACAAGTAGTTCAAAAATAACAATTTTGTTCCAAGCTCCCCCATAGTGTCTTCCAAAAATAGCTCATAAATTTCACATCTCTATCTGACACAATTGTCCTTGGCACTCCATGTAATCTTACTATTTCTCTAAAGAAGAGATTAGCAATATGTGAAGCATCATCACTCTTATGGCATGCAATGAAGTGGGACATCTTGGAAAATCTGTCCACTACCACAAAGATAGAATCATGCCCTCTTTTTGTCCTTGGCAAGCCAAAATAAAATCCATACTTATATCTTCCCATGGGGTACTTGGTGATGGTAATGGAGTATACAACACGTGGGGTTTGAGCTTTGATTTGGCCTTATTGCATGTGATGCACCTTTGCACAAATCTATAGACATCTCTCCTCATATGTGCCCAATAAAAAATTTCAGCCAACATAAGCAATGTCTTTTCTCTTCCAAAGTGTCCCATTAATCCTCCACTATGAGATTCCTGCACTAAGAATAAACGCAAAGAACACTCGGGAATACACAATTTGTTATCTCTAAACAAGTATCCATCATGTATATGAAATTTATCCCATTCCTTAACATTAGTACATTTATTAAATGGCGTAGAAAATTCATTATCTTCATCATATAAATCTCTAATACCCTCCAAACCCGAAACCTTGATTTCTAAATTTGAGAGTAACATATTATTCCTTGACAAAGCATCAGCAACTACATTTTCCAATCCATTCTTATGTTTAATGATGTATGGAAAAGATTCAATAAATTCAAGCCATTTAGCATGTCTTTTATTTAGGTTTGATTGGCTCTTTAAGAATTTTAATGCCTCATGATCAGAATGTATAATAAATTCTTTAGGCCATAAGTAATGTTTCCACACCTCCAAAACTCTCACAAGTGCATATAATTCTTTATCATAAACAGAATAATTCAATTGTGCACCATGTAATTTTTCAGAAAAATAGGCAATAGGTTTCTTTTCTTGCATTAACACACCTCCAATACCTATGCCACTAGCATCACACTCAATCTCAAATTGTTTATCAAAATTTGTTAGCATTAATAGTGGGGCCGAAATCAACTTCTCTTTTAATGTATCAAAAGCAATGTGTTGAGCAACTCCCCACTCGAAATCTACTCCCTTTTTAGTTAGATCATTTAATGGGGCAGCAATGGTACTAAAATTAGGCACAAATCTTCTATAGAAACCAGCAAGACCATTAAAACTTCTAACTTGACTCACATTAGTTGGAATAGGCCAATTTCGAATTGCTTCAAATTTTTTATGTATCTACTTCAATCCCATGTTTAGAAACTACATATCCCAAAAATATGACCTTATCTTTGCAAAAAGTGCACTTCTCAAGATTACCATACAATTTATTTCTCTTAGCACTTGCAAAACTTGTCTAATATGATCAATGTGTTCATGTTCATTGTGGCTATATATGAGAATATCATCAAAATAAACTACCACAAATCTACCAATAAATTCTCTCAAAATATGGTTCATTAATCTCATGAAAGTACTAGGGGCATTAGTTAAACCAAAAGGCATCACTAACCATTCATATAAACCAAATTTTGTTTTAAATGTTGTTTTCCACTCATCTCCCTCTTTCATTCTTATTTGATGGTATCCACTACGCAAATCAATTTTAGAGAAAACAGCAGCACCACTTAATTCATCTAACATGTCTTCTAAACGCGGTATAGGATGACGATAACGAATAGTGATGTTGTTAATTGCTCTACAATCTACACACATGCGCCAAGTACCATCTTTCTTAGGGACTAAAATAACGGGAACAACACAAGGAGAAAGAATAACTCGAATATAACCTTTATCTAGTAGCTCTTGTACTTGCCTTTGTATCTCCTTTGTCTCTTGTGGATTTGTTCTATAAGGGGCTCGGTTTGGCAAAGATGCTCCAGGAATTAAATCAATTTGATGCTCAATCCCTCTCAGTGGTGGAAATCCCGAGGGAATATCTCCTGGAAAAACATCATCAAAATCCTGCAACACATGAGAAACACCAAGAGGAATAGGGGTCATATCATTAGAAACCAAAATCTCTCCCTTGTGAATAAGCACAATAGGGACTAATGTAGGATCCTCCCTAAATTCCATCAAATCTTCTTTAGTGGCTAACATGCATAATAGGCTCTCTCTCTTATTTTTACCACTCAAATTGTTTTGACTACCACTCCCCAAAGCTTGTGAATTTTGTTTTCCCTCATCCCTCTCACTCTGTTTTTCAAGTTTCACTTCTATTTTGGATTGGGACTCATTTACAATTTGTTGTGGAGTCATAGGCCTCAAAATAATAGTCTTCCCATGATGATGCAACTCATAAGTATTTGCTCTTCCTTCATGCTTCACACTTCTATCAAATTGTCATGGTCTTCCCAATAATAAGTCGCAAACTGTCATAGTAACCACATCAAACTCAATAGTATCCTTATAACGACCAATCTGAAATTCCACACGCACCATATGAGTCACCTTCATTTGTCCAGAGCTACTCAACCATTGTATATGATAAGGACAAGGGTGTGGTAAATATTTTAGATTTATCTTTGCACATAAATCTTTGCTAGCCAAATTCCTGCAACTCCCTCCATCAATAATGACTTTGCAGGCCATATTAGGACCAATAAGAGCCTTTGTTTGAAATAAATTGCACCTTTTGATTTTCAGGACTAGGAAGAACACTCAAAGATTTTTTTTGTGCAAATAATAGATGGCATAGTGGTAGCATAGGCATCCAATGGAGTATCACTCAAATAGCCATCATAATCATCATTATCATTAGGATCAACATCATCACCTGTCTCATACTCATTGTTCTCATCAATAAACATCACCTTTGTATTTGGACAATCCCTCTTGAAGTGCTCCTTTCCTCCACATGTATGACATGTAATATCTCTATTTCTTGCTGTGGAAGCACTTGAACCCGTGGCACTTGTTGCTGGTTGTGATGATTTTCTTGCAATAGAGATACTAGGCTCGGCCTTGGATGATGAAACACCACGGCTAAGAGAAGGTGGAGGTGGTGTACTAGGCATAGTAGATGATCTCAGGGGAAATCTACTCCTTCTTCTTGTTGTAATTTTAGCCTCCTCATTGATATATGATTCGGTCTCCCTAGCATGATGTAATAACTCATGCATATCATGATATTGATGATGTCTAACAATGCCCTTGATTTTATAATTCAAACCTAAAAGGAACCTTTGCATTGTTTGCTCCAATTGCTCTCTCACGCGTGCTCTTCGCATGATCGATTCCATCTCTTGATAATAAGCATCAACAGTCATAGTACCTTGCCTTAATTGTTGCAATTGATCAAATTGTTGCCTTATGTAATTTGGTGGTACAAATCTGTCCCTCGTGACTCTCTTCATGGTATTCCAAGTGATAATGGGTAATTCACCATCTTCTTGGCTCTTTCTCACAGTAGTATCCCACCAATGAAGAGCATATCCATCAAACTCAGAAGAAGCCAATTTTATTTTTCTATCCTCAGTATAATCATGTAATCTCCATAGCTTCTCAATTTTCAGTTCCCATAGAAAATATTCTTCCACATCCATGGTATCAAAGCTGAAAGATGGTATAGAAAATTTGGGCTTACCCAAACCATCATCCTCTCTATGATTTTCAGGAGCAACATTGAGAGGAACACGCCTAGCTCCCATGTGATTGGCTCGGCCTAGATATCCTCCTCGGCCTCTTTCTCCTCTAGCTCCACGACCATGAATATTATCCACCTCAACATTGGCTTCAAAACCATTATTTGCATCACTATGGACACTAGCATTATCATTATCAATAGGTGGTAATATTTGTTGAATCAATGTTTGAAGACCAACAAGGGTAGTATTCAATGTAGCAATAGAATCTTGTATTGTTTTCATTTGCCCATTGTTGGTCTCGGCCATCTTATGTGTCTCCTCCACTTTATTCTCCATGGCTTGGAGAGCATCATATAGAGGATTACATGCATCAGTAACAAACTCCTTGATATTTTTATGATTGTCTCTCATTTGATTTGTCAACACATCCCTTAGAGCCTCATACTCCCTCCAATTCACTCCTTCCTTATGGTCCTTCTTTTGCTGCACAAGGTCATCACTAGAAAGATCCATTAGTAGGTTAGTGAAAACAGAAACAAGTATAGGTTGTGGTGTTCTCTCACAACTCACTCAAAAATCTAGCAAGACAATAGGTTATCTTACCGTTCCAAAGTGAATAGAAATACTTACCAACAAGTAGAGGCAATTAATGTACTTTGATGTGAAGAAGAGAATACCCAGGTTTTTAACTCTCACAAAGGCAAACAAGGTTGTTCAGTGGGGCTTGGTATGAATACCTAACAATCACCAAAATAACAAGTCCTAGTTGTTGTTTTGTGATGATACAAAAATACCCAAGGAAACTCACACAATAATGGAGACAAATGTGGCAAAGCAAATATATGGATGAGATTTTGCAATGCACTAGAAAGTCACTAGCTAGGCTCACAATTGGCAGGCACAAGATTGCTAAAACCAAGTGTCACAATGGAAAGCTCCACTAGTAAACAATAATATCACTTCGGCCTCTTTGCAATTTTCTGTTTTTCTCTTTTTTTTATACTTTTTACTCTTTTTTCAATTATTATTTTTGTACTTTTCCAATGGCCTTAAACACAACTAGGATCAATATAAACCAATGAACAAGTGAACACAATGGTGGTGATGAAAATGAGCAACCTGTCAGAGCACAAAAATAGCTATGCTTCTGGGCAAGTTCCTATTGATATGTTGTAGAAAGGCTGTGGCTAGGTTCACAAGTGATGGATATAATAGTCCTAGTGATAAAAACAGGAAATAACAAGAAATAAAAAAAAAAGAAAACTAAGTAAAAACAACTTCAAAAGGCTCACGGCAGAGTTTTTGTACCGCGGCAGCAAAACAACAACTTTTCTCTGCCACGGCAGCGAGCGCGCGAGAAAACTGCGGTTTGTAAGCGCGTTACGGTGGAAACTGTGGTGCGCGCGCGTTACGTGTACGGTGGCAGAAAGCAGCAGCGCGCGGCAGCGGTTTGGAAAATTTATGTGCCACGGCAGCGGTGGTGTGCTGTGTTGCGGGCGCGGGGGGGAATTTGTAAACGTGTTGCGGGCGAATCCGAGTGCGGGTAGGGCGCGTTAGCGATGGGTGGTGCGGTACGGCAGGGAAACGATGAAAAACACTGTCGCGGTAGGAGTTCTAGGTGGACTCGGATTGGATCAATATAGAGCTAATAGCAGCGGATTTTTTAGTGATTTTTTGATATGACCTCGACCAGGGAAACAAGAACCTTAACCCTAGCCGAAAATAACAAAACTAAAAAGAAAAAAAGGAACACAAAATCAAACACAAAAACATCACTAGTAATTGAAACTAAGGTGATTATCTAAAGCTATGGCACGAACTAAACTATATTTGTGGGGAAATTTTCTGGATAGGTAAGAAAAACACTCAAATCTAAAGGGAAATTTGATAGCTCACCGAGTCAGCCTGTAATTCTGATACCAAGATGATAAGGGGTGGCCCAATCTTCTCAGTGAACTCACAGATAACTTCAATATGATAACTAGTGCGCCACTAAGAACTCTCCCGGCTGATCCCTGATGCCAATGCCAAAGAGAGCAACCCCAAGGATATTCTCAACTCCACACTCTTGCACAAGTAATCCACCGACTACAAGTGGTCGTGTACCTTCTTATTCCCAATGGAACAGCAGGTAACACGTAAGGTTTGCAGATGAACTTCCAGATGAAGGCTTACAAGCTGTTTCAATCTAGAGGTCTAGGGTTTATGATTTAACGTAGTCTAAGGAGCCTTGGCTCGGTTTCCACCTATTTAAGATAGGGGGTGCATCCACAAGGGGGTGCCTTGCGCAAGCACTAACCTAATTGGACTAGGAGTCATGGTTTGGGTTGGACACAAACCCAAACCGACTCACAATGGATACAAACCGACCCACCATTAAGGGGTGCGGCTAATAATGGTATACAAACCATGCCTAACATTGTTAGGACTTCTAATAGGCGCATTTGACCTTATGGAGGAGCCATCCCCTTGTATGATATGAAATAACAATTGTTTTCAATGAATAACAATTGTTATTTTCTATTTTTCCTTGTTTTCACCATGCTAGCACTTATTCTTCATCTCCTCCTCAAGTCTATCATCATCCATGTGCATCTCCTCTTCATGATCTCCTCCTTTCATGCTTGTGTTATCAACAAACCTGAGAATACATAAGTGCATCGATTTAGGTAGTATAAAGTTCTCACAATTATAAACATTATACTCAAGTAGGAGTTAATTCACCTGTTGTTGTAATAATTTGGTCCTTGATCTTGTCATGGGACCAATCCTCACTTCATTAGCTTGTATTGGAGCATCCTCATGTGTAACAATAGGTGAAGAGATAGGGATGTCCTCATCAAAGTTGAAGAGAACCGGTGAGAGCGGGTCTCCTTGTCACACTCCATGACGGTTTTGAAAGAACGAGCCAATCTCCCCGTTGATCGAAATAGCAGTCTGGCCACCCGAAACCGGCTGGTGAATTCTACGTAAGTATCCAGCGTCGAACCCTTTCCGACGCATGACCTCTAAGAGGAAAGACCAATTGACACGATCATAGGCCTTTTCGAAATCTAGTTTAAGCAGAATGCCCCCAGCTTCTTCACCTTTAGTTCGTGCACGATTTCAGTGAGGGCCAGCGCGCCATCAAGGATAAATCTTCCTTTAAGAAACGCCGTCTGCGACTAGCTGATGACTCTATGGCAACTGGGTCCAACCTAGAATTAAATTCTTTGGAGACAATCTTGAAAATGGCATTGATAAGCGCAATTGGGCGGAACTGCGAAATATGATCGGACCCCGAAATCTTTGGTATAAGAGAGAGAACCCCAAAGTTCAATCTCGAGATATTAATGCGACCCAGGATGAAATCGTTGAGGATGTGTAAGACCCCATGTCTACAGAGGTGCCAAAACTTCTTGAAGAAAACAACAAGGAAACCATCCGGGCCCAGAGCCGTATTGGATTTCATATCATTCACCACAATCTCCAGTTCCTCTTCAGAAAAAGTGCGCATCAGGTCCTCGTTCTCCCTATCCGAGACCATGGTGCACCCCAAGTATTGATTGCCAATTCAAGGTGACGCGGGGCAGTTGAGCCCAGAAGCTCTTTGTAGAAATCATAAATATGTTCCTGGATTTTCTTGGGCTCTCATATAGGACCCTCGCTAGACATCAGCGACGAGATCAAGCATTTACGCTATCTACCGTTAGCTACGGCGTGAAAGTAGGCAGTGTTTTCATCTCCCCGCAACACCCATTGGGCTCTGCCATGCTGCCGCCAGTACTCCTCTTCTAGGCGGTAAAGTTGTAGCAGTTGGTTCTCAAGATGGTACCGGAAGCACCATTCGTCCTCGTCCAATCCAGCCGCATCCGCCTTTAGCTCCAGCTCCTCAATTTGGGCTAGCAGCTGAGATTTCCTAACCCTTTTATCTTTATTTAGGTTACGACTCCACCCCCGCAATTGTTGCCGAAGGCCAACATGCATATGGTGCCACCAGTCTATGATTTCTCTGCCCCCCGGAGAGTTAGAAAGGTGGGACCAGCGGTTGCCGACATTGTCGATAAAGCCCTCAATGTCCAGCCACCCATTCTCAAAGAAGAAGTGATTCCCCCGTAACGGCCTATCATCACCAGTAGCAAACACCAGGGGGTGTGGTCGGAACGAAGAATTGGTTCAGCACTTAATGTAGCCAAGAGGAATGTGGCATCCATAACAGAGGCGAGGAAGACTCTGTCTAAGACGTAGCGCACCGGGTTCCGTTGCTTGTCAGTCCATGTCTATCTCGCACCTGAGAGAGAGATATCCCCAAGGCCCCAGGTCGCAATATGATTATTGAACATCTCAACCCGTGGCCAATTGACTCTATCGTTATTCTTGTCCTGAGCCCCACGTATCAGGTTGAAATCGCCTCCCAAAATAATTGGGTGGGTACAAGCGGCTATCTTATTCGTCAGCTCCTCGAGAAAAGCAGGGGAGTCAGAGTGGTTCGCAGGGCTATAAACACCAATGATGGTCATAATTCTGTCTAGAGCCCGGTGAAGGAAGGTAAGGCTAAGGAAGTATCTTCCTAGATCGAACGAGTGGACATCAAATGCAATGTCTCTAAGGCCGATAAGCATGCCTCCCGAACGACCCGTCGCTGGGAGCCAGCTCCAATAGAACTTGTCCCCAAGATTAAACTATCTAGCTTGTGGTCCGAGAAATCTTGTGCCATGGTTTCCTGGAGACAAACAATATCAATTCTATACTTGCGGAGAAGATCTTTTAAGAGGGTTACGCGTGCCGCGCTCCGGAACCCTCGGATATTCCAGAACAGGAACCCAGAGCCCGTGCTTGGCGGTTTGCTGGACGCCGGCCTAGCGGCGCCACAAGCTTTGCACGGCCCCTCCTAACCGGGGCGGCCTCACACGAGGTAATGGATGGCAGGGGCACCTGCCCCTCCCAAATTGGGACAGAAAAGAGGAGCCCCTCTTGCTTTCGGCCACACCCTCCCGGGGTGGCCGACTTGGCCCTACCGCGCCCCGCGCGCACCTGTGTCGCTCGAGCCTCGCAAACCTCTGCCGAAAGGCCAACATCCGTGCCCCCCTTGGGAACCGAGTTGGAGGCAGTAACCACGTTGTACGCCTTAGACGCCTCCACCGGGGCTACACGCCATTTCTCAGCCTCCTCCTACTCTACACATAGATGGGCGCTGGCAAGCGCCTCTTGGGCAAGTTCATTGGCAAGAATAAGACACAAGGTTTCCGCTGGCGAACCATCGGACGAGGAAAAGTGACACAACAATCGGAAGCAACCGACAACAAGTGTGAATCAGGAAGATCTTGCAAGATAGCAAAGAAGTGGTCGAGTGTTGCACCTGCATTCGTGGGGAGCTTGTCGTGGCCATCCTTGGAAGCCGCCCGTGCCACCGCACGGTCGAGCATAGGGCCATCAGCCGACCCGGCCGCCCTGGCACTCGAGCGCTCTGTCTCCACCGATGTTGCCTTAGAGAGAAGCCCCCTCGCCACCATTGCCGAGAGAGCAGGGACCACAGGTGCAGATTGGAGAGGACCCATCGCTACAGCGGGCGAGACCATCGTCGGCCCACACTCCTGAGAGTCCACCACCACTGCATCGTCCACTTCAATCGCCACCACCCGAGGTGGATGGTCCGCGTTGCGTTTGCTTCGGTGTTCCCTCGCCCTGCTAGACTCTGCCTCCTCAAGATCAGCTGTCGAGCGCTATAAGCCCACCGTAAGACGGCCCGTCCCCAGACCAAGAGAAAGAGTAGAACCGCTCGGGTTCGAGGCAGATGGGGGGCCGGTCGAAGTTTCGAGGTGAGACGATAAAACCAGGGCCCCCAGCGTCTTGAACACGTCCCCCTCCGGGGTAAGATTAGACCCGTATTGGGAGAACATAGAGGCCGGAAGCGCCGCCGTGGAGCCCAACTCAACACCTAGGGCCGACACAACATGGGCACCCACCGGCCCGTCCTCCCCTGGGGCAGTCGACGGGACCGAACGGTGACCACCCCCTTTCCCCTTGTCAGACAGCGGCACCGGAGAGCGCTTGCTTTTCTTCCGGTGGCGACCGTTCCAATCATCATTGTCCTCATCTGAGGATGCCTCCAAGTCCTCCGCAGCATCATCTCCATGCCCATCATTAGGCGGTGGAGGAGGAAGCTGCTCCTCAGAATCCCCAGACGCCTGCTCGCGCGTGATCCTGATCTTGTAACCCTGGAGATTGATGAAGACAACAATGGAGGGCTTCAGCCTCACTTGTTTCTGGCATGCAAACTTCATCGAGATAGGCATTAACTCATCACTCAGCTTGTCATTCTTCACTTCTAGGGGGCAACCTAACTCAAGAATGCATCCCAATAGCAGCTTCTTGTCTCGCAGCGGGCCAGGGACATCGTGAAGCAGGACCCAGACCTCCTCAAGGATTTTTGAAGCCAAAGGATCCCCCACACCCTCAAACACAATGGCCCTGCACTTTGATCTAGGGAGCATGAGCCCGCCTCCACGAATCGCCATCCGCAACAGCTCCTTAGAGGGGAAACAGAGCGAGTAGTCGGAGTCGCTCAGCTGCTTCACCTGCCGGTCCCAGGCATTGTCGACCAGGTCTCTAAATTCCTCCTCCATTTGCACAGCAGAAAGTGCACCCTTTTCGATGAACACCGTGGCCGCATTCGCCACCGGCTTCTGGAGATTTTCTTCCGGGATGAACACGTGAAAGAAGCCCCTGTCATGCTCTCCGAAGCCCATCCAATGCATCTGCGTGCCAACAACACCACTAGGGCACATAGCAGACTGGTGACCCTTGGTGTTACACTTGACATAGAACGGCTCCGCCGTGCACGAGGCCTGCACGTGGCCCGGCTTCCCACACTTGTAGCAAAGGATGTTTTGCAAAGCAACCGCAGTCGGCGAGGGACCTCCCCCCGTCGACCCACCAGAAGAAGGAGCAGCACCCCCTTCCCGTGGATGACGCTGTCCTTGGTGCCCGACTCTGGCTTGGTCTCGCCCCCGCTGAATAGGGCGAGGAGGCACCCTCTGCCTTTCCTCCCCCCGACGGGCGCCCGCACGCCGCCGGGTCTTCTTCCTCGTCTCACAACCGCTGTTGGCACCGCTCCTCTTCAAGCTCGCAAGCCATCCGCTCCTCCAACGCCGAGCAGAAGCGCGCCTCCCTGGAAGCACCCTCGAACGGATGCTTGTCACGGCGGTCGCGGTCTTGTCTCCCTGGCTCCATCCTGCGCACACGAGACGGCTGCGCGCCTGAGATCTCCCGTCGAGCGTGCAAGCGGGCCTTGAGGATACGGTGGTGGCGGCGGATGTCAGATGAGGAGGCTGGAAACATAGAGGAAGTGGCGTTAGGGTTCCAACCGGACGCCAGAACCACTTATAAGGAGAGGGCGCCCCACCACGCTCCTCCGCTTGGGCCTCCACAACCGAACACGGCACCGCACCTAGCTCTGGAGGCCCAATAGGCGCACCTCAAGACTGACTCACCCCAAGCGAACCGGTACGTGACTCAGACCCGTGGACGGGCCCCCCAGGCCCATCGCATGGCTGCCCCGCGGCCCACACACCACGAGACCCAACACGAGACTCCAACCCTAGATTCCCATTCTCCGCTTCCGTCTTGGGCGTCGGCGGCGGGGGCGGCGACCCACCGCGTCCGGCCCCAACAGGGTTGAGGACCTCGCCCACCAGCACCACCGAAAGAACCTCCCAGACAACGAGGACGGGGCCACCCGCAACGAAGGAAGCGGTGGGAAATCAGCCGCCACAAACGCCCGCGGTGAGGAGGGAACCCGCAGCGACGGCACCGGATAAGAGGGCCTCGAGCCCGCGCCGGCGCACTCCCTCGGTCCCCCAACCAGGAAATCCCCGAGCATCGCCGCCCGCACCGGCGACCCTGAGTCCCCCGCCTCCCGCAGCACGTCAACGCTCGCATTAGCCTCCCCGCAGCGCCCGCCCGCCTCGTCGCCCTCCGAGCAGGAGCCAGGACCGGTCGCCGTTGCATGTAGAGCGCGGCGCCCCTTGCGCCGGCTCCGCTTGGCCTCCCGGCGGCCCGCACGGCGCATCGCGGACGCATCGCCTGCCTGGTCGCCAACTGCCCTTTCAGTCGCCATGGTGAAGCGGTACGTGAGGTACATTGTCGTGATAAGTCATTCAAGAGCCGCGTCATTCATCGCTGGACATTGCGCAGGGCTGCCTGTAGATACTCAAGTCCACGTGTTGTACCTATGGCCACCCGTTTTCTTGTTGACCAGTCTAAGATGGGTTCTTCGGCCTTAAATTCTGCAACATTTTCAGCACAATAGACATATATGACATGAGAATGCCAAAAATGAAGCTAAACATCAAGATGTATCCAATGGTTGGACAATTTATTAGTCAGCACCGGCAATTGCAGTCAGCAGTTCTAACAAATTAATCCCAGAAATGAAGGCTTAGCTATAATGTTAAACTGTGAGGTTCAATGTGCACAATTAAGCAAATGATGAAAAATTGCAGTTCAGAAAAGCAAATAATATCAGCGCAACACAAACTTAATTGAGCTGTACAAGAAGTGGTTCCCATCCATAGATAAGAGCATCGTTATTTTCTCTCTAGTGGCAACATCACATCCCCCCCTGCACGTTTCTTTCACTCGAGCACAGGCAACAAGGAGGCATGAACCCACTATCTAGCATATAAACCTTCTCTTGGAGGTGAAAACAACTAAATGGCCAAGGTAATCATAAACACCGGAGAACACTACAAGACAAGATTAAAACTCTCTAGAAATATAAGTGAAGCATCTTAGATTGACATGAACAAAATAATCATAATCTCATGGTTCATCGAATCCTACCAAACACAACATGCACAATTACATAATGGTGGTTTCGATCATGTGAGGCATCTCACAATACTCTAAACATTGAGGCATAGGGGAGAGAACAACCATCTAGCTACTGCTATGGACCCTTAGTCCCGAGATGAACTACTCACGCATCTGTACGGAGGCGATCATGGTGATGTAGAGTCCTTCGGTGATGATCTCCCTCTCCAGCTGGGTGTCGGAGCAGGACTCCAGAAGCCCTACATTGGACTTCCAAGGTGACGGCGCCTCTCCGTATGTTTCATGGAAAATAATTCCGTCCCCATGAGTTTTAGGGTTTAGGGCAATTTATAAGCAATGGGGGAATGTGAGGCGGTGCTTAGGGCCCCCAGGGGCCCACTGGCCGTGGCCTAGGGGAAGGCCGCGCCCGGTGCCCCTTGGTGGCGCCTTGGCTCCCATCCGGCACTCCTTTGGACTCCCTCTTCGTTCCGGGTAAAAATTGATCTCCGCGGATTTTCAACCCTTTCCGAGAATATTTCCTTAAGAACTTTTCTGAAATAGAAAACCGACAGAAAACAACAACTAACCTGGGGCATCTTGTTAATAGGTTAGTCTGTGAAAACATCTAGAAAACGAAAGAAAACATATGGAAAACAAAAGGTATTGGGTAGAAAACAAGCATGAAGCATCAAACATTATAGATACGTTTGCAACGTATCAAGATTCAACAATATAGGCATATTTGTCTTCTTAACGTGTGTTTTAAAATCTTCACTAAGGTGGGGATGAATAGGATAATGAGAATTGATCACAAAGCTATATGTCCAATGCAAACACCGGGTAGGCACATTCTAGAGGGGGTGGTCATCCTCCATGAAACAATTCATGATATAAAACGGAAAAACATAGATGGTTTCCTATTTAAAATCGATTTTGAAAAGCCATGTCAATGTTAATTGGATTTTTATCCAACAAGTGATGTGTATGAAAGGTTTTCTCCTATTTGGTGTAAGTGGATTATGCAATTCATCCAAGGAGGTAGCGTTGGTGTGAGAGTTAATGATGATATTGGTCATTATTTTCAAATCACGAAGAGTCTTAGATAAGGAGATCTGTTATCACCAATACTATTTAATATTGTCGCTGATATGATGGCTATTCTTATCGCTCGTGCGAAGGAAGATGGACATTTGGAGGGACTTGTAACGCATTCAGTTGAAGGGGGATATCCATCCTACAATATGCAGATGACACGATCTTATTTATGGATCATTGATACGTCTCCAACGTATCTATAATTTCTGATGTTCCATGTTGATGTTATGCCAATTGGTACATGTTTTCTATACAATTTATATGATTTTTATGCATTTTCTGGGACTAACCTATTGACAATATGCCATAGCGTCAGTTCTTGTTTTCTGTTTTTTTTGTTTTAGAAAAGTTGTTCTGGAATATCCTCGGAATTGAACGAAACAAAAGCCAAAGTCCCTATTTTGCTGTCACGTTCACGGAGTCCGGAGGAGACCCGAAGGGGGGCACCAAGGCGTCTACACCATAGGGTGGCGCGACCCCTCTTGGCTACGGCACCACGTGGTGTGGGCCCCTCGGGCGCCCACCAATATCGCCCTTTCGCCTATTTAAAGTCTTCCTCGGGAAAACCCTAAACACTTGAGCCTCCATCCATGAAATGTTCCGTCGCCGCCATCATCGTCAAACCTAGTTCAGGGGGTTCTGAAGCTCCCCCGGCACCCTGCCGGGAGGGGAAATCATCACCGGAGGGCTCTACATCACCATGCATGCCTCCGGAGTGATGTGTGAGAAGTTCATCCTTGGACTACGGGTCCATAGCAGTAGCTAGATGGTTGTCTTCTCCTCCTTTTGTGTCATCATGTTTAGATCTTATGAGCTGCCTAACATGATCAATATCATCTTATTATAATGCTACATGTTGTGTTTGCTGGGATCCGATAAATATTGGATCCTATGTCAAGTTGATTATAGATCTAACATATTTATGTTATTTGTGATCTTTCATGCTCTCTGTTACTAGTAGATGCTTTGGCCAAGTTGATGCTTGTAACTCCAAGAGGGAGTATTTATGCTCGATAGTGGGTTCATGTCTCCAATACTCTAGGAGAGTGACAATAACTTCTAAGATTGTGGATGTGTTGCTGCCACTAGGGATAAAACAACAATGCTTTGTCTAAGAATAATTCTATTGTTTACATTACGCACTTTACTTAATGCAATTATCTATTTCTTGCAACTTAACACCCAACATTTGCTTGGATGACGTCCTGAGGGTGGATTATTAGTCATAGATGCAGTTGGATTACAGTATATGTATCATGTTGTAATGCCCAAATGAATCTCATAGTAATCATCATGTCATGTATTTTCACTATGGTGTATCCTCTATTTTTTCAATTGCCCAGCTATAATTTGTGCACCCAACATGTTATTTATCTGTTATGGAGACACACCACTAGTGAACCGTGGACCTCGGTCCATTCTTTTACACTGGTAATACAACCTACTGCAAGCGCTCTTCTCTTTTACTACAAACAATGTTCTCATCATTCACTACAAACAAACAACATTTTCCACATTATACGTCTAATCCTTTGTGTTCAGCAAAACCGGTGAGATTGACAACCTCACTGTTTCGTTGGGGCAAAGTATCTTGGTTGTGTTGTGTGCAGATTTCGTGTTGCCGCTGAGCCTGGTAGTGCGCCCTGCCAACATCAGTTGTAAACAACCTTCAGAAGTGATTTCTTTCTCCTACTGGTCGATTAAACATTGGTTTCTTTATAAGGAAAAATATTGATGTTGTGCTCATCATACCTTCCTCTTGGGGTCTCCCAACGACCTTGTGTCTACACGCCATCAAGCTTGTTTTTTGGCACCATTGCCGGGAAGAGGATTTCTGCAAGGGGAGTGTCTCACCTCCAATCTTTATTTTATCTTGTTATTATTTTTCTTAGTTTATTTTATTTTTTCTTGTTTACTTCTTTATATCAAAAACACACAAAGAATTAGTTCCTATTTCTAGTTGTTATTTTTGCTACTCTGCTTTTAGTTTATTGTTCATCATGTTACTCCCTAAGTACACCCTGAAAGACTTATCAATAGGTAGTGGTTTTATAATTGGAAAGGATAACATTGAAGAATTCTTTAATCATGTTAGCAAGCATAAAGATTTTGCAGATAGATCCTTAGTAGAACTAGCTCTGAATTATAAAACTATTACAGCTTCTTTAGTTCACATGTTAGAGGCTAGGTTTGTTAACCTTAACCCTGATGACCCACAAGTATAGGGGATCACAATAGTCTTCGAGGGAAGTAAAACCCAAATTTATTAATTCGACACAAGGGGAGCCAAAGAATATTTGTGAGCCTTAACAAGTGAGTTGTCAATTCACCTGCACCTGAAAGTACTTTTGTTCGCCGTGGTTTATCAGTAGTAACAGTTTTATAGTAGCAGTAGTGAAATAATAGCAACAGTGGAATGAAAACAGCAGGAGTAGTGTTTGAAGTAAACATCAGATTAAATACTGTAGGCATAGGGATGGATGAACGGGCGTTGCATGGATAAGAAAGTTCAAATAATGATCATGTCATGGGCATTGCATATAAATAAGATAAAGCATCCTAGCACTAAGTAACCATAGGCATGTGTTCTGTAAATAGTCGTATGTGCTCGCAATGAGAACTTGCACAACATCTTTTGTCCTACCAGCCCGTTTTCAGCGGGGCCTCAAGGGAACTACTGGTAATTAAGGTGTTCCTTTTAATAGAACACCGGAGCAAAGAATTAACACTCCGTGAACACATGTGATCCTCACATCACAGCCATCCCCTCCGGTTGTCCCAACTTCTGTCACTCCGGGGCCTCGGTTTCCAGACAACAATGTGTGTAAACAACTTGCAAGCATGACCAAGAAACAATAATTATCATCGTGATTCAATAACATGTTCGGATCTGAGATCATGGCACTCGGGCCCAAAGTGGCAAGCATTAAGCATAAAAAGTTACAACAATGTCAATAGCACTAATAGAGGACACTAGGCACTATGCCCTAACAATCACGGCATTATTACATGAACAATCTTATCCAATCCCTACCATCCCCTTTAGCCTATAGCGGGACTTACTCACACATGGATGGGGAACATGGATGGTCGATGGAGAGGCGTTGGTGATGACGATGACGTTGATCTCCTCCACTTCCCGTCCCGACAGGGCGCCAGGATAGGAACTTCTGATCCCCGAATCGAGGTTCGGGATGGCGGCGGCGCTCTGTTGTGTTTCTATGGAATATGACGAACCCCCTCGGGTTTTAGAGTTGGAGGCACTTGTAGTCGAAAGGGGAATCCGAGGGGGGCTCTAGGAGGCCCACACCCCTAGGTGGCGCGACCTAGGGGGACCCGCGCCAGGGGGTGTGGCCACCCTGTGGCTCCTCTCCTGGCCCCCTTCTGGCTCCCGGGGTCTTCCGGGGTGAAAACGCCAATGAGCTCTTTTCTAGGCATTTTCCCGAAAGTTGATTTTTCTGCACAAAAACAAGACACCAAAGTAATTCTACTGAAAACAACGTTAGTCTATGTTAGTTGTATTCAAAACACACAAGTTTAGAGGAAAACGATAAGAAAAGTGTTCGGAAAAGGAGATACGTTTTCGACGTATCAACTCGCCCCAAGCTTAGGTTATTGCTTGTCCTCAAGCAATTCAGTGACAACTGAGTGCGATAAAAGACTTTTACGAACACATTTCTTTCATATGATGTAAATATATTCACTATGTCATCAAATACTTAATTATGCTCATAATAAGATACATGCAAGATATTGTCACTTAATAGCTATGCAAACCATGAAGAGATAACAACATATTAATAATAAACAACATGAAGCATAACTATTTGCAAGATTGAAGTAATCATAAAAAGGATCTGATAAAGTGGTATCTCGCTTGACCTTAAGTGTGGGGAAAAACATAAATGCCGGGTTCCCTGCACCCTTCTTCCTCCTTCTTATCTCCTTCTTTCTTGAGGGCTTCTTCTTGGGCATCTTCCATGGCTTCTTGGGAAACTTCTTGAGCACGTTCTGGGGCACCTTGAGCATCGTCTTGGGGGTCCATGGTGGGGTCAAACCTGAGCACACAAAGGGAATTTCCATGAGGTAGCGCATCATTCACCAAGTCACCGAAAGCATGAAGAGATAGGAGTGAGTTCACCTTGTCATTTATGGCCTTTGCTCGTGATCTAGTCATTGGTCCACTTGGTGTAATTGGGTGGGCTACATCATCTCCCCCCCCCCTTGAAAAAGAGTCGACCTCGACTCGCGGTCATCGTCATCACTTGGGTATCCATGGAAGGGAGAGAGATCCTTGACATTGAAGGAGTTGTGGACGAGGTACTTGGTTGGCGGTAAGTCGAGCTTGTAAGAGTTGTTATTGATGCGCTTGATGATCTTGAAAGGTCTGCCACCTCTAGGCTTGAGTTTGGATTTGCGCTCTTGTGGGAAACGGTCCTTGCACAAGTTTAGCCACACAAGGTCACTTTCTTGGAACACCATGGGCTTCTTGTTCTTGTTCATGATGGAGGAGCACACAAAGGGCATTTCCATGAGGTAGCGCACCATTCACCAAGTCACCGAAAGCATGAAGAGATAGGAGTGAGTTCACCTTGTCATTTATGGCCTTTGCTCGTGATCTTTTTATTGGTCCACTTGGTGTAATTGGGTGGGCTACATCATCTCCCCCCCCTTGAAAAAGAGTCGACCTCGACTCGCGGTCATCGTCATCACTTGGGTATCCATGGAAGGGAGAGAGATCCTTGACACTGAAGGAGTTGTGGACAAGGTACTTGGTTGGCGGTAAGTCGAGCTTGTAAGCGTTGTTGTTGATGCGCTTGATGATCTTGAAAGGTCCGCCACCTCTAGGCTTGAGTTTGGATTTGCGCTCTTGTGGGAAACGGTCCTTGCACAAGTGTAGCCACACAAGGTCAATTTCTTGGAACACCATGGGCTTCTTGTTCTTGTTCATGATGGAGGCTCGATGCTCGGAATGCTTCTCAAGCGTAGCTCTTTTGGAGTCATGTAGCTTCTTGATGTAGTCGGTGCGCTTGTCAATGTCCATGTTGACTTGCTTGCGTAGAGGCAATGGTAGTATGTCGAGAGCGGTGTTGCGGTTGAAGCCGTAGACGATCTCGAAGGGGCTCTTCTTGGTAGCTTGGTGTACGGCGCGGTTGTAGGCAAACTCGGCATGTGGGATGCGTTTCTCCCAATTCTTGAGGTTGGGCTTGATCAATGCTCGAAGGAGTGAAGAGAGCATGCGGTTCACCACTTCGGTTTGTCCATCCGTTTGTGGCTGGTAGGCGGTAAAGAATAGTAGCTTGACACCGATCTTGGCCATCAATGTCTTCCAAAAGTAGGAGGTGAACTTGATGTCGCGATCCGACACAATTGAAGTGGGCACACCATGTAGACGCACAATTTCCCTGAAAAACAAGGTGGCAACATGTGAAGCATCGTCCATTCTATTGCATGGAATGAAATGTGACATCTTAGAGAAGCGTTCAACAACGACAAAGATTGAGTCCATATTGGTTTTAGTGCGTGGAAGTCCTAACACGAAGTCCATACTAATATCACTCCAAGGTGCATGTGGAATAGGCAATGGCACGTAAAGACCATGAGGATTGGAAGTGGACTTAGCTTTGAGGCATGTAGGACATCTCTTGACGAGGCGTTAAACTTGGTGCTTCATCTTAGGACAAAATTAGTGGTTGGAGAGCATGACATAGGTCTTGTCACGTCCAAAGTGTCCCATGAGACCTCCTTCATGTGATTCCTTCAATAACAACAAACGAAGAGAGGACTCGGCAATACACAATTTGTTAGCCTTAAACAAGAAACCTTTGTGGAGATAGTAGTCATCAAAACCTCTATTAGGCAAGCATTTCTCAAAAATGGGACCAAAGAAAACATCCTAAGAGTATAAGTCTTTGATCTCATCCAAACCAATCACATTGATGTCAAGGCGTGTAAGAAGACATTCTTTTCGAGACAAGGCATCCGCTACAACATTTTATTTACCTTTCTTGTACTTAATGACATAAAGAAAAGATTCTATGAATTTTACCCATTTAGCATGCCTTTTGTTCAAATTAGCTCGACTTTTCAAATATTTCAAGGATTAATGATCGGAATGAATGAAAAATTCTTTCGTCCAAATATAGTGTTGCCAAACTTCGAGGACTCTAACCAAAGCAAATAGTTCCTTATAATATATTGGATAATTGAGTCTAGAACCATCTAATTTTTCACTATGATAAGCAATGGGACGTCCATTTTGCATGAGAATGCCACCAATGCCTATGCCACTAGCATCACATTCAATCTCGAAATTTTTCTCAAAATCTGGTAAGACAAGCAAAGGAGCTTTGGTCAAACACTTCTTAAGGGTGTCAAAAGCTTTCGTTGCGTGTTCCCCAAAAAAGGTACATTTTTATTAGTGAGTTCATTCAAAGGGCAAGCAATTGTTGAAAAATATTTCACAAAGCGGCGATAGAAACCGGCAAGGCCATGAAAGCGCCTTATCTCACTCACGGAAGTAGGGGGAGGCCAATTCCTAATTGCCTCGACTTTCTTGTTGTCGACTTCAATTCCATTGGAAGAGGTCACAAAACCCAAGAAAACAAGCTTGTTGGTGCAAAAATTGCGTTTGGAAAGATTGGCAAAAAGTTTTGCTTTGCGAAGAGCCAACAATACTTGAGAAACATGATCAAGGTGATCTTCCAAAGACTTGCTATAAATTAGGATTTCGTCAAAGTAAACCACAACAAATTTTCCAATGAAAGGGCGCAAGACTTCATTCATGAGACGCATAAAGGTAGAAGGGGCATTCGAAAGACCAAAGGTCATGACAAGCCATTCATACAAACCAAGTTTTGTTTTGAAAGCCGTTTTCCATTCATCACCTATACTCATGTGAATTTGATGGTAACCACTTTTAAGATCAATTTTGGAAAAGATAGTAGCACCACTCAATTCATCAAGCATGTCATCGAGCCTAGGAATAGGATGTCTATATCGAACGGTGATAGCATTGATAGGGCGACAATCCATGCACATTTGTGAAGTAGCATCTTGCTTTGGAACAAGTATAATCGGAACGGCGCAAGGGCTAACGGATTCGTGGATAAAACCTTTGTCGAGTAGTTGTTGGATTTGGCGCTCAATCTCCTTAGTCTCCTCGGGGTTGGTGCGGTAAGGAGCGCGGTTTCGAAGTGGAGCACCCGGAATGAGGTCGATGCGGTGCTCGATTCCACGTAGGGGAGGTAGACCCGGAGGTAGTTCATCGGGAAACACGTCTTGAAATTCCTTCAATAAAGGCAACAAAGATGGAGGGAAACTTGTCATGTTGTTAGTGTCAAGTGCTTCCCCTTTTCACACGAGGAAAAAGTGGAGGATGGATGGGTCATCTCATAACTCTCGCATCTACCTTTTGGTGGCAAGTAAGGCAAGGCCTTTGGGAACACTCGGACTTTTTCCACTCATATTTGGCTTGTGTCTCTCACTCTCATTGAGGTGGATCGCTCTCTCACCACTCATCTCATGAGATTTGAGCTCTTCTTGTTTTCGTGCAAGAGTCTTGGCATGGTCAGCTATCACTTGGCTAGGAGACATGGGACGTAGCACAAACGTCTTGTTATTCCACTTGAAGCTATAGTGATTGGTATGTCCATCATGTATAGCACTCTTGTCATATTGCCAAGGTCGTCCAAGAAGAAGATGACACACAGTCATAGGCACAACGTCACACTCCATCGTGTCTTCATAAGGGCCAATCTTGAATTGCATGGAAACCATATGTTGAATCTTGAAGGTTCCAGAGTCACTAAGCCATTGGACATGGTATGGATGAGGATGTTGCTTGAGGCAATTGGAGTTTGTCGCAAAGATCTTTGCTAGATAAGTTGGGGCAACTACCGCCATCGATGATAACCTTGATTGATTTACCACTAAAGCCGGCTCTGGTCTAAAAAATATTGCAACGTTGGTCATTCTCATCTTGAGGAGAAGTAGTAAGGACTCTTGTCACCACTAGCGATGGATTCTTGTCCTCATCGCAATAGACACTTTCTTCATCATCATTGGGCATGTCCAAGGAGTTGAGAGCAACTTGATGGAAGGCATAGTATTCGCCTTCACTCATGGAATCACGTTCACCGTCTTGGTTAACAATCATGATCATCTTGTTGGAACACTCGAAGGACTTGTGGCCACTTCCACCACATTTGAAGCAACTTATATTGCTTGACTTGACTTGAGGAGCACTCAAAGAGGTGGTGGGAGGCACTTGTTTCTTGAACGGTTGTGGAGACTTGTTGGGAGCACTAGAAGCTCTAAAGGTAGTCTTGTTGTTGGTTGGTGTAGTCACTTGTGTGATTGTACGAAGTAGAAGAAGGCCTTGAGGCAAACAAAGCCTTTTGCTTGTTGTACTTGAGATCTTCCGCAATTTGACGTTCGGCCTTGAGAGCTTGATGGACAAGGGCAACGATGTTGTCATATGGTTGATACTCGATGATCTTCCTTATAGGATAGTTGAGGCCATTGAGGAAACGGGCCATTGTTTTCTCTTGAGATTCCATCACATGAGCTCGAATCAAAGATGTCTCCATTTCCTTGTAGTACTCATCAATGGATTTCAAACCTTGACAAAGTTCTTGGACCTTCTTGAAGAGGTCACGCTTGTAGTGTGGAGGAACAAACCGAGCATGCATGAATTGCTTCATCTCATTCCAAGTGGCAATAGGAGCAATGCGGTTGCGGACTCTTTCGGCTTGGAGACGGTCCCACCATAAGAGTGCATAGCCTTCAAAATCCAAAGATGCCAAGGAAACCATTTTATTTTCGGTGAAGTTGTGAATGCCGAAGATCTTGTCTACCTTGAGAGCCCAAGCAAGATATTCTTCAGGGTCATTCTCACCATTGACTTTGGTACATTGAAGCGAAGGGAACTCTTGTTGTTGTCTTCTTATTGACGATGGTGACGCTCATGGGGGTCTTCATCATAGACGGGTGGTGAATCATCGTATGGGTCATCCTCATTGTCTTCGTGGTGGCGATCATGATGGGGAGGATGACGCTGGTGGTCATTAGGAGGTGGTTGTTGACGGAGTCTTGCTTCACGACGTTCACTATCATCATTGTCATGTCGATGTTGTTGAGGACGTTCTTGTTGAGGTTGAGGGCGTTGCGGAAGCACTTGTTCATCTCGAGGGTGTTGAGGATGATCATGTTCTTGGTCGTCATTGTTGTTGGGACGCGCATGGCGCCTTGGTGTCCTTCAATGTTGACGAGCACCTTCCACGAAGTCATTATGGCCACAGTCTTGAGCGTGGCCTTGTGGAGGTGGGTGATGATGTTGTCGAAGGTCCGGACGTTGTAGTTGTTGAAGAGGGCCACCACGGCCTTGCCGATGTCGAGGAGGTGGTTTTGGGGAGCTATCTTCGTACCAATGTCATCGCAGAGCTTGTTGTTGAGGAGGTTGTTGTGGTTGTTGAGGAGGTGGTTGTGGTTGTTGAGGTTGTCCACCATCCTCGTTGTTGCGATCATGGCAATCATGGCGCCGAGCTTGGTGAAGATCTTGATTGTGGTGGCTTGAGAGACGAGAACTTGAGGACGATGATGAATGACGGCGATTGGCAAGATTGGCCAAGTTGATGGTGATGCGCGTCATTTGATCATTCAATCGAGCCTCTTGCTCTTGGAGTCGACGCTCATAGCATTGCAATCCGTCCTTCATGAGTTCACGGAGTTGGAAATGGTCATTGTGGGTGATGAAGTTGGCGTAAGCATTGTCGTTGAAGAAGGGGTTTCCGTCATCCTCCGAGCTCGGACTTGTGAATACTCCTTCCCTAGCCATCTCAAAAACACACAAGGGTGATATATAGAAATGGATGTCTCACTTACCCAACGTTACCTTTTTTGGTCGTATTGAGGCTAGTGGACGAGCCTAGGTGTAGGGCGGTATGTCAAGAGCGAGTCCAAAAAGATCAAAACAAAACCGCAAACGACAACACACACGCTTTATGTGGAAGGAAAATGGGTTAGGAAAGTGGCGAGGAAAAACGACAAAATCCGAAGAAAAGTTTGTTGTTAAACATGGAGAAGAACCAAAAATAAATGCTAACACAAAAACCAATCCTAGTGGAGGAAGTTATAGGTGGAACACACACACACAAGGGATAAATGGGGTTAGTGTGGCCAATGGACGAGCGGAGACAAAATGTACCTAACGAACACTAAGCTCAATGCAACACCAACACAAGGAGGACGCTAGCTCGAACCGCTAACTTTAAAAGGCAACAAGATTTGCACCGTGGCAACTGGTCACTCTTTTCTCTTTTGCGACGCAAAGCTACACGTTCCTACAAATGATAGCAATTGGCATCGATCCTTTGCTTCTTTTTCTATCTTTTTTTATTTTCACTTTTTGATGGATTCCAAAATGCCAATGCCTACTCGTAGCTAGTTTCTCATAAGCGCCCAACTCGCACTCTCGGTGCCACTAATGCGGTGCCAAGTGGTGTAAAAGAACTAGTCTGGATAGGTAAGGTACACAATGGATGGGTCAGGTCAAGCGGAAGCAAGTTATACCTCTCTTGTTGATGATTACGGACTTGCGGCCAGTGGATGTCGATGTCGTGGCGATCCGTTGATGTGATTGCGTAGTGTTGTGGGCGTCGCGTGACAACTTTTTGCACTCAATTCGGATAAAAAACGACAAAGAAAAACAAGTTCCAAAATCTGTCCAGAAATCGAAGAGTAGAGATTTTCTGTGATTTTTGCTCAAATTCGAAATTCCTTCAAAATCAAGAAAAAATTTGGACAAATTTGGGAAAAGTAGCTGAATAGAAAGGTGGGGACTGGTCTTTGGCAACAAATCTATGGATCAAAACCACGAAAAACTCAACAAATCGACAGATCGGTTGAAATACCTTTTGGCTATTTTTTGGTGAAATTTTAGAATTTATGGTGGATAGAAGAAAATTGGTGGGGAGGAGGGTAGTGGGGGTCGAATTCGTGTCAATCTAGCTCTGGATACTAGATGATGCAGAGTGGTTAGCTCCTAGGTGGCCCGATCTTCATGAATTGACGAAGAACACGAAGAACGACGAAGAACGAGATGAACACGATGAACACGAGAGGGGGATACGAGGGGAAATCGTGGGGAATCGCGGGAAAACACAAGGGAGATAATTAGTGGGAACTAAAGAATCCAAATCCCCCGTCAACTAAACCCCGAGGGCCGCCTACAGGACGATCGCGCGCTTGATTGTGCACCACAGTCTTCATCTCCCATGGGTAAAGTAACGCACCTCTACAGAGTGTAAAAGGATGTGGCATGTTACCCCCTGTTCTGGGAAGGAACTGCGAACACTACAGGAAAGGAAACTCCATGAAGTTCTAGTCCTGTGATGGTCTAGCGGTCATAGTTTTCAGTATTAAAGGCGACCTCTTGAAGAAAGATTTACAAAACCTTACATTAGTCTAGACTCTTTAGAGTCGAAGACCGTAGATAGTGCATAAATTACCTCCTTACTTAATGAACTTGTTGAGTAACGCTCGTTACTCATTTGTTCCCGTTTAACCTCCTGCTTAGGCTATGATAACCTTGAAGAGGCATCATTCAACATCCTCGGAGGACAAGAAGATATGTACTACGAGGAGCCGGACCTCTCTAGAGGAGTAGAAGGTGTGGATTACACCATCCAGTATGGAGCTGACCCGGACGGGGCAGAGTATGACTAGGTTTAGCCTGGTCTGAAACAAATACCTAAGCACGGTTGAATCGAGCAGCCTTGAACTTCTATATTAGGCTGTTGAGTTCCCATATATGAACCTACTTTAGAGTTCAGATGTTGATACAATTTCAATAATGAGATGAACTCATCATGAGATCATTCTCTTGTCAGCACACTATGTTTTGTAATATATGTTTGTATGACAATCAAGTCCCACAATGTTTCTGCTGTACCACCCTAAGGGATGTAATATTTGCGGAACAGTGTTATGTGAGTGTTATGTCAACGACTTGCGTACTACAACATGTAGTGGTATGCCGGGTCACCGCGTTAGATGAGAGGGATACATACCAAATGGGGAGGAGGAGTACTTGTTGGGTTAGGAC
This sequence comes from Alopecurus myosuroides, assembly GCA_028641055.1. Taxonomy (NCBI): domain Eukaryota; kingdom Viridiplantae; phylum Streptophyta; class Magnoliopsida; order Poales; family Poaceae; genus Alopecurus; species Alopecurus myosuroides. Next base: position 201,895,247 of record CM054060.1, read on the forward strand.
GAGGTGCTAGCCGCACCAAGGAGGTGATTGCACCCCTCTCCTTGCCCAACTCGGATTGGACGCCATATGGAGTCCAAGTCCACCTCTCATTTTATTTTTTTCCTTTTTATTTCTCATTTTTTCTCTCCAGTAAAATTTAGGAAAAATACTTGGATGTCAAGTACCAATGTGTGGTGTCTTGGGGTCCACATGGCAGCCCCAAAAAATTAGGTGCCCCCCCCGACACTTCCCCCTTATCGGTTTTTGCCTAAAACTCTTAAGAAACCCTATGACCCCTTTAGATAAAATCATCGCTATTATCTAACGATGTCAAATATATATTTCCGACATCCCGGGACATCTCATGGCCCCCTCCACTTGCTCCGCAAAGCGTGCAGTCTCAATTTCTCTCTCAGAACAACTCCAGAATGAATTCCGATAGTAATAGAAATTGTTTCCATTACACTAGGACATCCAAATGCCCTCAATATAAATTCTCATCGATATATAGAATATATCTATCATGTAGAAACACCGTTCTTGTGATACTTCTAGCTGATCCAGACCTACCGATATAGACAAAAACCAGCCCAAACTTAAGTGCGTTTGCCCTACAGGTTCAATAGTGTGTGGACATGGAATTGGAAACTTAATGACGCCTCGGGTTGCCACAAGGGCGTCCACATTGGTTCGTATCTATAAAGCGACAACCTAGGACTGGCCAAGAGGATGGAGGCGGCCTCCTCCTTTGGCGTTCTCTCTGTTTGATTTAACCGCCGGTTCTACCGCTTGAGGGACTCCGGCTTCAGCGGACCTTTGACGGCGCGCTTTGTCATCTACAACTAGACCTGGACAGATGCAAGTTGTAGCGATGAGGGCGAGAAAGTTGGGAGTAGTGCAGTAGAGTGGAGTGTGAAGGGGTCGTTGCATAGAAAAAAATTTCCTGCGCGAGAGACACCGAAAGACCAAGATCTAATCTATGAAACGAAGTGCAACGGACAAAGAGAGCATTAAGGAGAACACATACCCTCGAAGACACAAAGCGTTACGAGATAAAATCTCTTTGTTGGCGTAGTCGTACTCACACCGATCCCGATAGCGAGAAGATGTGCACCGCAATCCGGCGGTGCCTCCGTGATCGGGCACACGTACTGTTGATGACGACCTCTGTTCCCTTGATCCAGCGGGGCGAGGAAGTAGAGGATCCCTCGGAACTCCAGCAGGACGACGGCGTGGTGGTGGTGAAGAATCCAACGGTCAGGGCTTTGCCAAGCCGGAGACCATGGAATCAGGTGGGCAAGTGTGTGTGAGAAGAGGAGCTCTCACCCTCCTTTTATAGGGGAGGGGAGGCAGCCCAAGAAGGGCTGCGGCCAGCCATGGTGGTGCCCCCACCTCTTCCCTCTTCAAGTGAGTGGAAGCCCCACTCACATCCACTAATTTTCCCTTAAAACTCCACTTAGAAAATCCAAGAGTTTTTCATTAATAAATAAATAAAACATTTTTATTTCTTTATTTCAGCATTTGTTGATTCTATTAACAAACTTTTGCATATAGCACCTCGAATCATTTGTTAATTCCATTAACAACCATTCAATGAAAAAACCCTTGAACTATTTCAATTTTCCCTGAAACAATTTATGTGCTGCTCAAAATATTCTTTGATATTCCGTATCCTCTCAAATGCGTCATCTAACCTTAAGTGTGTCACCCTACGGTTCGTGAATAAGATAGACATGATCGAGACTCCTCTCCGATCAATAATCAACGGCGGGATCTGGAGATCCGTGATGACTCCTATATATTCAACGATGACTTTCGTGATCGTGTGAACCATCAACGTCGTGACTAATTCCCTTTGTCTCGCGATATTTTACTTGTCCGAGATTCGATCATTGGTATCAACCATACCTTGTTTCAATCTCATTACCGACAAGTACTCTTTTCTCATTCCCATGATATAACATCCTTGTGATCATATCACGTGCTTGCAAGTGGTGTCGATGTGATATCACCGAGAGGGCCCAGAGTATATCTCTTCGTCATATTGGATGGACAAATCCCACTCTTGATCCATGATCCTCAACTAATACTTTCCGAATACCTAACGGCACCTTTATAGTCACCCTGTTACGGTGTGACGTTTCATGACATCAAAGCACCCTTCCGGTATCAGTGATTGACATGATCTCATGGTCTAAGGAATAAGTTACTTCGTATGCTTGATATAATGATGTAAACCTAATGACTTGATCGCCTTGCTATATTCACTTTGGGTATATGTTCATCACATCATTCTTCTAATGACATGACCCCGTTATTAACAACATCCAATGTTCATGATCAGGAAACCTTGATCATCTATTAATCAACGAGCTAGTTAAAAGAGAGGCTTTACTAGGAACCATTGTTTGTTTATTAAACACACATGTATCAGTGTTTCCAGTTAATACAATTCTAGCATGAGAAATAAACATTCATCATAAACAAGGAATAAGATAATAACCATTTTATTATTGCGGTGGGGAGAGCGGAAGGGTTGGAGGCATTTTGCTCCTGACAGTGGGTCGGGGAGGGATAAGAGAGTTTTGTCCATGTTTGGGGGAAATCGGGTTGTCCCCCTCGATCCGTTTGGGAAGGGGTGGGGGACATTGGGATGGATTTTTACCCAAATCGTGGTTCACGGACCAAAACGATAGAAATGTCCGATTTGGGTGGGTGTGGAGGGGGTGTTCGGTTTGCTCTAAGTTCTGGAATATTTAGCTGTCAATAGAGGCTTAGCAAAAACATACTCAATAGGGACCTAAAAACAATATACCTCTGAATCCCTGGTCACCTTCACGTGGCGGCTAGGGAAGGGAAAAGATCCACTGTCAGCGACAGCTCTCATCCACTTCTACACCTACACTACCCTAGGCGAAACAAATACATGTCTCTATCCATCATCATTCTATAATATCTGATCAATATACAATTGGCTCCACGAGTTTGTTTGCATTACACGATGAGCATTATCTATACCTTGTACCTAACTCTACATACGATGACGTCTCTCTTTCTTTACTACTTACTCGAGTGCGGATTTCCCACATCTACGTTGGTCCCCCCTACAATGAGAACTGTTGGATTTGGAAAAGGTCCACCCAATCAATGTTTGCGGTGTTTTTGCAATTTGCCCTCCAGAAAAAAGTAAAATTGAACCCGTGGTCCACTATACTACCTGACCACAAACCCTAACCTATCCACTACCGAACTGAAACCCACCCCAATCCTCTCCCTGGCGGCTGGCGCCCCCTCTCTCCCGCATCGCCAGTTTCCCCCCACCACCATCCCCCGCCCCGCCGCCATCTATTCCACCTCCCCGTCCGGCATCTCCCACGGTCAGGTGGGCGTGAAGCGGACCGGCGGCCAGGCCCATCTCCCACAACCACCCCTGTGTCTCCTCTCTCCCGCAGTGCGGCCAATCTCCTACGGCCAGGTGCGCACGACGCGGACCGGCGGCGAGCGCACGGTGGCGTCCAGGAACGCGGCGGCGTGGCCGCTCGCCCTCGTCCTGGCGGTGGCGGCCAGGACCTCCATCTCCTCCCACGGCTGACCCTGCTCGGCTTGGGAGAGGTCAAGCTCGGTTGGGCGACGATGCCTTCATCTTTCTCGCGCCTCGTGCCTCCGCGAGCATGTTGCCAGAGGTAAAGCTTGGCTGGGCGGACGGTGCACTCCCTCACCATCGCGCCTTGTGGTGGTCGACCTCGGCTGCGAGCAGCTCCGGCCAGTTTGCTCTACCTCCGTCCGCCTCCCTCCAGGGGCGCAAGATCCTAGCCGTGTGGCCGTGGTGGAGGGAGATGCCACACCTGTTGACCACGAGGGGATCACGCCTCCCTGTCGACCACGAGCGGATCCTCCGTTGATCTGGGAGGGTCGACCGTCGCCGTCAGCTTCTCGTCGAGCTCCGGCCGCCCGCGGTCATTTCGTGCCCGCCTTGGGTCGGCTCACCTCCATGTATGTGTCGATCTGGGAGTCCGCCTATGAGCTGCAACCAACTCTCGTGATCTTGGCCTCCAATCTGGGCTCTCTAGGCACGTAGATATGCTAAAGAAATTCTTGGTCTTCTTTAGATCTATGCCGAACCGATGTCCCTGTTATATTTTTTTCTTCATTTATTTCTTGTATGGATCTGGATAAGCAGAGGCAGTATATTCTGTCATGCTCTTCTTTCTTGGCTCCATGGCCCGTATCTTGGCATGAAGGCCATGGAATCATGGATCCTTCTCTTGTTCTTGTCGGCCATGCGCGTCAAGGGAGTAAAAAGCTGATCCAATTTTATGTTTGTTCTTTTCTTGTTTGGTTGTTGGTCAGGCTATGGTCGGATTTGGACATTTGTAGTTTGAACTTTAGTTGATTTTCTGTCATTAACATATGAACTAGTTATGAATCTTGGATGGATCTTTTGGTTAAATCTCTGATTATTCCGAAATTGTGCTAATGAAATTCGAATGAAGATTCCTATAAAGTGTATTAAATTTTACTTTTCCTTGTGTGAGTGTCCCAACCCGTCTCCTATTCTTTGTTCTTCATTTTTTTTCATAATCCTAGAATGAAAATAGTTCTGAATGTTCTATGAAAAAACTATCGAACTGCCGCACTCAGAATCCTTCACACGGTTTAATATATGTTTGAATCTCACATGAAAATTCTATGAGTTATGAATGAAATCGATGTATTTTGTGACTATGGTTTCGAATTTGTGAAAAAGATATTGTTAGCAAATTTGATTATCTTCGGTCATTCCTAAACTTGTATATGAAACCTGTTGCATTCTTGAAACTTGTATATGAAACCTGTTGGGGAATCTCACAATGAAATTTGTAAGGATATAAATTGGATATTGTATGGAACTGTATTAGATCTTGTATGAAACTGAGATTTTTTTAGGAACTCGTGCCTTGTAAATCCTTTTGAAAAGTGTGCAAATTTGCAAAATTTGAAAAAAAAAGTATACAATCTTTGGTTGAAAAAAGATCAGTTAAAATTCTTACATGAAAAAGTGTATGAAACATGTATAAACTTGTTGAAATTCCTGGGAAAATCTTATATAAAAATCTTGTATAAAACTTATAAATTTTTTTGTTGATTATTCTTTCAGAGACGAAAATTATATGAAATATAGTTTAATTTCCTTGAAAAAATATTCCATGGAACATGTTGAATATTTATGTGAAAAATCTTATATGAAACTTATATGAATTTTGGTTGATTATTATTTAGAGATAAAAAAATATATATGTAATACAGTTTGATATTCTTGGAAAAGATTATATTGTGAAATTTTGAAGTTATACTCTGGTTGAAATTATTTGTGGGAAAACTGGGGAAAAAATAAAGCCATAAGAATAACAGGGAACACATACTTGATATAAGCTAAAAATATAAGGTGCATTGTGCAAATATAGATTGTGAGGTGGGAGGGTTGTCTTGCAAAAACTTGCCGCATGAATCTCCAACGGATGGACCAAATGGATGGTCTAGATAGTAGGAGGGGCACAATGTAGGAGTGGTTTCACATTTCCGCTACTTACTCCATCATCTAGCTCTGGACAGCTCTATCGCTTCCTGGTTGTGCATTTTCTTTTGATAAACGGAAATGTATATTAATATCGCGGAGATACAAATTACACCCAGCATCTTCAACAACGCAATAACCATATCCATTAAGGATGCACACAGCCGAAATACAGTAAAAAGAAGAATTAAAAAGAAAACTCCCGCTACAGAGTTACAGTCTTTGCAGCAGCCGCACAACCACCACCTAAACAACACATGATGTCCAGCTCTTCAAAAACAACGTCTTCAAGAAGAACGGTGTAACACCAGGGGGTTTTCCCCAAATAGAAAATTGTTTGTTTTCTTTTTCCTCGCATCATGGCATCACACATCTTCATGCATTTTAACATTGCCAAATAATTGAACTGTATAAAAATTTATTATCTATTTTTTCCTAGAGTTGTTTGTGCCTTTAAAACTATTTTTATAATACCCAAACTTCTACCCTATTTTCTAAAATAATAAAACCCAAAGAAAAAGAAAAACTTGTTGTTGGGTGGCAGACCAGCCCACCACGGAACCAATCACCACTTCCAGCCCAACTCTTTTTTTCTCCGTCCGTACCAGCACGAGGAGAGCCTGATTGCATGTCACTTTCTCCACCACCACCACACCATGGTTCCATCTTCCTCTCCCCCTCTTATCTACCCTCCTCCCTAGATCCCGAGCAAACCCTAGTCTCACGCCTCCTCTTCCTCTCCGCCGCCACCCTCGCTTTCTCCCTCCGTGCTTCTTGCTCCCGCTTCTCTGTTGTTGTTTCTATAACACCACGAAGGAACCGAACCACATCATGGTTGCCCTGTGGCACGGACTCCGTCAAGCCGAGCTGAGCCAGGAGAAAAGCCGTGCCCCCCTGCAGCTGCATCGTACATTTAGCAAGGGTATCAGCAGGCTCGCTTCCGTTCATGGTCGTGGTGACATCTGAATCCGAAGCCTGAAGCTTTTACGTATCGAAAATTCAGTTAACCCGTCCTTGGTTACCTCTTAAAAGATCCGACCTGTGTCGAATCACCAACACGAACACAGTCCATTGGTTTTACACTTGGTTCGTTTCCCTGGAGGTCTCGGGTTCAATTCCCATCATAGGCGAAAGCCTCTCCTCATTTATTTTGTACCCTATCTGAATGTCTGAACTTTTTTGTGTATTAGTTCAGTTAACAACCGAGGCAGATGGACTCAACTGCAGATCTAATCGTCACCTGTAAGACCCAAGTTCGAATCCTTCTCGGTGTAACCTTTCATTTTATTTTTTTGCAAATTTGTACATTCCATATCTTTTGAATTACAATTCCAAATAATACAAACTTTATATCTGAAATTATCAGAAAATTGCATAGAATCTTAATATGCCATCCATTCTCATGTTTGCATATTTCATCTTACTATTTAGTTGTATTATGTATGTTCACCTAAATAATAAACATGAAATGTGTTTGGTACTTAATTTAAATCGTTCCCTATTCCATTTAATCTTATATAGCTCACCTATGATATATTCTCCATGTTTAATTGGATGGTTAGATAAATAACTTGAACCTTCTGATTAAATTGCTCGGACTTCGGTTCCGCTTAAATTGGTAAAGTTGCATCTCGCATGTCATGCATATAAAATAGAATCATGCTGGATCTTTTGCCGTAGAAGTAATTGTTGCATCCGGTGTTTCTTATAGTGCTTCGCTTCTTCGCGGGTAGGACGTGAGATGATGTGAGCACCGACAAGTTCAGCTACCTCTACAAGCTGGATTCCAGGCAAGCTTTACTCACTTGCTACCTATGGTTGTCGTTCCTCACTTGTTACGGATGCTTTCCGTTGTCTTTATTCTAGCCTTATGATTCGATGTTTGTGTCTCGATCCTATCATATGTTTACCTTGCAGCCATGATATAGCCTCATCCCCCACCTCCTATGACATGTTTGTTTCTTGTTTGCCTTGCGAGTCGTAGCGCATGCTTAGGTTCTTTGGCGAGTTTGTTTCTTTGTCACCTGGCTAGTATGATAGGTTGGTTCAACTTATTTTAAAATGATCTTAACGCTTGGGGTAATGATAAAATTTGAAATCAAGTTAAGACACCGGCAGGAGGCCCGTCGAGGCTTTTGGTCCCTCTGGTGTCGTCTTAGGAAAAGGTTCTTGTCCGCTGATCCAAGAATGAGCGTGCTAACCACATCGTGGGAGAAATGGGACTCCCCGCAACCTATTAGCCCCGCTGCACTCTTGTCCGAGATGCCACAACTTAGTTCTGGCTTTCCATTTGGGTACGCACATCACCAGTTCTGCAGGTATAATGGCAACAACGTTGAGGATGATGATGGTATGTTACCGATGTGTGTATAATTATATAGGTCTCCGCGGTATGACGTGAATCGGACAGTTCTAGTCAGGTTTGATCCGCTTCGCACGTAGACGCAAACGGTTGGGTCCGCTTCGAAGCATCGGCCGGACTCTCGATGTGGATCAACCTAGCTAGGTGGCTCCCTGAACTTGTTTGTGGTGAGGTGAAATGTTGTACCGACAGTCTCGCGACAGTCTCAGTGCGTGTGGCTACAGTAGTGCATCCCTGCAGGGTTAAATCTTTTCGAGAAGGCGTATCGTCCGCGCTTATGTGACGATCTTGGAGAAAGTGCTGGCTGTCGCACCCTGATTTCTAGGGGATACTCACCGTACGAACTGGATAGCATATGCTTGGATTATGGGGCATAACTGCTCCCACGTCCCAGCTTCCTGGTAGGCCTGCGCTTATGCGCGACAACACAAGCCCTGCTATTCCATCGTCGATGTAAACTATCCACTAGAGATCAAAGGCACTTCCGTCGACGTACTTCAAACCATACACACATGGTACGTCAACAGCGTTGAACAACTGATATCACAACAGATCTCTACGACACAAAAGATTGAAATAAGTTGCAAATGGCTCTCATTAGAGCAGAGATAGCAAATACAATCATTCAGAGGACACATGTCCCAACAATTCATCATTACATCACAGCGGAAGCATTCAACATGTCTGAGTACAGACAAGAACCAAATAGGCCTAAGAGGCCGGAAACAAACAGACGGAGCCCATCCACGAAGTCTCGGATCCTGCCCGGGTCCGCTATCTACTCGTCAGCAGTCTCGTCATACTCCACGTAGTAGCCACCATGTAGATCTTCGGAAGCGTAGGTCTGCGGAAACCACAGCCCCAAAGGGGTCAGTACATAAACGTACTGGCAAGCAAGACTCACAATTCACCAAGGTGTAACCCGTCAACACCAAGCACAGATGCCTTGGGTTCAACGGAAGAGAGGGGATATAAAAGATGCTGCAACTGGCTGCGCTAACCAACTACAGAGATTCTACCACTTCCGGCTAACAGAAAGGAGATAAGATCGAGGATTGTAACCAACTGAAAGATAACTTCAAACAAACCCATCCTGGATCTCGCCCCTTATCCAAAGAAGCAATCCGAGGATAACGCACACTGTTGTATTAACGGTGAATCAAGTTATTGTGTCATCAACCTATTACTAGTCAAGTTATTAATCATTGGGTGTAACATGTTTGATCATTATGTTTAAGTTGTCCTGAGTACTTGTTAGCCAGTACTTTCACCAAGTAATCCATAACCGCGGAAAACACGGCTTCTCGAGAAGATTATCCCTGCAGGGTTGCACCAATTTGGCCGTACACTCATGAATATCCCGCCAGATGGGATGCCTCCCACCAAGCGGGGCACTCAACACAACCAACCATTCTTCGCATCAAGCCCAAAGAACCTTGGGCGCACGGCTAATCAAGCCCCGAAGAAAAGGGACCCTCATAGCACTCTAAGACCGTGTCCCCCTATATGCCGACTACAAAAGTTCCACCCTGGCCTGGGCTCGCAAAAACATGCATGCGGCAAATGGAAAACACGAACTAAATGAGGCGATTTGGACGAGATGCGAATCAGGTCAAGTTGAGGGGGGCGCCCATACTCGCTTCCCAAATGCGGGTAGTGCGCTCATCATGGATCAGTAGACAAGACCCTTTTCCTATTAGGGTCGACACTAGCAGGCTCCAAAACCTCTCATGGGCCTCCTGCCGGTGCCTTATCATCAAATTTATTATTAACAGTAACATTAGCATGATTGATTGATTAAACATCGAGCCCCCCAGAACATAATAGAAATAGTAACAGAAAGTAACGGGTAACAGACTCGAGCAAAACAACCCTAAGCATGCTAGGTAAGACTAAGGCACAAGCAATGGCTGTAGGTAGGGAGGTGAGGCAATATCAAGGTTAAGGGATTCATGTGATGGGTTCGTAACAGAAACAACAACTACTAAGGCTAGCAGAAAAGAACAACGGAAAGTATCGGTAACCAATGTTGAAAGGAACACAGTGGTTCATGTGAGTGATAACTTGCCTGCAAAACCCAGTAGCCTGGTACTGAGCTAACTCCTTAGAAGGGGTGTCGTAAGTATCGTCGGCCTCAACGTCGTCGTTTATCCGGGAAGAAGCAAACAAACATTGCAGAAAGATAAACAATCAATATCATGGCATAGTGCACAAACATGGGATGATGCATGACCATTTAATTGATGCATAGAAATGACTAGTTGACAAGATAGAAACAGGATTAAATGGACCCATATGCAATTGGATTGCATATTGGAAAGCCCATGAATTATGGTTGAATTAATTGTTTTACAACTAATCATTATATGAAAGTGGATTAGCATGATGCATGGATGAGGAAAACAACAAAATAACAACAATAGAATCAAATGGAAATAGGGCTTAACAAGTTTAGAAATTCATTTATTAATTTAGGAACTTTTGGTTACTTAAAGGTGTCACTCAAGCATTTGTTGTTTTCATCAAGTTAAATTGTTCAAAACAGATAACAAAGTTCATATTTGGAAATAGCACACAATTTTAGGTGGAATACATGTTTCACTTGTTGAAAAGGATTTCAGATGAATTATTTATGAATTAAACAACTTAAACAAGATTTAAATGAATTTAATTCAAACATGAACTTATTTGAATTTTTATTGGTTCAAACATTAAGTGAGACTCATATTTGAAAAGTTTATACTTTTATGGTTTGAAAACATATTTTATATGCCCCAAAAGAATTTGTTTTGATCAAGTTATGAAATTAACAATTTTAAATGAATTAAACAAGGATTAAATTGTTTAACCAATTTTAATTATTCAAAACATGAAACAAATTTTATATTTGGAAAGAGGGTTTAATTTTGCATGGAAAACATATTTCATTTGTGGAAATTGGATTTAAAATGAGCAAGTTATTATTTTGGCAATTTTAAATGCAATAAATAAGAAACAGTTGTTTTCAGCAATTTAAATTATTCAAAACAGCAAACAAAATTTATATTTGGAAAGTACATGAAAAATTGATTGGAAAACATATTTAGTTTGTGAAATTTGGAATTTTTATGAGCAAGTTATGAATTTTGCAAATTTAAGTGAATTTGACAAGTTTTCAAATTTTGCACAAATTTAAATTATTCAAAACAGTAAACAAATTTTATATTTGGATATAACATTTAATTTGGTATTGAAAACATATCAAAAATGTTGGATTTGGAGTTAGGATGATTTATTTATGCAATTTCCAAAATTGGGTGCAAATCTGCCATTTTTACTGCACTAGGGACTTAGAAAATATTTTCCAGGGGCTAGAAATAAGTGCCAGGGGCCTATGTGTGAAAACCAGAAAGTTTTGTGACCAAAAACATGGAAGAATAAAAGGTTGGTAAATTGAGGGAGGGGGGATTCGATCCCCTCACCTCTTGCTGCGCACACAAGGGAGATAACCAGTGGGGCTGGGCTCGGGTTGTGATAGAAGGGGGGTGGCGAGGAGGTTAAGGTGTGGCTTGCGGGTGTTTTCTGAACTGAACGTAACTGAATCGTTACTGCACCACGATCTGAAAGGAAACATGAGGGATCGCCGGCAGAGGCTGCTCGCCGGAGAGGGCGCCGGCCGTGGGGTGTGCTCGGGTGCGCTCGCGGCCAAGGGAGAGAGGAGGGAGTGAGGCGGGAAGGAGGCGGGCGGAGGAAGGGCTCACCTTGAGCCAGGAGGAGGCGATCGAGGTTCAGGTGCAGTAGGTCGAGCAGAGGGCGGACAGAGGCGATGGAGGCCACGGCACCGGCGACCCAGGCCTCCTCGGGCGTGGACGCCTACATCGAAGTTGGAGCCGGTGCGCCGCCGGTTCCATTCCCGGGGAAGGTTGCCTCTCGAGGTGGCCAGGGTGACCGGCGTTGAGGGAAGGAGGTGGCGGCCATGGTGGGGTTCGGTGCGGTTCAGAGATTTAGAGGGAGCTCGGGTGGGGAAGATGGATGAGATGGCGGCGATGGGGAAGGGAGTTAGGGCTTAGGGTTAGGGGCAGAGGGGGGTGGTGAGCTAAATAGGAGGGAGGAGCTGGTACGGCTGATCATCTAATGGAGGTGGAGGAGATCGTGTGGTACTGAACGTGTTCGTACCAAAGGTAGAAGACGACAAGCAGGAGGAAAGGGGTACTGGGCCAAGGGTTAGATGGGCTGGGTTGGTAGTTAGCTGCTGCCCACTTCTCTCCTTTGCAATTTATTTATTTTTTGTTTTATATTTTTTTTTGTAGATTGCTTTTGGAAGAAAAAGTTAAGGTTTTAGTTAGTAAAAATTACAGAAAATTTAGTTTAGCCTTGTTATGTAATTAGAAACCATATGGTAAGATTGGATTTCAAAAATTGAGTTTTAAAATTAGGTTTGCATTTGGAATTAAATTGAAAGCATTTCTAATATTAAACACAATATTAAACAACAGTTTTTTAATAGGGTTCACCCTAAGGAATAAGTGTTTAAAGATTGCAATGGTTGAGTGATTTTTCATGTATTCAAATGGTTACTGATTTGAAATTCATTTGGTTTGAATTTGAAAACAGTTTGGGAATTAATTGATTAATATGGGAAACAAGGATTGTAATAGGGTAACCCCTATGATTTAATTTGATTAAATTAGTTGATTAAATTCATAAGTTCAAATTGGTTCTGTTTGATGCATTTGATTTGAAATTGAAAGTGATTTGGGATTTGATTGATTGAATAAAACCAACAATTTCATAGATGAACATTATGGAAGAAAAGAAAACAATTTGGTTGTTTTTATTTGAAATAACATTTTGGAAATTGTAACATAACAAGGATGAAACAAAAGGTTTGAATTTTGGTTTGAAATTCAAGTAGAAAACAAAGGAAAACAAATGAAAACAGTTGGAAAACAACTGAAAAACAAACAAAACAATTGCAATCAACATGATGCCATGATGCAAAACATAAAATAACAGAGAGCAAAACATTCTAAAGGCTATTTTTCAGACTTGGGATGTTACAAAACGCCCCCCCTTGAAGGAATCGCGCCCCGAGATTCCTACTGAGAAAAGAAAAGATCCGGATACTTCTTGGGAAGATCCTCTTGAGCTGTGACACGTGAAACACATCGTGCACCTTGGATAGACGTCAGGGAATTTGCAAACCACCGGAACACTTTCAAGTAAAGGGGAGAGATTTTTCACCAAGGGTGTATAGCTGAATGGAACTTGATTCATTTGGAGAATAGATTATCTGGCTAGAATGGTGGAACAGAGTTATTGACATCAATGCAACACCAAGAATAACATCAATGTCAGAATCATCAACATGAGAGTAACGAGGAATATGTGGCCTCTCATTAGAATTGGATTGTTCTTACTTATCTTGGAAGTCAACATTTGAGATCTCGAAGAGTGAACGGTGATTTGATTGCTTAGTGGAACCAGAAATAGATTGTATGTTGTGGAAAAGATTGTTGACACAAAGGAATGTGATGCTCCGGTATCAAATAACACTTTAGTTGGACAAGAGTTTACGAGGAAGTTTTGATTAGACGCCGGTAGAAGATTTGAAGTGGAAAACAACAACAAGATTTCCACGGACGAAATGTTATTTAGAAGAACAGGATAACGAAGCAACACCGGGAAAAACGAGAACAAAACTCCTGAGGTACTACGGAAAACCCATCCGGGCTTCTAAAGGATCAATATCTACTGCTTAAGGGATAGAGGATTTGCTTCCGGGGCTTACACGCCTCCGTTCTCAATCATGAGTAGGCAACATGATAAATCTTGTCACAACCACCTCCATTCCTATGGTCTAGTAGATATAACCATCCTAGAGAAACCAGAATTCGTGAAATCCTAACTTGAAAGTTTAGATGAGAAGGGAAAAATCAACGTTGCACTTCCTTACCAGAAAAAGGGAGGGTGGGTGGGGAAAGAAGAAAAAGAACAGAATTCCTACTCTCACGTTTCATTTTTCCTATATAGCTACAAAATAGTTTCTAGACTCAACTGCGACCAGTAAAAAGGGATCCTACGGGCAGACAGGCTCTGATACCATTTGTCGCACCCTGATTTCTAGGGGATACTCACCGTACGAACTGGATAGCAGATGCTTGGATTATGGGGCATAACTGCTCCCACGTCCCAGCTTCCTGGTAGGCCTGCGCTTATGCGCGACAACACAAGCCCTGCTATTCCATCGTCGATGTAAACTATCCACTAGAGATCAAAGGCACTTCCGTCGACGTACTTCAAACCATACACACATGGTACGTCAACGGCGTTGAACAACTGATATCACAACAGATCTCTACGACACAAAAGATTGAAATAAGTTGCAAATGGCTCTCATTAGAGCAGAGATAGCAAATACAATCATTCAGAGGACACATGTCCCAACAATTCATCATTACATCACAGCGGAAGCATTCAACATGTCTGAGTACAGACAAGAACCAAATAGGCCTAAGAGGCCGGAAACAAACAGACGGAGCCCATCCACGAAGTCTCGGATCCTGCCCGGGTCCGCTATCTACTCGTCAGCAGTCTCGTCATACTCCACGTAGTAGCCACCATGTAGATCTTCGGAAGCGTAGGTCTGCGGAAACCACAGCCCCAAAGGGGTCAGTACATAAACGTACTGGCAAGCAAGACTCACAATTCACCAAGGTGTAACCCGTCAACACCAAGCACAGATGCCTTGGGTTCAACGGAAGAGAGGGGATATAAAAGATGCTGCAACTGGCTGCGCTAACCAACTACAGAGATTCTACCACTTCCGGCTAACAGAAAGGAGATAAGATCGAGGATTGTAACCAACTGAAAGATAACTTCAAACAAACCCATCCTGGATCTCGCCCCTTATCCAAAGAAGCAATCCGAGGATAACGCACACTGTTGTATTAACGGTGAATCAAGTTATTGTGTCATCAACCTATTACTAGTCAAGTTATTAATCATTGGGTGTAACATGTTTGATCATTATGTTTAAGTTGTCCTGAGTACTTGTTAGCCAGTACTTTCACCAAGTAATCCATAACCGCGGAAAACACGGCTTCTCGAGAAGATTATCCCTGCAGGGTTGCACCAATTTGGCCGTACACTCATGAATATCCCGCCAGATGGGATGCCTCCCACCAAGCGGGGCACTCAACACAACCAACCATTCTTCGCATCAAGCCCAAAGAACCTTGGGCGCACGGCTAATCAAGCCCCGAAGAAAAGGGACCCTCATAGCACTCTAAGACCGTGTCCCCCTATATGCCGACTACAAAAGTTCCACCCTGGCCTGGGCTCGCAAAAACATGCATGCGGCAAATGGAAAACACGAACTAAATGAGGCGATTTGGACGAGATGCGAATCAGGTCAAGTTGAGGGGGGCGCCCATACTCGCTTCCCAAATGCGGGTAGTGCGCTCATCATGGATCAGTAGACAAGACCCTTTTCCTATTAGGGTCGACACTAGCAGGCTCCAAAACCTCTCATGGGCCTCCTGCCGGTGCCTTATCATCAAATTTATTATTAACAGTAACATTAGCATGATTGATTGATTAAACATCGAGCCCCCCAGAACATAATAGAAATAGTAACAGAAAGTAACGGGTAACAGACTCGAGCAAAACAACCCTAAGCATGCTAGGTAAGACTAAGGCACAAGCAATGGCTGTAGGTAGGGAGGTGAGGCAATATCAAGGTTAAGGGATTCATGTGATGGGTTCGTAACAGAAACAACTACTACTAAGGCTAGCAGAAAAGAACAACGGAAAGTATCGGTAACCAATGTTGAAAGGAACACAGTGGTTCATGTGAGTGATAACTTGCCTGCAAAACCCAGTAGCCTGGTACTGAGCTAACTCCTTAGAAGGGGTGTCGTAAGTATCGTCGGCCTCAACGTCGTCGTTTATCCGGGAAGAAGCAAACAAACATTGCAGAAAGATAAACAATCAATATCATGGCATAGTGCACAAACATGGGATGATGCATGACCATTTAATTGATGCATAGAAATGACTAGTTGACAAGATAGAAACAGGATTAAATGGACCCATATGCAATTGGATTGCATATTGGAAAGCCCATGAATTATGGTTGAATTAATTGTTTTACAACTAATCATTATATGAAAGTGGATTAGCATGATGCATGGATGAGGAAAACAACAAAATAACAACAATAGAATCAAATGGAAATAGGGCTTAACAAGTTTAGAAATTCATTTATTAATTTAGGAACTTTTGGTTACTTAAAGGTGTCACTCAAGCATTTGTTGTTTTCATCAAGTTAAATTGTTCAAAACAGATAACAAAGTTCATATTTGGAAATAGCACACAATTTTAGGTGGAATACATGTTTCACTTGTTGAAAAGGATTTCAGATGAATTATTTATGAATTAAACAACTTAAACAAGATTTAAATGAATTTAATTCAAACATGAACTTATTTGAATTTTTATTGGTTCAAAACATTAAGTGAGACTCATATTTGAAAAGTTCATACTTTTATGGTTTGAAAACATATTTTATATGCCCCAAAAGAATTTGTTTTGATCAAGTTATGAAATTAACAATTTTAAATGAATTAAACAAGGATTAAATTGTTTAACCAATTTTAATTATTCAAAACATGAAACAAATTTTATATTTGGAAAGAGGGTTTAATTTTGCATGGAAAACATATTTCATTTGTGGAAATTGGATTTAAAATGAGCAAGTTATTATTTTGGCAATTTTAAATGCAATAAATAAGAAACAGTTGTTTTCAGCAATTTAAATTATTCAAAACAGCAAACAAAATTTATATTTGGAAAGTACATGAAAAATTGATTGGAAAACATATTTAGTTTGTGAAATTTGGAATTTTTATGAGCAAGTTATGAATTTTGCAAATTTAAGTGAATTTGACAAGTTTTCAAATTTTGCACAAATTTAAATTATTCAAAACAGTAAACAAATTTTATATTTGGATAGAACATTTAGTTTGGTATTGAAAACATATCAAAAATGTTGGATTTGGAGTTAGGATGATTTATTTATGCAATTTCCAAAATTGGGTGCAAATCTGCCATTTTTACTGCACTAGGGACTTAGAAAATATTTTCCAGGGGCTAGAAATAAGTGCCAGGGGCCTATGTGTGAAAACCAGAAAGTTTTGTGACCAAAAACATGGAAGAATAAAAGGTTGGTAAATTGAGGGAGGGGGGATTCGATCCCCTCACCTCTTGCTGCGCACACAAGGGAGATAACCAGTGGGGCTGGGCTCGGGTTGTGATAGAAGGGGGGTGGCGAGGAGGTTAAGGTGTGGCTTGCGGGTGTTTTCTGAACTGAACGTAACTGAATCGTTACTGCACCACGATCTGAAAGGAAACATGAGGGATCGCCGGCAGAGGCTGCTCGCCGGAGAGGGCGCCGGCCGTGGGGTGTGCTCGGGTGCGCTTGCGGCCAAGGGAGAGAGGAGGGAGTGAGGCGGGAAGGAGGCGGGCGGAGGAAGGGCTCACCTTGAGCCAGGAGGAGGCGATCGAGGTTCAGGTGCAGTAGGTCGAGCAGAGGGCGGACAGAGGCGATGGAGGCCACGGCGCCGGCGACCCAGGCCTCCTCGGGCGTGGACGCCTACATCGAAGTTGGAGCCGGTGCGCCGCCGGTTCCATTCCCGGGGAAGGTTGCCTCTCGAGGTGGCCAGGGTGACCGGCGTTGAGGGAAGGAGGTGGCGGCCATGGTGGGGTTCGGTGCGGTTCAGAGATTCAGAGGGAGCTCGGGTGGGGAAGATGGATGAGATGGCGGCGATGGGGAAGGGAGTTAGGGCTTAGGGTTAGGGGCAGAGGGGGGTGGTGAGCTAAATAGGAGGGAGGAGCTGGTACGGCTGATCATCTAATGGAGGTGGAGGAGATCGTGTGGTACTGAACGTGTTTGTACCAAAGGTAGAAGACGACAAGCAGGAGGAAAGGGGTACTGGGCCAAGGGTTAGATGGGCTGGGTTGGTAGTTAGCTGCTGCCCACTTCTCTCCTTTGCAATTTATTTATTTTTTGTTTTATATTTTTTTTTGTAGATTGCTTTTGGAAGAAAAAGTTAAGGTTTTAGTTAGTAAAAATTACAGAAAATTTAGTTTAGCCTTGTTATGTAATTAGAAACCATATGGTAAGATTGGATTTCAAAAATTGAGTTTTAAAATTAGGTTTGCATTTGGAATTAAATTGAAAGCATTTCTAATATTAAACACAATATTAAACAACAGCTTTTTAATAGGGTTCACCCTAAGGAATAAGTGTTTAAAGATTGCAATGGTTGAGTGATTTTTCATGTATTCAAATGGTTACTGATTTGAAATTCATTTGGTTTGAATTTGAAAACAGTTTGGGAATTAATTGATTAATATGGGAAACAAGGATTGTAATAGGGTAACCCCTATGATTTAATTTGATTAAATTAGTTGATTAAATTCATAAGTTCAAATTGGTTCTGTTTGATGCATTTGATTTGAAATTGAAAGTGATTTGGGATTTGATTGATTGAATAAAACCAACAATTTCATAGATGAACATTATGGAAGAAAAGAAAACAATTTGGTTGTTTTTATTTGAAATAACATTTTGGAAATTGTAACATCACAAGGATGAAAAAAAAGGTTTGAATTTTGGTTTGAAATTCAAGTAGAAAACAAAGGAAAACAAATGAAAACAGTTGGAAAACAACTGAAAAACAAACAAAACAATTGCAATCAACATGATGCCATGATGCAAAACATAAAATAACAGAGAGCAAAACATTCTAAAGGCTATTTTTCAGACTTGGGATGTTACAAAACGCCCCCCCTTGAAGGAATCGCGCCCCGAGATTCCTACTGAGAAAAGAAAAGATCCGGATACTTCTTGGGAAGATCCTCTTGAGCTGTGACACGTGAAACACATCGTGCACCTTGGATAGACGTCAGGGAATTTGCAAACCACCGGAACACTTTCAAGTAAAGGGGAGAGATTTTTCACCAAGGGTGTATAGCTGAATGGAACTTGATTCATTTGGAGAATAGATTATCTGGCTAGAATGGTGGAACAGAGTTATTGACATCAATGCAACACCAAGAATAACATCAATGTCAGAATCATCAACATGAGAGTAACGAGGAATATGTGGCCTCTCATTAGAATTGGATTGTTCTTACTTATCTTGGAAGTCAACATTTGAGATCTCGAAGAGTGAACGGTGATTTGATTGCTTAGTGGAACCAGAAATAGATTGTATGTTGTGGAAAAGATTGTTTACACAAAGGAATGTGATGCTCCGGTATCAAATAACACTTTAGTTGGACAAGAGTTTACGAGGAAGTTTTGATTAGACGCCGGTAGAAGATTTGAAGTGGAAAACAACAACAAGATTTCCACGGACGAAATGTTATTTAGAAGAACAGGATAACGAAGCAACACCGGGAAAAACGAGAACAAAACTCCTGAGGTACTACGGAAAACCCATCCGGGCTTCTAAAGGATCAATATCTACTGCTTAAGGGATAGAGGATTTGCTTCCGGGGCTTACACGCCTCCGTTCTCAATCATGAGTAGGCAACATGATAAATCTTGTCACAACCACCTCCATTCCTATGGTCTAGTAGATATAACCATCCTAGAGAAACCAGAATTCGTGAAATCCTAACTTGAAAGTTTAGATGAGAAGGGAAAAATCAACGTTGCACTTCCTTACCAGAAAAAGGGAGGGTGGGTGGGGAAAGAAGAAAAAGAACAGAATTCCTACTCTCACGTTTCATTTTTCCTATATAGCTACAAAATAGTTTCTAGACTCAACTGCGACCAGTAAAAAGGGATCCTACGGGCAGACAGGCTCTGATACCATTTGTCGCACCCTGATTTCTAGGGGATACTCACCGTACGAACTGGATAGCAGATGCTTGGATTATGGGGCATAACTGCTCCCACGTCCCAGCTTCCTGGTAGGCCTGCGCTTATGCGCGACAACACAAGCCCTGCTATTCCATCGTCGATGTAAACTATCCACTAGAGATCAAAGGCACTTCCGTCGACGTACTTCAAACCATACACACATGGTACGTCAACGGCGTTGAACAACTGATATCACAACAGATCTCTACGACACAAAAGATTGAAATAAGTTGCAAATGGCTCTCATTAGAGCAGAGATAGCAAATACAATCATTCAGAGGAAACATGTCCCAACAATTCATCATTACATCACAGCGGAAGCATTCAACATGTCTGAGTACAGACAAGAACCAAATAGGCCTAAGAGGCCGGAAACAAACAGACGGAGCCCATCCACGAAGTCTCGGATCCTGCCCGGGTCCGCTATCTACTCGTCAGCAGTCTCGTCATACTCCACGTAGTAGCCACCATGTAGATCTTCGGAAGCGTAGGTCTGCGGAAACCACAGCCCAAAAGGGGTCAGTACATAAACATACTGGCAAGCAAGACTCACAATTCACCAAGGTGTAACCCGTCAACACCAAGCACAGATGCCTTGGGTTCAACGGAAGAGAGGGGATATAAAAGATGCTGCAACTGGCTGCGCTAACCAACTACAGAGATTCTACCACTTCCGGCTAACAGAAAGGAGATAAGATCGAGGATTGTAACCAACTGAAAGATAACTTCAAACAAACCCATCCTGGATCTCGCCCCTTATCCAAAGAAGCAATCCGAGGATAACGCACACTGTTGTATTAACGGTGAATCAAGTTATTGTGTCATCAACCTATTACTAGTCAAGTTATTAATCATTGGGTGTAACATGTTTGATCATTATGTTTAAGTTGTCCTGAGTACTTGTTAGCCAGTACTTTCACCAAGTAATCCATAACCGCGGAAAACACGGCTTCTCGAGAAGATTATCCCTGCAGGGTTGCACCAATTTGGCCGTACACTCATGAATATCCTGCCAGATGGGATGCCTCCCACCAAGCGGGGCACTCAACACAACCAACCATTCTTCGCATCAAGCCCAAAGAACCTTGGGCGCACGGCTAATCAAGCCCCGAAGAAAAGGGACCCTCATAGCACTCTAAGACCGTGTCCCCCTATATGCCGACTACAAAAGTTCCACCCTGGCCTGGGCTCGCAAAAACATGCATGCGGCAAATGGAAAACACGAACTAAATGAGGCGATTTGGACGAGATGCGAATCAGGTCAAGTTGAGGGGGGCGCCCATACTCGCTTCCCAAATGCGGGTAGTGCGCTCATCATGGATCAGTAGACAAGACCCTTTTCCTATTAGGGTCGACACTAGCAGGCTCCAAAACCTCTCATGGGCCTCCTGCCGGTGCCTTATCATCAAATTTATTATTAACAGTAACATTAGCATGATTGATTGATTAAACATCGAGCCCCCCAGAACATAATAGAAATAGTAACAGAAAGTAACGGGTAACAGACTCGAGAAAAACAACCCTAAGCATGCTAGGTAAGACTAAGGCACAAGCAATGGCTGTAGGTAGGGAGGTGAGGCAATATCAAGGTTAAGGGATTCATGTGATGGGTTCGTAACAGAAACAACTACTACTAAGGCTAGCAGAAAAGAACAACGGAAAGTATCGGTAACCAATGTTGAAAGGAACACAGTGGTTCATGTGAGTGATAACTTGCCTGCAAAACCCAGTAGCCTGGTACTGAGCTAACTCCTTAGAAGGGGTGTCGTAAGTATCGTCGGCCTCAACGTCGTCGTTTATCCGGGAAGAAGCAAACAAACATTGCAGAAAGATAAACAATCAATATCATGGCATAGTGCACAAACATGGGATGATGCATGACCATTTAATTGATGCATAGAAATGACTAGTTGACAAGATAGAAACAGGATTAAATGGACCCATATGCAATTGGATTGCATATTGGAAAGCCCATGAATTATGGTTGAATTAATTGTTTTACAACTAATCATTATATGAAAGTGGATCAGCATGATGCATGGATGAGGAAAACAACAAAATAACAACAATAGAATCAAATGGAAATAGGGCTTAACAAGTTTAGAAATTCATTTATTAATTTAGGAACTTTTGGTTACTTAAAGGTGTCACTCAAGCATTTGTTGTTTTCATCAAGTTAAATTGTTCAAAACAGATAACAAAGTTCATATTTGGAAATAGCACACAATTTTAGGTGGAATACATGTTTCACTTGTTGAAAAGGATTTCAGATGAATTATTTATGAATTAAACAACTTAAACAAGATTTAAATGAATTTAATTCAAACATGAACTTATTTGAATTTTTATTGGTTCAAAACATTAAGTGAGACTCATATTTGAAAAGTTTATACTTTTATGGTTTGAAAACATATTTTATATGCCCCAAAAGAATTTGTTTTGATCAAGTTATGAAATTAACAATTTTAAATGAATTAAACAAGGATTAAATTGTTTAACCAATTTTAATTATTCAAAACATGAAACAAATTTTATATTTGGAAAGAGGGTTTAATTTTGCATGGAAAACATATTTCATTTGTGGAAATTGGATTTAAAATGAGCAAGTTATTATTTTGGCAATTTTAAATGCAATAAATAAGAAACAGTTGTTTTCAGCAATTTAAATTATTCAAAACAGCAAACAAAATTTATATTTGGAAAGTACATGAAAAATTGATTGGAAAACATATTTAGTTTGTGAAATTTGGAATTTTTATGAGCAAGTTATGAATTTTGCAAATTTAAGTGAATTTGACAAGTTTTCAAATTTTGCACAAATTTAAATTATTCAAAACAGTAAACAAATTTTATATTTGGATAGAACATTTAGTTTGGTATTGAAAACATATCAAAAATGTTGGATTTGGAGTTAGGATGATTTATTTATGCAATTTCCAAAATTGGGTGCAAATCTGCCATTTTTACTGCACTAGGGACTTAGAAAATATTTTCCAGGGGCTAGAAATAAGTGCCAGGGGCCTATGTGTGAAAACCAGAAAGTTTTGTGACCAAAAACATGGAAGAATAAAAGGTTGGTAAATTGAGGGAGGGGGGATTCGATCCCCTCACCTCTTGCTGCGCACACAAGGGAGATAACCAGTGGGGCTGGGCTCGGGTTGTGATAGAAGGGGGGTGGCGAGGAGGTTAAGGTGTGGCTTGCGGGTGTTTTCTGAACTGAACGTAACTGAATCGTTACTGCACCACGATCTGAAAGTAAACATGAGGGATCGCCGGCAGAGGCTGCTCGCCGGAGAGGGCGCCGGCCGTGGGGTGTGCTCGGGTGCGCTCGCGGCCAAGGGAGAGAGGAGGGAGTGAGGCGGGAAGGAGGCGGGCGGAGGAAGGGCTCACCTTGAGCCAGGAGGAGGCGATCGAGGTTCAGGTGCAGTAGGTCGAGCAGAGGGCGGACAGAGGCGATGGAGGACACGGCGCCGGCGACCCAGGCCTCCTCGGGCGTGGACGCCTACATCGAAGTTGGAGCCGGTGCGCCGCCGGTTCCATTCCCGGGGAAGGTTGCCTCTCGAGGTGACCAGGGTGACCGGCGTTGAGGGAAGGAGGTGGCGGCCATGGTGGGGTTCGGTGCGGTTCAGAGATTCAGAGGGAGCTCGGGTGGGGAAGATGGATGAGATGGCGGCGATGGGGAAGGGAGTTAGGGCTTAGGGTTAGGGGCAGAGGGGGGTGGTGAGCTAAATAGGAGGGAGGAGCTGGTACGGCTGATCATCTAATGGAGGTGGAGGAGATCGTGTGGTACTGAACGTTTTTGTACCAAAGGTAGAAGACGACAAGCAGGAGGAAAGGGGTACTGGGCCAAGGGTTAGATGGGCTGGGTTGGTAGTTAGCTGCTGCCCACTTCTCTCCTTTGCAATTTATTTATTTTTTGTTTTATATTTTTTTTGTAGATTGCTTTTGGAAGAAAAAGTTAAGGTTTTAGTTAGTAAAAATTACAGAAAATTTAGTTTAGCCTTGTTATGTAATTAGAAACCATATGGTAAGATTGGATTTCAAAAATTGAGTTTTAAAATTAGGTTTGCATTTGGAGTTAAATTGAAAGCATTTCTAATATTAAACACAATATTAAACAACAGTTTTTTAATAGGGTTCACCCTAAGGAATAAGTGTTTAAAGATTGCAATGGTTGAGTGATTTTTCATGTATTCAAATGGTTACTGATTTGAAATTCATTTGGTTTGAATTTGAAAACAGTTTGGGAATTAATTGATTAATATGGGAAACAAGGATTGTAATAGGGTAACCCCTATGATTTAATTTGATTAAATTAGTTGATTAAATTCATAAGTTCAAATTGGTTCTGTTTGATGCATTTGATTTGAAATTGAAAGTGATTTGGGATTTGATTGATTGAATAAAACCAACAATTTCATAGATGAACATTATGGAAGAAAAGAAAACAATTTGGTTGTTTTTATTTGAAATAACATTTTGGAAATTGTAACATCACAAGGATGAAACAAAAGGTTTGAATTTTGGTTTGAAATTCAAGTAGAAAACAAAGGAAAACAAATGAAAACAGTTGGAAAACAACTGAAAAACAAACAAAACAATTGCAATCAACATGATGCCATGATGCAAAACATAAAATAACAGAGAGCAAAACATTCTAAAGGCTATTTTTCAGACTTGGGATGTTACAAAACGCCCCCCCTTGAAGGAATCGCGCCCCGAGATTCCTACTGAGAAAAGAAAAGATCCGGATACTTCTTGGGAAGATCCTCTTGAGCTGTGACACGTGAAACACATCGTGCACCTTGGATAGACGTCAGGGAATTTGCAAACCACCGGAACACTTTCAAGTAAAGGGGAGAGATTTTTCACCAAGGGTGTATAGCTGAATGGAACTTGATTCATTTGGAGAATAGATTATCTGGCTAGAATGGTGGAACAGAGTTATTGACATCAATGCAACACCAAGAATAACATCAATGTCAGAATCATCAACATGAGAGTAACGAGGAATATGTGGCCTCTCATTAGAATTGGATTGTTCTTACTTATCTTGGAAGTCAACATTTGAGATCTCGAAGAGTGAACGGTGATTTGATTGCTTAGTGGAACCAGAAATAGATTGTATGTTGTGGAAAAGATTGTTGACACAAAGGAATGTGATGCTCCGGTATCAAATAACACTTTAGTTGGACAAGAGTTTACGAGGAAGTTTTGATTAGACGCCGGTAGAAGATTTGAAGTGGAAAACAACAACAAGATTTCCACGGACGAAATGTTATTTAGAAGAACAGGATAACGAAGCAACACCGGGAAAAACGAGAACAAAACTCCTGAGGTACTACGGAAAACCCATCCGGGCTTCTAAAGGATCAATATCTACTGCTTAAGGGATAGAGGATTTGCTTCCGGGGCTTACACGCCTCCGTTCTCAATCATGAGTAGGCAACATGATAAATCTTGTCACAACCACCTCCATTCCTATGGTCTAGTAGATATAACCATCCTAGAGAAACCAGAATTCGTGAAATCCTAACTTGAAAGTTTAGATGAGAAGGGAAAAATCAACGTTGCACTTCCTTACCAGAAAAAGGGAGGGTGGGTGGGGAAAGAAGAAAAAGAACAGAATTCCTACTCTCACGTTTCATTTTTCCTATATAGCTACAAAATAGTTTCTAGACTCAACTGCGACCAGTAAAAAGGGATCCTACGGGCAGACAGGCTCTGATACCATTTGTCGCACCCTGATTTCTAGGGGATACTCACCGTACGAACTGGATAGCAGATGCTTGGATTATGGGGCATAACTGCTCCCACGTCCCAGCTTCCTGGTAGGCCTGCGCTTATGCGCGACAACACAAGCCCTGCTATTCCATCGTCGATGTAAACTATCCACTAGAGATCAAAGGCACTTCCGTCGACGTACTTCAAACCATACACACATGGTACGTCAACGGCGTTGAACAACTGATATCACAACAGATCTCTACGACACAAAAGATTGAAATAAGTTGCAAATGGCTCTCATTAGAGCAGAGATAGCAAATACAATCATTCAGAGGACACATGTCCCAACAATTCATCATTACATCACAGCGGAAGCATTCAACATGTCTGAGTACAGACAAGAACCAAATAGGCCTAAGAGGCCGGAAACAAACAGACGGAGCCCATCCACGAAGTCTCGGATCCTGCCCGGGTCCGCTATCTACTCGTCAGCAGTCTCGTCATACTCCACGTAGTAGCCACCATGTAGATCTTCGGAAGCGTAGGTCTGCGGAAACCACAGCCCCAAAGGGGTCAGTACATAAACGTACTGGCAAGCAAGACTCACAATTCACCAAGGTGTAACCCGTCAACACCAAGCACAGATGCCTTGGGTTCAACGGAAGAGAGGGGATATAAAAGATGCTGCAACTGGCTGCGCTAACCAACTACAGAGATTCTACCACTTCCGGCTAACAGAAAGGAGATAAGATCGAGGATTGTAACCAACTGAAAGATAACTTCAAACAAACCCATCCTGGATCTCGCCCCTTATCCAAAGAAGCAATCCGAGGATAACGCACACTGTTGTATTAACGGTGAATCAAGTTATTGTGTCATCAACCTATTACTAGTCAAGTTATTAATCATTGGGTGTAACATGTTTGATCATTATGTTTAAGTTGTCCTGGGTACTTGTTAGCCAGTACTTTCACCAAGTAATCCATAACCGCGGAAAACACGGCTTCTCGAGAAGATTATCCCTGCAGGGTTGCACCAATTTGGCCGTACACTCATGAATATCCCGCCAGATGGGATGCCTCCCACCAAGCGGGGCACTCAACACAACCAACCATTCTTCGCATCAAGCCCAAAGAACCTTGGGCGCACGGCTAATCAAGCCCCGAAGAAAAGGGACCCTCATAGCACTCTAAGACCGTGTCCCCCTATATGCCGACTACAAAAGTTCCACCCTGGCCTGGGCTCGCAAAAACATGCATGCGGCAAATGGAAAACACGAACTAAATGAGGCGATTTGGACGAGATGCGAATCAGGTCAAGTTGAGGGGGGCGCCCATACTCGCTTCCCAAATGCGGGTAGTGCGCTCATCATGGATCAGTAGACAAGACCCTTTTCCTATTAGGGTCGACACTAGCAGGCTCCAAAACCTCTCATGGGCCTCCTGCCGGTGCCTTATCATCAAATTTATTATTAACAGTAACATTAGCATGATTGATTGATTAAACATCGAGCCCCCAAGAACATAATAGAAATAGTAACAGAAAGTAACGGGTAACAGACTCGAGCAAAACAACCCTAAGCATGCTAGGTAAGACTAAGGCACAAGCAATGGCTGTAGGTAGGGAGGTGAGGCAATATCAAGGTTAAGGGATTCATGTGATGGGTTCGTAACAGAAACAACTACTACTAAGGCTAGCAGAAAAGAACAACGGAAAGTATCGGTAACCAATGTTGAAAGGAACACAGTGGTTCATGTGAGTGATAACTTGCCTGCAAAACCCAGTAGCCTGGTACTGAGCTAACTCCTTAGAAGGGGTGTCGTAAGTATCGTCGGCCTCAACGTCGTCGTTTATCCGGGAAGAAGCAAACAAACATTGTAGAAAGATAAACAATCAATATCATGGCATAGTGCACAAACATGGGATGATGCATGACCATTTAATTGATGCATAGAAATGACTAGTTGACAAGATAGAAACAGGATTAAATGGACCCATATGCAATTGGATTGCATATTGGAAAGCCCATGAATTATGGTTGAATTAATTGTTTTACAACTAATCATTATATGAAAGTGGATTAGCATGATGCATGGATGAGGAAAACAACAAAATAACAACAATAGAATCAAATGGAAATAGGGCTTAACAAGTTTAGAAATTCATTTATTAATTTAGGAACTTTTGGTTACTTAAAGGTGTCACTCAAGCATTTGTTGTTTTCATCAAGTTAAATTGTTCAAAACAGATAACAAAGTTCATATTTGGAAATAGCACACAATTTTAGGTGGAATACATGTTTCACTTGTTGAAAAGGATTTCAGATGAATTATTTATGAATTAAACAACTTAAACAAGATTTAAATGAATTTAATTCAAACATGAACTTATTTGAATTTTTATTGGTTCAAAACATTAAGTGAGACTCATATTTGAAAAGTTTATACTTTTATGGTTTGAAAACATATTTTATATGCCCCAAAAGAATTTGTTTTGATCAAGTTATGAAATTAACAATTTTAAATGAATTAAACAAGGATTAAATTGTTTAACCAATTTTAATTATTCAAAACATGAAACAAATTTTATATTTGGAAAGAGGGTTTAATTTTGCATGGAAAACATATTTCATTTGTGGAAATTGGAT
Organism: Alopecurus myosuroides; assembly: GCA_028641055.1. Lineage (NCBI taxonomy): Eukaryota > Viridiplantae > Streptophyta > Magnoliopsida > Poales > Poaceae > Alopecurus > Alopecurus myosuroides. The sequence continues at coordinate 201,923,430 of CM054060.1, forward strand.
TTAAAATGAGCAAGTTATTATTTTGGCAATTTTAAATGCAATAAATAAGAAACAGTTGTTTTCAGAAATTTAAATTATTCAAAACAGCAAACAAAATTTATATTTGGAAAGTACATGAAAAATTGATTGGAAAACATATTTAGTTTGTGAAATTTGGAATTTTTATGAGCAAGTTATGAATTTTGCAAATTTAAGTGAATTTGACAAGTTTTCAAATTTTGCACAAATTTAAATTATTCAAAACAGTAAACAAATTTTATATTTGGATAGAACATTTAATTTGTTATTGAAAACATATCAAAAATGTTGGATTTGGAGTTAGGATGATTTATTTATGCAATTTCCAAAATTGGGTGCAAATCTGCCATTTTTACTGCACTACGGACTTAGAAAATATTTTCCAGGGGCTAGAAATAAGTGCCAGGGGCCTATGTGTGAAAACCAGAAAGTTTTGTGACCAAAAACATGGAAGAATAAAAGGTTGGTAAATTGAGGGAGGGGGGATTCGATCCCCTCACCTCTTGCTGCGCACACAAGGGAGATAACCAGTGGGGCTGGGCTCGGGTTGTGATAGAAGGGGGGTGGCGAGGAGGTTAAGGTGTGGCTTGCGGGTGTTTTCTGAACTGAACGTAACTGAATCGTTACTGCACCACGATCTGAAAGGAAACATGAGGGATCGCCGGCAGAGGCTGCTCGCCGGAGAGGGCGCCGGCCGTGGGGTGTGCTCGGGTGCGCTCGCGGCCAAGGGAGAGAGGAGGGAGTGAGGCGGGAAGGAGGCGGGCGGAGGAAGGGCTCACCTTGAGCCAGGAGGAGGCGATCGAGGTTCAGGTGCAGTAGGTCGAGCAGAGGGCGGACAGAGGCGATGGAGGCCACGGCACCGGCGACCCAGGCCTCCTCGGGCGTGGACGCCTACATCGAAGTTGGAGCCGGTGCGCCGCCGGTTCCATTCCCGGGGAAGGTTGCCTCTCGAGGTGGCCAGGGTGACCGGCGTTGAGGGAAGGAGGTGGCGGCCATGGTGGGGTTCGGTGCGGTTCAGAGATTCAGAGGGAGCTCGGGTGGGGAAGATGGATGAGATGGCGGCGATGGGGAAGGGAGTTAGGGCTTAGGGTTAGGGGCAGAGGGGGGTGGTGAGCTAAATAGGAGGGAGGAGCTGGTACGGCTGATCATCTAATGGAGGTGGAGGAGATCGTGTGGTACTGAACGTGTTCGTACCAAAGGTAGAAGACGACAAGCAGGAGGAAAGGGGTACTGGGCCAAGGGTTAGATGGGCTGGGTTGGTAGTTAGCTGCTGCCCACTTCTCTCCTTTGCAATTTATTTATTTTTTGTTTTATATTTTTTTTTGTAGATTGCTTTTGGAAGAAAAAGTTAAGGTTTTAGTTAGTGAAAATTACAGAAAATTTAGTTTAGCCTTGTTATGTAATTAGAAACCATATGGTAAGATTGGATTTCAAAAATTGAGTTTTAAAATTAGGTTTGCATTTGGAATTAAATTGAAAGCATTTCTAATATTAAACAACAGTTTTTTAATAGGGTTCACCCTAAGGAATAAGTGTTTAAATATTGCAATGGTTGAGTGATTTTTCATGTATTCAAATGGTTACTGATTTGAAATTCATTTGGTTTGAATTTGAAAACAGTTTGGGAATTAATTGATTAATATGGGAAACAAGGATTGTAATAGGGTAACCCCTATGATTTAATTTGATTAAATTAGTTGATTAAATTCATAAGTTCAAATTGGTTCTGTTTGATGCATTTGATTTGAAATTGAAAGTGATTTGGGATTTGATTGATTGAATAAAACCAACAATTTCATAGATGAACATTATGGAAGAAAAGAAAACAATTTGGTTGTTTTTATTTGAAATAACATTTTGGAAATTGTAACATCATAAGGATGAAACAAAAGGTTTGAATTTTGGTTTGAAATTCAAGTAGAAAACAAAGGAAAACAAATGAAAACAGTTGGAAAACAACTGAAAAACAAACAAAACAATTGCAATCAACATGATGCCATGATGCAAAACATAAAATAACAGAGAGCAAAACATTCTAAAGGCTATTTTTCAGACTTGGGATGTTACACTGGCTTACAAGAGTCAGATAACTTACACCTAATGATATTTGTTAACCTATGCGATAACAATGATTACTATTTCAACATATGTGAGTTTTTCCTCGGGTTACCTCCTAGCATTGGTTGATAGGGGGTAAATCCTGGATGGGTTTTGCTTTGGTGAGTAGTTATAGTTATTTCAATGCGCTCTCTTATCCCTTTCTAATAGACGAGAGTTGTAGCGTGTCTCCATAGACTACTTAATGCCGCCCGCCGCCGCTTCATTACAACAACTTCTTCCTTTGTGCCCAAAGTATTTGTATCTTGTGATGACTGGTTGCATTGGTATCTTGTGGGTATTGCTTGCCGCTTGTTGGTACATTCGAAGTACTGACCCCATGATTCGGGGCTGTATTCATAATGAGTCGACAGGTTTGAAGTTAGACGATATTAGCTTGGGAATCCCTCTGGCTTGGCCTGGGCAGGGATTGGACGCCATCGGTTATCTTCAGGACTCTTAGTCCAATTTGTATCTTATCCGTAGTCGGACACTATTTTGTTTTCCGATGTTATTTGGATCTTTGTGTTGTATTACATGTATTCTTGACTCGTGGAGTCATGTTGTATGTATCTTCTGTTGTTGTTGCGGATTATTTCGTGAACTATTGTAATGGTATCATAAATGACAACTCGGGATCAGATATTATGTGGATTCTGGCGGGAACGCTGAAATTCCCATAGTACCCAATCCAGGGGCGTCACAAACGGTGCCAGGCACAACGAATTAAGGCCAGACCTTGGGTTTTCACCCTGAAGATAATCCTCGCTCTCAAAACAATGTCTCCAACAAGACCAGTGCCAAGCACAACCAATTAAACCCAGACCTTGGGTTTTCACCCTGAAAGGTATGACTTTGGACTTCACGCATGTTGTCGCCCCCTTTACATACCGCTGCCACGAATATTGTAACTCCAAGCCAGTTCCCCATCGATGCAAAGACTCCGAACGCCATTGCTAGACCTCCAATCGCACCTTCTATGACCGTGCATTGAGGACCGAATCCACCGATCCAGCAATCTCCAGGCATCGCCCATGGGAGTGCGCCGGCGGAGACTTCTGGGTCGACACCTCGGTTTGATCAAAGAATACCTACATTAGGAAGATCTTCTTCGTCGCGCGATGGTAAACCCTAGGGCCACCACCTTTATTGATGCCAAGCAAGCAGCCCCCTCGCCACCCGCTGGCATCCTATTTGATCTGCTGCCCCAAACCCCACCGGCCTAGGCCGACAACGAGGAAGAAGACGACAGGCACAGGGATGATCTCCCCTCGGAACCGGCCGAAGCACCACAGAGCGAGGAGTGGACGGAAAGGAGTTCACGACCATGAAGATCAAAGATCTAGGGTTCCGATTGTAACACCCGGGGTTTCCTCACTTAGAATTGCTTGTTGTTTTTCTTTTGCATCACATGGCATCATGCACCATCATTCATTTACAACTTGCAAACACTATTTCAATTGTATGAAATCATGTTTTCCTAAATTTACCGAAATTATTTTGATGCCTCAAAACTATTTCTAGTAGCACTCCCAATCTCTTTTATTTTTTTTCTAGAAAATTAATTAAAACTCTTATAAAGAAGAAGGAAAAAAAATGTTTTTGTGGGCAATAGCCAGGCCATGCTAGAGCAGGCCCAAGACCCGGCCGAACCAGCCCACCCTACCTCGACCGTCTTCTCCGTACAGGAGTCACGAAGGAGGCGTGAACCTCCCCTCCCCTGCTGTCACTTTCACCACCACCACCAACTCATGGTCCCCTCTCGCCCTCCTCCTTATCTACCCAGGAGTAGAGCCCCAAGAACCCTAGCCTTCATCCATCCGCCACCATCACCCTCCCCTTCTCTGTTTTCTTCCTTCCTCTGAACTTTCTGAACCGGGAGCGAGAGTACCAGAGTACGTGCGGTAGCTGCGCCGCCGCCTCGCTATGGTCTCCGTCGAGCCAAGATGGGTGCGGGAACGGAACAGCAACGCCGAGCACATCATCTTCTCCGAAGATCGGAAGCGATTGCTGCCTAGAACGCCGGAGAGCATCGAGTTCTTCCTCGTCTGACAGTCGTTCTGTCTGCGTCGTCTACAACACATGGCTGCCTTCCCCGAGCGTGAACGACTCCTCCAGCCCCCCTCTCGGTGAGCCTCATCCTCTGGGACTCGTTCCCCTAACCTCCCTTGCTCTGGGAGCGGCGCCATCGCGCGCCGCCCGCGTCAGGTCGCCGTTGTCCGCGCTACAATTCCCGTCTGGCTGCAGCCTCCCATTTCTTCAGTTTCGTCAGAACCAATCCCCGCAGATACACTTCATTATGTTTCAGAGCCAACTACCTAGCACAAGCACGCACACAGCCCAGTGGCAACGCACTCAGTCCCGCACCCCGTAGACCCAGGTTCGAATCCCCGGGGAGGCAAAGCCCTCCCATTTTTCTCGTTTTTTCGCGCGGGAGCCGGTCCCACCCGTCGGTGACCCTAGATGCCACGCAGCTCTCCACCCGCGCCTCGTCAGCTGTCGTGTGGCATCGGGCCCGCCTGCCAGCGGCAGTGGCTGGGATCCTCTCCGGTGAGAAAAGTCCAGATCCAGATCTGGATCTGGCACTTTTGCAACGAGCCCCTGTACTTCCTCTGTTTTGCACCACAGCCCCTCCATGCATTGTCCAAATCACAATCAGGCCCTGGAAATCCTTCTGAACTTTTAAAAACTGCAGTTTAGCCCCTAAAATTCAAACCCACATATCGTTTGAATTTCAAATCCAAATTTAATTAGTAATATATGTATTCTACTCAAAATTTCCTGAATTTTCCAAATATGCAATTTGTTTAATGTTTTGACCAATTAAAATTTGTGAAATTTTATGTACTTTATTTAATTCATTTAAAATTGCATAAATCATAACTAATTCAAATTAAATTCAAATTTAATGTGTAAAATATGTTTTCCAACCAGAAAAGTGCAAGGAATATGAATATGCCATCCATTCTCATGTTTGCATTTGTATTGTGCATTTTAGCCTGTGTTATGCATGTCAACTAAATAACAACATATGCATTGTGTTGGGGTATTAACTAAATATTGCCCTATTCCATTTAATATTGTTTAGCTCACCTACTTACTGTTTTGCATGTTAATCAACATTTAACATTGATGGTTAAATAAACAACTTGAACCAATAATTATTTGTCCGGACTCCGGGTCCGATTAAATTGTCTAAATAGCATTTTGCGTTGCATCTCGCATGTCATGCATATAAAATAGGATCATGCTGGATCTTTTGCCGTAGTAGTAATTGTTGCATACGGTGTTTGTTCTAGTTCGTTGCTTCTTAGCGGATAGGACGCTGAGATGATGTGAGCAACGACAAGTTCTGCTACCTCTCCAAACTGGATTCCAGGCAAGTATACTCACTTGCTACCCATGTTGCCTTTCCTCACTTGTTACCGTTCTTTCCGTTGTCCTTATGCTAGCCTTATGATTCGATGCTTGTGTCTCGATCCTATCATATGTTTACCTTGTAACCATGATATAGCCTTCCTTCCACTTCCTATTAACTGTTGTTTGTTTACCTTGTTGGCCCTCGTGTCGTAGTTGCATGCTTAGTGTTGTTTGCGCTCAAGTCTTGTTGTCCGTCTTATCACCTGTTTAGTTTGATAGTTGGGTTTCAACTTAATCAACAACATGTTAATGTTTTGGGTAATATTAATTTGATGATAAGGCACCGGCAGGAGGCCCGGCGTGGTTTTGAGGCCTGCTAGTGTCGAACTTAATTAGGAAAAGGGTCTTGTCCTCCGATCCATGATGAGCGCACTAACCGCATGTGGGAAGCGTGTATGGGCGCCCCCCGCAATTCTGATTCGATTCGCATCTCGTCCAAATCGCCACACTTAGTTCGGGCTTTCCATTTGATGCATGCATATGCAGGTGAGAACCCTTGGCGCCAGGGTGCAACTTTTGTAGTCGGCATTTAGGGCGGCGTGGTCTTAGAGTGCTATGAGGGTCCCCCTTTTCTTCGTGGGGGCTCGATTAGCCGCGCACGCACAACACGTGGTTCTTTGGGCTTGATGCGAAGAAGAGTTGGGTTGTGTTGAGTGCCTCGCTTGGCGGAAGTGCATTTCCATCTGGCGGGTTATTCTTACGTGTACGGCCAAATTGGTGCATCCCTGCAGGGTTAATCTTCTCGAGAAGCCGTGTTGTCCGCGGTTATGGATGACTTGGTGAAAGTGCTGGCTAACAAGTACTCAGACAACTTACACTTAACGATGATAACTTGACTAGTAATATAGATTACCTCCACCATAAAAATGAATGTCACCTTAATCAACAGTGTGAGTTTCCTTGGGTTGCTTCCTTAGTAGGGGATAACACTGGATGGGTATTCTTTGGTGAGTAGTTATAGTTGGTTTTGTCGCGCTATCTTATCCCTTTCTTTTAGCCGGATGTTGTAGCGCGTCTCTGTAGTTAGTTAGTGCAGCCCGCTGCCGCTTCTTTGCAATAATCCCTTCCTTCCGTTCTACCCAAAGTATTTGTAACTTGTGATGATGGGTTACGCTGGTATCTTGTGAGTATGGTTTATCCACTTGCCAGTACTTAATAGTACTGACCCACGAATCCATTTCGTGGCTGCATATTCCACATTGCAGTCAACAGGTTTGAAGTCTGACAACGTTAGCTTGGGAATCCCTCCTGCTTGGCCTTGGCAGGGATTGGACGCCATCGGTTATCTTCAGGACTCTTAGTCCAATTTGTATCTTGTCCGTAGTCAGACACTATGTTGTTTCTTCCGCTGTTATTTGGATCTTTGTATTGTATCAGTTGTATCCTTGACTCGTTTGAGTCGTCTTGTATATACCTCCTCTGTTGTTGTTGTGGATTATTCGTGAACTGTTGTAATGTTATCACAAGTGGCAACCTGAAATCGGTTATTATGCGGATTTGGGTGGAAATGCCGAAATCTACATAGTGCCCGATCCCGGGGCGTCACAAATGGTATCAGAGCATGGTTTCCGATTCCCAAAGTTGTTTCGATACGAATGGTTATCGAAGCAACGGGTCCGCAAAGCCTGTAGGATAACCTCGCTAACGGTCCTGTTTCTAGAGTGTCAAAAACTATTTGTCGTAAAGCTGTTTTGGAACCCTCTCGATATGAGTCTTGTTTATTCCTTTCCTCTATTCTATTTCTCCTCCTCCCTTATTTGTTTTGGAGTCTCCGCTCTTATCTATCTTTCAAAGTGTTAGGATCTGTAACACCTGGGGTGTTCTCCCTAAGTTAGAAAGTTTGTTGTTTTCTTTTTTGCTTTGCATCACATGCATCATATGCATTGCACCCTGTTTTCAAAACAACTCAAAAGTTCAAACCAATTTAAACTTTCAAAACATGTCCAAAGTTTCCAATTAAAAGTTGCAAACTAAACAACTCAAAATGTTTCCAATAGTTTTGAATTTGAATCAATTTAAAATGCTTGATAATAAAACCCCTTTTATTAACACCCTAACGATAAATTCAAATTCAAATCAAAATCATCCATACTTGGCATGTTCCAATTGTGGTTTACAATTAAAATTTTGCAAACATTTAAATTCAATAAGTTTTCTTATTTGGTTGAGCTCATTGACTAAAATTGGTTATTTCAAAAATTAAATCCTTATGAAACACCATTTGAAATTCAAATAGCAAATTCAAAACAAATTAACATTTCAAATTTTTGAAATTAATGTTAACATGCTTTGACTTTACTGTTCTGTAATTCAATAAAAATTAATCCATAAAAAATGAAACCCCTAACACCTCTTTCTTTCTCTCTCTCTTTCCTACAAAAAAAAATAGAAGCAAAAAAAATGATGAGCTAGGGGAGGCAGGACAGCCCAACAAGGGCCAGCCCACCTCCCTCTCTGTCTGGCCCGCTACCCCCCTTCCCCTACCTCTGTCCGTACGAGCACAGGTGGAAAGCAGCGCTCCCCCACCTCCACCTGCTCCCCCCTTGCCCCCTCCTACAAGAAGGTCCCCGAGGCCAGATCCCCAACCCTAGCCTCTACTCTCTCCCTCGCACTGTTCACCGTCGACATTCCCTCTTCCTCCTCACCAAATTCACTGAACTTCTTCTGAAACTGAAGATGGTTGCCGCGGTCGGAAGTTTGCAGCCATGGCGCGGTCCCTCTGGGCGTCCCCAAGCTCCGTTCTCGGCGGGAACGGAAACGGGGTTGTCCCCTCTACTTCCCCGCCTCCTCGACCTGCCCGGAGGGGTGCCAAGTTCGTCACGCCATCGCCGTCTTGCCGCCCGTCGTCACCGTCGCCTCTCCCACCGGCGGTCGCTGTCGTTGCAGCGGCTCCCGCCTCGAGCCGTCCGCGCCGCCAAGCTTCCCCCGAGGTGAGCACTCCCTCCGTCGCTGCACCCCCTCCCTTTGCTCTGTGTGTCACCATCGAGCCGAGCTGGTCGCCGTGGTCGTGTCCTCAGTTGTTCCCGTCGTGGTACAGTTTGGAGTCTGAAACCTTCAGATGCGAATTTCAGTTTCAGTTAAGACACAGCGAAGTTTCACTTCAACTTACACCGCATCTACTATCCATCACCAACCGCAGTGCTAGCCTAGTGGCTCTGTTCCCTGTATCTCAGCGAGAGGTCAAGGGTTCGATTCCCCTTAGGCGCAAAGCCACCCTCTTTTTTCCTCCTTTTCCTTTTTATTTCTCGAATTTCAGAAACACAGATCTGATTCATTAATTCTAAAATCAATAACAAATTGAATATTGCTCCAAATTCAATGATTCAAGTTTCTGTCGATTCATAATTTCGTGCTTTTCCTGTTAATGTCAAGTTTGCAACATGTTTCTGTAATAATTTTTGCACTAAATAATTAAATACAGAAAATGCAATAAAAATTTGAAACTTTGGAATTTCATAACTTGAGTTGTGTTCACCCAAATTGAGCAAACTTGGGCTCTAAAAATTTGTCTTAAGAAACTCTACACATTGGTATTTTATTTGGTCACAATTGAATTAAATTTGAACATGTTTCCTCCTGTTTACTAAAAAGGGGCAGAATAGAGATGCCTATGAAAAATTGCATAATAAATTCAATAATAACCCAAAAAATATGTTTAATAGCTCAAAATGTTCAGTGAAACATTTGCTACATGTTTTCAACCTTTTCAATACAATTTGTTTACTGTTTTTCCTAATTAAAAGTGGTGCAATAATTCAATGCTTTAATTAAACCTTTTAAATTGCAAAAATTCATAACTTGGGCAATTCAAATCCAATTCCAACATGTAAAATATGTTTTCCATGCAAAATTGAATAAGCTTTCCAAATATAAACTTTTTTTTCTGTTTTGAATAAATTAAATTGCTGAAAAACAACTGTTTCTTAATAAATGCATTTAAAATTTTCAAATTAATAACTTGCTCATTTTAAATCCATTTTCAACAAATGAAATATGTATTCCATCTAAAATTTGGTGTTCTTTCCAAATATGAATTTTGTTATCTATTTTGAACAATTAAAATGGGTAAAAACAACAAATTCTTGTGTAACTCATTTAAGAAGCCAAATTTCATAACTTAATAAATAAATTTCCAAACTTGGTAAACAACATATCAAATTGAAGCTAATGTTGTTTTCTTATTGTTTTCCTCATCCATGCATCATCCTAATCAACTTTCACATGATGGTTATCTGTAGATCATTTAATTCAACATCAATTCATGGGCTTTTCCATATGCAATCCAAATTGCATATGGGCCCATTTAAATATGTTTACCATGTCAACTAGTTTATCTTTGATGCATCCTTAAACTTGTCATGCATCCATATCTTGATCATGCTGGATCTTTTGCCGTAGAAGTAATTGTTGCATCTGGTGTTTGTGCTAGTTCGTTGCTTCTTCGCGGATAGGACGTTGAGATGATGTGAGCAACGACAAGTTCTTCGGATGTACCTCTGCTTGCTGGATTCGAGGCAAGTATACTCACTTGCTACCTATGGCTGCCTTTCATCACTTGTTACTGATTCTTTCCGTTGTACTTATGCTAGCCTTATGATTCGATGCTTGTGTCTCGATCCTATCATATGTTTACCTTGCAACCATGATATAGCCTTCCTTCCACTTCCTATTAACTGTTGTTTGTTTACCCCGTTGGCCCTCGTGTCATAGTTGCATGCTTAGGGTTGTTTGTGCTCGAGTCTTGTCGTCATTTATCTTATCACCTGTTTAGTTTGATAGTTGGGTTTCAATTCAATCAACAACATGTTAATGTTTTGGGTAATATTAATTTGATGATAAGGCACCGGCAGGAGGCCCGGCGTGGTTTTGAGGCCTGCTAGTGTCGAACTAATTAGGAAAAGGGTCTTGTCCTCCGATCCATGATGAGCGCACTAACCGCATGTGGGAAGCGAGTATGGGCGCCCCCCGCAATTCTGATTCGATTCGCATCTCGTCCAAATCGCCACACTTAGTTCGGGCTTTCCATTTTATGCATGCATATGCAGGTGCGAGCCCTTGGCGCCAGGGTGGAACTTTTGTAGTCGGCATTTAGGGCGGCATGGTCTTCCAGTGCTATGAGGGTTCCCCTTTTCTTCGTGGGGGCTCGATTAGCCGCGCACGCACAACACGTGGTTCTTTGGGCTTGATGCGAAGAAGAGTTGGGTTGTGTTGAGTGCCTCGCTTGGTGGAAGTGCATTTCCATCTGGCGGGTCATTCTTACGTGTACGGCCAAATTGGTGCATCCCTGCAGGGTTAAATCTTCTCGAGAAGCCGTGTTGTCCGCGGTTATGGATGACTTGGTGAAAGTGCTGGCTAACAAGTACGCAGACAACTTACACCTAACGATGATAACGTGACTAGTAATATAGTTTACCTCCACCATAAGAATGAATGTCACCTTAATCAACCGTGTGAGTTTCCTTGGGTTGCTTCCTTAGTAGGGGGTAACATTGGATGGGTATTGTATGGTGAGTAGTTGTAGTTGGTTCTGATACGCTATCTTATCCCCTTTCTTTTAGCCGGATGTTGTAGCAAGTCTCTGTAGTTAGTTAGTGCAGCCCGCTGCCGCTTCTTTGCAATATTCCCTTCCTTTCCGTTGTACCCAAAGTATTTGTATCTTGTGATGATTGGTTACGCTGGTATCTTGTGAGTATGGTTTATCCACTTGCCAGTACTTAACCGTACTGACCCACGAATCCCTTTCGTGGCTGCATATTCCACATTGCAGTCAACAGGTTTGAAGTCTGACGACGTTAGCTTGGGAATCCCTCCGGCTTGGCCTGGGCAGGGATTGGACGCCATCGGTTATCTTCAGGACTCTTAGTCCAATTTGTATCTTGTCCGTAGTTGGACGCTATGTTGTTTCTTCCGCTGTTATTTGGATCTTTTTATTGTATCAGTTGTATCCTTGACTCGTTTGAGTCGTCTTGTATATACCTCCTCTGTTGTTGTTGTGGATTATTCGTGAACTGTTGTAATGTTATCACAAGTGGCAACCTGAAATCGGTTATTATGTGGATTTTGGCGGAAATGCTGAAATCTGCATAGTGCCCGATCTCGGGGCGTCACAGGATCCTACGTGGGTTGGACGTTCTCTTAGCCTTTAAACCTAATAGGTTCGATCCTCGGAAGATTCTCGACGGAACAACATCGTCATCAACGCAAGAAAAATCCTCTTGTTAGTGGTGTCGAGAAGATCAACAAGGTGACCGAAGACTCGATAGCTCCGACTTCTTCCCTCTCCCATGGTTGTGAGAGGATTGCGAGGGCGCAATCCCTTGTTAGTGGTGTCGTCTGTAACACCCGGGGTTTCCCCACTTAGAATTGCTTGTTGTTTTTCTTTTGCATCACATAGCATCATGCACCATCATTCATTTACAACTTGCAAACACTATTTCAATTGTATCAAATCATGTTTTCCTAAATTTACCGAAATTATTTTGATGCCTCAAAACTATTTCTAGTAGCACTCCCAATCTCTTTTATTTTGTTTCTAGAAAATTAATTAAAACTCTTATAAAGAAGACGGAAAAAATGTTTTTGTGGGCAATAGCCAGGCCATGCTAGAGCAGGCCCAAGACCCGGCCGAACCAGCCCACCCTACCTCGACCGTCTTCTCCGTACAGGAGTCACGCAGGAGGCGTGTGAAGGGGAACGTAGCATAGAAAACAAAAAATTTCCTACGTGAGAGATACCCGAAAGGCCAAGATCTAATCTAGGAGACGAAGTGCAACGGGCAACAATAGGGTTAAGGAGAACACATACCCTCGAAGACTCAAAGTGGTACGAGATCAAATCTCGTTGTTGGCGTAGTCGTACTCACACCGATCCCGATAGCGAGAAGATGGCACCGCAATCCGGCGGTGCATCCGTGATCGATCACACGTACGGTTGATGACGACCTCCGTTCCCTCGTTCCAGCGGGGCGCGGAAGTAGAGGATCCCTCGGAACTCCAGCAGCACGACGACGTGGTGGTGGTGAATAATCCCACGGTCAGGGCTTCGCCAAGCCGGAGACCATGAAATGGAGCAGCGGGTGGAGGGAAAGGGAAGTGGCCAAGTGTGTGAAGGAGGGAGAGCTCTCACCCTCCTTTTATAGGAGAGGGGGGAGGCAGCCCAAGGGGGGTGCGGCCAGCCCCATGGTGTGCCCCCACCTCTTCCCTCATGATGTGAGTGGACACTCCACTCACACCCACTCATTTTCCTTTAAACCCCACTTAGAAAATCCAAGAGTTTTTCTTTAATAAATCAATAAAACATTTTTATTTCTTTATTTCAGCATTTGTTAATTCTATTAACAAACATTTGCATAAAGCACCTCGAATCATTTGTTAATTCTATTAACAACCATTCGACGAAAAACCCCTTGAACTATTTCAATTTTCCCCGAAACAATTTCGGTGCTGTCCAAAATATTCTTCGATATTCCGTATCCTCTCAAACGCGTCATCGAACCTTAAGTGTGTCACCCTACGGTTCGCGAATAAGATAGACATGATCGAGACTCCTCTCCGATCAATAATCAACAGCGGGATCTGGAGATCCGTGATGACTCCTATATATTCAACGATGACTCTCGTGATCGTGTGAACCAACAACGCCGTGAACTATTCCCTTTGTCTCGCGATATTTTACTTGTCCGAGATTCGATCATTGGTATCAACCATACCTTGTTCAATCTCGTTACCGACAAGTACTCTTTTCTCGTTCCCGTGATATAACATCCTTGTGATCATATCACGTGCTTGCAAGCGGTTTCGATGTGATATCACCTAGAGGGCCCAGAGTATATCTCTCCGTCATTTGGATGGACAAATCCCACTCTTGATCCATGATCCTCAACTAATACTTTCCGAATACTTAACGACACCTTTATAGTCACCCTGTTACGGTGTGACGTTTGATGCCATCAAAGCACTCTTCCGGTATCAGTGATTGACATGATCTCAAGGTCTAAGGAATAAGTTACTTCGTATGTTTGATATAACAATGTAAACTAAATAACTTGATCGCATTGCTATATTCTCTTTGGGTATATGTTCATCACATCATTCTTCTAATGACATGACCCCGTTATTAATAACATCCAATGTTCATGATCAGGAAACCTTGATCATCTATTAATCAACGAGCTAGTTAAAAGAGAGGCTTTACTAGGAACCATTGTTTGTTTATTAAGCACACATGTATCAACGTTTCCGGTTAATACAATTCTAGCATGAGAAATAAACATTCATCATAAACAAGGAATAAGATAATAACCATTTTATTATTGCCTCTCGGGCATATTCCCTTCAGTCTCCCACTTGCACTAGAGTCAATAATCTAGTCTGTAAGCACTTTAACACATATGGCGTACCAGTGTTATTACCATGCTTCGCATGCGGTAAACATCATCAAAAAGATCTGAACTGTTCAGGTCCTATTGTATTTGCATGTTCTTTGCGTCTACACGCATCTCTCATTCTCTAATGAGATGGCTTTATATATATATATGGTCAATTGATGAAAACTTAATTCCTCAGCTTAAACTGATGTCACTAACATTGTGAAAATGTAGCTTCATAGTGTTAGCATTCTTGGAAACTCACCAAGTTCCGGTGATACCTTAATTCCTCAGCTTAAACTGATGTTACTAACATTGTGAAAATGTAGCTTCATAGTTTCAGCATTCTTGGAAATTCACCAAGTTCAATAAAGAACTCCTTGACACAAAATACGCTTATAATCAGTTGTTAACACAACGATATACTTTAGCCTTTGTTGTAGTATCTGTCACAATATTTTAATTTTGAAACTCTTTCAAATCCAGCATGGAACTTTCTTCCATCCTATTGTGCTACCCTTCATCACATATTTTATTTGAGATAAAATTACTTGAATAAATGACAAGACTATTAGTGTAACATATTACAACTAATATTTTGTCATTACTATATAGGAAAACATATCCTTAGCATTTCTAAAATGACACAAGGATCTCTCCCACTATCGTCTAATCATCATATGAATTATCCTACTATAACATTTTATAGCATAGGACTCATCTGGTTGTGTACATAGCATGGAAACATGACTTAGAAATCTCAATTTCAATTATGCTCATCATGTGTCAAAACACATGAATCTTGCTCAATTATTTTCCATGTGACAAGAACTCCTTCTTGTCATTTTCATATTGACTTACTTCAATATTTCATCTATGTAATTTGGCTTCAATCATATCAGGCGCTTCAATCCATCTTTTATAGATATCGATGCCCAATATCTTCTAAGCCTTTCATCAATATGAAAATCTTAATAGTGTTAATTTAAAATACATATTTTCTAATCAACCATATGTCATCTACATAAAGTATTGGAAATATGTCATAGCGCTCCCACTTAATTTCTTGTAACTTTACAAGCATCTTTATCGTTCATGATGGAATCAAACTCTTTTGATAACTTCATTAAGGTAAAGATTTCAACTTCGTTATGCTCATTTCAACCATTGAAGTGTGTATACCTTTCTAGCAACCTTTTGAATTTTCCAAAACTCTCAGACTGTGTCAAGTACACATCCTTGATCAAACTTCCTCGAGAGGAGAGTTGGTTTTGTTATTCAACTGCCATATCATAATATGTAACTTTTTGCTAGAACTATCCGCAAAGACTAAAGCATCACTACGGAAGATCAAAATCTTGTAGTAGTTAACTCTTTGAACTTCGTCGAAAACAACTTTTCGATAAGTACAATTTTAATAAGATGTAAAATCCATGTCTTTGTCGCTATATAGACCCTTTTGCTATCGCTAGGCATCATGCCTATCGAAAGGACTACCAAGTCACATACTTGATATTCATACAAGGATACTATGGCGGATATAATGACTCATAGTCAATTTTACGAAGTCAGGGCCCATCATTTGCTTCCTTTATAAGGTCCAGGTCCTTTTGTTGTCAAAACAACACTTTACACTTAAACCACAAGTTGTTCTAAGTACAAAGTTTTTGGACTTTTCTGGTACAGTTCGCAAACTCATTTGAAGTATCTACAACATTTGTAGTGTCTTCTACTTAGTCAAAATAGTAAACCCCGGAACAACTTCCAGTGCTGCGCTACTCTTGACATGATAACGAAGATTCTCTAACCTTGTTGAGTTTGTACTGTGCTCCCACTCACTTGTTTCGCAAGAACTACTTTCTCGAGAAATCAACCCTTTCTGACAAACAACATTTGTCTTTTGGTTCGGTGATAGGAGAAATACCCAATGTTTTATTTGGGATAACCTTATAAACATATATTTATCCTATTTTGGTTGTAAACATTTTACACATGCTATGCATACCAAAACTTAAGAAAGTGACAATTCGGGTCACTACCCAAACCATATCTTATATGTTGTCAATTTCAGCGGATCATGATGGTGCTCTTTTCAGTGGAAAACGGTTGTCACTAATGTATAAACTACAAAATTATAATGGCAATTTTATTAATCTTACCATGTCAAACAGGGTTTGATTTTGTCTTTTGAATACTCCAATCTAATGTGGGGTATTCGAGAAGTATAAGTTGTAGAACAATTCTGCAACTTCTCAGATGTTTTGCTAAACTTGTAACTCAAACTTTATCCTTTATGATCCAATCATAAATAATTGATTATCTTGTTATATTGATTTTAACTTCATATTAACAACCTTTTGAACCAATTCAAAATTTCAAACTCTGTTCCCTTTAAATAGATATACTCACATATCTACTCAAGTCATCGACAGAATTTTATGAAGGAAAAATTAATCCACCATACATGACTACACATAATGGACTATATACATCAATATGTATAATCTCCACTAAATTAGTCGTCCATTCTACTTTGGCCTAAGAACGGAATTCTATTCATCTTTTGGAAGAGGTCTCACAAGTGTCAATTTATTCAAAATAAAATGACTCCAGAAGTCCATCAATATGGAATTCCATCATGTTTTCCTTTCCGATATGAACGAAAATGGTGGTGTCACAATTTAAGTGAAACTCTTCTACGTCTTGCAACGTTTAGCATTTAGTCTTATAGATGTTTACTTTACCAACATGATTTATATTAACATATCCATCAATTATGGAATATGATCATAGTTTGAACAATCTATTTGTTCTCACAAAAGACTAGAACAAAATAACAAATTATTAAGTTCTTCAAATAAATCTTGACTGGTTGGTTCGTTACGACAATGAACACAATAACACTTTATTTATGTTCTTGTCATAATCGATTCCACATCTATTACTAGTTCCTTTTAGGCCCTTGTATTTCTTTCATTGCGTTGCTTTGTATGACAACTCATACCAACCAATGTGGTATCAAAATACCCAAAAAATACTTTGTTAACTAGTAATACATCTATAACTTGTATATCAAGCATATACTCCTGAGCTGGACTTTCCAGTTATCTTCTTTTTCTGCCATATATCTTTTTGTAATTCTATTTTCAATATTCCCTTTCCTTTATAGAAGAATCATTTAACATCAAACAATGCTAGTCTTACTAGCTCATTTTCTTTGGCGTGTTAGTCATATACTATCACCCATTGAGTCATACTTTGAGTTTGATTGTTCTACTAATATCACCATATTAATAGCATTCTTCTAGATTCCACTCTTAGCAATTTCCAAGTAAGGTAAACTACTTTACCCATACTTCTAATCCATCCCCTCATAACAATTTTATGATTAAGCTACTATAGCTCGAAGGAAGGGATTTAGAGGATAATTTTTAGTGCCCAACTTCTTGGAATATTCAAACGCCTAGCGTCTTCAATCATTGCATATATTCAAATAATATAAGCACACATTGTCACGCTAAATTATACTCAGCCATGTTGCCACAAATAAGTTTCTAGATATCAATATATCTTTCACTTGATTGTTTCTGAAAACAATTCTTTTCGGTTCCTAAATCACTTTGATCAACAAAACATTCTTTTGAAGATAAAGTAATACGGAAGCAGCCATGACTTTGGATTCTAAGTAGGAATTGGTTGCTCTCTAGATCAATCAGTCATTAATCACATGGAGGTAGGTAGGAAATACCGGAAATCTACAATAGGATTCAATTTTAAATTTCACTAATACGGTACCAATCTTAAATGGTATTTACCAGATCATAACAGTTATATCTCAATTAACAATCTATGTGTAAGGTAATATAGATGCCAATGAATACTACAATTTGTGCAAATTCACTTTGATTAGTTGTTCATGATAAATAAGTTCAAGTTAATTCAAAATTAAACCATGAACTCCCACTCAAAAACAACATCCCTCTTAGTCGTCTTTAGTGATTACACGAACCAAATTCACTACACCAAAACCGATCATCACGTGAGATGATGTAGCTTCAAAGGCGAACATCGACATGTTCATCATATCATCCATATGACTCATGCTTTACCTTTCGGTTACGTGTTCCGAGGCCATGTCTGTACATGCTAGGCTCGCCAAGTAGAACCGTAGTATTGCGTGTGTTTCAAGGCCATGTCTGTACATGCTAGGCTTGAAAACACTCGTTGTATGCGAACGTTGAGTCTATCACACCCGATCATCACATGGTGTCTCGAAACGACGAACTTTCTTAACGGTGCATACTTAAGGAAGAACACATTATTATCTTGATATTAAGTGAGAGGGATCATCTTATAATGCTACCGTCGCTATCTTAGCAAAACAAGATGCATAAAAAGGATTAACATCACAGACATCACATGAAAGGATAACGTGATATGATATGGTCCTTCTTGCACTTGATCTCCATCATGTGCATTATGGTATGATCTCAATCATTCCACCGGCGTGGTACCAAGTACCACGGTACCCCAAACTTGATTGTCCATCAATAAGAAGACAACCATATGGATACCTTCCGGTATATCAATAATTTACAAAATAGATCATCTCATAATCAAATTTGTAATATTGACCATATCACATCACATGCCCAGCAAAAACTAGTTAGACGCTTCTAATTTATTTTTGCATATTTTACGTGGCTTAGGGCTTTCGAGGATAGAACCGTTCATACCTACGAACATCAACCACAACATTGATAAACATATTTTTAGCAACCCTTCATAGATTAGATCTTAACTATAGTAGGAGAAACAGACACCCGCAAGCCACTTATGCAATACAAGTTGCATGTCAGTTGTGGAACAAGTCTCATGTACGTGGACATGTAAGGTTAGTCCGGGCCGCTTCATCCCACTATGCCACTAAGATCATAAAATAATCAAGGAGGTAATAACATGATCATCAACGCCCACATACACCTATGTGTTCTACCCGTACAAAACATCTACACATAGATCCGGCTCTGATACCACTGAAGGGGAACGTAGCATAGAAAACAAAAATTTTCCTACGCGAGAGATACCCGAAAGGCCAAGATCTAATCTAGGAGACGAAGTGCAACGTGCAACAAGAGGGTTAAGGAGAACACATACCCTCGAAGACTCAAAGTGGTACGAGATCAAATCTCGTTGTTGGCGTAGTCGTACTCACACCGATCCCGATAGCGAGAAGATGGCACCGCAATCCGGCGGTGCATCCGTGATCGGTCACACGTACGGTTGATGACGACCTCCGTTCCCTCGTTCCAGCGGGGCGCGGAAGTAGAGGATCCCTCGGAACTCCAGCAGCACGACGACGTGGTGGTGGTGAATAATCCCACGGTCAGGGTTTCGCCAAGCCGGAGACCATGAAATGGAGCAGCGGGTGGAGGGAAAGGGAAGTGGCCAAGTGTGTGAAGGAGGGAGAGCTCTCACCCTCCTTTTATAGGAGAGGGGGGAGGCAGCCCAAGGGGGGTGCGGCCAGCCCCATGGTGTGCCCCCACCTCTTCCCTCATGATGTGAGTGGACACTCCACTCACACCCACTCATTTTCCTTTAAACCACACTTAGAAAATCCAAGAGTTTTTCTTTAATAAATCAATAAAACATTTTTATTTCTTTATTTCAGCATTTGTTAATTCTATTAACAAACATTTGCATAAAGCACCTCGAATCATTTGTTAATTCTATTAACAACCATTCGACGAAAAACCCCTTGAACTATTTCAATTTTCCCCGAAACAATTTCGGTGTTGTCCAAAATATTCTTCGATATTCCGTATCCTCTCAAACGCGTCATCGAACCTTAAGTGTGTCACCCTACGGTTCGCGAATAAGATAGACATGATCGAGACTCCTCTCCGATCAATAATCAACAGCGGGATCTGGAGATCCGTGATGACTCCTATATATTCAACGATGACTCTCGTGATCGTGTGAACCAACAACGCCGTGAACTATTCCCTTTGTCTCGCGATATTTTACTTGTCCGAGATTCGATCATTGGTATCAACCATACCTTGTTCAATCTCGTTACCGACAAGTACTCTTTTCTCGTTCCCGTGATATAACATCCTTGTGATCATATCACGTGCTTGCAAGCGGTTTCGATGTGATATCACCGAGAGGGCCCAGAGTATATCTCTCCGTCATTTGGATGGACAAATCCCACTCTTGATCCATGATCCTCAACTAATACTTTCCGAATACTTAACGACACCTTTATAGTCACCCTGTTACGGTGTGACGTTTGATGCCATCAAAGCACTCTTCCGGTATCAGTGATTGACATGATCTCAAGGTCTAAGGAATAAGTTACTTCGTATGTTTGATATAACAATGTAAACTAAATAACTTGATCGCATTGCTATATTCTCTTTGGGTATATGTTCATCACATCATTCTTCTAATGACATGACCCCGTTATTAATAACATCCAATGTTCATGATCAGGAAACCTTGATCATCTATTAATCAACGAGCTAGTTAAAAGAGAGGCTTTACTAGGAACCATTGTTTGTTTATTAAGCACACATGTATCAACGTTTCCGGTTAATACAATTCTAGCATGAGAAATAAACATTCATCATAAACAAGGAATAAGATAATAACCATTTTATTATTGCCTCTCGAGCATATTCCCTTCAGCGTGAACCTCCCCTCCCCTGCTGTCACTTTCACCACCACCACCAACTCCTGGTCCCCTCTCGCCCTCCTCCTTATCTACCCAGGAGTAGAGCCCCAAGAACCCTAGCCTTCATCCATCTTCCTCCATCCGCCGCCATCACCCTCCCCTTCTCTATTTTCTTCCTTCCTCTGAACTTTCTAATCCGGGAGCGAGAGTACCAGAGTACGTGCGGTAGCTGCGCCGCCGCCTCGCTATGGTCTTTGTCGAGCCAAGATGGGAGCGGGAATGGAACCGCAACGCCGAGCACATCATCTTCTCCAAAGATCGGAAGCGATTGCTGCCTAGAACGCCGGAGAGCATCGAGTTCTTCCTCGTCTGACAGTCGTTCTGTCTGCGTGGTCTACAACACATGGCTGCCTTCCCCGAGCGTGAACGACTCCTCCAGCCCCCTGTCGGTGAGCCTCATCCTCTGGGACTCGTTCCCCTGACCTCCCTTGCTCTGGGAGCGGCGCCATCGCGCGCCGCCCGCGTCAGGTCACCGTTGTCCGCGCTACAATTCCCGTCCGGCTGCAGCCTCCCGTTTCTTCAGTTTCGTCAGAACCAATCCCCGCAGATACACTTCATTATGTTTCAGATCCAACTACCTAGCACAAGCACGCACACAGCCCAGTGGCAACGCACTCAGTCCCGCACCCCGTAGACCCAGGTTCGAATCCCCGGGGAGGCAAAGCCTCCCCTTTTTCTCGTTTTTCCGTGCGGGAGCCGGTCCCACCCGTCGGTGACCCTAGATGCCACGCAGCTCTCCACCCGCGCCTGTCAGCTGCCGTGTGGCATCGGGCCCGCCTGCCAGCGGCAGTGGCTGGGATCCTCTCCGGTGAGAAAAGTCCAGATCCAGATCTGGATCTGGCACTTTTGCACCGAGCCCCCTGTACTTCCTCTGTTTTGCACCACAGCCCCTCCACGCACTGTCCAAATCACAATCAGGCCCTGGAAATCCTTCTGAACTTTTTAAAACTGCAGTTTAGCCCCTAAAATTCAAACCCACATATCTTTTGAATTTCAAATCCAAATTTAATAAGTAATATATGTATTCTACTCAAAATTTCCTGAATTTTCCAAATATGCAATTTGTTTACTGTTTTGACCAATTAAAATTTGTGCAATTTTCTGTACTTTATTTAATTCATTTAAAATTGCATAAATCATAACTAATTCAAATTAAATTCAAATTTAATGTGTAAAATATGTTTTCCAACCAGAAAAGTGCAAGGAATATGAATATGCCATCCATGCTCATATTTGCATCTTGTATTGTGCATTTTAGCCTGTGTTATGCATGTCAACTAAATAACAACATATGGAATGTGTTGGGGTATTAACTAAATATTGCCCTATTCCATTTATTATTGTTTAGCTCACCTACTTACTGTTTTGCATGTTAATCAACATTTAACATTGATGGTTAAATAAACAACTTGAACCAATAATTATTTGTCCGGACTCCGGGTCCGATTAAATTGTCTAAATAGCATTTTGCGTTGCATCTCGCATGTCATGCATATAAAATAGGATCATGCTGGATCTTTTGCCGTAGTAGTAATTGTTGCATCCGGTGTTTGTTCTAGTTCGTTGCTTCTTCGCGGATAGGACGCTGAGATGATGTGAGCAACGACAAGTTCTGCTACCTCTCCAAACTGGATTCCAGGCAAGTATACTCACTTGCTACCCATGTTGCCTTTCCTCACTTGTTACCGATTCTTTCCGTTGTCCTTATGCTAGCCTTATGATTCGATGCTTGTGTCTCGATCCTATCATATGTTTACCTTGCAACCATGATATAGCCTTCCTTCCACTTCCTATTAACTGTTGTTTGTTTACCTTGTTGGCCCTCGTGTCGTAGTTGCATGCTTAGTGTTGTTTGCGCTCAAGTCTTGTTGTCCGTCTTATCACCTGTTTAGTTTGATAGTTGGGTTTCAACTTAATCAACAACATGTTAATGTTTTGGGTAATATTAATTTGATGATAAGGCAACGGCAGGAGGCCCGGCGTGGTTTTGAGGCCTGCTAGTGTCGAACTTAATTAGGAAAAGGGTCTTGTCCTCCGATCCATGATGAGCGCACTAACCGCATGTGGGAAGCGTGTATGGGCGCCCCCCGCAATTCTGATTCGATTCGCATCTCGTCCAAATCGCCACACTTAGTTCGGGCTTTCCATTTGATGCATGCATATGCAGGTGCGAACCCTTGGCGCCAGGGTGGAACTTTTGTAGTCGGCATTTAGGGCGGCGTGGTCTTAGAGTGCTATGAGGGTCCCCCTTTTCTTCGTGAGGGCTCGATTAGCCGCGCACGCACAGCACGTGGTTCTTTGGGCTTGATGCGAAGAAGAGTTGGGTTGTGTTGAGTGCCTCACTTGGTGGAAGTGCATTTCCATCTGGCGGGTTATTCTTACGTGTACGGCCAAATTGGTGCATCCCTGCAGGGTTAATCTTCTCGAGAAGTCGTGTTGTCCGCGGTTATGGATGCCTTGGTGAAAGTGCTGGCTAACAAGTACTCAGACAACTTACACTTAACGATGATAACTTGACTAGTAATATAGATTACCTCCACCATAAAAATGAATTTCACCTGAATCAACAGTGTGAGTTTCCTTGGGTTGCTTCCTTAGTAGGGGATAACACTGGATGGGTATTCTTTGGTGAGTAGTTATAGTTGGTTTTGTCGCGCTATCTTATCCCTTTCTTTTAGCCGGATGTTGTAGCGCATCTCTGTAGTTAGTTAGTGCAGCCCGATGCCGCTTCTTTGCAATAATCCCTTCCTTCCGTTCTACCCAAAGTATTTGTAACTTGTAATGATGGGTTACGCTGGTATCTTGTGAGTATGGTTTATCCACTTGCCAGTACTTAATAGTACTAACCCACGAATCCATTTCGTGGCTGCATATTCCACATTGCAGTCAACAGGTTTGAAGTCTGACAACGTTAGCTTGGGAATCCCTCCGGCTTGGCCTGGGCAGGGATTGGACGCCATCGGTTATCTTCAGGACTCTTAGTCCAATTTGTATCTTGTCCGTAGTTGTAACACCTGGGGTGTTACCCTAATAGGAAGTTGTTTGTTTGCTGTGGCTTGCATCACATGCATCACATGAGCATTGCATTTTGTTTTAAAAAACAAATCAAAATTCAAAACAATTTAAACTTTCACACCTTGTTCCAAAATTTCCAATTTCAAAATTGCAAGCTAAACCACTCATTTGTTTTCAATAGTTTGAAGTTGTTTTAATCAAATTGCCTGCTAAATAAAATTTTCCCTTTTATTAAAACCCTAATGGCAAATTCAAAAATTCAAATCAAATCACTCCTACTTATCATATTTCAATATGGGTTTAAATATTAAAATTTTGCAAACAAATTAAATTCAATAATGTTTGTATAATTGCTTGAACTTATTTAATAACATTTGTTTATTCCCAAAATTCCAACCCAAACCCAATTTGAAAATCACCTAACAATTTAATATCACATTAATAATTCAAGTTGTTGAAAGTAATTTTTAACTACCTTGTTGTTGTTGTTTTGCAAATTAATAAAAATTTAATTATCAAATAAACACCCCAACCTCTATTTGGAATTCAAATAACAAATTAGAAATCAAATTAATACTCTAAATTCTGAAGTTAATGTTAACATTACTTTTAATTGATGTTTTGCAAATTAACAAAATTTATTTATAAAATAAAAAGAAAACCATAATCCTTTTTCCATCCCTCTCTCCCTTTCATTCCTTTACAAAAAAAAAAGAGGAGAGATAAAGGAAAAGCACAAAAAATAGAGGGAGGCAGCCAGCCCATCTGCTTTTCTCAGCTCACCCCCCCCAGGCCATTTCTTCTGGCCCATACCCTTTCCCGTGGTCTTCTTCCTCGTACGGAAGCGACTGCTGTCGCTGTCAGTTCCTCACCACCGCTCGATCATCCCCCCCCACTCCGATGGCCTGCCGTACCTAGCTCGGTACACCATAAAACCACCACCCTCCCCTCAGCCTAGCCCTAACCCAAGTCCCCTTCCCCATCGCCGCCGTCCTCTCTACCTCCCTCCCTCTGCTTATTCTCTGAATACCTGCAACCACCGTGAACCCACCTCTGCCTCCCGTCGCCCCACCGCCACAATCCCCTCGAGGTCCATCCGATGCCGGGAATGGGATCGTGATGGATCCTTCTACCTCTCCGTTTCATCGCGGGTCGCCGGGAGCGCCCAGGGACCGCGCCATCGAGCCCGCCGTCGCTGGAGAGGAAACTCTCTGCTACTGCCGTCGACAGTCTTCTCCGACAACCCCCTAGGTGATCGCCTCCCGTCTCCTCTCCCCCTTCCTAGGTGTCCGCCTCCGCACACACGCCCACGCACTGCACACCTCCGCGAACCACCGCACCGCAGCTGTCGTGTCTCCGGCCGGCGAGCACGGATTCCTCCCGCGAGCCGTCAGGTTCAGACTGAACCTGTTCGGGTTCAGTTAAACGCGCAGAGACGACTCAAACCCCCATCCTACCCTTACCTGGTAACAAACCACAAGCCACCACAGTGGCAAAGGCCCTGTGCGCACGCCCCAGGTCGCGCGTTCGATTCCCACGGCCGCGGCCCTTTTTCCTCCTTTTTAACCGCGCGCGGGGGTTGGGCCCACAGATCAGCGAGCGTGCCTGCCACCTCAGCCCGCACCCGCCTCGTTGGCACCCCGCGTGGCCCCGGGCCCGCGCGGCAGTCTCTCTGGCTGGGGTGCGCTTCGGTGCACCACCAGATCCAGATCTGGATCTGGCTAGTTTTGCACCAAGCCCCCTGCGTGTTTTCTTTTTTCGCACAAGGCCCCTGTTCCAATGTTTCCTTCACAGTTTAAGCCCCTGCTTTTTACAGAAATAACCCTAAAGTTCAAATGGCTATAATTTCTAATTTAAAAATCCAAATCATGCAAACTTTATATGTATCCCACTCCAAATTTCCTGTGCTTTTCAAATATGCCATTTGTTTTCTGTTTTGCACAATTCAAATTGTTTCAAATTTCAAATTTAAACAATTCATCTCAAATTTGGTTAATTCCATAATTAATTGAAATAACACAAATAAAATATGTTTTTTAGTCCAAATTCAATGTACTTTCTGTTTATCAACTTTGTTTTGCATTTTGGGCAAATAAAATTAATGTTAATTAATAATTCTTAAAAATGACAAATTAAATGGCATAATTAATAACTTGCAAATGGTTGCTCCATATTAAATACTCAAAACATGAATTTCATCCAAAATTACATGCCACACTTGAATATCAACTTTGTTTTCTGGTTTGCAACATTTCAATTGAATAATTGTTTCATCTATTAATTAATGCATTTAAAATTGGTAATATGCTTAACTAAATCATCTGAAATTGTTTTCCAACAAATAAAATATGTTTTCAAATCAGAAAAACATAACCTTTTCAAATATGAATTTGAATTTATGTTTTGAACAAATGAAATTCAAATAATATTCAAACTTGAACTAAATTCAATTAAAACTTGTTTAATCTTGTTTAATTCATAATTAAATCATTGTAATTCCTTTTCCAATAATTGAAACATGTAATCCACCTAAAATTTGGTGTTCTATCCAAATATGAACTTTGTTATCTGTTTTGAACAATTAAACCTGATGAAAATAACAAATGCTTGTGTGACACCTTTAAGTAACCAAAATTCCAAAACTTAATAAGTGAATTTCAAAATGGGTAAACCTTATTTTCCATTTGGTTCTATTGTTGTTATTTTGTTGTTTTCCTCATCCATGCATCATACTAAACCACTTTCACCTGATGATTAGTTGGAAAACAATTGTTTCAACCATAATTCATGGGCTTCTCATATGCAACTCAAATTGCATATGGGTCCATTCAAATCTGTTTAACTTGTCAACTAGTTTACCTTGATGCATCTTTAAACCTGTCATGCATCCATATCCTGATCATGCTGGATCTTTTGCCGTAGTAGTAATTGTTGCATCCGGTGTTTGTTCGAGGTTCATTGCTTCTTCCCAGATAGGACGTTGAGATGATGTGAGCAACGACAAGTGCTGTGGATGTACCTCTACTTGCTGGATCTCAGGCAAGTATACTCACTTGCTGCCAAATGGCTGCCTTTCATCACTTGTTACCGATTCTTTCCGTTGTTCTTATTCTAGCCTGTTGATACGATGCTTGTGTCTCGATCCTATCGTATGTTTACCTTGCAGCCATGATATAGCCTTTCCTTCCACTTCCTATTACTGTTGATTGTTTACCTCGTTGGCCTCCGTGTCGTAGCTGCATGCTTAGGGTTGTTTTGCTCGAGTCTGTTACCCGTTACTTTCGGTTACTATTTCATTATTGTTCTGGGGGCTCGATGTTAATCAATCAATCCTGTTAATGCTAATGGTAATAATAATTTGATGATAAGGCACCGGCAGGAGGCCCTAAGTGGTTTTGAGGCCTGCTAGTGTCGACCCTAATAGGAAAAGGGTCTTGTCTACTGATCCATGATGAGCGCACTACCCGCATGTGGGAAGCGAGTATGGGCGCCCCCCTCAACTTGATTCGATTCGCATCTCGTCCAAATCACCACACTTAGTTCGGGCTTTCTATTTGATGCACGCATATGCAGGTACGAACCCTTGGCGCCAGGGTGGAACTTTTGTAGTCGGCATTTAGGGCGGTGTGGTCTTCCAGTGCTATGAGGGTCCCCCTTTTCTTCGTGGGGGCTCGATTAGCCGCGCACGCACAACACGTGGTGCTTTGGGCTTGATGCGAAGCAGAGTTGGGTTGTGTTGAGTACCTCGCTTGGTGGGTTGATCCCCCGTCTGGCGGGTTATTCTTACGTGTACGGCCAAATTGGTGCAACCCTGCAGGGATAATCTTCTCGAGAAGCCGTGTTTTCCGCGGTTATGGATTACTTGGTGAAAGTACTGGCTAACAAGTACTCAGGACAACTTAAACCTAATGATTAACAATCTTACACCCAATGATTAACAACTTGACTAGTAATAGGCTTATTGACACAATAATCTGAACCATCATTAATCCAACTGGGTGAGTTATCCTCGGATTTCTTCTTCGGATAAGGGGCGAGATCCAGGATGGGTTTGTTTGAAGTTATCTTTCAGTTGGTTACACTACTCGATCTTATCTTCTTTCTGTTAGCCGGAAGTTGTAGTGTGTTTCTGTAGTTGGTTAGTGCAGCCCGCTGTCGCTTATTTGCAATAACCCTTCCTTTCCGTTGATCCCAAAGTATTTGTATCTTGTGATGACTGGCTACGCCGGTATCTTGTGAGTATGGTTTATCCACTTGCCAGTACTTAACCGTACTGACCCACGAATCTTTTTCGTGGCTGCATATTCAACATTGCAGTCAACAGGTTTGAAGTCTGACGACGTTAGCTTGGGAATCCCTCCGGCTTGGCCTGGGCAGGGATTGGACGCTCTCGGTTATCTTCAGGACTCTTAGTCCAATTTGTATCTTGTCCGTAGCCGGACGCTATGTTGTTTCTTCCGCTGTTATTTGGATCTTTGTATTGTATCAGTTGTATCCTTGGCTCGTTTGAGTCCTCTTGTATATATCTTTTCTGTTGTTGTTGTGGATTATTCGTGAACTGTTGTAATGTTATCACAAGTGGCAACCTGGAATCGGTTATTATGTGGATTTAGGCGGGAATGCTGAAATCTGCATAGTGCCCGATCTCGGGGCGTCACAAATGGTATCAGAGCCTTGGTTCCGATTCCCGATATTGTTTCGATACGAATGGTTATCGAAGCAACGGGTCCGCAAAGCCTGTAGGATAACCTCGCTAACGGTCGTTGTTTCTAGCGTGTCAAAAACTAGTTCTGCTAAACTATTTTGGAAAAACCTCTCAATAGGATTCCTGTTTTTCTCCTTATCCCTATTCTGTTTCCCCTCCCATCTTATTTGTTTTGGTGTCTACTCTCGTACTCAATCTTTCAAGTGTTAGGATCCTACGTGGGTGGACGTTTTCTGAGCCTTTAACCTAATAGGTTCGATCATCGGAAGATTCCTGGTGGAAGAACATCGTCGTCACTCCGAGCAAGAATCTCTTGTTAGTGGTGTCGAGAAACCCTTGTTAGTGGTGTCGAGAAGATCAGCCGGAAGCATGAAGAATCGATAGTCGAACTTCTTTCCCCTCCCGGGTTAGCAGGTGGATTGCGAGGGCGCAATCCCTTGTTAGTGGTGTCGTCTGTAACACCTGGGGTGTTACCCTAATAGGAAGTTGTTTGTTTGCTGTGGCTTGCATCACATGCATCACATGAGCATTGCATTCTGTTTTCAAAAACAAATCAAAATTCAAAACAATTTAAACTTTCACACCTTGTTCCAAAATTTCCAATTTCAAAATTGCAAGCTAAACCACTCATTTGTTTTCAATAGTTTGAAGTTGTTTTAATCAAATTGCCTGCTAAATAAAATTTTCCCTTTTATTAAAACCCTAATGGCAAATTCAAAAATTCAAATCAAATCACTCCTACTTATCATATTTCAATATGGGTTTAAATATTAAAATTTTGCAAACAAATTAAATTCAATAATGTTTGTATAATTGCTTGAACTTATTAAATAACATTTGTTTATTCCCAAAATTCCAACCCAAACCCTATTTGAAAATCACCTAACAATTTAATATCACATTAATAATTCAAGTTGTTGAAAGTAATTTTTAACTACCTTGTTGTTGTTGTTTTGCAAATTAATAAAAATTTAATTATCAAATAAACACCCCAACCTCTATTTGGAATTCAAATAACAAATTAGAAATCAAATTAATACTCTAAATTCTGAAGTTAATGTTAACATTACTTTTAATTGATGTTTTGCAAATTAACAAAATTTATTTATAAAATAAAAAGAAAACCCTAATCCTTTTTCCATCCCTCTCTCCCTTTCATTCCTTTACAAAAAAAAGAGGAGAGATAAAGGAAAAGCACAAAAAAATAGAGGGAGGCAGCCAGCCCATCTGCTTTTCTCAGCTCACCCCCCCAGGCCCATTTCTTCTGGCCCATACCCTTTCTCGTGGTCTTCTTCCTCGTACGGAAGCGACTGCTGTCGCTGTCAGTTCCTCACCACCGCTCGATCATCCCCCCCCCACTCCGATGGCCTGCCGTACCTAGCTCGGTACCCCATAAAACCACCACCCTCCCCTCAGCCTAGCCCTAACCCTAGTCCCCTTCCCCATCGCCGCCGTCCTCTCTACCTCCCTCCCTCTGCTTATTCTCTGAATACCTGCAACCACCGTGAACCCACCTCTGCCTCCCGTCGCCCCACCGCCACAATCCCCTCGAGGTCCATCCGATGCCGGGAATGGGATCGTGATGGATCCTTCTACCTCTCTGTTTCATCGCGGGTCGCCGGGAGCGCCCAGGCACCGCGCCATCGAGCCCGCCGTCGCCGGAGAGGAAACTCTCTGCTACTGCCGTCGACAGTCTTCTCCGACAACCCCCTAGGTGATCGCCTCCCGTCTCCTCTCCCCCTTCCTAGGTGTCCGCCTCCGCACACACGCCCACGCACTGCACACCTCCGCGAACCACCGCACTGCAGCTGTCCTGTCTCCGGCTGGCGAGCACGGATTCCTCCCGCGAGCCGTCAGGTTCAGACTGAACCTGTTCGGGTTCAGTTAAACGCGCAGAGACGACTCAAACCCCCATCCTACCCTTACATGGTAACAAACCACAAGCCACCGCAGTGGCAAAGGCCCTGTGCGCACGCCCCAGGTCGCGCGTTCGATTCCCACGGCCGCGGCCCTTTTTCCTCCTTTTTAACCGCGCGCGGGGGTTGGGCCCACAGATCAGCGAGCGTGCCTGCCACCTCAGCCCGCACCCGCCTCGTTGGCACCCCGCGTGGCCCCGGGCCCGCGCGGCAGTCTCTCTGGCTGGGGTGCGCTTCGGTGCACCACCAGATCCAGATCTGGATCTGGCTAGTTTTGCACCAAGCCCCCTGCGTGTTTTCTTTTTTCGCACAAGGCCCCTGTTCCAATGTTTCCTTCACAGTTTAAGCCCCTGCTTTTTACAGAAATAACCCTAAAGTTCAAATGGCTATAATTTCTAATTTAAAAATCCAAATCATGCAAACTTTATATGTATCCCACTCCAAATTTCCTGTGCTTTCCAAATATGCCATTTGTTTTCTGTTTTGCACAATTCAAATTGTTTCAAATTTCAAATTTAAACAATTCATCTCAAATTTGGTTAATTCCATAATTAATTCATAATTAATTCAAATAACACAAATAAAATATGTTTTTCAGTCCAAATTCAATGTACTTTCTGTTTATCAACTTTGTTTTGCATTTTGGGCAATTAAAATTAATGTTAATTAATAATTCTTAAAAATGACAAATTAAATGGCATAATTAATAACTTGCAAATGGTTGCTCCATATTAAATACTCAAAACATGAATTTCATCCAAAATTACATGCCACACTTGAATATCAACTTTGTTTTCTGGTTTGCAACATTTCAATTGAATAATTGTTTCATCTATTAATTAATGCATTTAAAATTGGTAATATGCTTAACTAAATCATCTGAAATTGTTTTCCAACAAATAAAATATGTTTTCAAATCAGAAAAACATAACCTTTTCAAATATGAATTTGAATTTATGTTTTGAACAAATGAAATTCAAATAATATTCAAACTTGAACTAAATTCAATTAAAACTTGTTTAATCTTGTTTAATTCATAATTAAATCATTGTAATTCCTTTTCCAATAATTGAAACATGTAATCCACCTAAAATTTGGTGTTCTATCCAAATATGAACTTTGTTATCTGTTTTGAACAATTAAACCTGATGAAAATAACAAATGCTTGTGTGACACCTTTAAGTAACCAAAATTCCAAAACTTAATAAGTGAATTTCAAAATGGGTAAACCTTATTTCCATTTGGTTCTATTGTTGTTATTTTGTTGTTTTCCTCATCCATGCATCATACTAAACCACTTTCACCTGATGATTAGTTGGAAAACAATTGTTTCAACCATAATTCATGGGCTTCTCATATGCAACTCAAATTGCATATGGGTCCATTCAAACCTGTTTAACTTGTCAACTAGTTTACCTTGATGCATCTTTAAACCTGTCATGCATCCATATCCTGATCATGCTGGATCTTTTGCCGTAGTAGTAATTGTTGCATCCGGTGTTTGTTCGAGGTTCATTGCTTCTTCCCGGATAGGACGTTGAGATGATGTGAGCAACGACAAGTGCTGTGGATGTACCTCTACTTGCTGGATCTCAGGCAAGTATACTCACTTGCTGCCAAATGGCTGCCTTTCATCACTTGTTACCGATTCTTTCCGTTGTTCTTATTCTAGCCTGTTGATACGATGCTTGTGTCTCGATCCTATCGTATGTTTACCTTGCAGCCATGATATAGCCTTTCCTTCCACTTCCTATTACTGTTGATTGTTTACCTCGTTGGCCTCCGTGTCGTAGCTGCATGCTTAGGGTTGTTTTGCTCGAGTCTGTTACCCGTTACTTTCGGTTACTATTTCATTATTGTTCCGGGGGCTCGATGTTAATCAATCAATCCTGTTAATGCTAATGGTAATAATAATTTGATGATAAGGCACCGGCAGGAGGCCCTAAGTGGTTTTGAGGCCTGCTAGTGTCGACCATAATAGGAAAAGGGTCTTGTCTACTGATCCATGATGAGCGCACTACCCGCATGTGGGAAGCGAGTATGGGCGCCCCCCTCAACTTGATTCGATTCGCATCTCGTCCAAATCACCACACTTAGTTCGGGCTTTCCATTTGATGCACGCATATGCAGGTACGAACCCTTGGCGCCAGGGTGGAACTTTTGTAGTCGGCATTTAGGGCGGTGTGGTCTTCCAGTGCTATGAGGGTCCCCCTTTTCTTCGTGGGGGCTCGATTAGCCGCGCACGCACAACACGTGGTGCTTTGGGCTTGATGCGAAGCAGAGTTGGGTTGTGTTGAGTACCTCGCTTGGTGGGTTGATCCCCCGTCTGGCGGGTTATTCTTACGTGTACGGCCAAATTGGTGCAACCCTGCAGGGATAATCTTCTCGAGAAGCCGTGTTTTTCGCGGTTATGGATTACTTGGTGAAAGTACTGGCTAACAAGTACTCAGGACAACTTAAACCTAATGATTAACAATCTTACACCCAATGATTAACAACTTGACTAGTAATAGGCTTATTGACACAATAATCTGAACCATCATTAATCCAACTGGGTGAGTTATCCTCGGATTGCTTCTTCGGATAAGGGGCGAGATCCAGGATGGGTTTGTTTGAAGTTATCTTTCAGTTGGTTACACTACTCGATCTTATCTTCTTTCTGTTAGCCGGAAGTTGTAGTGTGTTTCTGTAGTTGGTTAGTGCAGCCCGCTGTCGCATATTTGCAATAACCCTTCCTTTACGTTGATCCCAAAGTATTTGTATCTTGTGATGACTGGCTACGCCGGTATCTTGTGAGTATGGTTTATCCACTTGCCAGTACTTAACCGTACTGACCCACGAATCTTTTTCGTGGCTGCATATTCAACATTGCAGTCAACAGGTTTGAAGTCTGACGACGTTAGCTTGGGAATCCCTCCGGCTTGGCCTGGGCAGGGATTGGACGCTCTCGGTTATCTTCAGTACTCTTAGTCCAATTTGTATCTTGTACGTAGCCGGACGCTATGTTGTTTCTTCCGCTGTTATTTGGATCTTTGTATTGTATCAGTTTTATCCTTGGCTCGTTTGAGTCCTCTTGTATATATCTTTTCTGTTGTTGTTGTGGATTATTCGTGAACTGTTGTAATGTTATCACAAGTGGCAACCTGGAATCGGTTATTATGTGGATTTAGGCGAGAATGCTGAAATCTGCATAGTGCCCGATCTCGGGGCGTCACAAATGGTATCAGAGCCTTGGTTCTGATTCCCGATATTGTTTCGATACGAATGGTTATCGAAGCAACGGGTCCGCAAAGCCTGTAGGATAACCTCGCTAACGGTCGTTGTTTCTAGAGTGTCAAAAACTAGTTCTGCTAAACTATTTTGGAAAAACCTCTCAATAGGATTCCTGTTTTTCTCCTTATCCCTATTCTGTTTCCCCTCCCATCTTATTTGTTTTGGTGTCTACTCTCGTACTCAATCTTTCAAGTGTTAGGATCCTACGTGGGTGGACGTTTTCTGAGCCTTTAACCTAATAGGTTCGATCATCGGAAGATTCCTGGTGGAAGAACATCGTCGTCACTCCGAGCAAGAATCTCTTGTTAGTGGTGTCGAGAAGATCAGCCGGAAGCATGAAGAATCGATAGTCGAACTTCTTTCCCCTCCCGGGTTAGCAGGTGGATTGCGAGGGCGCAATCCCTTGTTAGTGGTGTCGTCTGTAACACCTGGGGTGTTACCCTAATAGGAAGTTGTTTGTTTGCTGTGGCTTGCATCACATGAGCATTGCATTCTGTTTTCAAAAACAAATCAAAATTCAAAACAATTTAAACTTTCACACCTTGTTCCAAAATTTCCAATTTCAAAATTGCAAGCTAAACCACTCATTTGTTTTCAATAGTTTGAAGTTGTTTTAATCAAATTGCCTGCTAAATAAAATTTTCCCTTTTATTAAAACCCTAATGGCAAATTCAAAAATTCAAATCAAATCACTCCTACTTATCATATTTCAATATGGGTTTAAATATTAAAATTTTGCAAACAAAGTAAATTCAATAATGTTTGTATAATTGCTTGAACTTATTAAATAACATTTGTTTATTCCCAAAATTCCAACCCAAACCCTATTTGAAAATCACCTAAAATTTAATATCACATTAATAATTCAAGTTGTTGAAAGTAATTTTTAACTACCTTGTTGTTGTTGTTTTGCAAATTAATAAAAATTTAATTATCAAATAAACACCCCAACCTCTATTTGGAATTCAAATAACAAATTAGAAATCAAATTAATACTCTAAATTCTGAAGTTAATGTTAACATTACTTTTAATTGATGTTTTGTAAATTAACAAAATTTATTTATAAAATAAAAAGAAAACCCTAATCCTTTTTCCATCCCTCTCTCCCTTTCATTCCTTTACAAAAAAAAGAGGAGAGATAAAGGAAAAGCACAAAAAAATAGAGGGAGGCAGCCAGCCCATCTGCTTTTCTCAGCTCACCCCCCCCCCCCAGGCCCATTTCTTCTGGCCCATACCCTTTCCCGTGGTCTTCTTCCTCGTACGGAAGCGACTGCTGTCGCTGTCAGTTCCTCACCACCGCTCGATCATCCCCCCCCCCACTCCGATGGCCTGCCGTACCTAGCTCGGTACCCCATAAAACCACCACCCTCCCCTCAGCCTAGCCCTAACCCTAGTCCCCTTCCCCATCGCCGCCGTCCTCTCTACCTCCCTCCCTCTGCTTATTCTCTGAATACCTGCAACAACCGTGAACCCACCTCTGCCTCCCGTCGCCCCACCGCCACAATCCCCTCGAGGTCCATCCGATGCCGGGAATGGGATCGTGATGGATCCTTCTACCTCTCTGTTTCATCGCGGGTCGCCCGGAGCGCCCAGGGACCGCGCCATCGAGCCCGCCGTCGCCGGAGAGGAAACTCTCTACTACTGCCGTCGATAGTCTTCTCCGACAACCCCCTAGGTGATCGCCTCCCGTCTCCTCTCCCCCTTCCTAGGTGTCCGCCTCCGCACACACGCCCACGCACTGCACACCTCCGCGAACCACCGCACTGCAGCTGTCCTGTCTCCGGCCGGCGAGCACGGATTCCTCCCGCGAGCCGTCAGGTTCAGACTGAACCTGTTCGGGTTCAGTTAAACGCGCAGAGACGACTCAAACCCCCATCCTACCCTTACCTGGTAACAAACCACAAGCCACCGCAGTGGCAAAGGCCCTGTGCGCACGCCCCAGGTCGCGCGTTCGATTCCCACGGCCGCGGCCCTTTTTCCTCCTTTTTAACCGCGCGCGGGGGTTGGGCCCACAGATCAGCGAGCGTGCCTGCCACCTCAGCCCGCACCCGCCTCGTTGGCACCCCGCGTGGCCCCGGGCCCGCGCGGCAGTCTCTCTGGCTGGGGTGCGCTTCGGTGCACCACCAGATCCAGATCTGGATCTGGCTAGTTTTGCACCAAGCCCCCTGCGTGTTTTCTTTTTTCGCACAAGGCCCCTGTTCCAATGTTTCCTTCACAGTTTAAGCCCCTGCTTTTTACAGAAATAACCCTAAAGTTCAAATGGCTATAATTTCTAATTTAAAAATCCAAATCATGCAAACTTTATATGTATCCCACTCCAAATTTCCTGTGCTTTTCAAATATGCCATTTGTTTTCTGTTTTGCACAATTTAAATTGTTTCAAATTTCAAATTTAAACAATTCATCTCAAATTTGGTTAATTCCATAATTAATTCATAATTAATTCAAATAACACAAATAAAATATGTTTTTCAGTCCAAATTCAATGTACTTTCTGTTTATCAACTTTGTTTTGCATTTTGGGCAATTAAAATTAATGTTAATTAATAATTCTTAAAAATGACAAATTAAATGGCATAATTAATAACTTGCAAATGGTTGCTCCAAATTAAATACTCAAAACATGAATTTCATCCAAAATTACATGCCACACTTGAATATCAACTTTGTTTTCTGGTTTGCAACATTTCAATTGAATAATTGTTTCATCTATTAATTAATGCATTTAAAATTGGTAATATGCTTAACTAAATCATCTGAAATTGTTTTCCAACAAATAAAATATGTTTTCAAATCAGAAAAACATAACCT
Organism: Alopecurus myosuroides; assembly: GCA_028641055.1. NCBI lineage: Eukaryota > Viridiplantae > Streptophyta > Magnoliopsida > Poales > Poaceae > Alopecurus > Alopecurus myosuroides. Next base: position 201,959,787 of record CM054060.1, read on the forward strand.
TTTCAAATATGAATTTGAATTTATGTTTTGAACAAATGAAATTCAAATAATATTCAAACTTGAACTAAATTCAATTAAAACTTGTTTAATCTTGTTTAATTCATAATTAAATCATGGTAATTCCTTTTTCCAATAATTGAAACATGTAATCCACCTAAAATTTGGTGTTCTATCCAAATATGAACTTTGTTATCTGTTTTGAACAATTAAACCTGATGAAAATAACAAATGCTTGTGTGACACCTTTAAGTAACCAAAATTCCAAAACTTAATAAGTGAATTTCAAAATGGGTAAACCTTATTTTCCATTTGGTTCTATTGTTGTTATTTTGTTGTTTTCCTCATCCATGCATCATACTAAACCACTTTCACCTGATGATTAGTTGGAAAACAATTGTTTCAACCATAATTCATGGGCTTCTCATATGCAACTCAAATTACATATGGGTCCATTCAAATCTGTTTAACTTGTCAACTAGTTTACCTTGATGCATCTTTAAACCTGTCATGCATCCATATCCTGATCATGCTGGATCTTTTGCCGTAGTAGTAATTGTTGCATCCGGTGTTTGTTCGAGGTTCATTGCTTCTTCCCGGGTAGGACGTTGAGATGATGTGAGCAACGACAAGTGTTGTGGATGTACCTCTACTTGCTGGATCTCAGGCAAGTATACTCACTTGCTGCCAAATGGCTGCCTTTCATCACTTGTTACCGATTCTTTCCGTTGTTCTTATTCTAGCCTGTTGATACGATGCTTGTGTCTCGATCCTATCGTATGTTTACCTTGCAGCCATGATATAGCCTTTCCTTCCACTTCCTATTACTGTTGATTGTTTACCTCGTTGGCCTCCGTGTCGTAGCTGCATGCTTAGGGTTGTTTTGCTCGAGTCTGTTACCCGTTACTTTCGGTTACTATTTCATTATTGTTCCGGGGGCTCGATGTTAATCAATCAATCCTGTTAATGCTAATGGTAATAATAATTTGATGATAAGGCACCGGCAGGAGGCCCTAAGTGGTTTTGAGGCCTGCTAGTGTCGACCCTAATAGGAAAAGGGTCTTGTCTACTGATCCATGATGAGCGCACTACCCGCATGTGGGAAGCAAGTATGGGCGCCCCCCTCAACTTGATTCGATTCGCATCTCGTCCAAATCACCACACTTAGTTCGGGCTTTCCATTTGATGCACGCATATGCAGGTACGAACCCTTGGCGCCAGGGTGGAACTTTTGTAGTCGGCATTTAGGCCGGCGTGGTCTTCCAGTGCTATGAGGGTCCCCCTTTTCTTCGTGGGGGCTCGATTAGCCGCGCACGCACAGCACTTGGTGCTTTGGGCTTGATGCGAAGCAGAGTTGGGTTGTGTTGAGTACCTCGCTTGGTGGGTTGATCCCCCGTCTGGCGGGTTATTCTTACGTGTACGGCCAAATTGGTGCAACCCTGCAGGGATAATCTTCTCGAGAAGCCGTGTTTTCCGCGGTTATGGATTACTTGGTGAAAGTACTGGCTAACAAGTACTCAGGACAACTTAAACCTAATGATTAACAATCTTACACCCAATGATTAACAACTTGACTAGTAATAGGCTTATTGACACAATAATCTGAACCATCATTAATCCAACTGGGTGAGTTATCCTCGGATTTGTTCTTCGGATAAGGGTCGAGATCCAGGATGGGTTTGTTTGAAGTTATCTTTCAGTTGGTTACACTACTCGATCTTATCTTCTTTCTGTTAGCCGGAAGTTGTAGTGTGTTTCTGTAGTTGGTTAGTGCAGCCCGCTGTCGCTTATTTGCAATAACCCTTCCTTTCCGTTGATCCCAAAGTATTTGTATCTTGTGATGACTGGCTACGCCGGTATCTTGTGAGTATGGTTTATCCACTTGCCAGTACTTAACCGTACTGACCCACGAATCTTTTTCGTGGCTGCATATTCAACATTGCAGTCAACAGGTTTGAAGTCTGACGACGTTAGCTTGGGAATCCCTCCGGCTTGGCCTTGGCAGGGATTGGACGCTCTCGGTTATCTTCAGGAATCTTAGTCCAATTTGTATCTTGTCCGTAGCCGGACGCTATGTTGTTTCTTCTGCTGTTATTTGGATCTTTGTATTGTATCAGTTGTATCCTTGGCTCGTTTGAGTCCTCTTGTATATATCTTTTCTGTTGTTGTTGTGGATTATTCGTGAACTGTTGTAATGTTATCACAAGTGGCAACCTGGAATCGGTTATTATGTGGATTTAGGCGGGAATGCTGAAATCTGCATAGTGCCCGATCTCGGGGCGTCACAAATGGTATCAGAGCCTTGGTTCTGATTCCCGATATTGTTTCGATACGAATGGTTATCGAAGCAGCGGGTCCGCAAAGCCTGTAGGATAACCTCGCTAACGGTCGTTGTTTCTAGAGTGTCAAAAACTAGTTCTGCTAAACTATTTTGGAAAAACCTCTCAATAGGATTCTGTTTTTCTCCTTATCCCTATTCTGTTTCCCCTCCCATCTTATTTGTTTTGGGGTCTACTCTCGTACTCAATCTTTCAAGTGTTAGGATCCTACGTGGGTGGACGTTTTCTGAGCCTTTAACCTAATAGGTTCGATCATCGGAAGATTCCTGGTGGAAGAACATCGTCGTCACTCCGAGCAAGAATCTCTTGTTAGTGGTGTCGAGAAACCCTTGTTAGTGGTGTCGAGAAGATCAGCCGGAAGCATGAAGAATCGATAGTCTAACTTCTTTCCCCTCCCGGGTTAGCAGGTGGATTGCGAGGGCGCAATCCCTTGTTAGTGGTGTCGTCTGTAACACCTGGGGTGTGACCCTAATATGAAGTTGTTTGTTTGCTGTGGCTTGCATCACATGCATCACATGAGCATTGCATTCTGTTTTCAAAAACAAATCAAAATTCAAAACAATTTAAACTTTCACACCTTGTTCCAAAATTTCCAATTTCAAAATTGCAAGCTAAACCACTCATTTGTTTGCAATAGTTTGAAGTTGTTTTAATCAAATTGCCTGCTAAATAAAATTTTCCCTTTTATTAAAACCCTAATGGCAAATTCAAATCAAATCACTCCTACTTATCATATTTCAATATGGGTTTAAATATTAAAATTTTGCAAACAAATTAAATTCAATAATGTTTGTATAATTGCTTGAACTTATTAAATAACATTTGTTTATTCCCAAAATTCCAACCCAACCCCTATTTGAAAATCACCTAACAATTTAATATCACATTAATAATTCAAGTTGTTGAAAGTAATTTTTAACTACCTTGTTGTTGTTTTGCAAATTAATAAAAATTTAATTATCAAATAAACACCCCAACCTCTATTTGGAATTCAAATAACAAATTAGAAATCAAATTATTACTCTAAATTCTGAAGTTAATGTTAACATTACTTTTAATTGATGTTTTGCAAATTAACAAAATTTATTTATAAAATAAAAAGAAAACCCTAATCCTTTTTCCATCCCTCTCTCCCTTTCATTCCTTTACAAAAAAAAAGAGGAGAGATAAAGGAAAAGCACAAAAAAAATAGAGGGAGGTAGCCAGCCCATCTGCTTTTCTCAGCTCACCCCCCCCCAGGCCCATTTCTTCTGGCCCATACCCTTTCCCGTGGTCCTCTTCCTCGTACGGAAGCGACTGCTGTTGCTGTCAGTTCCTCACCACCGCTCGATCATCCCCCCCCACTCCGATGGCCTGCCGTACCTAGCTCGGTACCCCATAAAACCACCACCCTCCCCTCAGCCTAGCCCTAACCCTAGTCCCCTTCCCCATCGCCGCCGTCCTCTCTACCTCCCTCCCTCTGCTTATTCTCTGAATACCTGCAACCACCGTGAACCCACCTCTGCCTCCCGTCGCCCCACCGCCACAATCCCCTCGAGGTCCATCCGATGCCGGGAATGGGATCGTGATGGATCCTTCTACCTCTCCGTTTCATCGCGGGTCGCCGGGAGCGCCCAGGGACCGCGCCATCGAGCCCGCCGTCGCCGGAGAGGAAACTCTCTGCTACTGCCGTCGACAGTCTTCTCCGACAACCCCCTAGGTGATCGCCTCCCGTCTCCTCTCCCCCTTCCTAGGTGTCCGCCTCCGCACACACGCCCACGCACTGCACACCTCCGCGAACCACCGCACCGCAGCTGTCCTGTCTCCGGCCGGCGAGCACGGATTCCTCCCGCGAGCCGTCAGGTTCAGACTGAACCTGTTCGAGTTCAGTTAAACGCGTAGAGACGACTCAAACCCCCATCCTACCCTTACCTGGTAACAAACCACAAGCCACCGCAGTGGCAAAGGCCCTGTGCGCACGCCCCAGGTCGCGCGTTCGATTCCCACGGCCGCGGCCCTTTTTCCTCCTTTTTAACCGCGCGCGGGGGTTGGGCCCACAGATCAGCGAGCGTGCCTGCCACCTCAGCCCGCACCCGCCTCGTTGGCACCCCGCGTGGCCCCGGGCCCGCGCGGCAGTCTCTCTGGCTGGGGTGCGCTTCGGTGCACCACCAGATCCAGATCTGGATCTGGCTAGTTTTGCACCAAGCCCCCTGCGTGTTTTCTTTTTTCGCACAAGGCCCCTGTTCCAATGTTTCCTTCACAGTTTAAGCCCCCTGCTTTTTACAGAAATAACCCTAAAGTTCAAATGGCTATAATTTCTAATTTAAAAATCCAAATCATGCAAACTTTATATGTATCCCACTCCAAATTTCCTGTGCTTTTCAAATATGCCATTTGTTTTCTGTTTTGCACAATTCAAATTGTTTCAAATTTCAAATTTAAACAATTCATCTCAAATTTGGTTAATTCCATAATTAATTCATAATTAATTCAAATAACACAAATAAAATATGTTTTTCAGTCCGAATTCAATGTACTTTCTGTTTATCAACTTTGTTTTGCATTTTGGGCAATTAAAATTAATGTTAATTAATAATTCTTAAAAATGACAAATTAAATGGCATAATTAATAACTTGCAAATGGTTGCTCCAAATTAAATACTCGAACATGAATTTCATCCAAAATTACATGCCACACTTGAATATCAACTTTGTTTTCTGGTTTGCAACATTTCAATTGAATAATTGTTTCATCTATTAATTAATGCATTTAAAATTGGTAATATGCTTAACTAAATTATCTGAAATTGTTTTCCAACAAATAAAATATGTTTTCAAATTAGAAAAACATAACCTTTTCAAATATGAATTTGAATTTATGTTTTGAACAAATGAAATTCAAATAATATTCAAACTTGAACTAAATTAAATTAAAACTTGTTTAATCTTGTTTAATTCATAATTAAATCATTGTAATTCCTTTTCCAATAATTGAAACATGTAATCCACCTAAAATTTTGTGTTCTATCCAAATATGAACTTTGTTATCTGTTTTGAACAATTAAACCTGATGAAAATAACAAATGCTTGTGTGACACCTTTAAGTAACCAAAATTCCAAAACTTAATAAGTGAATTTCAAAATAGGTAAACCTTATTTTCCATTTGGTTCTATTGTTGTTATTTTGTTGTTTTCCTCATCCATGCATCATACTAAACCACTTTCACCTGATGATTAGTTGGAAAACAATTGTTTCAACCATAATTCATGGGCTTCTCATATGCAACTCAAATTGCATATGGGTCCATTCAAATCTGTTTAACTTGTCAACTAGTTTACCTTGATGCATCTTTAAACCTATCATGCATCCATATCCTGATCATGCTGGATCTTTTGCCGTAGTAGTAATTGTTGCATCCGGTGTTTGTTCGAGGTTCATTGCTTCTTCCCGGATAGGACGTTGAGATGATGTGAGCAACGACAAGTGCTGTGGATGTACCTCTACTTGCTGGATCTCAGGCAAGTATACTCACTTGCTGCCAAATGGCTGCCTTTCATCACTTGTTACCGATTCTTTCCGTTGTTCTTATTCTAGCCTGTTGATACGATGCTTGTGTCTCGATCCTATCGTATGTTTACCTTGCAGCCATGATATAGCCTTTCCTTCCACTTCCTATTACTGTTGATTGTTTACCTCGTTGGCCTCCGTGTCGTAGCTGCATGCTTAGGGTTGTTTTGCTCGAGTCTGTTACCCGTTACTTTCGGTTACTATTTCATTATTGTTCCGGGGGCTCGATGTTAATCAATCAATCCTGTTAATGCTAATGGTAATAATAATTTGATGATAAGGCACCGGCAGGAGGCCCTAAGTGGTTTTGAGGCCTGCTAGTGTCGACCCTAATAGGAAAAGGGTCTTGTCTACTGATCCATGATGAGCGCACTACCCGCATGTGGGAAGCGAGTATGGGCGCCCCCCTCAACTTGATTCGATTCGCATCTCGTCCAAATCACCACACTTAGTTCGGGCTTTCCATTTGATGCACGCATATGCAGGTACGAACCCTTCGCGCCAGGGTGGAACTTTTGTAGTCGGCATTTAGGGCGGTGTGGTCTTCCAGTGCTATGAGGGTCCCCCTTTTCTTCGTGGGGGCTCGATTAGCCGCGCACGCACAGCACGTGGTGCTTTGGGCTTGATGCGAAGCAGAGTTGGGTTGTGTTGAGTACCTCGCTTGGTGGGTTGATCCCCCGTCTGGCGGGTTATTCTTACGTGTACGGCCAAATTGGTGCAACCCTGCAGGGATAATCTTCTCGAGAAGCCGTGTTTTCCGCGGCTATGGATTACTTGGTGAAAGTACTGGCTAACAAGTACTCAGGACAACTTAAACCTAATGATTAACAATCTTACAACCAATGATTAACAACTTGACTAGTAATAGGCTTATTGACACAATAATCTGAACCATCATTAATCCAACTGGGCAAGTTATCCTCGGATTGCTTCTTCGGATAAGGGGCGAGATCCAGGATGGGTTTGTTTGAAGTTATCTTTCAGTTGGTTACACTACTCGATCTTATCTTCTTTCTATTAGCCGGAAGTTGTAGTGTGTTTCTGTAGTTGGTTAGTGCAGCCCGCTGTCGCTTATTTGCAATAACCCTTCCTTTCCGTTGATCCCAAAGTATTTGTATCTTGTGATGACTGGCTACGCCGGTATCTTGTGAGTATGGTTTATCCACTTGCCAGTACTTAACCGTACTGACCCACGAATCTTTTTCGTGGCTGCATATTCAACATTGCAGTCAACAGGTTTGAAGTCTGACGACGTTAGCTTGGGAATCCCTCCGGCTTGGCCTGGGCAGGGATTGTACGCTCTCGGTTATCTTCAGGACTCTTAGTCCAATTTGTATCTTGTCCGTAGCCGGACGCTATGTTGTTTCTTCCGCTGTTATTTGGATCTTTGTATTGTATCAGTTGTATCCTTGGCTCGTTTGAGTCCTCTTGTATATATCTTTTCTGTTGTTGTTGTGGATTATTCGTGAACTGTTGTAATGTTATCACAAGTGGCAACCTGGAATCGGTTATTATGTGGATTTAGGCGGGAATGCTGAAATCTGCATAGTGCCCGATCTCGGGGCGTCACAGTAGTCGGACCCTATGTTGTTTCTTCCGCTGTTATTTGGATCTTTGTATTGTATCAGTTGTATCCTTGACTCGTTTGAGTCGTCTTGTATATACCTCCTCTGTTGTTGTTGTGGATTATTCGTGAACTGTTGTAATGTTATCACAAGTGGCAACCTGAAATCGGTTATTATGCGGATTTGGGTGGAAATGCCGAAATCTGCATAGTGCCCGATCCCGGGGCATCACACCGATCCCCTCCTAGCCGCAGATCCCCACCTCCATCAGTCCAAACACCAATGAGGTGAGACCTCCGCCTCCACCCCAGCCAGGGACGCCGCCCTGGCACCCGATCGGCGTCGAGATGACGTTCCTGCCCCAGCAGGTCCAGCGCTGGTGGCCAACCTCCACCCCAAGACCACCATCAGGCGGCTGGGCCCGCCACCACCACGGTGAAGGCTGGGGCAACGGCGGCTGGAGGGGCTAGAGGAGTCGGGACGGGCGGCGCGAGATGGGGATCCCCCGGCGGCGCCCTGAGGAGCACCGCGCGGGGTAGGGTTTCGCGTGATTTTATTGGGTCCCGGAAAAGCTCCTCGGAGTCCTCGCCCCTAGTCGAAGCGTCGCTGCATCCGTTCATATCCTTGCCTCCTCGTCACCTCCACCTGCTGCCACTCTTCCCACCGCTCCGCCATCCCTTTGCCTTCCAGCATTCGAACAACTTCTGACATAGATGGGGGTCCTCCGGTGATGCCTGCGTGCACAACAACGCTGTATGTATCATCATCTCAACCTCCTCCTCCTCATAACCCTCACTCAGGTTGCGGTCAACGATGGAGCCTAGCTACCCTTCTCTCTGTAGCTTCTTTACCTATTATTATCATAGCATGTCAGTAAACTGAGTCAAGAGATGTAGCAGTTTGATAAAATTTTGGAAAAGCAAAACAAGGCTTACATGATCGAGAAATAGCACCTCTTCTTCCTCCTCCAAACGTGAGAAGTCGATGGCGTGCTGGCCAGTCACAAGCTCAAGAAGCATGATCCCGTAACCAAAAACATTCGTCCTTTCCGACGACTTCCCTATGGACAGATACTCAGGTCTTATGTGACCCATAGTTCCACTCACTTGGGTTGTCACGGATGTCTTGTGCACATCCACTAGCTTCGCGAGCCCAAAATCACCAACAACAGGTTCAAAGTACTCGTCAAGCAGCACGTTTGCAACTTTTACATCACGGTGTATGATCTTGGGGTTACAGTGTTCATGTAGTTACTCAAGTTTTTTTAGATACTAGGCCACAATGGCCCTGCTTTAACTTAATAAAACAGCATTGTTCACAAGGGTTAGGACATACGCTGAGGCATACAGCTTAGCCAACATGATAGGGAGCAACTGGGGCCAGCCACCCCGAACACAGACCGGAAAGCTCACAGGGACTAACTAGCCCTATTTCTAGGGGCGAGTGCGGCGAATATCTCCCGTAGTCTCACGAGCAGGCTCCAAAGATGCACCTGGTCGACCTCCTTTGAAAGGGGCACCCACTGCTGCAAGGTATCAATAATTTTAAAGATAATGTCAGTGGGGTGCTGAAGAACTTTATCCTCAAAAGTAAGCTTATTACGGACATTCCAAAGAACCCAACATAAGGCAGAAAACAGCAGCCAACAAATTCTGCGGTTATGCCCCAAGAGAGACTAGAGGATAGCGTGGAACTGGGGGAAGTTGGATGGGCACCAGCTGCACCCTAGCAGCTCGCGCATAATACTCCAGCCAAACCTCGCTAAGTCACAAGAGAAAAACATGTGCGTCGCGTCCTCCTCGCGACCACACAGGACACACTTGCCATCAGCGGGACACCTCCGCGCCGCCACCAGAAGACTAGAAGTTAAGAGATCGAGCGCCAACTGCCATGTGAAGATTTTGAGCTTTAGGGTCATCCTAGCCCCCCAGATACTTTTGTTGTGCGCGACTGACGCACCCACCGAAAGCTTATGGTAAAGGGAGGCAACAAAGAATTGATCGTTAGCCTCCAGGGACCACCTCACTGTGTCTTTGCCCTCCTCGAGACAAACCACAATGAGAAGCTCCCTCATCTCCTGCCATTGGGTCGCACGCGCAGGGTCCAAAGACCGCCAGAAAGTGAGTCCCTCCACATCACCGACCAGAGCCTCGGCAACCGAGATGTGGGACGCACCCGCAGTCGCAAAGAGGTCTGGGAACCTATCCTTCACAGGTCCCTCCCCTAACCACCAATCATCCCAGAAGGATGTACGGGCACCATTGTGCACCTCATACTTGGCACCTAACTTGAACAATTGCTTAAGTTTATGGAGAGATTTCCAGAACTGGGAGCTATCGCGGCTCTCCGAGGAAAAGATATTATCCGCTTCCAAGTACTTGGCAGACACAATGGATTTCCAGATAGAATTACAACCCTGGTCATCCTGGAGAGGGCCTTCTTCATATTCTTAGTATTAAAAGGCCCAAGACTCCCAGTCCTTGGGCCGGCAAACCACCGGCCAGTTGACCAGGTGGTACTTGCGCTTCGGGCCAGCGCCCTCCCAAAAGAATCTGGCCCTGATAGAGTCTAGGCGGGCATGCACACTGTCTTGCAGAAGGAAGAGACCCATCACAAACGTAGGGAGGGTGTCAAGGCAGGAGTTAGAGAGCACCAGCATCCCGGCCGAGGAGAGGAGGCGCCCCATCCATACTTCAACTTTTTCCCCAGTTTATTCACCAAAAAGTTCCACTGTTCTAGGGTAAGTTTGCGGTCGGAAATAGGCAACCCAAGGTATGTGAAGGGGAACGACCCAAGTTTGCAATTCAACATGTTTGCCACATGTTGCTGTTCAGCAGGTGATTGACCCATCACGATCACCTCGCTCTTATGGAAGTTTATTTTCAGCCGTACATGTCCTCGAAGCAGAGAAGCAGGAATTTCAGGTTCGCAATATGCAGGTCGTCGTTCTGGATCAAAATCAGAGTACCGTCTGCGTATTGGAGGTGCGTAATTCCCCAGGGTACAGGTGTGGGGCCACCCCTTTGATGTGGCCCGGCGCATTAGCCGCTGAGAGCATCACAGCCAAGGTTTCAACCACAAAGTTGAAGAGAATCGGTGAGAGCGGGTCTCCTTGTCTCACTCCACGACGGTTTCGAAAGAACGGGCCAATCTCCCTGTTGATCGACCCGAAACCAGCTGGTGAATTCTATGTAAGTATCCAGCGTCGAACCCTTTCTGATGGATGACCTCTAAGAGGAAAGACCAATTGACACGATCATAGGCCTTTTCGAAATCTAGTTTAAGCAGGATGCCCCCAGCTTCTTCACCTTTAGTTCGTGCACGATTTCAGTGAGGGCCAGCGTGCCATCAAGGATAAATCTGCCTTTAAGAAACGCCGTCTGCGACTGGCTGATGACTCTACGGAAACTGGGTCCAACCTAGAATTAAATTCTTTGGAGACAATCTTGAAAATGACATTGATAAGCGCAATTGGGCGGAACTGCGAAATCTGTTCGGCCCCCGAAATCTTTGGTATAAGAGAGAGCACCCCAAAGTTCAATCTCGAGATATCAATGCGACCCAGGATGAAATCGTTGAGGATGTGTAATACCCCATGTCTACATAGGTGCCAAAACTTCTTGAAGAAAACAACAGGGAAACCATCCGGGCCTAGAGCCGTATTGGATTTCATATCATTCACCACAATCTCTAGTTCCTCTTCAGAAAAAGTGCGCATCAGGTCCTCGTTCTCCCTATCCGAGACCATGGACTGCACACCCCAAGTATTGATCGCCAATTCAAGGTGACGCGGGGCAGTTGAGCCCAGAAGCTCTTTGTAGAAATCATAAATATGTTCCTAGATTTTCTTGGGCTCTCAGATAGGACCCTCTCTAGACATCATCGACGAGATCAAGCATTTACGCTGTCTACGTTAGCTACGGCATGAAAGTAGGCAGTGTTTGCATCTCCCTGCAACACCCATTGGGCTCTGCCACGCCGCCGCCAGTAATACTCTTCTAGGCAGTAAAGTTGTAGCAGTTGGTCCTCAAGATGGTACCGGAAGCACCATTCGTCCTCCTCCAATCCAGCCGCATCCGCCTTTAGGTCCAGCTCCTCAATTTGGGCTAGCAGCAGAGATTTCCTAACCCTATTATCTTTATTCAGGTTACGACTCCACCCCCGCAAGTGTTGCCCAAGGCCAACATGCATATGGTGCCACCAGTCTATGATGTCTCTGCCCCCGCTGAGTTAGAAAGGTGGGACCAGTGGTTGCCGACATTGTCGATAAAGCCCTCAATGTCCAGCCACCCATTCTCAAAGAAGAAGTGATTCCCCCATAACGGCCTATCATCACCAGTAGCAAGCACCAGGGGGTGTGGTCGGAACCAAGAATTGGTTCAGCACTTAATGTAGCCAAGGGGAATGTGGCATCCAAAACCAAGGCGAGGAAGACTCTTTCTAAGACGTAGCGCACCGGGTTCCATTGCTTGTTAGTCCACTTCTACCTCGCACCCGAGCGAGAGATATCCCTAAGGCCCCAGGTCGCAATATGATTATTGAACATCTCAACCCGTGACCAATTGACTCTATCGTTATTCTTGTCCTGAGCCCCACGTATCAGGTTGAAATCGCCTCCCAAAATAATTGGGTGGGTACAAGCGGCTATCTTATTCGTCAACTCCTCGAGAAAAGCATGGGAGTCAGAGTGGTTCGCGGGTCCATAAACACCAATGATGGTCATAATTCTGTCTAGAGCCCGGTGAAGGAAGGTAAGGCTAAGGAAGTATCTACCTAGATCGAACGAGTGGACATCAAATGCACTATCTCTAAGGCCGATAAGCATGCCTCCCGAACGACCTGTCGCTGGGAGCCAGCTCCAATAGAACTTGTCCCCCAAAATTAAACTATCTAGCTCGTGGTCCGAGAAATCTTGTGCCATGGTTTCCTGGAGACAAACAATATCAATTCTATACTTGCGGAGAAGATCTTTTAAGAGGGTTACGCGTCCCGCGCGCCGGACCCTCGGATATTCCAGAACAGAATCCTCATTAAGACATCAGACCCAGAGCCCATGCTTGGCGGGTTGCTGGACGCCGGCCTAGCGGCACCACAGACTTTGCACGGCCCCTCCTAACCGGGGCGGCCTCCCACGAGGTAATGGATGGCAGGGGCACCTGCCCCTCCGAAATTGGGACAGAAAAGAGGAGCCCCTCTTGCTTCCGGCCACGCCATCCCGGGGTGGCCGACTTGGCCCTACCGCGCCCCGCGCGCACCTGTGTCGCCCGAGCCTCGCAAACCTCTGCCGAAAGGCCAAAATCTGTGCCCCCCTCGGGCACCGAGTTGGAGGCAGTAGCCACGTGGTACGCCTTAGACGCCTCCACCAGGGCTACACGCCACTTCTCAGCATCCTCCTGCTCTACACGTAGATGGGCGCTGGCAAGCGCCGCTTGGGCAAGTTCATTGGCACGAATAAGACACAAGGTTTCCGCTGGCGGACCAGCGGCCGAGGAAAAGTGACACAACAATCGGAAGCAACCGACAACAAGTGTGAATCAGGTAGATCTTGCAAGATAGCAAAGATGTGGTCGAGTGTTGCACCTGCATTCGTGGGGAGCTTGTCGTGGCCATCCTTGGAAGCCGCCCGCGCCACCGCACGGTCGAGCATAGGGCCATCAGCCGACCCGACTGCTCTGGCACTCGAGCGCACTGTCTCCACTGATGTTTCCTTAGAGCGAAGCCCCCTCGCCACGATTGCCGAGAGAGCAGGGACCACAGGAGCAGATTGGAGAGGACCGATCGCTGCAGCGGGCGAGACCATCGTCGGCCCACACTCCTGAGAGTCCACCACCACCGCATTGTCCACTTCAATCGCCACCACCCGAGATGGACGGTCCGCGTTGCGTTTGCTTCGGTGTTCCCTCGCCCTGCTAGACTCTGCCTCCTCATGATCAGTTGTTGAGCTCTGTAAGCCCACCGTAAGACGGCCCGTCCCCAGACCAAGAGAAAGAGTAGAACCGCTCGGGTTCGAGGCAGATGGGGGGCCAGTCGAAGTTTCGAGGTGAGACGATGAAACCAGGGCCCCGAGCGTCTTGAACACGTCCCCCTCCGGGGTAAGATTAGACCCGTATTGGGAGAACATAGAGGCCAGAAGCGCCGCCGTGGAGCCCAACTCAACACCTAGGGCCGACGCAACAGGGGCACCCACCGGCTCGTCCTCCCCTGGGACAGTCGACGGGACCGAATGGTGACTACCCCCTTTCCCCTTGTTAGACGGCGGCACCGGAGGGTGCTTGCTTTTCTTCCCGTGGCGACCGTTCCAATCATCCTTGTCCTCATCCGAGGACGCCTCCAAGTCCTCCGCAGCATCATCTCCATGCCCATCATTAGGCGGTGGAGGGGGGAAGCTGCTCCTCAGACTCCCCAGACACCTGCTCGCGCGTGATCCTGATCTTGTAACCCTGGAGATTGACGAAGACAACAATGGAGGGCTTCAGCCTCACTTGTTTCTGGCATGCAAACTTCATCGGGATAGGCATTAACTCATGACTCAGCCTGTCATTCTTCACTTCTAGGGGAAAATCAACTCAAGAGTGCATCCCAACAGCAGCTTCTCGTCTCGCAGCGGTCCAGGGACATCGTGAAGCAGGACCCAGACCTCCTCAAGGGTTTCCGAAGCCAAAGGATCCCCCACAGCCTCAAACACAATGGCCCTACACTTAGATCTAGGAGTAAGAGCCTGCCGCCACGAATCGCCATCCGCAACAGCGAGGGGAAACAGAGCGAGTAGTCGGAGTCGCTCAGCTTCTTCACGTGCCGGTCCCAGGCATTGTCGATCAAGTCTCTGAATTCCTCCTCCACTTGCACAACAGAAAGCGCACCCTTTTCGATGAACACCGTGGCCGCATTCGCCACCGTCTTCTAGAGATTTTCTTCCGGATGAACACGTGAAAGAAGCCCCTTTCGTGCTCTCCGAAGCCCATCCAATGCAAATGCGTGCCAACAATGCCACTAGGGCACATAGCAGACTGGTGACCCTTGGTGTTACACTTGACACAAAACGGCTCCACCGTGCACGAGGCCTGCAAGTGGCCCGGCTTCCCACACTTGTAGCAAAGGATGTTTTGCGAAGCAACCACAGTCGGTGAGGGCCGTCCCCCCTGTCGACCAACCAGAAGCAGGAGCAGCACCCCCTGCCCGCGGAGGACGCTGTCCTTGGTGCCCGGCTCTGGCTTGGTCTCGCCCCTGCTGAATAGGGCGAGGAGGCACCCTCTGCCTTTACTCCTCCCGACGGGCGCCCGCACGCTGCCGGTCTTCTTCCTCGTCTCAGAACCGCTGTTGGCGCCGCTCCTCTTCAAGCTCGCGAGCCATCCGCTCCTCCAACTCCGAGCGGAAGCGCGCCTCCCTCGAAGCACCCTCGAACGGACGCTTGTCACGGCGGTCACGGTCTTGTCTCCCTCGCTCCATCCTGCGCACACGAGACGGCTGCGCGCCTGAGATCTCCCATCGAGCGCGCAAGCGGGCCTTGAGGATACGGTGGTGGCGGCGGATGTCAGATGAGGAGGCTGGAAACCCTAGAGAAAGTGGCGTTAGGGTTCCAACCGGACGCCAGGACCACTTATAAGGAGAGGGTGCCCCACCCCGCTCCTCCGCTTGGGTCTCCACAACCGAACACGGCACCGCACCTAGCTCCGAAGGCCCAATAGGGCCACCTCAAGACTGACTCACCCCAAGCGAACCGGTACGTGACTCAGACCCCTGGACAAACCCCCCAGGCCCATCGCACGGCTACCCCGCGGCCCACACACCACGAGGCCCAACACGAGAATCCAACCCTAGATTCCCCTTCTCTGCTTCCGTCCTGGGCGCCGGCGGCGGGGGCGGCGACCCACCGCGTCTGCCCCCAACAGGGATGAGGACCTTGCCCACCAGCACCACCGAAAGAACCTCCCAGACGACGAGGACAGGGCCACCCGCAATGAAGGAAGCGGCGGGAAACCAGCCGCCACTAACGCTCGCGGCGAGGAGGGAACCCGCGGCGACCGCACCGGAAAAGAGGGCCTCGAGCCCGCGCGGTGCACTCCCTCAGTCCCCCAACCAGGAAATCCCCGAGCATCGCCGCCCGCACGGGCGACCCCGAGTCCCCCGCCTCCCACAGCATGTCAACACTCGCATCAGCCTCCCCGCAGAGCCCGCCCTCCGAGCAGGAGCCAGGACCGGTCGCCGTTGCACGTAGAGCGCGGCGCCCCTTGCGCCGGCTCCGCTTGGCCTCCCGGCGGCCCGCACGGCGCATCGCGGACACATCACCTGCCTGGTCGCCAACCGCCCCTTAAGTCGCCACGGTGAAGCGGTGCGTGAGGTACATCGTCGTGATCATTCATTCAAGAGCCGCGTCATTCATCGCTGGACATTGCGCTGGGCTGCCTGTAGATACTCAAGAAGCATCTTAGATTGACATGAACAAAATAATCATAATCTCATGGTTCATCGGATCCTACCAAACACAACATGCACAATTACATAACGGTGGTCTCGATCATGTGTAGCATCTCACAATACTCTAAACATTGAGGCATAGGGGAGAGAACAACCATCTAGGTACTGCTATGGACCCGTAGTTCCGAGATGAACTACTCACGCATCTGTCCGGAGGCGATCATGGCGATGTAGAGGCCTTTGGTGATGATCCCCCTCTCCGGCTGGGTGTCGGAGCAGGACTCTAGAAGCCCTACATTGGACTTTCAAGGTGACGGCGCCTCTCTGTATGTTTCATGGAAAATAATTCCGTCCCCATGAGTTTTAGGGTTTAGGGCAATTTATAAGCAAAGGGGGGATCTGAGGCGGTGCTTAGGGCCCCCAGGGGCCCACTGGCCGTGGCGTAGGGGAAGGTCGCGCCTGGTGCCCCTTGGTGGCGCCTTGGCTCCCCTCCGGCACTCCTTTGGACTCCCTCTTCGTTCCGGGTAAAAATTGATCTCCGCGGATTTTCAACCCTTTCCGAGAATATTTCCTTAAGAACTTTTCTGAAATAGAAAAACGACAGAAAACAACAACTAGCCTGGGGCATCTTGTTAATAGGTTAGTCTGTGAAAACATCTGGAAAACGAAAGAAAACATGTGGAAAACAAAAGGTATTGGGTATAAAACAAGCATGAAGCATCAAAAATTATAGATACGTTTGCAACGTGTCAAGATTCAACAATATAGGCATATTTGTCTTCTTAACGTGTGTTTTAAAATCTTCACTAAGGTGGGTATGAATAGGATAAGGATAATTGATCACAAAGCTATACGTCCAACGCATACACCGGGTAGGCACATTCTGGATGGGGTGGTCATCCTCCATGAAACAATTCATGAAATAAAACGGAAAAAGATACATGGTTTCCTATTTAAAATCGATTTTGAAAAAGCCTATGACAATGTTAATTGGATTTTTATCCAACAATTGATGTGTATGAAAGGTTTTCTCCTATTTGGTGTAAGTGGATTATGCAATTCATCCAAGGAGGTAGTGTTGGTGTGAGAGTTAATGATGATATTGGTCATTATTTTCAAACCAGGAAGAGTCTTAGACAAGGAGATATGTTATCACCAATACTATTTAATATTGTCGCTGATATGATTGCTATTCTTATCGCTCGTGCGAAGGAAGATGGACATTTGGAGGTACTTGTAACTCATTCAGTTGAAGGGGGATATCCATCCTGCAATATGCAGATGACACGATCTTATTTATGGATCATTGATACGTCTCCAACGTATCTATAATTTCAGATGTTCCATGTTGATATTATGCCAATTGGTACATGTTTTCTATACAATTTATATCATTTTTATGCATTTTCCGGGACTAACTATTGACAAAATGCCATAGCGTCAGTTCCTGTTTTTTGCTTTTTTGGTTTTAGAAAAGTTGTTCTGGAATATCCTCGGAATCGAACGAAACAAAAGCCAAATTCCCTATTTTGATGTCACGTTCACGCAGTCCGGAGGAGACCCGAAGGGGGGCACCAAGGCGTCCACACCATAGGGTGGCGCGACCCCTCTTGGCTGCGGCACCACGTGGTGTGGGCCCCTCGGGCGCCCACCGACATCACCCTTTCGCCTATTTAAAGTCTTCCTCGGGAAAACTGTAAACACCCGAGCCTCCATCCACGAAAAGTTCCATAGCCGCCATCATCGTCAAACCTAGTTCGTGGGGTTCTGAAGCTCCCTGGCACCCTGCCGGGAGGGGAAATCATCACCGGAGGGCTCTACATCACCATGCCTGCCTCCAGAGTGATGTGTGAGTAATTCATCCTTGGACTACGGGTCCATAGCAGTATCTAGATGGTTGTCTTCTCCTCCTTTTGTGTCATCATGTTTAGATCTTGTGAGCTGCCTAACATGATCAATATCATCTTATTATAATGCTACATGTTGTGTTTGCTGGGATCCGATAAATATTGGATGCTATGTCAAGTTGATTATAGATCTATCATATTTATGTTATTTGTGATCTTTCATGCTCTCTGTTATTAGTAGATGCTTTGGCCAAGTTGATGCTTGTAACTCCAAGAGGGAGTATTTATGCTCGATAGTGGGTTCATGTCTCCAATAATCTGGGAGAGTGACAATAACTTCTAAGATTGTGGATGTGTTGCTGCCACTAGGGATAAAACAACAATGCTTTGTCTAAGAATAATTCTATTGTTTACATTACGCACTTTACTTAATGCAATAATATATTGCTTGCAACTTAATACCCAAAGTTTGCTTGGATGACGTCCTGAGGGTGGATTATTAGTCATAGATGCAGTTGGATTAAAGTATATGTATCATGTTGTAATGCCCAAATGAATCTCATAGTAATCATCATGTCATGTATTTGCACTACGGTGTATCCTCTATTTTTTTCAATTGCCCAGCTATAATTTGTGCACCCATCATGTTATTTATCTGTTATGGAGAGACAGCACTAGTGAACCGTGGACCCCGGTACATTCTTTTACATTGATAATACAACCTACTGCAAGCACTCTTCTCTTTTACTTCAAACAATGTTCTCATTTCATTCACTACAAATAAACATCATTTTCCACATTATATGTCTAATCCTTTTCGTTGGGGCAAAGTATCTTGGTTGTGTTGTGTGCAGATTTCACGTTGCCGTTGAGCCTGGTAGTGCACCCTGCCAACATCAGTTGTAAACAACCTTTAGAAGTGATTTCTTTCTCCTACTGGTCCGATTAAACATTGGTTTCTTTCTGAGGAAAAATCTTGATGGTGTGCTCATCATACCTTCCTCTTGGGGTCTCCCAACGAACGTGTGTCTACACGCCATCAGGCTTGTTTTTTGGCGTCGTTGCCGGGAAGAGGATTTCTGCAAGGGGAGTCTCTCACCTCCAATCTTTTTTTTTACTTTGTTATTGTTTTTCTTAGTTTATTTTATTTTGTCTTGTTTACTTCTTTATATCAAAAACACAACAAAATTAGTTCATATTTCTAGTTGTTATTTTTGCTACTCTGCTTTTAATTTATTGTTCATCATGTTACTCCCTAAGTACACCCTGAAAGACTTATCAATAGGTAGTGGTTCTATAATTGGAAAGGATAACATTGAAGAATTCTTTAATCATGTTAGCAAACATAAAGATTTTGAGGATAGATCCTTAGTAGAACTTGCTCCGAATTATGAAACTGTTACAGCTTCTTTAGTTCACATGTTAGAGGCTAGGTTTGTTAACCTTAACCCTGATGACCCACAAGTATAGGGGATCGCAACAGTCTTCGAGGGAAGTAAAACCCAAATTTATTGATTCGACACAAGGGGAGCCAAAGAATATTTGTGAGCCTTAACAAGTGAGTTGTCAATTCACCTGCACCTGAAAGTACTTTTGTTCGCAGCGGTATATCAGTAGTAACAGTTTTATAGTAGCAGCAGTAGTGAAATAATAGCAGCAGTGGAATGAAAACAGCAGCAGTAGTGTTTGAAGTAAACATCAGATTAAATACTGTAGGCATAGGGATGGATGAACGGGCGTTGCATGGATAAGAAAGTTCAAATAATGATCATGTCACGGGCATTGCAGATAAATAAGATAAAGCATCCAAGAACTAAGTAAACATACGCATGTGTTCCATAAATAGTCGTACGTGCTCGCAATGAGAACTTGCACAACATCTTTTGTCCTACCAGCCCGTTTTCAGCGGGGCCTCAAGGGAACTACTGGTAATTAAGGTGTTCCTTAAAATAGAACACAGGAGCAAAGCATTAACACTCGGTGAACACATGTGATCCTCACATCACAGCCATCCCCTCCGGTTATCCCAATTTCTGTCACTTCGGGGCCTCGGGTTCCGGACAACAATGTGTGTAAACAACTTGCAAGCATGATCAAGAAACAATAATTATCATCATGATTCAATAACATGTTCAAATCTGAGATCATGGCACTCGGGCCCAAAGTGGAAAGCATTAAGCATAACAAGTTGCAACAATGTCAATAGCACTAGTAGAGGAGACTAGGCACTATGCCCTAACAATCACGGCATTATTACATGAACGATCTCATCCAATCCCTACCATCCCCTTTAGCCTACAGCGGGGAATTAATCACACATGGATGGGGGAACATGGATGGTCGATGGAGAGGCGTTGGTGATGACGATGGCGATGATCTCCTCCACTTCCCGTCCCGGCAGGGCGCCAGGACAGGAACTTCTGATCCCCGAATCAGAAGTTGGTGATGACGATGGCGATGTTCGGGACGGCGGTGGCGCTCTGTTGTGTTTCTGTAGAATATGACGAACCCCCTCAGGTTTTAGGGTTGGAGGCTACTTGTAGTTGAAAGGGGAGTCCGAGGGGGGCTCTGGGGGGCCCACACCCCTAGGTGGCGCGGCCTACGGGGGACCCGCGCCAGGGGGGTGTGGCCACCCCGTGGCTCCTCTCCTGTCCCCCTTCTGGCTCCCGGGGTCTTCCGGGGTGAAAACACCAATGGGTTCTTTTCTAGGCATTTTCCCGAAAGTTGATTTTTCTTCACAAAAACAAGACACCAAAGTAATTCTGCTGAAAACAACGTTAGTCTATGTTAGTTGTATTAAAAACACACAAGTTCAGAGGAAAACGATAAGAAAAGTGTTTGGAAAAGGAGATACGTTTTCGACGTATCAACTCGCCCCAAGCTTAGCTTATTGCTTGTCCTCAAGCAATTCAGTGACAACTGAGTGCGATAAAAGACTTTTACGAACACATTTCTTTCATATGATGTAAATATATTCACTATGTCATTAAATACTTAATTATGCTCATGATAAGATACATGCAAGATACTGTCACTTAATAGCTATGCAAACCATGAAGAGATAACAACATATTAATAATAAACAACATGAAGCATAACTATTTGAAAGATTGAAGTAATCATAAAAAGGATCTGATAAAGTGGTATCCCCCTTGACCTTAAGTGTGGGGCAAAACATAAATGTCGGGCTCCCTGCACCCTTCTTCCTCCTTCTTCTCTCCTTCTTTCTTGAGGGCTTCTTCTTGGGCATCTTCCATGTCTTCTTGGGAAACTTCTTGAGCATGTTCTTGGGCACCTTGAGCATCGTCTTGGGGGTCCATGGTGGGGTCAAACCTGAGCACACAAAGGGCATTTCCATGAGGTAGCGCACCATTCACCAAGTCTCCGAAAGCATGAAGAGATTGGAGTGAGTTCACCTTGTCATTTATGGCCTTTGCTCGTGATCTTGTCATTGGTCCACTTGGTGTAATTGGGTGGGCTACATCATCCCCCCCCCCCTTGAAAAAGAGTCAACCTCGACTCGCGGTCATCGTCATCACTTGGGTATCCATGGAAGGCAGAGATATCCTTGACATTGAAGGAGTTGTGGACGAGGTACTTGGTTGGCGGTAAGTCGAGCTTGTAAGCGTTGTTGTTGATACACTTGATGATCTTGAAAGGGCCGTCACCTCTGGGCTTGAGTTTGGATTTGCGCTCTTGTGGGAAACGGTCCTTGCACATGTGTAGCCACACAAGGTCACTTTCTTAGAACACCATGGGCTTCTTGTTCTTGTTCATGATGGAGGCTCGGTGCTTGGAATGCTTCTCAAGCATAGCTCTTGTGGATTCATGTAGCTTCTTGATGTATTCGGTGCGCTTGTCAATGTCCATGTTGACTTGCTCGCGTAGAGGCAATGGTAGTATGTCAAGAGCGGTGTTGGGGTTGAAGCCGTAGACGGTCTCTGTTGGGACGCGTAGAGATAAACGAAAACTTTTCCTACGCGGTACTCCCAAGATTCAGCCGAGGTAGAAGGCCACGAGTATTACCACTAGACGCGCAGGTGCGGATTATCAATGCAGCGCGTCGGGGCAGTGCAGTCCCACGATCCGATCCGGCCGATCCAATCCCTCGAACGTCGAAGTGCTGAATGTACAGCACCTCTGCCGGTATCCACACGTACGAGGAGGAGCTCCGACGGCAGACTGCTAGGTCTGGTGCGACGGCTGGACTGAGTGGGGCTAGGGTTCCCAACGCATGGGAGAGTGGACTAACGTGCCCGTTGGGCAACCTGCGCCCCTCTTTATATAGCGTATGGTAATGGGCTGCACAACACTTGTGGCCCATTCCCTCTGTGAGTCCGACTCACTAACTCAGTCCATTTTCGGTTCGGGTCCAACCCAACCAATATTTGCTCCCGCTCTTATGTGTGCGACCCTGCAGGCTCATGGTGACTTGGACACGATTTGAGTCCAACTCCCAATCGATCAATCGGTAGCGGCTCCTAGCAGAACGTGCCGACTCCCAAGTACCATTGAGTCATGACGACATACCTTTCAATGTGATATTCATCTTAGTCCTTTTTGCCTCACGATATACCTTGTCGAACTATAGGCGATTTATCGTCATCCCTTAAATAGTTCAACTCTCTTCTCGATCCGTGATATGCGATTCATCTGACTAACTCTTAGTCAACCGACACAGTTAACACTTAACTGAGTCGCGCATGGCCATGCTTCCTGAATCATATCACTCGAGAGGGCCCAGAGAATATCTCTCCATTAGGAGGGGCAAAATCCCATCTTGATTATCCACATCACGCAGCTTGCTTCTCATTCGACCCGAACTCTGCCTTTATAGTTGCCTTGTCACAGAACAACGTTTGACAGAACCTAAGTCGGTGATCCACAACTCGGATTGTGCGACAACCTCAGGTCTAAGGATTACATTGATTGAGACATGCAAATGACGACTTGATCGTTGCATCTCAATATGGGTCAGTCCGACTTGCTAAACTCTTTAGCCAACTTCGTGAACGTTGGAATGGCATCACCATGCCCATGACAAGTGGAACCGTGTCATCAGCCAACACTCACATTAGTCTAGGGTGTGTGTCCAGCACAACCTTAACGACCAAGGACAATTAGTATGAACAACATGAATACATAGTTCCACAATCGAATCACATATTCAATGACATATATCAGATGTTCAAACCAAAGGACAACTTAATAACTTTATGAATACATTGGGAATTACATCATCTATGATTGCCTCTAGGGCATATTCCCAACAGTCTCCCACTTGCACTAGAGTCAATCATCCTGGCATCATATGCCTAGGCATCTAATGCCCATACCTCTCGTGTGCGTCTCATGCTTAGGCTGTGGTAGCGCCTTTGTCAACGGATCTGCAATGTTTGCATCCGTGTGTACTTTGCATAACTTGATATCACCTTGTTCGACAAACTGGCGAATGAGGTGGTACCGCATGAGTATATGTTTGTTCTTCTGGTGTTGTCTAGGTTCCTTGGCTTGTGCGATAGCACCATTGTTGTCACAATATACGTCCAATGGATTGGACGCGCCCTGAACCACACCAAGATCCATCAGGAGGTTCCTGATCCAAACAGCTTCCTTTGCCGCCTCTGAGGCAGCAATATACTCAGCCTCTGTTGTAGATGCAGACACCGTATCTTGCTTGGAACTCTTCCAGCTCACAGCTCCTCCGTTCATTACGAACACGTATCCCGATTGCGAACGAGAATCATCTGAGTCGGTGAGATAACTTGCATCCGTGTAACCCTTTACACTGAATTCCTCATCACCTCCATAAACTAGGAACATTTCCTTAGTATTTCTCAAATACTTAAGGATGTTTTTAACCGCTGCCCAGTGGGCTTCGCCAGGGTCAGCCTGGTATCTGCTCGTAACACTTAGAGCATAGGAAACATCTGGCCTAGTACAAATCATGGCATACATGATGGATCCGATTGCCGAAGCATACGGGATCACACTCATCCGACTTCGCTCATCAGTCGTCGAAGGACACTGAGTCTTGCTAAGTTTTATGCCATGGGACATCGGCAAGAATCCCTTCTTGGACTCTTGCATTTTGAATTTCTTCAAAACTTTGTCCAGATATGTACTCTGACTCAATCCAATGAGCCGCCTTGATCTATCTCTATAGATCCTGATTCCTAATATGTAAGTTGCCTCACCCAAATCTTTCATTGAGAAACTCCTTTCCAATGACTCTTTGGTTTCTTGCAACATCATGACATCATTTCCAATCAGTAATATGTCATCCACATATAAGATTAGAAAGTTTACTTTGCTCCCACTAAACTTCTTGTATAAACAAGAATCATGATCGCTCTTGATGAAGCCAAACGATTTGACTACCTCATCAAAGCGAATGTTCCAACTCCGAGATGCTTGCTTCAACCCATAAATGGATTTCTGAAGTTTGCATACCTTGTCAGCATTAGCTGGATCGACAAAACCTTCGGGTTGTATCATATACACGTCCTCAGATAAATTTCCATTAAGGAAAGTCGTCTTGACATCCATCTGCCATATCTCATAGTCGAAATAGGCTGCTATGGCTAACATGATCTGAATTGATTTAAGCATCGCTACGGGCGAGAAGGTCTCGTCGTAGTCAACTCCTTGAACTTGTCGGAACCCCTTCGCGACAAGTCGTGCTTTATAGACGGAAATATTTCCATCCATATCAATTTTCTTCTTAAAGACCCATTTGCACTCGACGGGTCTTGCGCCGTCAGGCAGATCAACCAAGTTCCAAACTTGGTTTTCATCCATGGACTTTAACTCGGATCTCATGGCTCCAAGCCATGACTCGGAATCAGATCCCACCATCGCTTCCGAATAAGTTGCCGGCTCATTACTGTCTAACAGTAAAACATCACGAGCACTCTGTAATCTGGCAGATCTCCGTGGTTCAGGTGCTATTACCGGTGTAGGTACCACGACCGGCTCAGCCTCCAAGGCGTTTGCCAACTCGCCCCTAGCCGGTTCCTCTCGAATTTCTTCGAGTTGCACTGTGCTCCCACTGACTTCCCGACTGAGAAACTCTTTCTCAAGGAAGACACCATTCCGAGCGACAAACACTTTGCCCTCTTCCCGGTTGTAGAAGTAGTACCCCAAGGTTTCCCTCGGATACCCCACGAAAATACACTTATCCGACTTGGGCGTGAGCTTGTCCGACTGAAGTCGCTTGACAAATGCTTCACAACCCCAAATCTTAAGAAAAGACAAACTTGGCTTTTTACCAGTCCACATCTCATGTGGTGTCTTCTCTACTGACTTTGATGGTACTCTGTTTAGTGTGAAAGCTGCAGTTTCTAGACAATAACCCCAAAATGATAAAGGTAGATCTGTCCGACTCATCATTGATCGTACCATGTCCAACAAGGTCCGATTTCTCCGTTCCGATACACCGTTTCTCTGCGGTGTACCCGGCGGAGTGAGTTGAGGAACTATTCCACAACTCTTTAGATGGTCATCAAACTCATGGCTCATGTACTCGCCTCCACGGTCCGACCGTAGAAACTTTATTTTCTTGCCGAGCTGATTTTGTACCTCACTCTGGAATTCCTTGAACTTTTCATAGGCTTCCGACTTGTGTTTCATTAAATAGATATATCCATACCTACTCAAATCATCAGTGAAGGTAATGAAGTACTCATAACCACCTCTGGCTGTCGTGCTCATTGGACCACATACATCACTATGTATTAGTTCCAACAAGTCGGACGCCCTTTCACAACTCCTTGCAAAAGGTGTCTTGGTCATCTTGCCTAGTAGGCATGATTCGCATGTCTCGAATGACTCTAAGTCAAACGAAGTTAGAAGTCCATCATCATGGAGCTTCTTCATGCGCTTCCAACTTATATGACCAAGCCGACAATGCCAAAAGTAAGTCATATTCAGATCCTTTGGTTTCAACCTTTTAACATTTATGTTATAGACCGATTCACAATCAAGATTTAAAATAAATAACCCGTTCTGAACGGGTGCAAATCCATGAAACATATCTTTCAAATATAAAGAACAACCATTATTCTTAATATTCGACTCATAACCTTGTCTCATCAAACATGAGGCTGAAATAATGTTTCGACTAAGCGCTGGAACATAATAACAATTATTTAGTTCCAAAATAAATCCTGAAGGTAAATGAAGTTGCATCGTGCCGACTTCCAACGCAGCGACTCTCGCCTTGTTGCCGACCCGAATGTCAACCTCTCCTCTTGCCACGCTCCTAGTTCTTACCAGTCCCTGCAACGAGTTGCATATGTGAATAACTGATCCGGTATCATATACCCAAGAACTATTAGGCGCATCAGCAAGATAAATGTCTATAACATTGCACACAAGTGTACCTGAGTCGGAAGTCATACCTCCACTCTTGGCTCTGTCAGCCAAATACTTGGTGCAATTCCTCTTCCAGTGGCCATCTTGCTTGCAATAGAAGCAATTGGCTCCGGCTGTAGGAGAAGGCTTAGTCTTTGAGGGAGCACTCTGGACAGGGCCATGGGCGCTACCTCCTGACTTATCCTTCTTCTTCTTAGTCCAAGAACTCTTCTTGAACTTAGCCTTATTCTGCACCATCAACACTTGACTGGCGCCTTTCTTGATATCAGCCTCTGCCGTTTTGAGCATCCCATGTAATTCAGTGATACTCTTATCCATACCATGCATATGGTAGTTCGAGATGAACGAACCATACGCACTAGGAAGAGAGTTCAGAATTATATCAGTAGCGAACTCTTCATTAAGTGGGACGCCCAGCCGATCCAGAGACTGAATGTAACCAATCATCTTGATTACATGCGGACTCAGTGGATCGCCGTCTTTCAGCTTACAGCCAAGCAAAGCTTGAGAGACTTGATACCTCTCAGTCTTTGCTTGAGCCTGGAACATACTTTTGAGGCTTTCGATCATATCGTAGGCCTCAACATTCTCGAACTGCTGCTGCAAGTCCGGTTCCATGTGTGCAAGCATAAGACAGCTAATTTCCGTAGACTCATCTCTAGTCTTACGGTAGGCATTTGTGACAGCGACAGTCGCATCATCATCAGGCTCTTCTGGAAGTGGAGTTTCTAGAACATGTTCTTTCTTGTCATGCTTGAGGACTATCCTCAGATTACGATACCAGTTGGTGAAATTAGTTCCATTTAGCTTATCTTTCTCTAAGATTGACCTCAACGCAAACGCGGACAACTGAGGAAGGTTGCTAGGTGCCATTGATCTACAACAGAAAATACGCAAAAACACTTAAGACATGTATTCATAAAAGAGCAGGCATATTAAACGCTTTAATACTTATGCTCCCACTAGAACCAACATCCCTCCGATGGTTGCTAAGTGATTCAAGACCCTAAATAAGCAAGCCGACTAGTGAGCTTTAGCATCACCGCTAGCCGTCAAGTGATCTAGGTAGGCAACACCTTGCCAATCGTATCTCTATACGACTCCTGTTAGTTGGGTGACATCACATGCCCCGGCTCCCAACCTACCTCGCCCCGAGCCCCACAACCGTTGTGATGGACTCGTCTAGATTACCAAGTGCTTCTGCTTGTAAGAGTCCGACTCGAACCCACCTAACCGGAAAGAATTGGTAGCACCTCAATTTCATGAGCCCACTACCAAGAATGTCCGACTTGTGATGGTGCAGCACTAGCGGGGCGACCGACTAGACCTTCTTTGAGGGACTAAAGAATCTACCAACTATCTCAATAGAGGTAAATAGAGACATAACAATAACACAAATAAAGCAATTATAATGTGAAATGGTATGGCTCTCTTCATGGTGATCTCCATCTCCACAAAGCTTGCAAGTCGACTTGTGCCAACTCTTGTCACGTGCCATCTTGCTCCATGTAGCCGACTTGTACATCGACTTGCATGCCACCGGGTTCTCCAACAAGCTACACTAGCTAGTAAATGAAAAATTTACATAGAGAATCCGACACGCAGGTCGTTATACAATAAAATGACAGCACCTAGGCTCCAGCCGGCTGACATAAACATGATACGCAGATCATGTATGGATTACACACATCATATGCACATAAGCCATACCATTCACAACTTCCTGCAAAAACAAGTTATGCATAGATACGATATCTACCGGTGTTGTGAACTCGCAACGACATCTAAGGCGCTACGACAGGGCGAAGCCGGCGGTCCGATCATGGATTTCTTCATCGGATAAAACGATTTTACCCGAATCTGATCCGTATTCCGATTCGACCAAACGCTTTGATCTTCGATCACCGCAACTGGATTTATGTGTCACGGTATACCCCGATGGCGGAAACCGACCGGTAGGGGTAAGTTGTTCCACGACCTTAGCAGTATGATCACGGAAACCTGATCATCCATTAACCCCGAGTACGATTGATCCAATCAACCTTGTACAAAACCGATCTATCTCATAGACCGACCACCAAAACAGCAATTAGATCACATCTAACGCTAACTACATATCACATATGTACGGATCTCGGGCCTAATACCAGAAGCTACCGCTCTGATACCACTGTTGGGACGCGTAGAGATAAACGAAAACTTTTCATACGCGGTACTCCCAAGATTCAGCCGAGGTAGAAGGCCACGAGTATTACCACTAGACGCGCAGGTGCGGATTATCGATGCAGCGCGTCGGGGCAGTGCAGTCCCACGATCCGATCCGGCCGATCCAATCCCTCGAACGTCGAAGTGCTGAATGTACAGCACCTCTGCCGGTATCCACACGTACGAGGAGGAGCTCCGACGGCAGACTGCTAGGTCTGGTGCGACGGCTGGACTGAGTGGGGCTAGGGTTCCCAACGCATGGGAGAGTGGACTAACGTGCCCGTTGGGCAACCTGCGCCCCTCTTTATATAGCGTATGGTAATGGGCTGCACAACACTTGTGGCCCATTCCCTCTGTGAGTCCGACTCACTAACTCAGTCCATTTTCGGTTCGGGTCCAACCCAACCAATATTTGCTCCCGCTCTTAAGTGTGCGACCCTGCAGGCTCATGGCGACTTGAACACGATTTGAGTCCAACTCCCAATCGATCAATCGGTAGCGGCTCCTAGCAGAACGTGCCGACTCCCAAGTACCATTGAGTCATGACGACATACCTTTCAATGTGATATTCATCTTAGTCCTTTTTGCCTCACGATATACCTTGTCGAACTATAGGCGATTTATCGTCATCCCTTAAATAGTTCAACTCTCTTCTCGATCCGTGATATGCGATTCATCTGACTAACTCTTAGTCAACCGACACAGTTAACACTTAACTGAGTCGCGCATGGCCATGCTTCCTGAATCATATCACTCGAGAGGGCCCAGAGAATATCTCTCCATTAGGAGGGGCAAAATCCCATCTTGATTATCCACATCACGCAGCTTGCTTCTCATTCGACCCGAACTCTGCCTTTATAGTTGCCTTGTCACAGAACAACGTTTGACAGAACCTAAGTCGGTGATCCACAACTCGGATTGTGCGACAACCTCAGGTCTAAGGATTACATTGATTGAGACATGCAAATGACGACTTGATCGTTGCATCTCAATATGGGTCAGTCCGACTTGCTAAACTCTTTAGCCAACTCCGTGAACGTTGGAATGGCATCACCATGAACATGACAAGTGGAACCGTGTCATCAGCCAACACTCACATTAGTCTAGGGTGTGTGTCCAGCACAACCTTAACGACCAAGGACAATTAGTATGAACAACATGAATACATATTTCCACAATCGAATCACATATTCAATGACATATATCAGATGTTCAAACCAAAGGACAACTTAATAACTTTATGAATACATTGGGAATTACATCATCTATGATTGCCTCTAGGTCATATTCCCAACAGTCTCGAAGGGGCTCTTCTTGGTAGCTTGGTGTACGACGCGGTTGTAGGCGAACTCGGCATGTGGGATGCATTCCTCCCAATTCTTGAGGTTGGGCTTGATCAATGCTCGAAGGAGTGAAGAGAGCATGCGGTTCACCACTTCTGTTTGTCCATCCGTTTGTGGCTGGTAGGCGGTGGAGAATAGTAGCTTGACGCCGATCTTGGCCATCAATGTCTTCCAAAAGTAGGAGGTGAACTTGACGTCGCGATCCGACACAATTGAAGTGGGAACACCATGTAGACGCACAATTTCCTTGAAAAACAAGGTGGCAACATGTGAAGCATCGTCCGTTCTATTGCATGGAATGAAATGTGCCATCTTAGAGAAGCGGTCAACAACGACAAAGATTGAGTCCATATTGGTTTTAGTGCGTGGAAGTCCTAACACGAAATCCATACTAATATCACTCCAAGGTGCATGTGGAATAGGCAATGGCACGTAAAGACCATGAGGATTGTAAGTGGAATTAGCTTTAAGGCATGTAGGACATGGCTTGACGAGGCGTTCAACTTGGTGCTTCATCTTAGGCCAAAATTAGTGGTTGGAGAGCATGGCATAGGTCTTGTCACGTCCAAAGTGTCCCATGAGACCTCCTTCATGTGATTCCTTCAATAACAACAAACGAAGAGAGGACTCGGGAATACACAAATTGTTAGCCCTAAACAAGAAACCTTTGTGGAGATAGTAGTCATCAACACCTCTATTAGGCAAGCATTTCTCAAAAATGGGACCAAAGAAAACATCCGAAGAGTATAAGTCTTTGATCTCATCCAAACCAATCACATTGATGTCAAGGCGTATAAGAAGACATTCTTTTCGAGACAAGGCATCCGCTACAACATTTTCTTTACCTTTCTTGTACTTAATGACATAAGGAAAAGATTCTATGAATTCTACCCATTTAGCATGCCTTTTGTTCAAATTAGCTTGACTTTTCAAATATTTCAAGGATTCATGATCGGAATGAATGAAAAATTATTTCGGCCAAAGATAGTGTTGCCAAACTTCGAGGACTCTAACCAAAGAAAATAGTTCCTTATCATATATTGGATAATTGAGTCTAGCACCATCTAATTTTTCACTATGATAAGCAATGGGACGCCCATTTTGCATGAGAACGCCACCAATGCCTATGCCACTAGCATCACATTCAATCTCGAAAGTTTTCTCAAAATCCGGTAAGACAAGCAAAGGAGCTTCGGCCAAACACTTCTTAAGGGTGTCAAAAGCTTTTTGTTGCGTGTTCCCCCAAAAAAGATACATTTTTCTTTGTGAGTTCATTCAAAGGGCAAGCAATTGTTGAAAAATCTTTCACAAAGCGGCGATAGAAACCGGCAAGGCCATGAAAGCGCCTTATCTCACTCACGGAAGTAGGGGGAGGCCAATTCCTAATTTCTTCGGCTTTCTTGTTGTCGACTTCAATTCCATTGGAAGATATCACAAAACCCAAGAAAACAAGCTTGTTGGTGCAAAAATTGCATTTGGAAATATTGGTAAAAAGTTTTGCTTTGCGAAGAGCCAACAATACTTGAGAAACATGATCAAGGTGATCTTCCAAAGACTTGCTATAAATTAGGATGTCGTCAAATTAAACCACAACAAATTTTCCAATGAAAGGGCGCAAGACTTCATTCATGAGACGCATAAAGGTAGAAGGGGCATTCGAAAGACCAAAGGGCATGACAAGCCATTCATACAAACCAAGTTTTGTTTTGAAAGCCATTTTCCATTCATCACCTATACTCATGCGAATTTGATGGTAACCACTTTTAAGATCAATTTTGGAAAAGATAGTAGCACCACTCAATTCATCAAGCATGTCATCGAGCCTAGGAATAGGATGTCTATATCGAACGGTGATAGCATTGATAGGGCGACAATCCATGCACATTCGTGAAGTAGCATCTTGCTTTGGAACAAGTATAACCGTCACGGCGCAAGGGCTAAGGGATTCATGGATAAAACCTTTTTCGAGTAGTTCTTGGATTTTGCGCTCAATCTCCTTAGTCTCCTCGGGGTTGCTGCGGTAAGGAGCGCGGTTTGGAAGTGGAGCACCCGGAATGAGGTCGATGCGGTGCTCGATTCCTTGTAGGGGAGGTAGACCCAGAGGTAGTTCATCGGGAAACACGTCTTGAAATTCCTTCAATAAAGGCAACAAAGATGGAGGGAAACTTGTCATGTTGTTAGTGTCAAGTTCTTCCCCTTTGCACACGAGGACAAAGTGGAGGATGGATGGGTCATCTCGTAACTCTCGCATCTCCCTTTCGGTGGCAAGTAAGGCAAGGTCTTTGGGAACACTTGGACGTTTTCCACTCATATTTGGCTTGTGTCTCTCACTCTCATTGAGGTGGATCGCTCTCTCACCACTCATCTCACGAGATTTGAGCTCTTCTTATTTTCGTGCAAGAGTCTTGGCATTGTCGGCTATCACTTGGCTAGGAGACATGGGAAGTAGCACAAACATCTTGTTATTCCACTTGAAGCTATAGAGATTAGTATGTCCATCATGTATAGCACTCTTGTCATATTGCCAAGGTCGTCCAAGAAGAAGATGACACACAATCATAGGCACAACGTCACACTCCACCATGTCTTCATAAGGGCCAATCTTGAATTGCACGGAAACCATATGTTGAATCTTGAAGGTTCCAGAGTCACTAAGCCAGTGGACATGGTATGGATGAGGATGTTTCTTGTAAGGCAATTGGAGTTTGTCGCAAAGTTCTTTGCTAGCTAAGTTTTGGCAACTACCGCCATCAATGATAACCTTGATTGATTTGCCACTGATGTCGGCTCTAGTCTGAAAAAGATTGTAACGTTGGTCATGCTCATCTTGAGGAGAAGTAGTAAGGACTCTTGTCACCACTAGCGATGAATTCTTGTCCTCGTCGCAATAGACACTTTCTTCATCATCATTGGGCACGTCCAAGGAGTTGAGAGCAATTTGATGCAAGGCATAGTATTCGCCTTCACTCATGGAATCACGTTCACCGTCTTGGTTAACAATCATGATCATCTTGTTGGAACACTCGATGGACTTGTGGCCACTTCCACCACATTTGAAGCAAGTTATGGTGCTTGACTTGACTTGAGGAGCACTCGACGAGGTGGTGGGAGGCACTTGTTTCTTGAACGGTTGTGGAGACTTGTTGGGAGCACTAGAATCTCTAGAGGTGGTCTTGTTGTTGGTTGGTGTAGTCACTTGTGTCATTGTAGACGAAGTAGAAGAAGGCCTTGAGGCAAAGAAAGCCTTTTGCTTGTTGTACTTGAGATCTTCCGCAATTTGACGTTCGGCCTTGAGAGCTTGATGGACAGGGGCAACAATGTTGTCATATGGTCGATACTCGATGATCTTCCTTATAGGATAGTTGAGGCCATTGAGGAAACGGGCCATTGTTTGCTCTTGAGATTCCATCACATGAGCTCGAATCAAAGATGTCTCCATTTCCTTGTAGTACTCATCAACGGATTTCAAACCTTGACGAAGTTCTTGGAGCTTCTTGAAGAGGTCACGCTTGTAGTGTGGAGGAACAAACCGAGCATGCATGAACTGCTTCATCTCATTCCAAGTGGCAATAGGAGCAATGCGGTTGCGGACTCTTTTGGCTTGGAGACGGTCCCACCATAAGAGTGCATAGCCTTCGAATTCCAAAGATGGCAAGGCAACCATTTTCTTGTCGGTGAAGTTGTGAATGCCGAAGATCTTGTCTACCTTGAGAGCCCAAGCAAGATATTCTTCGGGGTCATTCTCACCATTGAACTTTGGTACATTGAAGCGAAGGGCACTCTTGTTGTTGTCTTCTTATTGACGATGGTGACGCTCATGGGGGTCTTCATCATAGACGGGTGGTGAATCATCGTATGGTTCATCCTCATTGTCTTCGTGGTGGCAATCATGATGGGGAGGATGACGTCGGTGGTCATTAGGAGGTGGTTGTTGATGGTGACGGAGTGTTGCTTCACGGCGTTCACTATCATCAGTGTCATGTCGATGTTGTTGAGGACGTTCTTGTTGAGGTTGAGGGCGTTGCGGAAGCACTTGTTCATCTCGAGGGTGTTGAGGACGATCATGTTCTTGGCCGTCATTGTTGTTGGGACGCGCATGGCTCCTTGGTGGCCTTCGATGTTGACGATCACCTTCCACGAAATCATTGTGGCCATAGTCTTGAGCGTGGCCTTGTGGAGGTGGGTGATGATGTTGTCGAAGGTCCGGGCGTTGCAGTTGTTGAAGAGGGTCACCACGGCCTTGGCGATGTTGAGGAGGTGGTGATGGCGAGATATCTTCGTACCAATGTCATCGCGGAGCTTGTTGTTGAGGAGGTTGTTGTGGTTGTTGAGGAGGTGGTTGTGGTTGTTGAGGTTGTCCACCATCCTCGTTGTTGCGATCATGGCGATCATGGCGGTCATGGCGCCGAGCTTTGTGAAGATCTTGATTGTGGTGGCTTGAGCGAAGAGAACATGAGGACTATGATGAATGACGGCGATTGGCAAGATTGGCCAAGTTGATGTTGATGCGCGTCATTTGATCATTCAATCGAGCCTTTTGCTCTTGGAGTCGACGCTCATAGCATTGCAATCCGTCCTTCACGAGTTCACAGAGTTGGAAATGGTCATTGTGGGTGACGAAGGTTGCGTAAGCATTGTCGTTGAAGAAGGGGTTTCCGTCATCTTCCGAGCTCGGACTTGTGAATACTCCTACCTAGCCATCTCAAAAACACACAAGGGTGATATATAGAAATGGATGTCTCACTTACCCAACGTTACCTTTTTTGGTCGTATTGAGGCTAGTGGACGAGCCTAGGTGTACGGCGGTATGTCAAGAGCGAGTCCAAAAAGATTGAAAGAAAACCGCAAACGACAACACACACGCTTTATGTGGAAGGAAAATGGGTTAGGAAAGTGGCGAGGAAAAACGACAGAATCCGAAGAAAAGTTTGTTGTCAAACGTGGAGAAGAACCAAAAATAAATGCTAACACAAAAACCAATCCTAGTGGAGGAAGTTATAGGTGGAACACACACACACAAGGGATAAATGGGGTTAGTGTGGCCAATGGACGAGCGGAGACAAAATGTACCTAACGAAGACTAAGCTCAATGCCACACCAACAAAAGGAGGACGCTAGTTCGAACCGCAAACTTTGAAAGGCAAAAAGATTCGCACCGTCGCAACCGGTCACTCTTTTCTCTTTTGCGACGCAAAGCTACACGTTCCTACAAATGATAGAAATTGGCATCGATCCTTTGCTTCTTTTTCAATTTATTTTTTGATTTTCTCTTTTTGATGGATTCCAAAATGCCAATGCCTACTCGTAGCTAGTTTCTCACAAGCGCCCAACTCGCACTCTCGGTTCCACTAATGCGATGCCAAACAGTGTAAAATAACTAGTCCGAATAGATAAGGTACACAATGGATGGGTTAGGTCAAGCGGAAGCAAGTTATACCTCTCTTGTTGATGATCACGGACTTGCGGCTAGTGGATGTCGATGTCGTGGTGATCCGTTGATGTGATTGAGTAGATGGTGTTTTGGGTGTCGCGTGGCAACTTGTTGCACTCAATTCGGATAAAAACGACAAAGAAAAACAAGTTTCAAAATCTGTCCAGAAATCGAAGAGCAGATATTTTCTGTGTTTTTTGCTCAAATTCAAAATTCCCTCAAAATCAAGAAATTTATTGGACAAATTTGGGAAAAGTGGCTGAATAGAAAGGTGGGTAATGGTCTTTGTCAACAAATCTATGGATCAAAACCACGAAAAACTCAACAAATCGACAGATCGGTCGAAATCCCTTTTGGCTATTTTTGGTGAAATTTTCGAATTTATGGTGGATAGAAGAAAAATTGGTGGGGAGGAGGGTAGTGGGGGTCGAATTCGTGCCAATCTAGCTCTGGATACCAGATGATGCGGAGTGGTTTCCTCCTAGGTGGCCCGATCTTCATGAATTAACCAAGAACACGAAGAACGAATTAAGAACGAGATGAACACGATGAACACGAGAGGGGGATACGAGGGGAAATCGTGGGGAATCGTGGGAAAACACAAGGGAGATAACTAGTGGGAACTGAAGAATCCACATCCCCCGTCAACTAAACCCCGAGGGCCGCCTGCGGGACGATCGATCCAACCGAACTCACCTTGATCGAAACCGCTTAATACCTGTAGCCGGTCCACTACGCCAATAGAACCTCAAGGGTTAGTTGAGGAAGATTGGAAGGTCCCTAACTGAATTCCAAGGGGAGAGGATAGGTAACCCGGTGAATCTTGATACGTTCCTAGATACAAATCGTAGGAGTAGCCTTGATACGGTCCTAGGTACAAACCATAGGAGTAGCCTCACAAGAGGGATACAAGGGCAAAGCTCAAAAGTCTAATTCATCTCTAACCCTAGATCTGACCAGAGGGGTCTCCTTATATAGCCTTGGGGGTTGGTGGGGGTGGAAAAGGGAACTTTTGACCCACTTTTGCGAGCTGGCAGAGAGGCCGGCCTGGCCGGGGTGGAGGCCGGGCTCTTCTGTGTGGAGGTCGGCCTGGGGTTGCAGGGGAGCCGGCCTGGGCCGGGGTGGAGGCCGGTGTCTACGGGCAGGTGGCCGTCCTGGAGTGCGCAGGGAGGCCGGCCTAGTCTGGGCTTCAGGCCGGCCGGTTCTGTTAGGGTGCCGACCTGGAGGCTGGGCTGTAGGTCGGGCTCCCTGCACCCTTCTTCCTCCTTCTTCTCCCCTTCTTTCTTGAGGGCTTCTTCTTGGGAATCTTCCATGGCTTCTTGGGAAACTTCTTGAGCACGTTCTTGGCACCTTGAGCATCGTCTTGGGGGTCCATGGTGGGGTCAAACCTGAGCACACAAAGGGCATTTCCATGAGGTAGTGCACCATTAACCAAGTCACCAAAAGCATGAAGAGATAGGAGTGAGATCACCTTGTCATGTATGGCCTGTGCTCGTGATCTTGCCATTGGTCCACTTGGTGTAATTGGGTGGGCTACATCCAAAACAGGAATAATTTTTTAGCAGGTTTTAAAGGTAGCACATGAGAAATTTACTTGGAGTGGCGGTTAAATACCACATATAGGTAGGTATGGTGGACACATTTGGCAAAATTTGGTCTTTTGGGAGTTGGATGCGCGAGTAGAGCTCATACTCAGTACAGGTGAAGGCTGGCAAATAGACAGGGAGCGACAATCAAGAGAGCAACAACTATCATAATCATGTTTGCGACAAAGTAAAATTAACTCAGGCATAAAGTTGATACTAGAACTCTGAGGAAAAATAAATCATCGAGGCTTATTGACTTTTTATTTTCAGTCTTAGCATGCGTGAGCATGTGCCAAGTCGATTCAAATGAAAGAGTGAGAGGAGGCTACCACAATATCATGTCCTTCTATGAATAGAACAATGCGAACAAATATTTACAAGACAGGTCATTCACTATTAATAAATTGGAACAAGACATGAGAGAGCACAGACTATTAAGCAGCCATTAAGTCACATATACCTTATACGAACAAACTAAGCATGCTCACATAGACGGATATATGTACACAAATGAAAGAAAATAGAATTCATACCAGCCTCTCACCACAACTTGAATTTTCGTATATCGTCATTATTGCTCTTCACTTGTGGATCGAATAATATATAATGAAAACCAAGCTCCAATGGAATCACGGACGACTGTTGAACTTTGCAACAAACTTTACAAAACCAAAGAAGAACAACAAATTTTTTTGGGTTTCCAATTAAAGCACTAACAGAAAGAGAACAAGCAAACAAAGCAAAACCTTTTTGGGTTTTCGAAATGAAACAAGAACAAAAGAAAACAAATAAACAAACCAAACAAAATATTTTTGGGTTTTTGAATATTAAATTGCAACTAAAAGATAAAGCAAACCAAATAAACAAACAAAAGAAACAAACAAAGAGAGACAACAGAAATATTTTTGGTCTTTTTGTGTTTTGGAAAACAAGAACTAAACAATAAAAACAAAAGAAAAGAAAGAAACGAAAACAAGCGAAAGAAACAAAAAGAAGCAAAAGAAACAAAAAGATGGATATACAAAGAACCGACCGAACATGATATATAAATGAGTGTGATGTCGGTATACCTCCCCCCAAGCTTAGGCTTTTGGCCTAAGTGGAGATCAATCACCAAGGGGCCCAAGAGGTGCGGCCCCTGTAATACGCCGAGGAGGAAGCCTCTTCCTGATATGTGCTCGAGGATGCGCCAGTGTACTGCGTGTTGTGATCCTCGGGAGGCGCGTCTTGCCTCTCCTACTCCCGGTAAAACTCCATGGTGCTCAGATGCTCATCTACCTGCTCCTTGGAGAGCGACCATGGTGACCTGTCAATCTTAAACAAAACAGGCCGTGGCAAAGTAACTTTCCGCTCTTATCCATCCAGATATAAAACTCTATAGACTAAACGTTCATTAGTAGAGTTAGAAGTGACAAACTGATGGGATTTCATAGCAGCAAGGTTAAGCCTATGTGGAGCAATTATTTCATCATTAGGATCAATGGAAACATGCAAAGCAGCTGCTACACGTTGATGCATGTAAAATGCATAGATGAATTTTGCATATTTTCACATGGTTTTCTATTACATATTGCATCATATAAGGGTATAATTCAATGTTTTATAGTATTTTGGGGTTAAATTACAAAGTCCCCCAACTTTTATGGAATTAACCCTGCCTGTTAGAAACCCCGTTTTCTATATTTTTGACGTTTCAGGGGGCAAACTTCCGCGAAATCACCTGAAAATCTGCGGGGGTCATTTTTTTGGAAGGAGAAGACTTGCGGGCGAAGGATCCACGAGAATTGGGCAAGGAGTCCCAAAAGAGGACCCTCCACGCGGCCAGATTCCTTGGCCGCATGAGAGGCCCCCTTTTTGCCCTTGTGGCCCCAATTCCTTCCATCTTCGACTTACCGACTCCGTCTTGACCTAAAACCGACTATAAAAAGGGTCCTCCATACCCTTACGGAGAGGAGCGCCGTCGAAACACCGAAACAGAGACCTGGAGTTCCAGATTGGAGGGGAAAAACTCCGGCGGGGGGCCTCCGGTGTGATCTCCTACCCCTCCAACGTCATCTCCATCGACATCTCCATGAAGAGGGAGTAGTCCACCCCAGGGCTATGGGTTTGTGGAAGTAGCACTTGTATCTATCTCTCTATGTGCTTCACTAATCAGATCTGTATGAGCTGCCTCACATGATTACGTGCACCATTGTAATTCCTATGTGGTGGATCTTTTCTATGAGTTATTGAATCTGAGATTGCAATTGTTTCTCTTGAGTTATTTGAGTAGATGTATCTTATGTACCCCGTTCTTATTTGCTAGCTTTGATCAATCTAGTTCTTGAGAGCGTGTGTGGGGTGATGGGTGCATTAGTTGGAGTAACGGGGGTGGCTAGTGCTGTGAAAGTGATAGAAGTTCAGCGATCCACTTAGGTTTTGTTAAACCTTTCTTAGTTACCTCACTGGGATAAAAAGGAGTACCTTGTTACCGGGGATTTGAAGTGACACTAATCAATCTCCATGACTAGATCTAGCAAGTTCTTACTTCAACTTCATGTCACATTGCTTAAAGCTATACTCTGGTTTTTCCTTAATTATCGAGGTGTTATGATTTATTTTGCATCATGGTGGAGTATAAGAGGTATCAATATGACCGTAGAGATCTCTATGCTAGGACGTGATGCCCATATTAAAGTACTCAATGTTAAACATGTTATTGTAATCTCACATGTAATTCTTTATGTCCACCGTCTACCACTTTATTTGAGAGAATGCAAGTGTGAAACCATGAACCCCGGTCCTATTTTAGTTATAAGAAAACACTCTAGTTACTTTGCTGCAATTTACTTTACTTGCACTTTACTTTACTTGCATCTCCAATTCGAATTTACATTATCTCCATCACCACTTGCATCACAAAAATACAAAAACAATCCATTGCATATTTATTTTCTCATTTGCATTTAGTAGTAGATTTAATTATTGCACATTTACTTTCAGTTTTGCATTGCAATTTAGAAGTCTCACACCATGTGCTTGACAAACACTTGGTGAGGTTGAGGGCACAAAATTCTCTACTTGTTTGCAGGATCCTGGAGGAAGCTTGGAAGACAACTACTGAAATACTGGCTCCCCAAGAGTTCGATATAAACCCTTGAGTCACCCTCGTAGGGAAGAAGGCTTGCCACTAGCTACACACTCTGCACTTGGAGTCTCAACCTAGCCATCAAGAGTTTTTCTGGCGCCGTTGTCGGGGAGCCATAGGTGAAGGAGTTGTCCAAGGGAGCTCACAAGAAGTCTTCATCACCAAAAAGGTGTGCAAACACCTAAGCTTGGGGAGGTTGCACCTACGTGAGTACCGTCCTTTCTATCTCCACATTCTTTCAAGTAGATTGTTTTGTTTCTTGTCTTGTTTTTGTTTTTGTTTTGTTTTTGTTCTTGTTTTTGTTTTGTCTTGCATATTTTATTTTAGTTTGCATTTTAGTTTTGCATTTAGTTATCTAGTTTATTTTAGTATTTCGAATTTGCCTAGTTACTTTACTTTTGTTTTGCATAAAAAAATTAAAAATTACATAAAAACTGTTAAAATGGGTGATAGAACTAAATTAAGTGACTACACAAATACACCCAATGACCAATTCATTGCTAGGCCAATTACTACACCTGAAATACAAGCTGAAAGCTATGAAGTAAGTCCTAGTTTATTGAATTTAATTACTAGAGATCAATTTGGTGGTAGTGCTATGGAGGATGCCTCTATGCATCTTCATGATTTCATGGAAATATGTGATATGCAAAAATTTAAAAATGTGGAAAGTAGTGTTTTAAAACTGAAATTATTTCCTTTTTCACTTAGAGGAAGGCTAAAGAATGATTACTTTCACTACCTACAGCTAGTATAAAGTCTTGGGATGATTTAAAAGAAGCTTTCATTAAGAAATATTATCCTCCCGTTAAAATTTTGCAAAATAGGAATAATATCCTCTCATTTAGGCAAAATGATAATGAACATGTAGCCATGGCATAGGATAGAATTAAATTAATTCTTAGAACATGCCCATCACATGGAGTAAATGAATGGACCATACTACACTCTTTTTATAATGGTCTAAACTACATGTCTAGAAATATACTTGATTCTGCTGCTGGAGGTGCCTTTATGAGTAAAACTGTAGGTGAGGCTAAGAGCATATTAGAAAGCATATTGCAAAATTATAGTCAATGGAATACTGAAAGAGCACCCAATCCCACTAAGAAAATAAACTCAATTGAAGAAACCAATGATTTGTCTTCTAAAATGGACACTATTCTTGCTTTTATTAATAAACAAAATATGGAGAATGTGCATTTGCAGGAGCTAGTTGGTAGTAATTCTGAAAGTGTGGATGTTAATTTTGTTAGGAATTATGGTAGAAATGGTTTTGGTAATACTTACAATTCATATAGTAAACCTCCTTATGTGCCAAATAAACCTTTTGTTCCATATCCTAATGCTAATGAAAATAAGTGGAAGCCTTCTAGTGAAATTTCTGAATCTAATAAATTGCTTATGGAACAAGTTGCTAGTCACAATGCTATGATACATGAGTTAAATACGTCTATTGCATCCATTAGTAGTGATATTAAAGGATTTCAACTTCAGTCTTCGAATTTAGATAAAGCATTGTCAAAATTAGCTGATAATCAAGCAACTCTATTAAGCATGTCAGAGGAAAGCCACAAGCACAACCTAGTGTAGGAATGAATTCTATTACTATTGCTGCTCCTATTATTGAAAATATTGATCATATTGCTGAGAATACAAGTGAGCATGTCTCTACTAGCTTAGAAGAAACTTTGAATGAAATAGTGAAGTACCCTGAATATTTACTTCCATATATGTCTTATCTTGCTAGCAAAGATGAAATTAGTCCTCATGAATCAAGCATGCTAGATAAATTAGAGAGTAAAGCAGAGGAAATTATGATGCTTACTGAAATTAAGGATCCATTGCTTGATTTAGAAAAAAGTAGCTTGCAAGAACTTATTGCTACTCTACAAAAATTTGCTAGTGATCCCACTATAAATGTTAATCAACCTGGCTTTGGATCTTATATTGCTAACCATGTCTTGCAAGAAAAAATTGCTAGGTACAAGAATGAGGCCATGATACCTCCTAAGCTTGGGTATGCATGGATCCCCAAGGTGCTAGTTTCAATTGGAAAAGAAATTCACCTTGCTATGTTAGATCTAGGTTCTAGTGTATCGGTACTCTCTAAAGAATTATATGAATTGCTAGAACTAGAAAATTTAGAAAAGTGCTCAAGTGAATTTGTCCTTGCTGATAACTCTACTAAACATGCTATAGGACAAGTAAAAGATGTTATGATTGAATTGCACATGACTTTCGTACCCGTTGATTTCATTATTATGGATATGGGGGATAAATCCCCTAGTCCTATTATTTTGGGTAGACCTTTTCTTCGTACTACAGGTGCAATCATAGACTCCAAGGAAGGGAATGTCAAGTTTCAGTTCCCTCACAAGAAAAGCATGGAGCACTTCCCAAGGAAGAGGGGCACGCTGAAGAACAAGCTCCCTCATGAGCTTTATCCCTCTTGATTATCAAGTAAGTAAAGCCTAGCTATATGGCTATAAAGAAAGCGCTTTACGGGAGGCAACCCGGTTGTTTTTGTTTGGATTTTCCTAGTGTCCTCTTGCTGTCTCAAGAGATTAGTTTTTTTTGTTTTAATTCTGGAGTTTTCAATAAAGAGTCAAGTCAAGCCCATTTGGACTTATAAGTTGCTATCCTAGTGCATGAAATTTCTGTTTCAGCACGAGTCTGCTCACCGTATGATTTTACGTTTTTTATTGGTATGTCGGATTGAGCTAATTTTTTAGTATGTTCTGAAACTTTTCGTCCTCTGTAAGCACAAACATTGGCTTAATTTTTTGACGATTCTAGCTTAGGGAAAAACGTTCGTTTTGCTGCTGCTGCTTTTCTGGACAGATTCTGCCTTCTTTTGTTTTATGCACTCTTTGGGCTTGGGAATCGAATTTCCATGATTCTTTCAAGCAAGAGAGTGAACATAAAACATAATGAACCTTATTATCTATCTACAGGAGCATTTGATTTGGAATTTTGCACAGCAAGCATGTGATTTGTTTGTCCTTGCTAATCTCACCCCACAGAAAAAGAATGGGAGAAACATGTTTTGTGAAGTTTTTTCACAGGGAATAGAGGAGCTGCGCCTCAAGACATCCAAGAATGGTGAAATCCATAATCTTGGGGATGTGATGAACACCCCACTGGAGCTACACTCTTTTGGTTAGCACACTTCTACTTTCTGTTTTTCTAAGCAAAGCATTTATCGTAGAGACTTGAAGCGTCTAGTTTTTGTTTTTATTTTTGTTTTGATAAGACCACCACCATCATTTTATATGAGATTGAGCTACTGGATTTTGGGGTTGGAATGTATTGGATGCTAGTATTATGACTTGGAATAGGGATGCCATGGTTGATTTGAAGAGCTACATATGTTTGCATGATTTATAGGCTTTTTATGTGTGGAAATTTGCAATAATGTTGTCTTGAGCTATCTCTTATTCATGTCCTTGATGTTAATTTCTGGTTTATTTAGTTTGTCATGAAATGAGTAGTTCTATGGACATATGCATGCATAGTAGCTGGTCAACTA
Source organism: Alopecurus myosuroides (assembly GCA_028641055.1). Lineage (NCBI taxonomy): Eukaryota > Viridiplantae > Streptophyta > Magnoliopsida > Poales > Poaceae > Alopecurus > Alopecurus myosuroides. The sequence continues at coordinate 202,003,097 of CM054060.1, forward strand.
TCTCCCTCTTGCTAGCCCAAAAATTTAAAATTCTAACAAGTAAAAACTTGTTTCCAACACTCCTTAGCCAAGTATTTCCAGTGAGTCCACCATATCTTCCCATTAGCTTCATTGATATTCCGAGTATGTTCACCATGTTATTGTGTTATTTATGTTCTAAATTAAGATATTCACTTTATTAATTGTCATGGGTTGAACTTGGGATAGGACTCTCACGAACTTTTGAAGGCACACTTTACTTTTTATGCATCTAATAAACATGACCCAATAATGGGAGCCACAAGTTTTGCGTTTGACAAGTGTATGGTTGGGAGCTAGCTATAAACGTGTATCACCGGAAAGCTTTCAACATTGCACAAAAATATTTACATTTGGTTGATATCATGTACTTTTGTTTTTGGACTCCTGCCATGCCGAAATGAAATAGAGGAATAGTAAGTTTTGATGAGTAAGTATCTATATGACTAGAGAAACGCATTGGGCCGCTAACCCAAGCCATGCTTTATCATGGTGGAAATTTACTTACAGCTTGAGTGACTCTACAACACATCCTATAATAAAATAAGAAGCTATGCATAATAGTGAATGAAAATAAAAAAGGATGATGAGTCTACTCCGTTTGTTCATCTTGTCATTGTAACATGGGCTTGTTTCCATGTCATGGGGCAAGAGGTACCTCTTTGCGGTTCTCTATGATGTCATTAATACTTATTATGATTGTACAAAGCTTATTAGGAATCTTAAGTTGAGTAATCATGGAGTAGGTTTTCACACTCACGAGGCATGAGGCTTTCAACCACCTTGTCATTCTCATTACTTCAATACTCACAATTTTAAGATGCTAGTGATAAAGGGGGGCAATGAGAGTCCTAGATCAATGGATACCACATTTCAATTAGTAATTTTAGTTGAATAATTTAGAGGCTAAATAAGACTTGATCATGTTTTACCTCTACTCAATTTTCTCCAAAGTGTCCACCATATTTTCTATTCTCCATTATGCTATTCTTTGACCAATATAGGATTTTATTTTTCATTTTGTGTATGCATTTGGTCCATAGTGCTTTTATTTCATTATACACTTTGTGAACTTTCATGAAGCATCTTTGCTTGCATATTTGATATTTCTTACAACATGAATTGTATATTGCTACTCATTTCTAGTATTAATCATTTGATTATATGTAGCATGAATAATCCTCCCTGATATCCCATGATTGTTTCAATATGCAAAACCCATCTTAGTTTTATCACCTTCATACTCGAGGACGAGCATGGGTTAAGCTTGGGGATGTTGATGCATGTAAAATGCATAGATGAATTTTGCATATTTTCACATGGTTTTCTATTGCATATTGCATCATATAAGGGTATAATTCAATGTTTTATAGTATTTTGGGGTTAAATTACAAAGTCCCCCAACTTTTATGGAATTAACCCTGCCTGTCAGAAACCCCGTTTTCTATATTTTTGACGTTTCAGGGGGCAAACTTCCGCGAAATCACCTGAAAATCTGCGGGGGTCATCTTTTTGGAAGGAGAAGACTTGCGGGCGAAGGATCCACGAGAATTGGGCAAGGAGGCCCAAAAGAGGACCCTCCACGCGGCCAGATTCCTTGGCCGCGTGAGAGGCCCCCTTTTGGCCCCTGTGGCCCCAATTCCTTCCATCTTCGACTTACCGACTCCGTCTTGACCTAAAACCGACTATAAAAAGGGTCCCCTGTACCCTTACGGAGGGAGCGCCGCTGAAACACCGAAACACCGAAACAGAGACCTGGAGTTCTAGATTGGAGGGGGAAAACTCCGGCGGGGCGCCGCCGGTGTGATCTCCTACCCCTCCAACGTCATCTCCATCGACATCTCCATGAAGAGGGAGTAGTCCACCCCAGGGCTATGGGTTTGTGGAAGTAGCACTTGTATCTCTCTCTCTATGTGCTTCACTAATTAGATCCGTATGAGCTGCCTCACATGATTACGGGCACCGTTGTAATTCCTATGTGGTGGATCTTTTCTATGAGTTATTGAATCTGAGATTGCAATTGTTTCTCTTGAGTTATTTGAGTAGATGTATCTTATGTACCCCGTTCTTATTTGCTAGCTTTGATCAATCTAGTTCTTGAGAGCGTGTGTGGGGTGATGGGTTTCTTAGTTACCTCACTAGGGATAAAAAGGAGTACCTTGTTACCGGGGATTTGAAGTGACACTAATCAATCTCCATGACTAGATCTAGCAAGTTCTTACTTCAACTTCATGTCACATTGCTTAAAGCTATACTCTGGTTTTTCCTTAATTATCGAGGTGTTATGATTTATTTCGCATCTTGGTGGAGTATAAGAGGGATAAATATGACCATAGAGATCTCTATGCTAGGACGTGATGCCCATATGAAAGTACTCAATGTTAAACATGTTATTGTAATCTCACATGTAATTCTTTATGTCCACCGTCTACCACTTTATTTGAGAGAATGCAAGTGTGAAACCATGAACCCCGGTCCTATTTTAATTATAAGAAAACACTCTAGTTACTTTGCTGCAATTTACTTTACTTGCACTTTACTTTACTTGCATCTCCAATTCGAATTTACAATATCTCCATCACCACTTGCATCACAAAAATACAAAAACAATCCATTGCATATTTATTTTCTCATTTGCATTTAGTAGTAGATTTAATTATTGCACATTTACTTTCAGTTTTGCATTGCAATTTAGAAGCCTCACACCTTGTGCTTGACAATCACTTGGTGAGGTTGAGGGCACAAAATTCTCTACTTGTTTGCAGGATCCTGGAGGAAGCTTGGAAGACAACTGCTGAAATACTGGCTCCCCAAGAGTTCGATATAAACTCTCGAGTCACCCTCGTGGGGAAGAAGGCTTGCCACTAGCTACACACTCTGCACTTGGAGTCTCAACCTAGCCATCACACGTGTAGCAACAATGCCACCAAAAATAGGCCCAGAAGCAGGAAGGCGGCGTGCAACAAGTGCACCAAGGTTATACTTTGTGCTACGGTTCAGTGCAGCATCAATGAAAGCAAGGTGATAACTAGAAACATTCCTAGTGTTCTCCCTACCAAGAACAATAGTACCAATATAGTAAGTAAAGTATCTAAGAGCAGGAAGCTGAATGTTCCTTATCTTCCCACGCTGAGATGAGCGACCGTCGTCGTTGGTGATCTCTCGGTAGATCCCTTGGAGGTCTGCTGGTCTATCTTGAATCCTGCTTGCCGTCCCGGTGGCGTTGATACCTATAATAGCACAAAATTCCACCAAGGACAAAGACATAGGGCTACTATATAACTTGAATGCAACAGTTGGATGACGAGGGTACGAGTCCTGGACCTGTCGGGTGAAGCTACCCGGTCCAAGGCCCAAGACCTACGCCTGAAGGGAGACGCCATAGACAGTTCTAGAAGACCCAATCAAGGCCCACCCGCAGGACCTTGGTGATCAAGAAAGGAAACTTGTAACCGACTCAAAGTTAGGGTCCGTATCCCCCCCCCCCCCGGTGCGGTTTGAGACCTGGCCATCTATATAAGGCCAGGAGAACCACCGGGAGGGGGACCAAGCCATATTACACCACCAAAAGCCTTGAGATTGATATCTATCTCTCGACTCGAGCACCCCCACTGTAACCGGTCTATTGCTAATACAGATCGACAGAAGCAGGAGTAAGGGTTTTACCTCTACGAGGGCCCCGAACCTGGGTAAATCGTGCCCCCCTGTTTGCCGACGATTGTCACTAGCGCCTACATGTTCTCCTAATCGAAACCCTATCGGTTCATCCGAGGGACTTGTTGACATGCATATTCGACAATTGGCGCCGTCTGTGTGAACGACGGGCGCTGGATCCACGACATCTTCAGCCTCATCATCACCAACCTTCAGCTGGAGCCCCGGGGCCTTGACTTCAGCAGATCCGATCCGTTTCGGGTCGATCATCGTCGCACCCCACTTGCCGGAATCGCGCACGGTATTCAGCGGATTGCATAAAAGCATCACCCTGACGTTCGGGAGCTTCCGCTTCCACGCCAACAAAGCAGGAATCCTGCACTTCCCCGAGCAAACCGATCTCGAAGGATCTGACTCCGAGTCGATCTCGAGTCCGGAAACTCTCGACTCGCTGCCCAACAACGTCCGACGCGACATAGCAACCAGCGGCGGATCCGTGCGTCCCAGCAGTCGCAACTTCCACACCATCGCTTCAGAGGAGCCTTCTCGTGTCAAAAGAACCCGCCGATCTACGCCTAGGACTCACGGGTTGTATCTGGCTCAGGTCTGCATGGCACAATCGAACGATCCACCCGAGGAAACGGAAGAAAGCGCGATGGAGCGAGAGCTCATTAAAGTATCGCCGGCAGCTTGGGTCAAGGCAAAGGCGGTCGTACACTCCGCCCAGCCGATTGAAGAAGGAGCACCGCAGGAAGACCTAACCGCATACCACTACCATCTAGTGAAAGCGGCGGCGCTGATCAAAGAAGCTCGCAAAGATCTAGACGAGCGAAAAAAGCTGGCGGACCAATCGAGTCAGCGTCGCGCGGCTCTCTCCAAAACACCCTCGGTAGGGAACCATCCCCCGAGGAAGAGATACGTCTCGAAGACCGCGGCCATGGATGGCGAGTCTCTAAGCGGGGTCAGCAGAACACTCAAAACTTTCCTTATGCGCGTCGACGACGACGGCAACGTACACCCTACAACTCCCGCCGCCGCAGTTCTATCCGTAGCCACTTACCTGCAGGCGAACCAGCCAGGGGAGAACGACCCCCGCGCGGAGCAATACAGACAAGTCCAGAAGGGGTTGGGCATGGCAGCCGCGAGACTCGCGGCCCAAAAATGCAAGAACGCGACTGAAAAGGAGGCCGAGAAAACCCCTCGGAAAGACAAAGGAATGCACCACGGACGCGGGAGTACATCTCCTAGAAGAGATAGGTCACCTCGTCGCGCCTGAGGAAAAGAAGCCCGGCGACGCGGCGACAGCCCGAGAGAGCGGGACCGCAGTCCATGGTGTCATAGCAGCCGCTCGCGACACCACAGCAAGGAGCCGTGGAAGGAGGTTAACCGCGATGAGCCTGGATACAACGCACAGTCAGACATCACGCAGAACAAAATCGACAAAGCTCGAGCGGCCAGGAACCGCGCACGTTCCCCATCCACCTCCTCTGACGAAGAGGCCTGTAGCGCATTGTGCTCTACTCGCGACATCCGCGAGGCACCAATGCCCAGGAGATTTAAGCTCACCACGGAAGTGCCAAAATACGACGGTTCGTTGGAGCCCAAATCCTGGTTGTCGGATTACCTCACGGCAGTAAAATGCCAACGTGGGAACAAGACCACAGCTATGCAGTACCTTAACCTGCACCTTGTAGGCGCGGCACGCAGCTGGCTCGAAGGAAGACCGAAGGCATGTTATGGATCATCTTCGCCATCCAAACCCGAGTATAAAAGACCCGCGACCATTGAGGAGCTACGAGCTTGCAGGCAAAAGAGCAGTGAGTCTACTCGCAAATACATCCAGCGATGGACCACACTCAGGAATACGGCGGGAAACATATCGGAAGAGGTCGCGGTCAAAGCCTTTACCAAAGGAGCCCGACGAACCGCCTTTAGAGAAGAACTGGGGCGAGCCGCACCCAAAACCATCGGAGAACTGATGGCTATAGCTGACAGATGGGCCAACAGCGAAGACTCGATGCGCAACGAGAAAGCATCTTCGCCAGCACCTGAGGACGACTGTCACGGTCGAAAGAAAAGGAGAAAGCATTACGACCACGACGGCCGAGAAGAACTGTTGGCGGCTGAATTCACAAGGAATCGCGATAACGGACATCACGGAAACCGCGAATGGAAGCCAAAGCCGGAGGATAAAACCCTCGAGGAGGATCTTGACGGCTACTGCACGCTACATCTATTTTTACAGATAAGCGCACAGGCAAGACTAAAGCAACACACCTCCTCAAGGATTGCCGAAAGTTCCTCGACATCCACGAGGCCTTCTCGAAGAAAAAAAAGAGCTGCGGTCAACCAGGGCTACCCACAGATCCCAGGAGGAGGACGGAAAGGATTCCACCAGCCACAGGCCCTACCTCCACCAGGAAGCCAAAACGTAGTGCTGGCCGCGCTACCCGGGCCACCCGAAGCACACCAGGGAGGAAATGGGTACCCGAACCCAGCAGGACTCCTTGGAATGATACAGAAAGTCTGCCCGTCCCGTAGGGCCCAGAAAACAAACACACGACAAGTATTCATGGTTGTCCAAGCTCCACCATCCAAACCCGAGTATTTGAAGATGGCCGATTAGCTGATAACTTTCTCCAAAGAGGACCATCCCCCGCGAGTCTCCGACCAGGACACGCCGCACTCGTCATCCAGGCGCAGATAGGCAACTACGAACTTGCCCGAGTATTCATGGACGGAAGTATCGGGATCAACATCATTTACGCGGACACACTCTGCAGGATGAACAAGAATCTGGATGGACTCGCAGAGTCAAAGACATCCTTTCACGGGATAGTACCAGGGAAAGCAGTCAAGACACTCGGAACAATCAACTTGGAGGTGGTGCTCGGGAACCAAAGAAATTACAGACGAGAGTTCCTCGACTTCGAAGTAGTCGACTGGCCCTCACATTACCACGCCATTCTCGGTCGAACAGCGTTCGCGAGATTCATGGCAGTACCTCACTACGCCTACCTGAAACTCAAACTTCCTGGAGAATACGGCCCCATCACCATAGATGGCGACTTCCAAAAATCTGATAAGTGCGACATAGAGTTCAACAAGATTGCGAAGTCTTTCGGGATGCAGGAGGAGCTGGAAGAATTGGCAAAGACCAAGGACCACTCAGTGATGCCTCTCACTAAAAAGAACGCTCCAGAACTCGAGTTTAGCGCAAACAGCAACACTCGAAAGCATCAAGTCCACCCGACGGAGCCCACGAAGACGGAGATGGTGTCTACCACCCTCTCGCCAGCATAGGAAGGCGCGCTCGTCGAACTCCTCTGTGAGTACTGGGAAATCTTCGCCTGGAAGCCTTCCGATATGCCAGGGATACCCAGGGAGTTCGCCGACCACTCACTCGAAGTTTACAAAGACGCCAAGCCTATCAAGCAGACAACCCGAGGGTTCTCGGAGCCTAAACAAAAATCACTTGGAGAAGAAGTGAACAGATTACTCGCCGCAAAATTCATCCGCGAGATAAAGATATCCACCTGGTTAGCAAACCCGGTGCTGGTCCCGAAGAAAAACACTGACATCCTTCGCGTGTGCATCGACTACACGTCATTGAACAAACACTGCCCCAAGGATAACTTCCCCTTACCATGGATCAACCAGATCGTGGACTCTACAACAGGCTGCCAGCACCTCTCCTTCTTGGACGCCTACTCGGGCTATAATCAGATCAGGATGAAAAAGGAGGAAGAGGAGAAGACAACGTTTATCACACCTCACGGTGTCTACTTCTACACGACGATGCCCTTCGAGCTAAAAAATGCAGGCGCAACATATCAGCGCTGCATGCAAAAATGCCTCGCCAAGCTCATTGATAAGAACGTACAAGTATACGTTGACGACATCGTCATAAAAACTCAAGTGGAGGACACACTCCTCGAGGATATCAGGGAGACGTTTGGCGCCCTCAACGCGTACAGGATCAAGCTTAACCCGACAAAAGGCGTTTTTGGTGTCCCCGCAGGACAACTGCTCGGGTATCTGGTGTCCGCCCGAGGAATCGAAGCCAACCCGGAGAAAATCCAAGCAATCCTGACAATGAAGGAGCCGACCAATCTTCGCAGTGTACATCAGCTCGCATGGCAGCTAGCCGCTCTAAGCAGATTCATCGCAAGACTAGGCGAGCAAGCATTGCCCTTATACAAGCTGCTGAAGAAAACGGATAAGTTCGAGTGGACTCCCGAAGCAAAGCAGGCATTCGCAGACCTGAAGCAAGCACTACAGTGTAGGCGTGTCCTTGCAACGCCACAAGAACGGGAGCCACTATTCTTATACCTAGCCGCAACAAATCGAGTCATCAGCACGGTGATCGTGGTCGAGTGGCCGGAAGCTGGCAAGGCATATGGAGTTCAGCGACCAGTTTATTATATCAGCAAGGTGCTCTCACCGTGCAAACAGCGATACCCTCACTACCATAAGCTCGCGTACAGAGTCGTACTTACAGCTCGAAAACTCAAACATTACTTCCAGGAACACACCATCACGGTGCTAAACGACGCATCACTTGGTACCATCATGAACAACCCTATGGCATCTTGAAGAATTGCGAAGTAGAGCATCGAGCTAGGCGCATGGGACATCATATACGCAGGACACAACTCTGTAAAGTCCCAGGTTGTCGTAGAGTTCTTGTGCGAGTGAACGGAGCTGCAAACACCAGGACCCCTAAAGTACACAAGCAACTAGATCATGCACTTCGACGGGTCGAAAAGGTACGAAGGAGACGGAGCCGGAGTTATTCTCATCTCCCCCAGGGGTGACAAGCTGTAGTATGTTTTGCGATTGGAATTCCCACACGAGGACCCAGCATCCATCAACGACGCAGAATATGAAGCCCTCCTTCACGGCATGAAAATGGCGATCTCTTGGGGAGCCACCCGATTGATGATATATGGAGATTCCGACCTCATCGTACAACAAATGATGAAGGAGTGCGACGCTATCGCGGAAAACATGATCACCTATCGCGACATGTACAACCTACTAGAAGGAAGTTTCAAAGGGTGTGAACTGAACCACATTGCACGATCCAGCAACGAGGAAGCGGACAAACTGGAAAATATGGGGTCCACAAACACACCTATACCGTCAGGAATTTACTTCGAAAGAATGACCAAGCGTTCAGTCAAGGTCAAGAAGCCAGTGGGAACACCCGCAGCAGCAGAGACAGCAGTCAGCCCGCAAATCGCCCTCATCGAGCTCATACATAACATCTCAAGGCAAGTTTTTCTGGTCGAGCCAGTCTGGACGCAGAAATACCACGACTACTTGTCCAAAAAACAGCTCCCGACAGATCTTTGCGAGGCTCGACAGATAGTGAGACGCAGCAAATCTTTTTGAGTGATTAATGGAGAGCTATACAAGCAAAGCATATCCGGGGTACTGCAAAGGTGCATCGCACCCAAGGATGGCCGAGAGCTGCTCCAGGACATACATCAAGGAGACTACGGTCACCATGCCAGCTAGAGAGCAATCGTATGTAAAGCCTTCAGGGCAGGATTTTATTGGCTCACTATAGCAAGAGACGCCAAAGGTCTAGTCGACAGATGCAACGCCTGCCAGAGCTTTGCGCCCAAGCCACACGCCCCTGCCACAGAACTACACATGATACCCATCGCCTGGCCCTTTGCACAATGGGGGCTAGACATGGTAGGGCCACTACGCAAGTCAACACCCGGACGATATACGCACCTGATCGTAGCAGTTGATAAATTCACAAAGTGGATAGAGGCTATGCCAGTCACCTCCACCAGCGCCCAGTGTGCCGTGAAATTGTTCGACTCCATTGTGTGCAGATTTGGCATACCACACAACATCATCAGCGACAACGGCAGCAACTTCACGGCGAAAGAAACACAGGAATTCTGTGAGAGAAAGGGAATCACCCTCAGCTTCGCCTCGGTGGCTCACCCGCAAACCAACGGTCAAGTCGAGCGATCCAACGGATTAGTCTCAGCTAGCCTAAAGAAGCGGCTACTCGATCGCCTGAACCCAGCAGCAGGCCACTGGGCCGAGGAGTTACCATCAGAAGTGTAGAGCCTCCGAACAACGCCAAATCGGCAAACAAACTATACGCCATTCTTCATGGTCTACGGAGCCGAGGCCGTCCTACCCGAAGACGTCAAATTCAGCGCTCCCCTAGTCGTCGCGTACAGCGAAGAAACCTCAAACAGGGCACTCGCAGAAGACGTGGACGCACTCGACGAGATTCACAATATCGCACTCGGAAGATCGGCGGTATACCAGCAATCACTGCACAATTACCACAGTCGTCGTATACGCCACAGATCCTTCGTGGTAGAAGACCTGGTGCTGCGGCTCAAGCAAAAGGAAGGACACAAGCTCGCGCCACCATGGGAAGGACCCTTCATAATACACGAAGTTATCCCAGGTGGCGCTTATCGACTGAAGAACCCGAAAATCGGTGGCATCTACTCCAATCCATGGAACGTTGCGCATCTCCGCAAGTTCTACCCTTAGGATTACTTTATTCGCAAAAAATAAGGCTATACTAGCCATTTTGTAGACCGAGGAAATACATGGCTTCTCAGCCATATCAATAAAACCACATGGTTCTTCAACCATAGCTATTCACGTCTTCCATTTTACATGCTAAAACAACAGGTATACACCCCAAACGCACGAGGCTACGCCTAACTAAGCATCAGATGAAAATTCTCAAATACAAGGTACAACAAGGTTCACACCTTATAAACACCTTACAAAATATCGAGTGAGCTATACAAGGTTACAAGATCTCTACATCCTACGATTACATCTGGCGGTGAGCAGTCCTCTCCGCCAGCATTTGATCTATCTCCTCCGAAGTCAGTCGAATAATCCGCTCCGCTGAGGGTTGGACGACCGCGTAGTGAGGCGAAAAATCAATTGGAGAGTTGGGAAGCCGCGCCACCGAGTTAAAGTTGATCTCAGGATGCCACACCCGAACAAAAGCGAGTGCTACCTGAGCTCCACAGATAAGTTGCTAGCGAACGCACTCCCGAACCTCTCATACTCGACTAAAGACCCTTAGCAAACTGCTCTATCCTTCTGGAACGGTACCCAATGGATAAAACGTCCGATGCAAAGAAGAAAGAGCCTCGCAACAAGACTCAAGAAGAATCTTCGCTTGGCTCGCCCGATACTTCAAAGTGGCCAAAACGAGGCCTCGACTGTGGTCTGACAAAACATTAGCTACATGTGGTTTGGAGCTACACTCCTCATAGGAAATGTGGGTATCCACCCAGTGAGTCTCGCAAGGACCGTCAGGTTCAACAACTACAAAATCAGCAAACACGTCAAAATAGAAAGGGAAGCAAGCAGCCAAACACTCTGGGGCTTGCGGGCTTACATTGCATATCCTTCGCAATGGCCGCCAGCTCTTCCATCACAAACTGTTCACGATTAGCCGCGAGTCTCTCCTTTGATTTGGCGACATCAGCCACACCCCGTAGCGCTTTCAGCTTGCGCTCGTCATCCGCAACGCGATCACGGAGCGAGGCAAATGTACTAGCAGCAGCAACAAGGGGGTCCACCCGCGCAGCAGACCCACTCGAAGACTCTGCGCTAGGACCCACTACCTGGAAAGAAATGAAGCAAGTTCATAAACACTACAAGACCCCACTCGAGAAATACACCACCTATCTAAAAGGTGCTCGGGGGTTACTCCCATCGGGAGCGCAGGAACAGACAGTAAAGCGCAACAATCCGGCAATAATAATACCAAGAAACACTTCGATTCAGCAAATACGGGAATACATCCCAAGATTCATTACATCGATGGACAAAAGGAAATATAAACTAGCCTACGGGGCTGCGGAAGTTGTGCCGCTCGCAGCAGGCTGCCCCTTGCGACTAGCGCGAGCAAGCACTTCGGAGAGCTTCTTAGCAAGGACCTCAGCAGGAGCGCCAAACGGACGGAGCGCTACCTTTCTGTTTAAGGCGTCGTAGGGAAGGCTCGAGTACACCTTCTCCAGGTCCGAAACTCCGTGCGCCAGCACAAAATTGGATGGCCGTCCTAGCCCCGCACTCAGATTGGGCGACTGAATAAGTCTGGAGGAGACTTTCATCCTCCAAGAAAACTTTCAGAAGGCCGCCCAGCGTACGTGGAACCACTGCATCCACCAGTAGACGCTCGTGGAACTGCGCCAACACTCGGATGGCTTCACCAACGAGGGAGCAGATTCCACTCGCATGCCCCTGGAGCTGGGCGAAGGAATCCATCAGGGCGTCCACTCGCTGGCTCCCAGGCAGTTCCAATGCTACCCCAAGGACTTGTACAAAAAAAGGGGGGATATCATAAATTCCCGAAAGAGCAAATAAAGATACGTTGCAGCAGAGAGATAGTCGAGAATGGCTTACCCGCGAACTTCTGAGCCAAGGGGCGTATAATGCCAAGAAGGTCGCTGTCATGTTTGGCACCAGCCTCCTCCAACTGCTTCAGCGCCTCTTGAGCCTCGACAAGCTTCCCCTCGAAGTCAGCTGAATGCTTACGAGTGGACTCCAGCTCCTTTCGGGAGGATTCCAGCTCAGCCTCAAGGGTTTTCAGCCGAGCGACAACTTCAGCCTTCTCGGTCTTCAGGCGGGTAACTTGGGCTACAAAATAACGATTACAGTTTGAGCAATTTTCGCGAGTAATGGAAACAGCAAAACAGAGCGGATCAACCTACCTTGAAGAGATTGGCCGTCCTGGATGAGTCGATCACGATCCACCTGAAGGGAAGCGCAATCTGCCTCATCTGAAAGCAATCGACGACCAATGGCGGCAAGAGAATCAAGGAGAGTCTGTAAAAAGAACAAGACAGAAATTCAAGTTAAAAGGGGAAAATCTCTTGAGCCTATACACGACTGTACACAGTCGAGTATAGCCTCGGGGGCTACTCCCATCGGGAGCACTACCGTGCACCCGATAGAATAAAGAAAGACAAAGAAGGAAAAAGTACTGCTTGAGTCTGTAGTTAATCGCAAGCAATTAACCACGGCCTCGGGGGCTACTCCCATCGGGAGCACTGTCATGCACCCGATAGAAATCTCAACCAAATGAAACAAAAAAATGCAAGAAGGAGAAATAAAACTTACTTGGCCTTGGGCAGGAGACACAGGATCTGTTGAGCTGCCCGAGACCTCCTTGTGTGCAAAAGCTCCATCCGCAAAACCAGATAGCCCGTACTCTGGAATTACAGCGGCCCTCGCAGGACTTGGAGACCTTCGGGCGGCTCCCGTGGCTAGAGAATATCCTTCGACAACTTCTTTCCTCTTCACAGAGGGAATCAAGGAAGCGTATTGCCCATGGCTGATGGTTTGAAGGCTGCTATTGGAGAGAAAATCAAACAAAGACGAAGAAAAGAGGAAAAAGCCTTCGACTAGAAGGCAACAACAACTTACTAATCCTCCTCGTCGTCATCCAGAATGTCCACATTCCAGGCTGTGGTAACCGTCGTCTTCCGGCTCACGGGAGAAAGCACGTTCAAGGGCGCCACCTGGAGAGGCTCAGTCGCCTTACCAGATACGTCACCCAAGGAACGGTCCTTAGAAGTGGCTTCATCATCTCCGTGCCTACGGCGCTTGCGGTGGTGGAGCTGATCGTCGCCCGAGTCTTCCACGTCATCCGAAGAGTCGTTCTCGGAGCTCGAGTCAGCCTCAGCAACGCTGGTTTCGAGAGGGGCCTCGAGATTGCTCGCCAGGAGATCCGAGGCATCTTCAGCCGAAACTGGCGGGTAGCATGTCGCTACCTCCAGGCTCTACAAGAGAAGAAAGAGAAAAAAGAGAAGAACCTTAGTCGATAAAATTTCAGATGTCAATGAGAAAGAACACAAACGGAAGGAAAACTTACCTCGGTTGGGGGGGTTCGAAGCCTCGAATGGCTCGATAGATCAGGTCGAGAAGGCCTCTCCCACCTTAAACTTGGTGATAGCCGCAATCTTCTTCTCGAATTCAGCATTCGAGAGGATATCTTCACAGACGCGGCTAGGGTCTTGAGTGCCCTGGTACTCCCACATAGTCGACGGCCTTTCTTGAAGAGGCTGGATCCTTCGCCGAAGGAATACACTCGCCAGGTGCAAGCCATTCAACGCAAACCCCATCGTCTGGTCGCGGAGGCTCCCCACTTTCACGAGTAGCGGGGAGACGATACTGCTATCTTCAGTAGTGAGCTTGTGCGCCCAGGACTTCCTTCGCTTCAAGACCGCGAACGGGTGGAATTCGTGAGTCCCACCCGCGATGTTGTCGACGATGTAGAACCATTTCCTCCTCCATCCTTGAGCAGAGTCGACGAAGTGCATCTCCAGGTAGGGAAAATCTGTCCTCGTCTGGATCCCGAAGCCACCGGTGCGCAGTGGCTCTCCCGACTGCTCCCCTGGTCGTGACTTTTCTCGGAAGATCCGCACTTTGAACAGGGCCTTCCAGAGGCCTTAGTGTGGGCGGATGACCAGGAAGCACTCGCAAAGCACGATAAAGCACGAGATGTGCTGAATCGCGTTTGAAGGCAAGTCATGGAGTTGTATGTCGTAAACATACAACAGTCCAAGGAGGAAAGGATAAAGGGGGAAGAGAGAGGCCGCGCGAGACGTGATCCGCGAAGATCACGCGCTCGTTCGCGTGGGGGTTAGGTACCTCCTCCTTCTTGCCCAGACGGACGCGCTTGTCACCGTCAGGGGGCAACAGCCCCTCCCGTTGCATCTCCTTGACACTCTTGATGGTGGTGCTAGCGGAGTGCCAGTCGCCCGCCCTTACGGCGGGTTGCGCGGAGGCACCCCCGGCCGCCTTCGATGATGATACGGCCACGCCGCGCTTCTTCCCTCCAGCCATGAGAGCTCGTGGATGCTTACAGAACAAGAGGTGTGCGCGAGGTGGAAGAAGGAGAGCAAATGGCAAGGAAGTTTACTTTCCACCTAAGGACGATTACTTATAAACAAGCCAAAATGATCTGAACCGTAGATCTGGTGACGTGGCACCCATCGCGGCTGCCATGCGTGGAGTGGAAACGAGGCGGCGGTGCGCAGTTACCTCTGCCACGATCTTTACAGCAGATTATGCGCATTTACGGCGCGTGGCTCGCGGGAAAACCGGAAACGACCTCTCGATTCCGGTCAAAAGCTGACAAGGTGGGCCATCACGCTCTGCTCCGCTCTGTCACGTCTCATCGGGAGGAGTCAGAACAAGAAAGTGCGCAATGACATCATTGCATACCTCATCAAACCCGAAAATCCCCTCGGGTGGGATCCCTGACACGAAATTTCTTTTGTATGGGCATGACAAGACGCGAAAATTCTTTCGCATAAGGCCTCTGACACGAAATTTCTTTCGTATGGGCGCATCAAGGCACGAAAATCCTTTCGTGCAAGCTCCCTCACACGAAATTTCTTTCGTATGGGTTTATCGAAAGATATGACAAGACACGGGAACTTCCCCGCATAACTACCCATACACGAAATCTCTTTCGTATAGGTACAGCAAAGCCCCAAGACACGAAAATTCTTTCGTATGGGTAAAATATTATAAGTGCAAAGATTTTTCTTTTTCATAAATATAACAATAAGGGAAACTTCTTCACTCGAAGACTCTCAAGATAATACTCGCGAGTGTGCAGTTCCTGCCACTTTGACACGCGATGTATTTACACATCCTTGCCCTGGATTGTTGAGCCGACTAGGCACATCTGGATGTCATATTCTTTCGAGTACGAAGGTAAGACCCAAAGTTCTCTCTTATGGGCCTGGAAGCGCACTCAAGCTGCGTCTTCCGGTAACTTTCCGTGTCAACAACACGAAGAAAAATCCTAGCGGACGCGCCGGGTACCCTTATAGGTTAAGTTCGACTCGGTAAGACCTCCACGGCCCAGTCGCAATGATCACCTCACCGGATTCGAGTCGGAGGTCTTGAATTCGTGTAGGCCAGACCTGTTTTTGCCCTAGATGCAATTAATTGGCCTTGAGCTTTCGGGAGAGACAAGCAACTGAGCCATATCCTTTTGCGAAAACAGCCAAAACACGAGCACATTCATCGCTCGATACTCGAGTACAAGAAGCGCGTCGCGCACAGGGTATGCACCCTCAAAACATAGAGCGGTTGAAGCAGTCAATCGGAAGGAATCAAGACGAACTTTGAGCGTCTACCCGACAGATTTTCAATCGAGTAAAACGCTCAGGGGCTACTAACGAGGGAACGAGTCCTGGACCTGTCGGGTGAAGCTACCCGGTCCAAGGCCCAAGACCTACGCCCGAAGGGAGATGCCATAGACAGTTATAGAAGGCCCAAACAAGGCCCACCCGCACGGGCTTCGTGATCAAGAAAGGAAACTTGTAACCGACTCAAAGTTAGGGTTTGTATCCCCCCGGGTGCGGTTTGAGACATGGCCATCTATATAAGTCCAGGAGAACCACCGGGAG
The DNA here is from genome assembly GCA_028641055.1 of Alopecurus myosuroides. Taxonomy (NCBI): domain Eukaryota; kingdom Viridiplantae; phylum Streptophyta; class Magnoliopsida; order Poales; family Poaceae; genus Alopecurus; species Alopecurus myosuroides. The sequence goes on from CM054060.1 coordinate 202,019,212, forward strand.
GGGGACCAAGCCATGTTACACCGCCAAAAGCCTTGAGATCGAGATCTAGCTCTCGACTCGAGCACCCCCCACCGTAACCGGTCTATTGCTAATACAGATCGACAGAAGCAGGAGTAAGGGTTTTACCTCTACGAGGGCCCCGAACCTGGGTAAATCATGCCCCCCTATTTGCCGACGATTGTCACTAGGGCCTACACGTTCTCCTAATCGAAACCCTATCGGTTCACCCGAATGACTTGTTGAGATGCATATTCGACATTGGACCATATTGAGTGTTCTGAAATTTAAAGCTCTTAACAAAAGCTTTTGTGAGCGTGGCATACTGAGGGCTTTCATCCTCCATAAAGTTGGTGAGACCAAATCTCTCAATAAGCATAAGAAAATCATCAAAAAGACATGCACTTCTTAAAAATGTACGACAAGAAAGCTAGATGGGTGAATGACACCGTCATCTTCCGCATCATCAATAGTTGACGCAATAACATCTTCATTATATGATGTCCTCGCTGAAGTAGACGAGCGTGATGGCCTTGTCCTTCTAGGAGCATCACTCCTAAATATCTCACCAAAGTTGTAACTATCCATCTATGAATTTTTTCAACAATCATCATAAAAATTAATTTTAAGCAACTATAAGGTGGAAACTACTATAGCGATTTATATGAGAGCTAAGCATACATCAAAACTATATTATTTGATATGGGGTGGCCCAATCTTATCAATGAGCTTCTCTCTCTCTTTTTTTGTATTTTCTGATATATGTGGATAACTAGTGCTACACTGAGACCTCTCACTTGGATGACCCTTGTTGCCAATGCAACAACAATCAAGCCCTTTGGACATTCTCAACTACACACTCTTGCACAAGCAATCAATGATCACAAGTGGTCCTGTATCCCCCTAATTCCCAATGGAATAGCAAGATATCACGCAACTTTGACTTGGTAATACTTCAAGATGAATTCTTAGCAGCAATACAATCTCAAGGCTAGGGTTTTCTTTGTCTAAATTGTTCTCCCCCAATCCACACGCAGGTGGCATGAATAAATAGGTGGAGGGGTGCGGCCACAAGGGCTCCTTGCGCAAGCAAACCACCTCCTACTAGGACTAGGACTCCTATTAGGACTAGGAGTCCAACTAGGACACAACTATGGATACAAACCGATCCACCATTAAGGGATTCGGCCACATATGGTATACAAACCATACCTATTCGGAAATAGGATTTCTATGGTGCATTTGACTTGGTGGAGGCACCTATCCCCTTGTCTTGATGAATAACAATTGTTTTATTGGAATAACAATTGTTATGAATTGTTTTCACCATCTTGCTTCATTGTTTTCAACATCTTGAATGGTTGTTTTCACCATGATCATGTGGTCTTCTATCAACTCTCCATTCATGCTTGTGATAACATAATCTTTAGGCATATCCTTATCATCCTCCCTTTCTTCAAGACAAGACATCCACGGCTTGTGATAATCTGAAAGTGGAAGAAACAAAAAGAACAAAGTGTATGCACAATATATGTATCTATAATGGCATTCATTAGTGGTTAGTAAATCAAAATATTGTGCATATGATATATGATCACAAAGTTTGTATGAAAACAACACATAACAGTCATAGCCTTTCATAATAGAGCAATCATAATTGCAAATATAAGTGAAGCTTGTTTTAATAGCACATGTATCCAACCAATATTGTGGTAAACTAAACATATGTGTAAAATCATACTCACATATAGGAATAAGTAATTCATCTACCCAAGGCAACATTATGTTTAATTCGGCCACTTTATCATGAGTTATACATATGAAATCCACCATGAAAATTTTACTCAAGTTATAATCACCAATCAAATTAAATTTGAAACTTGCATGATATGTGCTAGAATTAACATAATCAATTTTACTCATAGCACATTGCACATCAATTGGTTCTTTTAACATGATATAATAGACAATATCACTAGATGGTATCTTAGCAAGTACTTCTTTATGTGAAATAAAAACCACATTGTTAAATTTCGAATTCGTCATATTATCATATGGTTGTAAACTATCACATAATTCAATACTTGTTTTGTCCAAACCGAAATCAATACATTTATCAATACTATCCTCCTCATTTGTAGTAGGTATGAATTCATCAATTTCTTGTGATTTTGAAGGTTGTAGCTCCCTTTCTTCAGAATAACCTTCATATCACAAGCAAGAGCACTAGTACCCGTGGCATTTTCCTCCAATATATGTGGTTGTTGTGATGTTTATTTGTGCTCCCTTTCTTCAATAGCAACCTGTACACAAGAAACAACACTAGGAAGAAAAATTATTTCATTAGTTAAAAGGCTCACTCCTTTATTCTTTCCACTCGGCCTAGACTTGTCTTCCTCCATAGATTTGGTTTTTTCACTCTCCTTCTCTAGATTCACCTCTATTTTCTGTCTTGATTCATTCACAATCTGTTGTGGTGTCATAGGCCTCAAAATAATATCCTTATTATTCCAATTCAAGTGATATGTGTTTGCTCTTCCAATGTGTGTAACCTTCTTGTCAAATTGCCAAGGTCTTCCAAATAATAGGTGACAAACTTTCATGAGCACCACATCACACTCAATTGTATCTTTGTACGGTCCAATTTGAAAGTCCACTCTCACCATATGACATACCTTGATTTCTTCCTTGTTACTCAACCATTGAATATAATATGGATTTGGATGTGGATTGTAATTCAACCTTATCTTGGCACATAACTCCTTGCTTGCTAGATTTATGCAACTCCCTCCATCAATGATCACCTTGCAAGCCCTGTTAGGACCAACAATTGCCTTGGTTTGAAATAAATTGCATATTTGGCTCCCATCATTGCTAGGAATAACACTCAAAGCCTTGGTGCAAACAATGGTTGGATAATTTGTAGCATAAGCATTAATTGGACCATCATCATCATCATCATCATCATATGTATCCTCTCCATTAGGATTAGCATCATCTCCACTCTCATACTCATCATTAGCATTGATCACCATAATTTTCTTGTTAGGACATTCTCTCTTGAAGTGCCCTCTTCCTCCACAAGTATGACATGTCATGTCTCTATGTCTAGCTGTTGATTGAGTAGAACCACTTCCACTAGCTGCTGGTTGTGGTGTTTTCTTTGAATTATTGATGCTTGTCTTGGGTTTGGATGGTGTACTAGCTGCTGGTTGCGCAATTGGAGGTGTAGGAGGTGAAAAAAAAAGGATCTTGATGGAAAAATCCTCCTTGGAGCCATAGTAACCTCCTCGGCCAACCTCTTTTCTACCTCCCTTGATTGATGCAACAATTCTATCATATTGCTATATTGAACATGCCTCACAATGCATCTAATTTGAAAGTTCAATCCTGAAAGAAATCTTTGCATTGTTTGCTCATGTGCTTCAACAACCCGAGCTCTTTGTAGTACTGATTCCATCTCCTTATAATATTGATCCACTGAATTTGTTCCTTGCTTCAAATTTTGCAATTTATCATAGAGAGTCCTCAAATAATTTGTTGGAACAAACCTTGCTGTCATAAGTTGTTTCATCTCAGCCCAAGTAGTAATTTCTGGTTGATTTTGTGTTTCCCTCAATCTTATGATGCCATCCCACCACAAGAGAGCATAACCATCAAATCCAGAAGATGCTATCTTGATTTTCCTCTCATCAGTGTAATTATGCAATCTCCATAGCTTTTCTATCTTCAATTCCCACATCAAGAACTCCTCAACATCATCATTATCACATGTGAGAGTAGGCACAAAGAATTTTGGTTTCCCAAGGCCATCCTCCTCTCTATTATTATCAACCAATGGAACCCTTCTAGGTGCATAATTGCCACGGCCTCCATATGCAATGGCTCGGCCCTCCTCATGATCAGCAGCTAGATTAGCTCTTTGTAATTGTGTTGAGATGTTGGCAACTTCCCTTGTGAGATTAGTCATAGCTTCTTGAAGAACACACACTGAATTAGCAGCCTCCTTTTGTGCCTCAATAATTACTGTCAAATCTTTCCTGAGGACATCATCATATTCTTCAATTTTCTTCTCAACTCTTTGCCCAATCCGATTAGCAACTCCTCCTCTAGAGGTATTAAAATCTGCCCATGTACATGTATCATCAGCAATCTTTGTTTCGGGCATCAAATCAGCTTCCTCCTTGTCACCCTGCATAGAAGCTTCACTAGTAAAACTCATGATTAATGGGTTAGTGAAACAAATAATCAATGGGTTGTGGTGCCTCTCAAACTCACTCAAACCAGCAAAGAAGGTTCACTTACTGTTCCAAAGTGAACAGGATCAACTTACCAACAAGTACCAATGAAAACTGTGTCAAGTGTGAGAACAGAATACCCAGGCTCTCAAGTGTTACAATGCAAAACAAGGTATTTGGTGGGGCTTGGTTGGGATTCCTAACAACACCAAAATAACAACTCCAATGCACTGCTCAATGTGATAAAAATTACTAAAGGAAACACACTCACACTTGGAGACAATTGTGGCTTAGCAAATATATGGTAGAGATTTTGCAAGCACTAGAAAGACACTAGCAAATACTCAATGAAACAGGCACAAGATTGCTCAAGATGTCCACAAAAATTCCAATATGAAATAGCTTCCACTAGTGATAAGTAGCACGGCCTCTTTTGATTTTTCTTTCTATTTTTTTATACTTTTTCATTTTTCTCTATTTTTTTTAGATTTTTCAATGGCCTTTGAATCAACTAGGAGCAATAAGTAGATGGAAAATAAAAACAATCGACAGATTTGATCAAATGAGCAGCCTGTTAGAGCAATAAAATAGCTAGTCTTTGGGTTTTGGGAACCTAAAAATAGATGTAGAATGGTTGTAGCTATGGCTTATCAATGATCAGATAAGAAACCTAGAGATAACAAGGGTTAACACAAAATAAAACTAAAGAAAACAGATGTGAAAACAGCTCACGGCAGCAAGTATAGCCCACGGCAGAGAAAACGAGCTCACGGCAGCAAAAACGTGCTCACGGCAGCAAAACTGGCTCACGGCAGGCGTACGGCAGAGAAAACGCGCGAACACGGCGCGCGGCAGAGCTCATGGCAGCGTGCGGGGGTGTGTTGCAGTGGGGTGCTGCGGGTGTTGCGCGCGGTAAGGATTTTAGGGCACTGGTGTGGCGAATCCAATACCGAGTAGGGGTAGGGCGCGGAAGTGGCGGCAGCGTTTTTGCGCTGTTTTTGCGCTGGTGGCAGCGAATCCGAGCGCAACCAGGAAACCGACTGCGGTAAGGAAAAAATACACGCGCGGTAAGCGATTTTGGGCACCGAGAGGGGGTATGGTAAGCGATGGGTGGTGCGTTAGGTGGTAGGGTGGCGGCAGCGATTTTGGTCGGTTTTGGCACACGGTAGGGTGGCGGCAGCGATTTTGGTGGGTTTTGACACACGTAGGTCTTGGATTGGGATCCGATTATGGAGATGCACCCGTGGCTATATGGAAGTGACAAATCGAGATCCAAAATCAATCCTCCCAAAGGAAAAATTGTAGGTCTTGAAAATCCCGAGATGAACACACACGGCAACAATATTTTTGGTGTGAATTTTCGGATAGAAACACAAGAACCCTAATAGATAAAAACTAAAAAACAGAAAAACAGAAACACAAATCAACAAAAAGCAGCAACTAGGTAGATGCAAATTGGTGTTGATCTAGGCTCTGGCAATGATCTAAACAACTATTTTTGTGTGGCTTTTTCTGGATAGGAATAAAAAACAACTAAAACTAGGGATAACTTTGCTCACCGAGTAAACCTGGAGAATCTGATACCAAGATGATATGGGGTGGCCCAATCTTCTCAATGAGCTTCTCTCTCTCTTTTTTTGTATTTTCTGATATATGTGGATAACTAGTGCTACACTGAGACCTCTCACTTGGATGACCCTTGTTGCCAATGCAACAACAATCAAGCCCTTTGGATATTCTCAACTACAAACTCTTGCACAAGCAATCAATGATCACAAGTGGTCCTGTATCCCCCTAATTCCCAATGGAATAGCAAGATATCACGCAGCTTTGACTTGGTAATACTTCAAGATGAATGCTTAGCAGCAATACAATCTCAAGGCTAGGGTTTTCTTTGTCTAAATTGTTCTCCCCCAATCCACACGCAGGTGGCATGAATAAATAGGTGGAGGGGTGCGGCCACAAGGGCTCCTTGCGCAAGCAACCCACCTCCTACTAGGACTAGGACTCCTATTAGGACTAGGAGTCCAACTAGGACACAACTATCGATACAAACCGATCCACCATTAAGGGATTCAGCCACATATGGTATACAAACCATACCTATTCGAAAATAGGATTTCTATGGTGCATTTGACTTGGTGGAGGCACCTATCCCCTTGTCTTGATGAATAACAATTGTTTTATTGGAATAACAATTGTTATGAATTGTTTTCACCATCTTGCTTCATTGTTTTCAACATCTTGAATGGTTGTTTTCACCATGATCATGTGGTCTTCTATCAACTCTCCATTCATTCTTGTGATAACATAATCTTTAGGCATATCCTTATCATTATTTCTACTCAAATCAAGCATGCAAACTCACATAAGCTGTCACCTACTGTGGCAAAATACTCAAGAAATACTTCACTAAACAAAATTCCACTTGGATCATCGGAGGAGTCACATACCGGAGATCAAACACACCAAAAATCAGCACAAATGATGGGATGAAGAAGATCAAAAATCCAGAGGAAGAACACCAAGAACACAGGATCCAGGATTTTTTTCAGTTTGAGGTGAGAGGGAGGACTTGGGAAGTGGAGGGCCAGGGGGCCCACACCATGTGTTGGCGCCACCAGGGGCTGGACGCACCACCCTGGGGTGTGCCTGCCTGGTGGGTCCCCCTGGGGTCTCCCAGGTGGCTTTCTGCCTCGTTTTTTACGTAAAAATTTATTATAATTTTTCTGGATTTTTTCGAGAAACTTTATTTTTTAGGTATTTCTAGAATTTTAATAATTAATAAAAACCAGGAAAACGAAAGTGAAAACATGGAAAACAAAACCAAAACCAGAACTATAGAGGTTCTATGACACTCTAATGAAAGAATATCCAAAAACAAAGGTGGTAGTGATGAAAACAAAAGTATGGGTGGTGAAAACATGCATAACCTCAGTAATCAGGGTGAAAACATCAGGAAAACATGCATAAAGATGGTGGAAAACATGATTGTACTCAAGTAGCAATGTGATAACAGAAGTAAACATGGTGAAAACATAATGGGGAAGGTGAAAACATAGTGAAAACATTGCCCACTTCATTTAAAATCATTTTGTTAACAAGGGTGATCAAGTCTTGCTACCAGAATAATTTTATATGAAAATAAACTTTGTTTCTCACTAAATACTCATGTTACCTCAACCTTGATATGCACAGTCCCAATCATTATGATTTCATATTCTTTGGGTGGCTTTGGAATAGGACAATAAAATTCTCCAATCTTGATGGTCTCAACATTTTCAATGGAATTTAGACCATATTTTCTATCAATCTTCTTGGGAAAATAAACAGTGTGCTCTTTATCATTAACATTAAAAGTAACTTTTCCTTGATTGCAATCAATAACAGCCCCTACAGTATTAAGAAAAGGTCTTCCAAGAATAATAGACATATTATCATCTTCGGGCATTTCCAACACAACAAAGTCAGTTAATATGAGACAATTATTAGCAACTTGAACAGGAACATCCTCACATATACCCATAGGAATAGCAGTAGACTTATCAGCCATTTGCAAAGATATATCAGTTGGTATCAATTTTTCTAGGCGGAGTCTTTTATAGAGAGTAAAAGGCATGACACTAACTCCAGCTCCCAAATCACACAAAGCAGTTCTAACATTATTATTTTTAATAGAACAGGGAATAGTAGGTATACCAGGGTCTCCAAGCTTCTCAGGAACCTTGCCATTAAAAGAGTAATTAGCAAGCATAGTGGAGATTTCCTCATTAGGAATCTTCCTTTTTTTAGAGACAATATATTTCATATATTTTGCATAAAAGGCAATTTAATAGCATCAGTTAAAGGAATTTGCAAGAACAAAGGTTTCATCCATTCACAAAACTTGTTATAATGTTCTTCTTCCTTAGATTTATGTTTCTTATTAGGAAAAGGCTTTGGTTTTTGTACCCAAGGTTCTCTCTCATTACCATGTTTATTAGCAATGAAATCATCCTTAGTATACTTTGCAGTTTTAGTTTGCTTTTCAGGTTCAACTACATGTTCTTATTTATCAGAAGCATCATTCTTTTCATTGCCACTTTCAGTTTCAGCATAAGAGATAGATATACTATTAGGATCTTTAGCAAGTTCAGAGGATTCTACAGCAGTTTTATGTTTCTTCCTCTTTTTCTTCTTAGTATGAATAACATTATCATTAGTTTTCTGAGAATCTTGTTCAATTCTTTTAGGATGTCCCTCAAGATATAAAGGATCTTGTGTAGCAATACCACTTCTAGTTCTTATTTCATAAGCATGTTTTTCTTTAGAAGCATTAACTAGCAAAACTTTTTAAACTTTAGCAAGTTGATCTATTTGAGTTTGAACCATTTGAAAATGTTTAACAAGAATTATCAATAGCTCTAGAGTTTTCCATAAGGTGGTTTTGCACTCTCTTATTAAAATTATCTTGCTTGATAACATAATTATCAAATTCATCTAAACATTAATCAGGAGGTTTGTTATAGGGAATATCTCTACTATAAAAATATTGGAGAGAGTGTACCTCAATGGTGGGTGAGTGAGGGATTGGCTTACATAATTCTACTATAGGTGGAAGATTCTTCACATCTTTAGATTTAATACCCCTCTCTTTAAGAGATTTCTTGCTTCTCTCATCACTTCATCATTTAGTTCAATCATTCCCCTCTTCTTGGGTGTTGGTTTTGGTGTTGATACTGGGGTAGGAGTCGGCTCAGGCTCAACCATAGTCCAATCATCATGATGTTGGCTTATTTTAGACAGTAATTCCTCAGCTTCTTCAGGAGTTCTTTGCCTGAAAACACAACCATCACAACTACCCAGGTATGTCCTAGATTCAACAGTTAGTCCATTATAGAATATATTAAGAAGTTTATTATCTTCTAGCTTATGCTCAGGTGTAGCTCTGACAGAACCTTGTCCAAGATACAGGCAATTTCTCTTCTTCCAATTGCTTAATATTAAATATATTTTGTAAAGCAGCATGTTGAGCACTAGCAGGAAAATATTTCTAAAAGAAAGCATTAACCAAACCAATAGGACTATCAATAGATCCAGGAGACAAATTCTTAAACCAAGTTTTAACTTCATCTTTTAATGAGAAAGGGAATATTTTAGCAACAAAGTAGCTACGTTTCTTAAGATCATCAGAGAACAAACTACTCAGAGAGGAGAGATCATTCATATGTTTCATAGCACTTTCATTTTCAGTACCACAAAAAGGTTCTTTCTCAATAATAAATATATAAGATAAATCAAGAGAGATATCATAATCCTTGTTCTTAATTAATGGGAGAAGTGGCAAACTTAACATCAGGAGCTAATTTATATTTAACAGCACGACTTTCAATAAGTCTCATAACAGCATCATCATACTTCATAGTATATATTTCATCAATAAGATCATCATTAAGATCAACATAGGCATCATCTAAATCATCACTAGGATTCTCTATAAGCTCAGGTGAAACAGCAAGAGTAACAAGATTTTTATCAGGAGTTTCAGTGTTTGCAATATTTTTATCTTTAGCAATAGTAGCATCTAAGAAAGGACCGAGAGAACCACTCTCATCAAGCACAATAGAAGCATCATCAAAAGTATTAGAAGTATTTTCAGATTCAACAGAAGTAGCATGTGTAGCATGTGGTGGTGTAAGCAGCTTACTCATAACGAAAACTGAATCAAGAGCAACAGAGGTGTTCAGAGTTGTACCTCTTATTGTAGTGGATGGTAATATAGGAAACTTTCCATCACGAGCCTTACCCATGGTGAATGATGGCAGTAGATAATAATACTCTCTGGTGAGCTTGCAAATAAAGCTATGCTCCCCGGCAACAACGCCAGAAAATAGTCTTGATGACCCACAAGTATAGGGGGTCGCAATAGTCTTCGAGGGAAGTAAAACCCAAATTTATTGATTCGACACAAGGGGAGCCGAAGAATATTTGTGAGCCTTAACAAGTGAGTTGTCAATTCACCTGCACCTGAAAGTACTTTTGTTCGCAATTGTTTATCAGTAGTAACAGTTTTATAGTAGCAGGAGTAGTGAAATAATAGCAGCAGTAGAATGAAAACAGCAGCAATAGTGTTTGAAGTAAACAACAGATTAAATAATGTAGGCATAGGGATGGATGAACGGGCGTTGCATGGATAAGAAAGTTCAAATAATGATCATGTCACGGGCATTGCAGATAAATAAGATAAAGCATCCAAGCACTAAGTAACCATAGGCATGTGTTCCGTAAATAGTCGTGCATGCTCGCAATGAGAACTTGCACAACATCTTTTGTCCTACCAGCCCCGTTTTCAGCAGGGCCTCAAGGGACCTACTAGTAATTAAGGTGTTCCTTTCAATAGAACACTGGAGCAAAGCATTAACACTCCGTGAACACATGTGATCCTCACATCACAGCCACCCCGTCCAGTTGTCCCAATTTCTGTCACTCCGGGACCTCGGTTTCAGGACAACAATGTGCGTAAACAACTTGCAGGTATGATCAAGAAACAATAATTATCATCGTGATTCAATAACATGTTCAGATCTGAGATCATGGCACTCGGGCCCAAAGTGGCAAGAATTAAGCATAACAAGTTGCAACAATGTCAATAGCACTAATAGAGGACACTAGGCACTATGCTCTAACAATCACAACATTATTACATGAACGATCTCATCCAATCCCTACCATCCCCTTCAGCCTACAACGGGGAATTACTCACACATGGATGGGGGAAACATGGATGGTCGATGGAGAGGCGTTGGTGATGACGTTGGCGATGATCTCCTCCACTTCCCGTCCCCGCAGGGCGCCAGAACAGGAAATTCCGATCCCCGAATCGATGTTCGGGACGGCGGCGGCGCTCTGTTGTGTTTCTGTGGAATATGACGAACCCCCTCGGGTTTTAGGGTTGGAGGCTACTTGTAGTCGAAAGGGGAGTCCGAGGGGGGCTCTGGGGGCCCACACTCCTAGGTGGCGCGGCCTAGGGGGACCCGCGCCAGGGGGGTGTGGCCACCCTGTGGCTCCTCTCCTGGCCCTCTTCTGGCTCCCGGGGTCTTCCGGGGTGAAAACACCAATTTCTGGGCATTTTCCAGAAAGTTGATTTTTCTGCACAAAAACAAGACACCAAAGTAATTCTGCTGAAAACAGCGTTAGTCCGTGTTAGTTGTATTCAAAACACACAAGTTTAGAGGAAAACAATAACAAAAGTGTTCGGAAAATGAGATACGTTTTTGATGTATCAAACCCCATAATGCAGCAAATGTTTCTTAACCTAAATGATGTTGAGGATATTGAAAAGATAAATTTTATTCTGGAAACTTTTCTTAAAGAATTTGGTGATGTTGCTATAGAGGCTAGGAAAGTCTTTGATTGTTTTAAGATGCTAGGCTCATGTGTAGATGTTATTGGTGCTCTTGAAAATTTGGACAAAATCAAACCTAAAAATGGGGAGGAAATCAAAATACCAATACCTTTTAAACTAGTAGGAATGCATGTAACTTTAGAAAAGAATTTCGATTGGATCGTTTCTGAAAACCCATTTGATGAAAGTAGTGAACGCAAGAGTGTTGAGAGAGGGATATCTGAAACTTATATAGATAAAATACGATGCACTGTTGAGAAATTTCTGGTCTTGATTTGGATGCTTCTTCACTTGAAAATACTTGATTCTTTCTTTATGTGACTAGCTTAAAGGTGTTAAAGAAAAGCACTCTTCGAAGATAACCCATGTTTTCTTTATGCAATTTTTCTTCTGTTTTCTTTGAGTCAAGGTGTTGTTTACTTCTGTAGCAACCCCTTTGTATCTTTACCTTTTCGAACTGTTGTGCCAAGTAAAGTCTTTAGTGAAAAGTTGATGCTATATTTGGATTTCTGCACAGGAACAATTTTTTTTTGTCCATCGTTTAATTCGCCAAAAAATCTAGAATAATCGAAACATCCTAAAAAAACTGTACGTGATTCTTATATATGTACGCAACTTTTCTTAGTTCGGAGTTTTCTAATTTGAGCAACGTAAGTGCCTCGAAAAAATTCGTCTTTATGGAATGTTCTGGTTTTTACAGATTCTGCCTTTTACTTTGCATTCTTTCTTTTACTATGTTGAGTGGATTTATTTGCTCCACAAAATATCAGTGATGTAGCTAATGTTTAGAAAGTATGGTAATACTTGTGTCCATGCAGAACATGTGATTTTTTGATTGTGCACTAACCCTCTAATGAGAATTACTTCGAGTTTGGTGTGTACGAAGTTTTTAAGGGTCAAGAGAAGAGGATGGTATAATGTGATCAAGAAGAGTGAAAATCCTAAGCTTGGGGATGCCCCTGTGGATCATCCCAGCAAATTTCAATAAGACTCAAGCGTCTAAGCTTCAGGTCACTTCTAGTGAAACTATATTTTTATTATGTCACATCTTATGTACTTTACTTGGAGCGTCTGTTTGCTTTTATTTTCTGTAATAAAAATGGTTGGATCTTAGCATTCTTGTGTGGGAGAGAGACACACTTCTCTTTTTCATATGAATACCCATATTCTTTATTTACCATCTAGCTACTGCAATTCTTTTAGCTCCTATTTTTCACGCATCTCTTATTCAGAGTTGTTAGTTCTTGTAGAGTAGTACTCTCTTATTTTATTGGTAAATCATTTGGAGGGTTTTTGTTGATATAAAGTGATTGGTGTTGGAGAACAATAACAATTTCATGCTTATAACGGTGCAAGTGAAGCTTGTTTAGACTGTGGCTTAGACTTTAACATGTCATGTTAGATTTTATTTTAATTCTATGCTTAGTAGTTATTGATGTAGCATGACTTGTCTCAAATATCTGAGAGTTCTTAATGTGCCATTGAAACAAATCATGAGTTGTTTTTATCTCATCGAAGCATAATATTGTGGTATTCTCATTCGAATGCTTTATTTTGCTGACTTGGCACATGCTTACACCATGTTACGACTACAAACCAGTCACCTCTAGCCTCTATGATCATTTACTAGCAAATTTGCCTGTGCGTTGCAACGGGTGAAAAAAATCAATTTTCAGTTCGCCTGAGTTTTTTGGGGATTATTTAATTTTCTAATGGTGCAATTAATCTACTGACTTTGATGCAAATGAAATCCTGTTAAAATTCGAGTAGGCGTGATATTGCACATGTTATTTTTGTTCCAAAAAGTTTAGTGAAAACAAAAATATGTTTTGTCACACCGGACATAACGTACTTAAACAAGTAAATTCTCGATAAGACACTTGTACATGTAATTGTCTATTGTTACCAATCATCATTTTCATGGCCAAATGCCTATGATCTCAAATCCTCTTTGATATATCTGCAGGCCGTGAAATCATATTTTTCTCCGAATTCCTTGTCTGCCTCCCTAGTTTGTTTGAACCGGAAGCTAAATCGCATAGCAAGGCAGACAAATTAAGTTGTCACTTGTACTACCATAGCCAACAATTTAAATTGTCAAATACATATTTTAAATCAAAATTGAATATTACATGCATATTCCTGTACAACTAAAAAACACGAAATCCTCGTATAGAAATGCGCAAAAAATACACAAATATCTCATATAGAAAGAAGCACACAAAATCTATTATGCACTCACATTCACCTAGCACAACAGCCCTGACTAAGTATATGTTCAGTGTAACATAACAGCATTAGTACAACAACACAATAACTAAATGGATAATTTCCGTTCTGATTCCATGTCGGCAGATCGAAATATCTTTTGGCCTTATCTATTCCATCAAATAAAGAACTACTATGTCTACTGATTACTACCGCTCTCAAGTCATGTGGACTGCTATTTACGATGGTTCCTGGTCTACAATAGCGGCGACCTCACTTCTTACACCGCCAGTGCCAACAAGCTCGACCGGGGACTGCTTGGTCGTTCTCGGACATGCAGGGGATTCCAGCCATGTGGGTGTAGGTCAGGACTTGGGACATATGAAGTCGTTCGTCCCTGTCCTGCTCCTCGTCACGCGTATCTACAAATAGAAACAACATGACGGAGATGGAGGGCTAGCGATAGAGGGCATCGAGGCAGGAGGAACATGACAACCTTGATCTCTGAAAAAGGAGGAGGAGGGCGCGAGTGCGGCAAATTCCTGCGCCGCCTTTGCTGAACGATTTGGCCGGCCGGCGCGCGTGCTGGGGCTCGACCGATTCGTTCTCGTTGGGGGGGTTTCTTCTGGAACTGCGAGCGCCTCTCGCCCACTTCTTCAGGGGCTTTTTGGGGGAACGGGGACAGGAGCAGGTTGAAGGAGGACACACTCAAGGAGGAGCCTGTTGCGGCAATTTATGCGGAGGAGGAAGAGGGCGGCGCGAAGAACGCGGAGGCGGAAGAGGAGCCGGCCATGGAGGGTCGCACGGTGAATTCCCCTGCCGAACAGGGAAGAAAAGCCACCCGTTTTTTTAATTACGTACGGACCGGTTTGTGGCAAAAAGGTAGCAATATGTGGTTTGGTGGGAGGGTAAAATTGTCTTTTTTATGTTGGACGAAATTTTTGGCAGAAACCTTAATGCCTTTATTAGTAGGTATAGGTATAGACTTTTTGACTTGTAATATCATTTATGCTTTGATTAATAATATTTTGTCGCTATGCATGATTATGGCCATTATTGCTCTCTTAGTTGGTCGCTTCCAGTATCTTGCCAGCCTTCACTTGTACTGAGTATAATCTCTACTCGTGCATCCAACTCCCAAAAAAACAAAAGTTTGCCAAATGTGTCCACCATACCTACCTATATGTGGTATTTAACCACCACTCCAAAGTAAATTTCTCATGTGCTACCTTTATAATCTTCAAAATTATACTTGTTTTGTGCTCTGTTTTAGCTCATGAGGACGTAGGTAGACGATCTTTATTTCACTTGTTGATTAGAGTTTACACACCTGGACTAGTGGCACATCCGCTTATCCAATTCGCTAGAAGAGCTGGCAACGGGGTGTCCAGCCCCAAATTTGGTTAATATAAAATTTTCTTCACTCTTTTTGCACCTGATTTATCAGTTAAGCAAAGTTCATAAGTGTGTAAACAAAAGAGAAGAGGGATGATCTACTGAACCCAGTAGAAAAGACGTCCTTCAATGGGAGCCGCTCTTTTAAAGTCTAGTTAACTTGTGACTTAATGTATTGTTTATTTACCATTCGTTAACATAGACATACACCTTTCTCAAAATTGTTTTCAATACCTCTGTTTTAATCAAATAAAAAGGTCTAGCACATGAGTAGTCCCTTCTTCCCTCTACGAAGGGCCTTTCTTTTACTTTTATGTTGAATCTTCATCTTCTAACTTTATGCACCAATTAAGGGAGCATAGTTTTCATTATGAGTATAATGTGCATTAGTCCCAAAATTTATTATTGATTGATTCATGATTATGTTATTACTTGTTCTCAAATTATTTGTATCTAGTCACCACTTGAACTTTGAAGGTGTCCTGACATTTATGTTTTGATCACTTTAAGGACAAGTGGAATACCACTTTGCTATGTTTTTTTATGCTCGAAACAAACGTATAACTTTCAGTGCATTATTAGTCATGATTTTTTGTTTGAGTTACTTTTCATGTTGCAACTTAGTTTCTAAGTTACATTGTTAGAATTATATCTATCATGCCTATGTTTAGAGTACTATGATCTTAGCTTGCAATGCTTTTACAATAATGATGATCAAGATTGTGTTGGTAGCATGTCACCTCATAAATTATTTTGTTTTTATCGTTTTACCTACTCGAGGATAAGTAGAAATAAGCTTGGGGATGCTTGATACGTCTCCAACATATATATAATTTCTGATGTTTCATGTTGATATTATGCCAATTGCTACATGTTTTCTATACACTTTATATCATTTTTATGGATTTTTAGGGACTAACCTATTGACAAGATGCCACAGCGTGAGTTCCTGTTTTCTTCTGTTTTTGGTTTCAGAAAAGTTGTTATGGAAATATTCTCGGAATTGGACGAAACAAAAGCCAAAGTCCCTATTTTACTGTCACGTTCACGGAGTCCGGAGGAGACCCGGAGGGGGCACCGAGGCGGCCACACCATAGGGTGGCGCGGCCCCCCTGGCCGCGCCACCACGTGGTGTTGGCCCCTCGGGAACCCACCAACATCGCCCTTTCGCCTATTTAAAGTCTTCCTCAGGAAAACCCTAGACACCTGAGCCTCCATCCACGAAAAGTTCCGTAGCCGCCATCATCGTCAACCCTAGTTCGGGAGGGTTCTGAAGCTCTCCCCGGCACCCTACCGGGAGGGGAAATCATCACCGGAGGGCTCTACATCACCATGCCTACCTCCGGAGTGATGCGTGAGTAGTTCATCCTTGGTCTACAGGTCCATAGCAGTAGCTAGATGGTTGTATCCTCCTCCTTTTGTGCCATCATGTTTAGATCTTGTTAGCTGCCTAACATGATCAAGATCATCTTATTGTAATGGTACATGTTGTGTTTGCTGGGATCTGATGAATATTGAATGCTATGTCAAGTTTATTATAGATCTATCATATTTATGTTATTTGTGATCTTGCATGCTCTCCGTTACTAGTAGATGCTCTGGCCAAATTGATGCTTGTAACTACAAGAGGGAGTATTTATGCTCGATAGTGGGTTCATGCCTCCAGTAATCTGGGAGAGTGAAAATAACTTCTAAGATTATGGATGTGCTATTGCCACTAGGGATAAAACAACAATGATTTTTCTAAGGATAATTCTATTGTTTACATTACGCACTTTAATTAATGCAATAATCTGTTACTTGCAACTTAATACCCAAAGTTTGCTCGGATGACGTCCTGAGGTGGATTACTAGTTATAGATGCAGTTGGCTTACGGTCTATGTATCATGTTGTAACGTCAAAATGAATCTCATAGTAATCATCATGTCATGTATTTGCACTACGGTGTAGTCTCTATTTTATCAATTGCCCAGTTGTAATTTGTTCACCCAGCATGTTATTTATCTGTTATGGAGAGACACCACTAGTAAACTGTGGATCCCGGTCCATTCTTTTACACCGATAATACAACCTACTGCAAGCACTGTTCCCTTTTACTGCAAACATTATTCTCATTTCATTTACTTCAAACAAACATCATTTTCCACATTATACGTCTAATCCTTTGTGTTCAGAAAAACCGATGAGATTGACAATCTTACTGTTTCATTGGGGCAAAGTATCTTGGTTGTGTTGTGTGTAGATTCCACGTTGCTGCTGAGTCTGGTAGTGCGTCCTGCCAACATCAGCTGTCAACAACATTCATAAGTGATTTCTTTCTCCTACTGGTCCGATTAAACCTTGGTTTCTTTCTGAGAGAAAATCTTACTGCTATGCTCATCATACCTTCCTCTTGGGATCTCCCAACGAACGTGTATCTACACACCATCAATCATGATATAGCAAAAGTGGTAAATTTGAAGTTAATCCTATTGATGGAGGGATAATAACCCGGTAGGCCAACTCCAAGGTGTAACCCGGCCCAAAGGACATTGTGCAAGATCCGGCTAAGGATAAAGAAACTTCTGGAAGGCCCAAGTTTGTAGGCCTCGTAACCCGGATTGTGGGTTACGGTAAAGGAAAGTTAGGGTTTGTGTGCGGTGTCCGGGTAGGATTCAGAGTGCGCCTTGGAGGGCAAGCCAGGGGGTCTGGGTGCTTTATAAACCGGCCCCTCGGTCTAGTTTAGAGATCCAAGAACCCTAGCAATATCGTTTGGTATCGAGTATCCAGTGTAACACGAGAGTTGAGTTAATATCTTGAGATCGGAGACTCGGCGACTTGATTGCCGGCTACCAGATCAAGTTCCATCATGTTTTCCTCTGAGCTGAACCCTCTCCCAAACGCCTGTGTCGTCTTGCCCCAAGATCCGTTACCCCCGGTAACGTCTGCCGTGATTATCCCACGACAGTTGGCACCCACCGTGGGGCCTGCGTCCAAAGGTGTTTACATCACGGGAGAAGCTCGGAAGAACATGGAGAATCTTGTCGTCGGCGAGATCTACATCGACCACGAAGGGGAGAAGATGGTGGACGATTCCGGCTGGGGGCCAGAGTCGGATCACCTTGAATCCGGATCCGTCGTGACAATCGGCCGGATCAGCGTCTTCATCGGTATGGTATGTACTTCCGGTTCGATCCCTGACAATTTTGGATCTGATTCTGTGTCAGGGGAGGCCACTTATATCCAATCAGATGAAGAAGAATCAGTTGGAACGACATATCCGACAGAAGAACCCATCGCGAAGTGGGAACAGCCGGAGGAACCGGCATGGACCCCGCGTGACCGGGTCGAAAGAGAGGATGATACCGAGTCCATCCTGGATCTGCTGGAGAACCGGTATGAGGAGAATAACAGCAAAGAGGAACAGCATGAATTCACGCCAAGCATCGTACGCCGAGTTGCGGTTTACACGGCTCCCGCGACCAATCTCAACCAAGAGACCGTAGCCGTGGCCGCGGCCGGGTCAGCACAAGCATTAACCCGGCAGCAAGGGCCGGCTAACGGAAACACGGTTTTGGCCCAGGTTGACGGAGAGTCAGCGTCGGTTACCAGTCAAGCGCCAGAAAACGAGTTACACGCGAACACGTTCGGATTCCTAGCAAACCGGACACCAGGAGCGGGTCCTTCCAATCCACAACATCCGGCCATGTTCGACAACAATCTGATCCTAGATCCGACAGTTCTTGCCACAGTTATCACTCCAGAGAACGCGGCGGA
Organism: Alopecurus myosuroides; assembly: GCA_028641055.1. NCBI lineage: Eukaryota > Viridiplantae > Streptophyta > Magnoliopsida > Poales > Poaceae > Alopecurus > Alopecurus myosuroides. The sequence goes on from CM054060.1 coordinate 202,038,191, forward strand.
ACATGTTAGGGATTTGGACGTAGCTCGTCGTGCATTGGAGCAGCAGAGGAGGCAAGTAGAAGCAGAAAGACAAGGGATGGCCACACGACAACGCGAGCTGGATGCACTGGAAACCCGGCTCCGAGAGGAAACGACTAGAATACATCAAAGGCACCAAACTAGATTGCCAGCATTGGGAGGAGTCATAAACCCGGCCGCACTATTTATCACGCCTCAGGATCAGCCGATTCCAGCGGCAAATCAAGGAACCGCCCCTCAGCCGACAACCGGAGGAGTACAACCGGTAGACACGCAGGCCGGGTTACCCGCACCACAGACTGGAGTTACTACCGGCAATACTGTACCACCACCACCATCGCGTTTTCGCACACCAGCGGGTCATTACAACAATCCCATGGACAACGTGTACGCGGCAACGCTTGCACTAAATCAAATCCCCGTGAGAGAGTCACCCCACGCAGAGGAGACCCGGCGGGCGATAGATATGCTGCGCACCGCGGTGGCGCAACAGGTTAATTACCCGGATCACAGAAGTGGAATGCATGGGACACCATATGTCAGCCAACAACAAGGTAACGCTGGAAACATCCAAACAAGTTCGGCACGGCGGAGGGAAGAGCAGCAACAAATGCCGCCTCCTCCACACATTCAGGCAGTACCAGCAGCATCAGCAACACAGGCCATCGTGGGCAGTTCTAGAGCCAGGAGAGCCGTGGCCGGGTCTGTGGTACATGGGATACCAGCAGTACCGCGTCCAGCTGTACCCCCTGCAGGATCACACGTTTCCCGAGTAAGACCAGCTTCGACCATTCTTGCAGGACCTAAGTGTCTTTCGGATAGCATCAGGGCTGAGCCTTACCCGGAAAAGTTCAAAGAACCAGGTAAAGTAGTAAATTACGAGCCAACCATGGATCCGGAAACATGGTTGAGCAGTTATGAGATGGCCATGTCGATTCGCAATGCGTCCGAGAATCTTCAAGCCAAATTCATGTATCTAATGATGTCAGAGGGAGCAGCAAAGTTATGGTTCGCCAATCTACCGGAAGGATCTATTAAGTCATGGGAAGAATTGAAAACTGCGTTTATCAAGCACTTTCACGGGACGTGTAGAAAGTTATTCACTATTGATGACCTAGAGCGATGTGTTCAGAAGAAGGGAGAATCGGCGCGCAGCTGGGTGCGCCGGGTTATGGAAATTCTTCATTCATCTACGGATATTCAGCCCAAGGATGCGCTGTAAGCTATGGCAAAGACCTGCAAGTACACACCTTTAGTACAAAAGTTAACTCGCATGAAATCTAGTCAGAATGCTTCGGAGGTTACAATGGGAGAATTGATGGATGCATGCAACAAACATGCCGCAACGGACACTACGGAAGAGGAAACTGACGATAAAAAAGCAAAAGCAAACACAAGTAATAACGGAAGAACCGGCAACGGATCAGCGCCGGGTAACAACAGCCAGAACAAGCGCCCGTTTGAAGGAGGCTCCGAGTTTGTCGCCAATACTGAAGCCGGATCTTCTAGACCCAGGGCAGAAGGAAATTTCAATACTGGAAATCACAATGGAGGAAACTATCAAGGGCCACCAAGGCCGAGTAATAATTGGGACATATTCAGAATGGCATGCCCGAAGCACAGCAGGAACGGTAGGCCAGCTAACCACTCCTTGGAGCAGTGTGCCGACCTACAGAGATGGAGGAATGAGGAAGTGAACAGAGCCATGCGAGGTGCAGGTCGGGGAGGAGGACCGGGTCCAGGTGGAAACCCGGGCAACGGCCCACCCCCAACCGGTAACCCGGCAGCTGGAAATCAAGGTAATAACCAAGGGGGAGCAGGAGGTTTCCAGGCCAACCCCAAACAGTTGGGTCAATATCACGTGCATACCACAGGAGGTTCTAACAAGGACAAAAAGATACTGAAGCAAGCGGTCAACTCAGTTTCTTCGGCTGTCCCGAGATACCTGAGATGGTCAGAACAGGACATAACATGGAGCAGAAGGGATCACCCGGAAAGAATAGAACACCCGGGAGTCTTAGCATTAGTAGTCGCACCGCAGGTCAATGGGTATGAGCTGAAAAAGGTTTTGATGGACGGTGGAAGTAGCATCAATATACTGTATTGGGAAACCTTCTTACGCATGGGCCTCAAGGAGTCTCAGCTACAAAAAAGTTCAACAATTTTTCATGGGATAGTGCCGGGTCATTCAGCGTGCCCCGAGGGAAAAATCGCATTGGAGGTAGCTTTTGGGGAATCAAAGGATAACTATCGAGTTGAGTGGCTCACTTTTGAGGTGGTCAAATTGCGCAGTCCTTATCACGCGCTATTCGGAAGGCCGGCTTATGCTAAATTCATGGCTAGGCCGTGTTACGTGTATCTACAGCTAAAAATCCCGGGTCCTAAGCAGACCATTACCATACATGGAAGTCGAGATATAGCAGCTGAATGCGATGAGGGAGACGCAGCAATGGCCGAGCAAGCCTGTAGAAAAGAGGAACTCAAGCATTACCGGTCTCAAGCAGACCCGGAGGACAGAACCACATCAAAAAGGCCGAGCACTGAAGGCGAAAGAGCAAAGTCCAAGGCAGCACAAGATGCTAAGATGGTGGCTTTCGTCAAGGATGATTCCTCCAAACAATCTGGTATAGGAGAAGAAACTGCACAGCCGCTCACAGCCAGCCGCGTTATGGAAACACCTCACCCGGGTTGGCTAGTAAACCCGGTACTTATCATGAAAAAGTCTAACAAATGGAGAATGTGTATCGGTCACGTCAGCCCGGGACCGGTTCCCAAGAAGAACTAAACAATGTAACGGGCAGCAGGTTTCAGACGCGCTCTTTTCCTACCCAGGGTACCTAAGGGGACTGGAAGGTTTTTAATGAGGCGGCCTGCTGATCCAAACTTTCTCGTATCAATAAAGAGATGGTTATCAAGTACTATTTTGTTACGATCTTTACTTCGGTTACAAGTAAGTAGTATCCATTGCTATCAATACATCAGTATCATTAAGTATATATAGGTCTCGGGAGCTGATTGCTTGAATAGCACAGCCACAAACCCAAAGACCCGGCCTTGATGCCTATGAGTTATAAGGGCCGATTACTCGCAAACGAGTACGGCTGCAATCTTATAACCGGACAAAGGAGCCAAATTTTCTTGACTTTTCTTACTTAAGCTCGATGTGACTCGCACTAAAGTGGCATGATTTGCTCGCTTACGATTACAATCAGCCATGAAGCCCAATGGGACTTGTCTGACCCTGTTTTCGTATAGATGTAACAACATGGTATCCACGCGAAAGCCGGCTTACAGTACAAGATAGTCAAAAGGGTCATCTAAACCACAAGTTATGCAGAGTACAAGGCTAATAGCTGGAAACTCAACGTTTATCAAGCATAACTTCATTATCTATATGAAACAGTTCCGGGTTTCGGCTTAGCAACAACAAGTTTGTTCTCTTCGAAAAGACCACACACCACAGACTCGGAAATTCGGGCCTTGGGGACTGTGGGTTTCGAAACAGAGTCAAGTTGTTTCGTCGCTAAGCTTGAAAGACCCCAATGTCCGAGTCGTGGGGACTTGGGGACTTAAAGAAAAGTCCACCTGTCAAAACTCACGATACTCGGAAATAAAGAGAGGAATAAAAAGAAATGAAAAGAAAGTTGGATATCAAGAATAAGTTCAAAAATAGACAAGTATCAAGTTCATCAAAAGGCCTAGAAAGGCACGAAGTGTATCACAGAATTAAAGTGCGTTACAAATTGCGACACCAGTATCAAGGGTGCACAGGCGCACCGTCAAAAGAATACTTGTTTTGAATAAAAGCATCAGATGATCGAAGTATTTTGATGGCATTTGCCTATTCAGCTTCCTGAGTAGGGTCCACATCTTTGCCCTTGCCCTCCGGGTCTTGTTCCTGGACTTGTTCTTTAGCTATCCCGGAATCATCACCCGGATTCTTCGCGACAGGACGGACAGGCGGAAGAACAGCTGGTGTAGAGGTGGTTGGCTCTGATCCTAACTCGGCCTCTCTCTTCGCAGTTTCTTCCCTCTTCCTGGCCGAGTCAGCAGCCCATTTCTCCAAAACATCAAAGGGCGGGGGTGCGTCCTCCGTGACGATTTTGCCTTCAGCATCGTACGCACTCATAATTGTGTTTAGATCCATACTATCGGCCAAAGTGGTGGCCGAATGACGCACTGCAGACTGTATGGCCTTGAAGTCCTTGGGTGAAAACTTGGAGCCATCCGCTTTGAATTCTGGAAACCCGGATATTACCTTTGCCGAATCAAGCTTCGGAAAATAAGCCTTAGCCAGGGTAAAGGCCCGGGTCATACCAATCCGGCATGCCGAGCGTTTCCAGATTTCAATCCAGGCAGGCACGGTGGAGCAGGCTTGGATAAGATTTTCTTCACCCGGATATACCTCAGTAGGCCACTTCACGGCGTCCAGTATAAACTTCGTGCCGGCAAAGAAAGTCCAAAGCACAGTCTTTAAAGTTTTAGCCTTTGTAATGGCATCCTCCTCTGGGGCCGCAAGGTTGGCACCTACAGTTGAAACAAAGGAAGAACGTATCAGTAATCCCGGGTATCATGTAATAAAGTAAAGGCATGAAGTCAGTCGGCAGCAAAAACTTACTAAGCAAGATGCGATAGGTATCGGTAACCTGGTCCGATAATCTCTTCAGTGCGGTTTGAGCAGTATTGTACTTCTTCTTGTATTTAGAAACATCCTTCTTCAAGGTTTCCACGTCAGCCTCAAGGGCTTCTCTACGCTTTACCTCGGCAAGAAGAAGTTGTTCGGTCTTGAGCAAAACTTCATCAGACCGGGTCATCTGTGCCTGTAAAGAACAAGGAGCACAAGTATCAGTCGGGTATCATGGCAAGCCGACTATTGCATAAAGTACCAAGCATAACTTCAACAAAGTTATGATCGGAACTTGGGGACTAAGTGTATACTGCGAGATATCAAGTGTTATTACCTAGTGCTCTGCGGCCATGCGCTCTAGAATGTTGCTCTCTGAGGTCTTCATAGTGAGGAGAGTGCTCATCAGCTGGTCAAAAGTATCATTACCCGTGTTAGAAGATCCGGGGTCTCGAAACTCGGAGAAGGAGTTTTCTTCTTAGCGGGAGATGGCATCCGGGTCATCCGAATGTTGGAACCTGGTGATCCTCCCCCCGCACCCAGAGTTGCAGCTTTTTGCTTCTCGCTTGCATGCGAGGCTATCGGATATCCGGCTCCTTGACTGGCCGGGTTCATTGGTGACACTTGCCCTTCGTCGCCAGCTGCGGCTGCTGTATTATCAGTCGGGGTCCCCGTACCCGGGTCATCGGTCTCCATATCCTCTTGGTCGCTAATAATGAACGTGGCCCATAGATAGTATGAGTGAGCAGTTAGTATACAACCAGGAAAGGGTGATGAAAATGTGATAGAACGTCAGGAAAGGAACTTTACCCGGGATTCACTGCAAAGTCCGAAGGGAATTCGCTGCTGGACCCGGGCGAGACTGAAAAGTATCAAGCGAGATTTCGTAAGGGAATGATTCAGGAAGATTGTTTCGTCCAAGAAAGGATAAGGTAAATACCAGCGCGCCGAGTCGGAGACAATGAAATACCCGGGTTAAGAGCATCATCACCCGGGTAATTTCGAGTCGCTCTGCGCTTGGTCATGGGCGACTCCTTCAAATATGGCCAGTGGAATAACGTCAAGTTAGCTCATGTATATCATCAAATGAATACGAATTGAATACAAGGAGGCGATATGAAACCTTGAAGACGGCCCCTCGGGGTTTTCTCTTAGATCCGACTTTGATTGTCGGCTCCACTTCCTCCTCATCACTGGCGGATTCTACCTTGCCGTCAGTTTCTTCTTCTTCGTCCTTGTCCTCTTGCTCTGGAAGTTATCAAGGTCACAGTTGGAAAATGAAGAACGGGACACGACGAACTCAAAGGAACTAAGTGAAGTTCGAAACGTACCTTCATCCGAGTTAGTGCCATCCTCTTGCTCCTCTGGATTTTCAGAGTTGGGAGGAGTTTCGATCTTCCAAAAGGGATCATCAGCCTGAGAAGAAGGTATAAGAATAAGGGTTATTAGTCATATCGAGTGGAAGGTGTGAAAGAAAAAGTACGAAAACCGGGTCTTTACCTTGGGGGCTGGGTTCTCACGCGTGAAGGGTTCTAACCCGGCTATGTTCCGGATTACCTTCAGCTTCTCTGTCAAGAAGCTCTTGATAGTCTTGTTGGTATCTCCGGCTGCAAAGCTGTGGGTGGAGTACCGGAGCGAGTCCGTAGTGTGCCCTGAGTACTCGCACATTAACTTAGTGCGGATGGAGTTGGGTTGGATCCGGAAATCGACCCAAGTTTTCACCAGGTTAAGCCCAATGAGACCTTGGGCCGACAGAACAGAGATTTTGGCTAGTAAAGGCCGGATGGCCTCCCTGTCCGAGTCAGGGGCAAAGGCGTTGAAAGTCTCGGAGATATCGAGAAGGCCCTCCGAGTAACCCGGCAGTTTCTTTTGGCCGGGTGGGGAGGTGTCTTGGCAATAGAAGTATGAGAGTTGCCAGTGTTTGACGTGGGAGTTGAGAGTGAGGGGTGGCATCAGAGAATTCTTGCGGCGCTGGATAGAAACCCCGCCGCAAGCGAGAAGTGCCCCGTCACCGCTTTCGCGGCACGGTTTGCACTGGAAAAGCTCGACGAAAAGAGCCAAACTTGGCGGAGTGCACAAGTATGACTCGGAGAGAACGATGAAGTGGGAGATATTTAACACGGAGTTAGGCCCTATGTCAAAAATGCGAAGGCCATAATGGCTCAGAATGTCACGGAAGAAAGGGTGACCCGGAGGACGGAAGCCCCGGGTCACGTGTTCCACAAAGCATATTACCTCATCCTTCGCCGGTGTAGGCCGGGTCTCGTTGCCCGGCACCATCCAGTGGATTTCCTTTTGAGGGGGTAAACCCCTAACTCGGCCAGTTCTTCTAACTTGGCCTTCGTAACCGTGGATCGCGCCCAATTGGCGGATATGGAGTTGGTGGTCTTGGCCTTGGCCGGTGTTTTCCCCTGCTTCTTGGGAGCCATGTAATTGACCTGCAAAGCACGAGGTAGAAGGATACAAGGAATAAGACTCGGAAGCCATGAGTTGTTTGAGTATTAGCAAGTGATATCGAGACAATATGGAAATTGCATACTATCCGGGTATCAATCTGCAGAGTAAGGGTCAAACTATCCGGGTATCAAGCATCATAATAAAAGTTATGGAGGCCTATGCACTGAAAGAGCCTTTGAGGGCGATGAATGGTTGCACAGATACCTATTGCGAATAAAAAGAACCGGAAAAGGGAAGATTTTCCGGGTGAAGGAAACAAGGGCGGAAAATTTGGGCGGCCCGAGCCCAGATTGGAGACTCCGTTTCTAGATTCGTGGTAAACTTAACGACTATGGGTGGTAGGAAAGTGAAATAAAGTCTATATCCAATTCATTGGATGAGCTAGAATGAATACGAGCAACTTAATTCGGCGTGACCAGGAAAAGGACCGGCGAGTTGACTTAGATCTAATCTGGAGAAAATCAAGAAATTGCGGAAGCTAGTTAATGGATGAGAGAGGCTAACTGGAGGGGATTGCAGTGAAGCTCGACGGAGGCAAATGGCGCAAGCCTGGTGCCCCTTTGCGATTCCCGGCGGGCAGGTCGGGGGTCCGGCGGCGGATCTGGGCGGTGGCGCGGAGCGCACCGTGGCGGAGCGTAGCCGACGGCAGATGGGCTCTGGCGATGCACGCGAGGCTTCCGTGGTGGCACTCTGTGAGCTAGAGCACTGAGGAAGAAAGGAAGAAGAATGGGGGGAAATGAGCTGTTGGGGTTAGGGTTACCCCTAAGAGCCAATTTATAATGGCGTGAGTGGATAAGCCCAGTTCAACGGGTGGGAGCCGGAAGTTACGGAGTAACGGCTATCTGTTTAAGTTTTGCGAGATACGCTTTAAATGTTGGGCGAGGTATCCGGACAGAAATTGGAAGGAGATATTCTTCATAATATCAAGATCAATTATCGAGTAAAGTACAGGATCTAGACATTTTTATCAGGGCTTAGAGCCGAAAAGCTAAGTGTTTGGAGAGAAGCCGGGTTACTATATGGCCACCATGGAGTCGGGCCTAGCTATTTATCAGAGTGCTTTAACCCGGCCTTCATGCATTCGTGCACCTGATGTTTTTGCAGGGAATAGCAGGCGCTTCAAGAAAGGATCCGTGAAGCCCAAGCTATTCTGGGGACTACTGATGGAGGGATAATAACCCGGTAGGCCAACTCCAAGGTGTAACCCGGCCCAAAGGACGCTGTGCAAGATCCGGCTAAGGATAAAGAAAATTCTGGAAGGCCCAAGTTTGTAGGCCTCGTAACCCGGATTGTGGGTTACGGTAAAGGAAAGTTAGGGTTTGTGTGCGGTGTCCGGGTAGGATTCAGAGTGCGCCTTGGAGGGCAAACCAGGGGGGGTCTGGGTGCTTTATAAACCGGCCCCTCGGTCTAGTTTAGAGATCCAAGAACCCTAGCAATATCGTTTGGTATCGAGTATCCAGTGTAACACGAGAGTTGAGTTAATATCTTGAGATCGGAGACTCGGCGACTTGATTGCCGGCTACCAGATCAAGTTCCATCATGTTTTCCTCTGAGCTGAACCCTCTCCCAAACGCCTGTGTCGTCTTGCCCCAAGATCCGTTACCCCCGGTAATGTCTGCCGTGATTATCCCACGACACCTATGTTATGCATCTTCGAGCAATTGTCGGGTTTAAAAATCAACTTTCATAATAGCGAGATTTTCTGTTTTGAGAAGGCAAATGATAATGAGGACCAATACAAAAAAAATTGGTTGTGAGTCTGGCTCATTACCCTTTAAATACCTTGGGGTACCGATCCATCATAGAACTCTTTGTAACGATGAATGTTATCTAGTAGAGACCCGCTTCGAAGGTAAGTTGAGTTGCTGGTAGGGCAAGTTGTTATCCTATGGGGGTCGTCTTATCTTAGTGAATTCAGTGTTACAAAGCCTGCCTATGTTTATGTTATCATTTCATGAAATACCTAAAGAGGTAATAAAGAGACTTGATTACTATAGATCGGTCACACTTTTTCTAGCAAAGTTATGAGAATAAGCATATATATAGATCGTCCAAATGGAACATTATCTATAGACCGAGATTAGGGTGGATTAAGAATTGAGGTCCTTGATGTTAAAAATAAGGTAAATACTAGCTATCAGGGTCCGACGGGAATCAAATCGTCGGAACACTCCAACGACGCCCGATTCGATTCTATCAAGCGGTACACGATCGCTGCCTTTTTTCTTTTCTTTATCCATCCCATAACATAAGGCCCGCTCCCCCTGAAACCACGCACGGATTAATCCCCGTTGATCCCGCTGGACACAACCTCACATCGTCTCCTCTCCAATCCGGTGACAATACAACCATGTGTCATCTCTTTGCATGTCTCTTCCACAGGCTGACAGGACACAACCCCGCATCCACCCATCTAGGCGTCCATCTCGGGGAGTCACGCCGGCAGACATGATGCAGCGCAGCGGGGAGGCTTCGGCAGGCCATCTCTGACCGGCGGTGAGCACATGCGGGTCTCATAGGCTGCTGAATCGGGAGAACAAGGTTTAGATCTGCCACAATTTTCTATCATTGTCGGATTCCTTTTCTTTATTTGGCAATCAATAAATCATTGTACCCCTCTACATATGCAGATCTGAAATCAAGTGTGCTATCTGATTGAAATAAACTATATGTCTGGTAATACCTTACATGATGAGGACATCCCTAGCTCTTCACCTATTGTTGAACATGAAGATCCTCCTATCAAAGCTAATGAAGTTAGAATTGGTCCAATGACAAGATCAAGAACCAAGCTATTACAACAACAGGTGAATTCACTCCTACTTGAATATAATGTTTATAATTGTGAGAGCTTTATACTACCTAAATCTTTGCATTTATGTATTCTTAGGTTTGTTGATAACACAAACATGAATGGAGATCATGGAGAGGAGCTACACAAGGATGAGCATGGACTTCAAGAGGAGATGGAAAACAAGTGCTAGCATGGTGAAAACAACAAATAACAATTGTTATCATGATAAGGGGATGGTGCCTCCACAAGATCAAATGCACTAAGTGTGGAAAACAATGCTATTATGTTATTCCACACTCATACATGGACAAATGCAAGAGGAGGGCGCCCACATGGAAGATCAATGCGCCATAGCAATTCTAGTAGTGTTAGGTTTGGTTTCCATACCAATGTGGCCGAATTCCTTGTGTATGGAATCGGTTTGTATCCATATATGTGAGTCCTAGTCCTAGTAGGAGTCCTAGTCCTAGTAGGGGAGGGATTGCTTGCGCAAGGGAGCCTTGTGGCCGCACCCCTCCACCTATATATGTGTCCCACCTGCGTGTGGTTGAGGTAGACTACGATTGAATCAAACAAACCCCATAACCTCTAGTTGAAACTGCTTGTTAGCCTTTCATACTGGAAGTTCATCTGCAAACTTTACGTGTTACCTGCTGTTCCACTGGGAATAAGACGGTACAGGACCACTTGTAGTCGGTGGATTACTTGTGCAAGAGTGTGGAGTTAAGAATATCCATTGGGTTGCTATCTGTTGCATTGGCTTCAGGGATCAGCCGGAGAGTTCTTACTGGCGCACTAGTTATCAATACAGAAGTTATCTGTGAGTTCACTGAGAAGATTGGGCCACCCCTTATCATCTTGGTATCAGATTTACAGGTTGCCTCGGTGAGCTATCATATTTCCCTTTAGATTTGAGTGTTTTATTTCCTATCCAGAAAATTGCCCCACAAAAATAGTTTTAGTTCTTGCCATAGCCTAGATATCATCTTAGTTTTCAATTACTAGTGCTGTCTTTGTGTTAGATTTGTGTTGCTTTTTCTCGTTTTTAGTTCATAATTTTCGGCTAGGTTTAGGGTTCTTGTTCATCTAGCCGAGATCTTATCGAAAAACAACAAAAATATCCGCAGCACATCCACCAAATTCACCCCAATCCGAGTCCATCTAGTGCTCCTACCACGGTACAAAACTTGCCAAAATCCTGCCGCAACACTTCCCTCTCATACTCGGATTCCACCCCACCCACGCAAACCACCCACCGCTGCCTTCCCCTACTCACAATCGGATTCCCCACCCCACCGCTGCCGCGCCCTAGTTCCCCTCGGATTGCACCGTAACGCGCTTACAAAATCCCCCCGAAACACCGCAGCACCACACACCAATCGCTCGCTAGCGCTCTGCCGCGGTACGATTTTTGCGCAAAACGCTGCCGCGCTCACGTAACCACAGCGCCCCGCAAAACCACCGTAACACCATTACCAATCCGTGTAACGCGCGCGTCTGCTCTGCCGCGGCACAGAATTGCGTGTTTTTGCTGCCGTGAATTTCCTGCGCGCTGTGAAGTTCTGCCGCGGTACGATTTCAGTGCGTTTTTCTGCCGTTTTGCTCTGCCGCGGTACCAAAACCGCTGTTTTCTCTGCCGTGGTACCAAATTGTGTTGTTTTTCTGCCGTGAGCCCCTAGTTGCTGCCGTGAGCTGTTCTAAGTCTTGTTTCCACTAGATTTCTTTTGTGTTCTCTTTTATTTCCTGTTTTTCATCACTAGGACCATCACCTCCATACCTTGTGAACCTTAGCCACAGCCTTTCTACAGCATTCAAATAGGAACTTTCCCACAAGTATAGCTATTTTGTGCTCTGACAGGCTTCTCATATTTCATCACCACCATTGTGTTCACTTGTGTTTGGTTCATTGTTGCTCCTAGCTTAGTGTAAGGCCATTGAAAAATTCAAAAAAATAGAAAAAGCAAAAAGTATAAAAAAAAATAGAAAAGAGAAAAGAGAAAAGCAAAAAGTGCAAAGAGGCCATATCATTACTATTGTTTACTAGTTGAGCTTGCCATTGTGACACTTGGTTTTCATTGAGCAATCTTGTGCCTGTCAATTAAGAGCCTAGCTAGTGACTTTCTAGTGCATTGCAAATTTCCATCCACATATTGCTTTGCCACATTTGTCTCCATTGTGTGAGTTTCCTTGGGTATTTTTATATCTTCACTAAGACAGCAAATAGGATTGTTACTTTGGTGATTGTTAGGTATCCATACCAAGCCCCACTAAATAACCTTGTTTGCCATTGTGAGAGTTAAAAACCTGGGTATTCTTTTCTTCACACCAAAGCACTTTAATTGCCTCTACTTGTGGTAAGTATCTCTATTCACTTTGGAGTGGTAAGATATCCTATTGTTTTGCTAGATTCTTGAGTGAGTTGTGAGAGGCACCACAACCTATACTTGTTTTATTTTCACTAACCTCTAATGGATCTTTCTAGTAGTGATCTTGTGCAGCAAAAGAAGGATCAATCCGAGGGAGTGAATTGGAGGGAGTATGAGGCATTAAGGGATGTGTTGACAAAGAAATTGGATGACAATGAGGAACATTACAAGAAATATGTGAATGAAGCTGTTGATCCTGTTTATGAGTTAGTTAATGCCACAAAGAAGAATGTGGAGAGCACCAATAAATTGGCCGAAACCAATAGTGCTCAATTGAGAACAATGCAAGATGCTATTGATGCTATCAACAACAATATGAATGATCTTCAAACTTTGCTTCAAGCTCGGTTGCCACCTATTGATGATGACAATGCTAGTATCCATAGTGATGCCAATAATGGAGAAGAGCTTAATTTTGGCCGTGGAGCTAGAGGGGAAAGAGGAAGAGGAGGTTTTCAAGGCCGTGCTAGGCGTGTTCCTTTGCCCAATGCTAATGACAATAGAGAAGATATATTGGGTAAACCAAAATTTTCTATTCCATCTTTTAGCTTTGATACTATGGATGTGGAAGAATTTTTGCTATGGGAGTTGAAAATTGAGAAGCTTTGGAGATTGCATGATTATAATGAGGATAGAAAGATCAAGTTGGCATCTTCTGAGTTTGATGGATATGCTCTTAGATGGTGGGACAATTTAGTGAGAAAGAGGCATAATGATGGTGAATTACCCATTGCTACTTGGAACACCATGAAGAGGCTCATGAGGGAAAGATTTGTACCTCCCAATTACATAAGGCAACAATTTGACAAGCTACAACAATTGAAGCAAGGTACCAAGACAGTTGATGCTTATTATCAAGAGATGGAGATGATCATGCAAAGAGGCCGTGTGGAAGAACAAGAGGAGCAAACAATGCAAAGATTTCTTTCAGGATTACATTATAGAATCAAGGGCATTGTGAGGCATTATCAATACACTAATATGCATGATCTCTTACACCATGCTAGAGAGGCCGAATCACATCTATTGGAGGAAGCACAAAATTTGGCTAGAACAAAGAGTAGATTTCCTGTGAGATCATCTATTACTCCTAGTACTCCAACACCACCACCTCCATCATCAAATTTTCGAGGTGCTACATCCTCCAAATCCGAGCCTAGTGTGGCTAATACAAGGAAAACACCACAACCAACAGCAAGTGCTTCGGGTTCTAGTGCTCCTACTACAAGGAATAGAGATATTACATGCCACACATGTGGAGGAAAAGGGCACTTCAAGAAGGATTGTCCAAATTCAAAAGTGATGATTATCAATGAGAACAATGAATATGAGACAGGTGATGATGTTGATCCCAATGATCTTGATGATGATGATGGATATTTGAGTGATTCTCCTCTGGATGCTTATGCTACTACTATGCCTTCTATTGTTTGCACCCAAAATTCATTGAGTGTGGTGCCTAGTCCTGAAAATCAAAGGTGCAATTTGTTCCAAACAAAGGCTATTATTGGTCCCAACATGGCTTGCAAAGTCATTATTGATGGAGGGAGTTGTAGAAACTTGGCAAGCAAGGATTTATGTGCCAAGTTGAACCTAAAATACTTACCACATCCGAGCCCTTATCATATACAATGGTTGAGTAGCACTGGACAAATGAAGGTATCTCATATGGTGAGAGTGGAGTTTCAAATTGGACCTTATAAGGATGCTACTGAGTTTGATGTGGTTCCTATGACAGTGTGTCACCTATTATTGGGAAGACCTTGGCAATTTGATAGAAGTGTGAAGCATGAAGGAAGAGCTAATACTTATGAGTTGAACCATCATGGGAGGACTATTATCTTGAGGCCTATGACTCCACAACAAATTATAAATGAGTCCCAATCCAAAGTTGCTATGAAAGAGGAAAAAGAGAGAGAGAGGGATGAGGGAACACCAAAAATACAAGCCATGGGGAGTGATAGCAAAACCAATTCGAGTGGTAAAAAGAGAGAGAACCTATTATGCATGTTAGCCACTAAAGAGGATTTGAGGGAATTTAAGGATGATCCTTCATTAGTTCCTATTGTGCTTATTCACAAGGGAGAGATTTTGGTTTCTAATGACATGACCCCTATTCCTCTTGGTGTTTCTAATGTTTTGCAGGACTTTGAGGATGTTTTTCCACAAGATGTGCCCTCGGGATTGCCACCATTGAGAGGAATTGAACATCAAATTGATTTGATCCCGGGAGCATCTCTCCCAAACCGAGCCCCTTATAGAACCAATCCACAAGAAACAAAGGAGATCCAAAAGCAAGTAAAAGAACTATTGGACAAAGGTTATATTCGGGTTAGTTTATCTCCTTGTGCCATTCCCGTTATTTTGGTTCCTAAGAAAGATGGTACTTGGCGCATGTGTGTAGATTGTAGAGCAATTAATAACATCACTATTCGTTATCGTCATCCTATACCACGTTTAGATGACATGTTAGATGAATTAAGTGGTGCTACTCTTTTCTCTAAAATTGATTTGCGTAGTGGATGCCATCAAATAAGAATTAAAGAGGGAGATGAATGGAAAACTGCTTTTAAGACAAAATTTGGTTTATATGAGTGGTTAGTAATGCCCTTTGGTTTAACTAATGCACCTAGTACTTTCATGAGATTAATGAACCATATTTTGAGAGACTTTATTGGTAGATTTGTGGTAGTTTATTTTGATGATATTCTCATATATAGCCACAATGAACATGACCACATGGATCATATTAGACAAGTTTTGCAAGTGCTAAGAACTAATAAATTATATGGTAATCTTGAGAAGTGCACTTTTTGCAAAGATAAGGTTATATTTCTTGGTTATGTTGTTTCTAAGCATGGAATTGAGGTTGATCAATCTAAAATTGAAGCTATTCGAAATTGGCCAATTCCCACTAATGTGAGTCAAGTTAGAAGTTTTAATGGGCTTGCTAGTTTCTATAGAAGATTTGTGCCTAATTTTAGTACAATTGCTGCCCCTTTAAATGATCTAACTAAAAAGGGTGTTAATTTTGAATGGGGTGTTTCTCAAGACATTGCTTTTGATACTTTGAAAGAGAAGTTGATTTCGGCCCCATTACTTATGCTTCCAAATTTTGATAAACAATTTGAGATTGAGTGTGATGCTAGTGGCATAGGTATTGGAGGTGTGCTCATGCAAGAAAAGAAACCTATTGCTTATTTTTCTGAAAAATTGAATGGTGCACAATTGAATTATTCTGTTTATGATAAGGAATTATATGCACTTGTGAGAGTTCTAGAAGTATGGAAACATTATTTGTGGCCTAAAGAATTTATTATTCATAGTGATCATGAAGCATTGAAATTTCTAAAGTGCCAAAATAATTTGAATAAGAGACATGCTAAGTGGGTTGAGTTCATTGAATCTTTTCCATACATCATAAAACATAAAAAGGGATTGGATAATGTAGTTGCTGATGCTTTGTCAAGGAAAAATATGTTACTCTCAAATTTAGAAATCAAGGTTTCGGGTTTGGAGGGTATTAGAGATTTATATGATGAAGATAATGAATTTTCCATGCCATTTAATAAATGTGTTAATGCTAAAGCATGGGACAAATTTCATATACATGATGGGTACTTGTTTAGAGCTAACAAATTGTGTATTCCCGAGTGTTCTTTGCGTTTATTTTTGATCCAGGAATCTCATAGTGGAGGATTGATGGGACACTTTGGAAGAGAGAAAACATTGTTGATGTTGGCAGAAAATTTCTATTGGGCACATATGAGAAGAGATGTGTATAGATTGGTGCAAAGATGCATTACTTGCAACAAATCCAAATCAAAATTGAAGCCCCATGGATTATATACACCATTGCCATCACCAAGTACACCATGGGAGGATATTAGTATGGATTTTGTGTTGGGATTACCAAGGACTAAAAGAGGACATGACTCTATCTTTGTGGTTGTGGATAGATTTTCAAAGATGGCTCATTTTATTCCATGCCACAAGAGTGATGATGCTTCTCACATTGCCAATTTGTTCTTTAGAGAGATTGTGAGATTGCATGGAGTTCCAAGGACTATAGTTTCAGATAGAGATGTCAAGTTCATGAGTTACTTTTGGAAGACACTTTGGGGTAAGCTTGGCACTAAGCTATTATTTTCCACTACTTGCCACCCCCAAACTGATGGACAAACTGAGGTGGTTAATAGAACATTGTCCACATTGCTAAGAGGTATGATCAAGAAGAATTTGAAGGAGTGGGAGGAGTGTTTGCCCCATGTGGAATTTGCTTACAATAGAGCTGTGCATTCAACTACTCAATTATGTCCTTTTGAGGTGGTGTATGGCTTCAAGCCTATTACTCCTCTTGATTTATTACCACTTCCTTTACATGAGAGAGTTAATATGGAGGCTTCAAAAAGGGATGATTTTGTGAAGAAGATTCATGAGAAAACAAAAGAGGCCATTGAGAAGAAAGGAAAACATGTGGCTGAAAGAGTAAACAAGAAGAGGAAGGAGCTTATATTTCGGCCAGGAGACATGGTGTGGGTACACTTTAGAAAAGATAGATTTCCCACATTAAGAAAGTCCAAGTTGATGCCTAGAGGAGCTGGTCCTTACAAAGTTATTTCAAGGATCAATGATAATGCATACAAGATTGACCTCCCAATTGATGAGTTTGGTGTTAGTAATTCTTTTAATGTGGCTGATTTGACACCTTACCATGGAGATGATTTAGCATCGAGGTCGATGCCTTTTCAAGAGGGGGAGGATGATGAGGACATCCCTAGCTCTTCACCTATTGTTGAACATGAAGATCCTCCTATCAAAGCTAATGAAGTTAGAATTGGTCCAATGACAAGATCAAGAACCAAGCTATTACAACAACAGGTGAATTCACTCCTACTTGAATATAATGTTTATAATTGTGAGAGCTTTATACTACCTAAATCTTTGCATTTATGTATTCTTAGGTTTGTTGATAACACAAACATGAATGGAGATCATGGAGAGGAGCTACACAAGGATGAGCATGGACTTCAAGAGGAGATGGAAAACAAGTGCTAGCATGGTGAAAACAACAACAATTGTTATCATGATAAGGGGATGGTGCCTCCACAAGATCAAATGCACTAAGTGTGGAAAACAATGCTATTATGTTATTCCACACTCATACATGGACAAATGCAAGAGGAGGGCGCCCACATGGAAGATCAATGCGCCATAGCAATTCTAGTAGTGTTAGGTTTGGTTTCCATACCAATGTGGCCGAATTCCTTGTGTATGGAATCGGTTTGTATCCATATATGTGAGTCCTAGTCCTAGTAGGAGTCCTAGTCCTAGTAGGGGAGGGATTGCTTGCGCAAGGGAGCCTTGTGGCCGCACCCCTCCACCTATATATGTGTCCCACCTGCGTGTGGTTGAGGTAGACTACGATTGAATCAAACAAACCCCATAACCTCTAGTTGAAACTGCTTGTTAGCCTTTCATACTGGAAGTTCATCTGCAAACTTTACGTGTTACCTGCTGTTCCACTGGGAATAAGACGGTACAGGACCACTTGTAGTCCGTGGATTACTTGTGCAAGAGTGTGGAGTTAAGAATATCCATTGGGTTGCTATCTGTTGCATTGGCTTCAGGGATCAGCCGGAGAGTTCTTAGTGGCGCACTAGTTATCAATACAGAAGTTATCTGTGAGTTCACTGAGAAGATTGGGCCACCCCTTATCATTACATCTGCTTCCATGTACTGTTTGATGCTTCCGTGCGTCCGTGCTGCCAAATTTGTATTTATATGTTTCCTAAGTACTGAATGTTTGCTTCTACATATTTCTCAAAAATTGTCAACTATGTCATGCTTCCTATCTATTTTTCAGTACACATCTCCAAAATCACGAAGGATGTCAAACCAGATTGTATGGTGAAGTGTCGTTTTTCCGTGACTCGATTGAATGAGATAGTAAAGGGATTATTGCCACCTCGAAGTTTGGAGCGGGGATGAAGAGGGTGATGGTGGTGAGTACGTAGGTTGATTGGGTGTGAGGACAAGGAGCGCAATGAGGAGGCGGCGGAATTATTTTCCACCGGAGAAAATCAAAACATTGTGTATGAGAGGCGGTTGCTGATACGATATTCGTGACAAGGAACTCTCCCCAACGATGTGCTATACATGCATGTTGAGGGGTGCTCCTAGCCGTTTCTCCTAAAATGGCGTGCGCTGATAGTAGTCGGTATCATCCTTGCGCTTTGGGCCGTCGACCTGAGAGAGTTGATTTCAATATGTGTAATACACGTGCTTTGTTAGCAAGGATGCATTGCTTCCGACATTTTGTGTATTCTATAAGCTTGCATGCACAATATTTTTATTCGGTACCATATAAAAGCTTCAATATGCTTCATTCTCACCAAACAGAGAAACACTGACAAGTCTTTACACGATCGGTTTCATTTTGTTCGTGCTTCAAACATCATAGAATTGCGTTTCATAGTGTCAAACGTGAGTATAACACTTTTCTGTCACCTAAGTGGGTGGCTTTCGTTCCTTGCACGTATGCAAAAAAGCAAAATCTCTAAGAGAAAACTCTTTGTCATATTGAAGCACCTTCCAGTTGCATGGGAAGCAAACTCTATCAGCATTGAAACAAATTTTAATTGGCTAAGGAAACATAATGTGTACGTGAAATTAGCTAGATTTACTAGTATCCTGCGGTAGCAATTAAATCCGACGCTTCAAAGTTACATCTGATATGCTTCAAAGTTCAAACTTGAATATAATTTTTTCGAGTCACCTACATGGATGCAAATAAAAAGAATTTCTTAAAAGAGAAATCTTTGTCATACTGAAGCACCTCCAATTGCATTTGAAGCAAACTCTATTAGCATTGGAAATAAATTTTATCACGTAAGAAGCATAATGTATAAGTGAGATTAGTTAGATTTACTAGTATCCATATCAGTACTGCTATACGTACGACCATTTCCGTTCGATTCCTGTACGATCTAAACCAGCGAGCTTAGGCAACACCGAGGCAACCATCGGTTTGGGTTTGGGCTGGGACTGGGACTTGGGATCGGACCGGCCCTTCTGTTGGTTGGGCCCACCTCTCAAATAACACAGGTTCTTTTAGCTTTTTTTCCTTACCTTTTTGCTAATGCTTGCACGGAGTGTTCTAGCAGCCTAGAAGTCATCGTTATACCTATCTGTGTGAGGATTTACCAAGGTGAGCTCTTTGAGAGAGGCACGGTTAGTCAGAGTAGATATTTTAGCCAATGGTGTAGCTCACAAAACGTCCAAACAATCAATTTCAACTACAAAAAAATGATATAATTATAGATCTGAGTACGCCTATTTTCGTATCTCTAGTTTTTACCAGAAAAAACATGTTTATGTACTCCATAATAGTCTGTATTTAAAATTGACATTTTGCAAGTTTGTGAATACATTCCGAGCAATCAGAATTGCTCGGAGAAGGCCGGATCCGCTCGGAAAATTGTATGCTAAGCATGGCTCGACATCTTTTGGTTGGCATGCATGTGCGGAAGTATATGGTCTTGCACCACCTCACTCCGCATATGCACCACCCAGATATGTCGACTCGGATCTTCTCCTTGGCGGGCAGCACGAAAAGCTCGCGCGACAGCCTCGCCATGTTGGAAATGAGGTATGTGTTACGTATGCGCATCGGCAGCCTCGCCATGCTCCGAAAGCCCGAAAATCATGTTTTCTCTGCATTTTAGGGGAATAAATGTATATTTAAATATAATTATAGATGGAAACTGATTTACTTAAGGCTAAAAACAAAGAAATTCACGTGGATTTTGATGGCGCTCGACGTACACTAGGTGTTGTCTAGTGGTCCATAAGTTAGAGTATCTCCAACACAGTCGCTGGAAAAATGGCCCGCGCGGAAATACGCTATTTTCGCGTGCCGGAGGGCAGCCATGGGCCGGTCAACTGTTTCTTTCTCTTACGCGCTTGCCATGAAAATTCGCCTCCTCTCCACGCGCTCCGCCACCGCCATGCCTCCGCGCCACTGAAGCTCCAGCGGCTAGCGTGGCGTCTGCGCCTGCCCCGTCAGCAACTTCTGCGCCGAAATCCGCTCGGGGCCTTCGACACCGCGCACGAGTTTGCAAAAACGTGTTTGCGGCGCGCTATATCAGCGGGCCCGAAAAAACTAACCCTAAGAGTGCTAAAATATCTAGCGACGGGAAAACAATCGCTCTCTAAGTCGGCAACTAAAATCAAATTTAGTGCACCACCCTACCGCGCGTCCGTTGGAGATTTTTAGAGTAAAAGCATCAAAATGCCCTGATTTTGGAAAGCAACAACACCAGTTCGGTCCGTTGAAGATTGATTTGCAAATAGTTTAGATAGGATCGTGAAAAAGATGGACAATCATGTTTTTTGGAGAAAAGAAGAGGAGACGTGAAACCGTGTACGTAGGGAAGAGTTCAAGTCCTTGTTTTGGGCTGGACTTTACAGCGAGAGGATTAATTAGCCCATAGCAGTAAAGCCCGTAACTAGCCAAGGCAGAAAGCATCGTACAGTTATCGGACGGAAATCATCGTACGTGAAGCAGTTTCGTATCCATATATCCTGGAAATAGCTTTCGGGAACTCTAATTAAATTGGAAATAATTAATAATAATAAATTCATTAGCGTTAGCAATAAAATCCGACGAAGCATACGGTGCAAACCAAACCAGCAACACATGCACATGCACTAGTGGGCCATAATCACACGGTTCAGACATAGAGAATCCTATGGTGTAGGACTGGTCCGATTGGAAGCTATGAATCGGCATCCGATTCCTAGTGATAAATGTCTTCTTACTAAATGGTTGTTTAAGTTGTTAAACGAAGGAGTGTGGTAGGAGTTATTGCTCTATAATAAATACCTCACCAATACGACTTTATCCTAAGCAGAGGCTAAACTGACCGATTCTCCATTTTGAAAAGGACTGATGGGAGTTAAAAAAGAATTGTTCAGTCGGTGTTTTTTAAAACTTGGAGACGGGGCTGTTGTTAGCTTCCGGGAAGATAGATGGCTTGGAGATACTTCTCCTAAAAATCCGTACCCAGCTTTGTATAACATCGCTAGACGAAAAAATGTTTCTGTTTAGGATGTTTTATCTAATGCTCTTCCTATAAATATGAGTTTTAGGAGGACATTACTTGGTGATTTATGGGATTTATGGTCTCATTTATGCCATCGACCGATGTAGTTTAATTTAATAGAGGATTCAGACTCTTTTGTGTGGAAATTAACCAATAATAGGGTGTTTACTGTTAAGTCTGTATGAAAATTTGATGAATGGACATATGATGTATCTCCGTAAATATTTGTGGAATCTAAAAATATCTTTGAAATTCAAAGTGTTTATTTGGTTATTAAATAACAAAGTCTTGCTTACTAAGGATAAACCGATAAAACGAAATTGGCAGCGATGTACAAAATGTTTTTTTCCCCTCAAATAAGACTATTGAACAGTTATTTATTACATAACCTTTTACAAAGCTTGTATGGCGCGTTGTGTTCAGCGCATACAACATTCCAGCACCAACTAATATAACAAATATGTTTAGTAATTGGTTGAATGTTGTTGATAAAAAGACCAAAGATAGAATTCGTATTAGCGTTTCTGCTTTGTGTTGGTTAATCTGGAATTGTCGAGATAATATTGTTTTTAATAGGTCCAGAAAATTAGTACATGTGTTACAGCCTTGCAGGTTATCTTTACGGCGGCTCATTGGATGTCTAGGAAAATAAACTGTGCGCTACATAGCTAAACGGTGGATGTTCATTCGATTGCGACACAGCACACAGCGCAGTATAACCCTTCTGCAGTTGTCTCTCTGCTTAGCAGCAGCAAGTCTTCTACCGGCCCGTCCAGACCCAACCTAGCCCCGTCAAAACCTCTCCTCCTCTTCGCTCCAGCAACGGCGGCAGCATCAGTCGTCGTCGTTTTCTCTCTCCCCGTCCAGTTCCAGTCTTCCCCTCCTCTCCTCGCCTTTGCCGCACGGGATAGGGATCCAACTCCTCGCCTCCCCTCTCCTCTGCTCTCTTCTGCTCATGGGAATTCGGATCTAGAACCCTAGTCCTTTTCCGCCGAAGCGCGGTGCGGCGGTGTTACCGACGATGGAGGTATATGCAATACCTGCTGCCAAAAAATTTACGGTATACACACAGAAAATGTATCACGGTGCAAATTTATGTGACAATTGATTGCTCTGTTTCAGGTGTCGAATTCCCCAAATCTGGAACAGTTGGATGTTCAAATGGGTAATCACATTGAGCAAGTGCCAACAACTGCTCCTCCAAACAATTCCAGAGGAGTAAGATTGCTTGAAATCTTTGTTATGGAGACTTGGAAGGTGGAACTATGTTTTAACTTTCCGAAACTGTTCCAGGTTGCAATGACGGGAAAGGTCGCGAAATCGAACAATTCGGGTAAAGTCGCAGAGAACTCCGCGAACAAGAGAGTGATATATATCGTAGCTGGTGATGACGGCTCCCATGTACCCACCTTGCGCCAGGTAGCGCTGCATGGAGAAAAGGTTCTTGAACACATCCTTTCCCCCTGTGCATCTATCAGCTGATAACATAGAAGAAATAGGTGATACATTTACCACAAAGGCACAGAAGTATTGTGAATTACTGTGCCTCATACATATATTTGTTACAGGCTAGTAGGAGTGATGCGAAAACTATAGCAGCTGCATGCAACTTGATTGAGGTATTTGAAGTCTGTCCTTTACATTCCCTTCTTAGAAGTACTTGATGCGTGTTATTGACTTGGAAAGCAATACACAGGGGTCTGTTGGCAAACAACCAGCGAGGCGAGGAAGAGTACACCTGAACAGTGATATTTATCAGGTAAGGAAGCCAAACAAAAAAAAAATAAGTAATATTGTTCTGTATTACAATTTCAGTCATTTAAATATGGCATACTTAGTAGGTTAACATAAATTATGCACTTTCATGCAGGAACCATCAACAGAGTTCATTGATGAAGATGCAGAGAAGATAATGGCAATTAAATTCGAGAAAAGTACCAACTCTGTGGACCAATCACAGCAGATTGCTGAAGAGCAAAACTTATTGCATGACATGGAAATCAATGAAATATCTAGCAGCGATACAAGCAGTGAAAGCGATTTAGAAAGCAGCTCAGGGAGTGAGTCAGAAAAAGAAACAGGGAAGTTCTTCTATCCTAGTCCTGAAGTACTGGATATTGCAAAACTACCGGAAGTTGGCATGAAATTCCCAACCCTTGAAGATGCACATGAATTCTATAACACATATGCTCTCCAAACTGGTTTTGTGGCAATCAGGGGAAGAAATTACAAGAGACAGAAGTTTCAGCTAGACTGCAACAGGAGTGGCAAAGGAAGGCTACTTGACAACAGTAAGAGGAAGAGGAAGAGGAAAAGAAATGTTATAGAGAAGACAAATTGCCAAGCAAAGGTGGTAGTGAAGCTTATTAAGGAACACTGGGAGTTCACAGCAGTTCAGAATGAGCATAACCATCCGCTCTGTCCAAGCCGCTCATTTACCAGATTCTTAATGAGCCAAAAACACATGTCAGCTGAAGAAAGGACATTTTCAAGAGTTCTTCAACAAAGTAGGGTACCTCCAAGAAAAATTATGAAGATCATAAGAAGAATGAGGGGAAGCTTTGGTATAATACCATCAAAAGAAAAATATGTGACCAATGGGCAGTCTGCAGAACAACAGAGAAAAGCAAACTCAGATGTTGAAAAAACATTGAATCACTTCGAGGATTTGCAGCTCCGGGACCCATGCTTTTCCTACAGTATGCAAAAGGATGGAGACAACATAGTTAGGAGTGTTTTCTGGACTGATGCAAGGTCAAGGATGGATTATGAGATCTTTGGTGATTTCATATCGCTTGATACTACCTGTAGCACAAATAGGCATAATATGCCTTTCACTCCTATTATTGGTATAAATAACTATGGGAGAACAGTCATGTTAGGATGTGCCTTGCTGCAAGATATGAGAGCTGAAACCTACAAATGGATGTTACAGACTTTTTTGCAAGAGATGGGAGGTAATATGCCAAGCGTTATCATAACAAACCAGGATGAAGGCATGGCAAAAGCAATTGCAGAGGTCATGCCGCAAGTAAGGCACAGGTTTTGCAAATGGGATGTAATGGGGAAAGCACATGAAAAGATAGCAGCCTTTATGGCAGAAAGGGGCAACATAAAAGCAGAGCTGGATAGCTTAGTTGATAATTCTCTGACAGAAACAGAATTTGAAGAAGGATGGAGTGCACTTATGGCGAGATATGATGCAAGTGAAAATGAGTACCTACAATTGATGTGGCAAACAAGGAAAAACTGGGTGCCTGTTTATTTCATGGAAGATTTCTATCCTTTTGTCACATCAGCTGGAGGTAGCCAGGGAACAATCTCATTACTCAAAGCGGGTGTGCTTCCTAAGGATAGAATAGAGAAGTTCATTGAAAAATATGAGGAGGTACAAGATATGATGGTAAAAATGATTGAGGAAGATGGATTGCAATCTGGAACTGAGCCTTCATGCTTCTCATTGCAGCCAATAGAAAGGCATGCAGCGCATATTTACACAAGGCAAATATTTCTGAAAGTTCAGAAGGAACTACTTCACTCTACAGCATTCAGAGTGCATGAGATACAAAGGGATACTCTGTATAGACTTGACAAGGTTTTCAATTACGAGAACCCAGAGTATGATAGGAATTCTTTCGAGGTGTCAGTCGAACCTGGCACCAATGCATTCAGTTGCCAATGTGCAAAATTCTCGAGGGATGGAATATTGTGCTGCCACATATTCAGACTTTTCACACAGTTTGGAATCGATGAAATGCCAGAGAAATACATAGTGCCGAGATGGACTGACAAATACAAGGAAGAACAGCTAAAACAGTACAAGGAAAAATTCTTGGAGATACAACAGTCGGAGAATACGACGAGATATGCAATGTTAATGAGTAAAGTGTCTGGCATCGGCAAACAAATATGTGGTGATGGTGCGAAATGCGACATGTTCATGCTGGAGTTAGACAAGATTCAAGAAAAAATGGCAGCAATGATAGTGGAAAATCCTGAAAGTAATCACAGTTAGTGCATGTTGAGCTTGGGCAGCAGTGGCACACATGTGGTCTGTAAGGTACGATGGAGGCTTATGTGTGTAGTGGCGAGGATGTTCAGCAGCAAGATGCTGTTGTCAATGCAGACAGAGAAACCAGGGGAAGTCTGTAGATAGTTAGGGGAGTAAAGCAATTAATCTTGTGCTGGCCCAGGAGGAGGACCTTGTCCACAATGTAGAATAGTTGATGAGGCTTGTTTTTCCCAAGTAGGTAGACTATTCATGACCCGTTAACTATTCAGGAAGTGCATCATGAGTCTGTTAGCACCTGCAGTTCAGGTGGTCTGTACTGGTTATGCTAAATATGTTGCCTGATGCACGCGGGGATTAAATATTTTTTTCTGCAGGCAGCTGCCCTTTGGCTTCCTGATTTTCTTTTGGGTGGACAGGGGTTATTCTGATGTTTGTCTTGAAGGGATATTTTGGGTACTGCTTCCTGTACTTTGAAGTACAACAGGAGCTCAAATTTCTAAATGTTTAGTCATGCTAAACTGAAAATTGTTCATGTGCTCCTGTTC
Source organism: Alopecurus myosuroides (assembly GCA_028641055.1). Lineage (NCBI taxonomy): Eukaryota > Viridiplantae > Streptophyta > Magnoliopsida > Poales > Poaceae > Alopecurus > Alopecurus myosuroides. Next base: position 202,064,174 of record CM054060.1, read on the forward strand.
GAAATCGATTGGTGTGTTATGTGTATGATATGCTCAAGCTTAAGAGTTTCTGCACGGTTTGTGAATGCTTATAGTACTTGATAACTTTTGTATATCGATTAAAAATGGGAGAGGTTCAGATCATCTGCAGTAGTATCAATGGACGAAATATGCGCTGATGTTTTGAAGATGATTATGACTCCGTAGGTTTGGACAGCGTGGTGGCAGCCAGATTTCAAGTTCGTTTTGGACTTGCAGACAATCAGAAGGAGAATTTGCCATACCCCAAATTGACAGAACCGTTCTTTTAAGTAGGTATATATATAGAACAACCCGAAATTGCTCTTCAGCGAGCGCGCGAGCGCTCGCTCGCTCCGAATCGTGGTGGACCTTTCTATTCCCTTTTCTGCCCCCTTCATCTGTGCTTTCCTCTGCTCCGGCAACACACAGTTCGCAATTCCATTTTCCCACCGCCCTCACCGATAGGAAGGACAGATGGATCCCACAGCCCCCAACCACGGCGACCATGCCGCCTCCACCCCGACCAACACCACCGTGACCCTCCCGCCGCTGACCCTCCGAGACGTGCCCCGGCTCCCCGCCGCGGCCTCCGCCGCCACGATCCCAAATCCCATCTCCGACCACCCGTGCTTCAACCCGCCCCCCACTTTCTACATCTCCGAGGGGGACGTCTCCCTCCGCCACGCCTTCTTCGACCTCGCCACCGGCCATCCGAACCCACTCGTTGCCTACCGCCGCGCGGGCCCGCGTGCGAGCCTCGCCGTCGACCCAGCTCGCGCCCGCGCTTGTCACCTGCGGAGGTCTCTGCCCGGGCCTCAACACCGTGCTGCGGGAGCTTGTCGTCGGGCTCCATGAGCTCTACGGCGTCCGCGACGTCTTCGGTGTCGCCGCCGGGTATCGCGGGTTCTACGGCGCGGACGATGACCATGTACGGCTGGACCCGGCAGCCGTCGACGCCTGGCACAAGAAGGGCGGCACCGAGCTCAAGACGACGCGTGGTGGTTTTGACCTCAACAAGATCGTGGACGGCATAGTCGCGCGTGGGTATACGCAGGTGAGAGCAAAGCGCAAACGAACCCTTTAGAGTTCAGACTTCGACTAGAAACGGTGGTGATTTACTTGCAAGCTTACAATGATCTTTTGATCTGTGCTAATTTAATTGACAAGGGTGGGATTCATGTACTGAATGCTTAACCATTAACTGATTTAAGATTAGAATCAGCTGGACTGGCTCTAATCTACTGAATTTTCGTGAAGTTTTAACTGAAGATCACTGAAGTAGAATTTGAAGGACCATGATGTAACCTATCAGATATACCTTCGAACTAGAGTTATTGTATTGCAGAGAAGTTTAATAAGTCCCATGACTATCAATCTTAGTTAGAAGTAAGGCTTAACAGTGGAATTGTTCATGTGCAATGGAATCAAGTGTACTGGTTAACATGCCAATTGTTTCTGTTCTCCATGTGTTGATCTCACGACCTATCATACCCCATTATTTCAGGTGTATGCGACTGGCGGGGACGGGACCATGAGAGGAGCTGTGGCGATCTTTGAAGAGATTAAACGGCGTGGTTTGAGCATATCCATAACAGGGGTCCCGAAAACCGTGGACAACGACATCGGCATCATAGACAGGTCATTTGGATTTCAAACTGCAGTGGAGATTGCTCAGCAGGCGATCGACGCAGCACATGTGGAGGCAGTGAGTGCCGTGAATGGCATCGGTCTTGTCAAACTTATGATGTCAATGACTAGTAAGAAGATCTAAAATTCTAGCTGATATGTAATTTAATGTCTTCTGTTTCACTTACTCATGATTTTTTAGTTGTTTTCTTAAACAGCATGAAGTGTTACGTGTGCGGAAACCCTGCTGGACCTTGCAAGTTCAACAAAGGGAAAGTTGTATGCAGCTTCTACATTCAGCTCAGAAGCAAGTGTGACTTGTACATGGTTTGTATTTTCTATCACACACCCCCTACCTAATTATTGTCAAAGATTACAATAATATATTTTTCATCATATTTTTTTTGTCTCATGTTTATATGATTTTTTACATATTTACATAATACAGCTATGTCCTTTTTTTTACATGCAGACTGTCCCTTGTTTCGCAAGGAAACGAGTCAACAAAGCTATGGGGAACACTATGCCTTTTCAAACTGAACAAGAAGATGTTTACATGTTTGATCTGACAAGTAGAGCTAAAAAAACTCGTATCTATGGTGATCAGTACAACCAATTTCTCAAAGAGTACCAGATGCAGCCATATGATAAGAGTTAGGATAGAATTTGTTGAAAACAGCCAGTATCTGATGACGCAGCCTCTAGATAAAGAGGGTTCCCCCAAAGAAAGGTTGCAAGGTATGAATTTTTTATTTTTTATTTCTGAATATATTACAGTCTTTTTTACGCTTCTTTTTAACTTCCTTATTTCTTATTTTTTGAAGCAACTGCCTCATTATGAATGTGTACATTAGGTTATGTATTCGAAGAAACAGCAAGTGCTATTGTTTTCTCAAAAGGTGTTGAGCCAACTAAAGCTGATATTGCAAATATAAATGATGTTGTGCTTACGCGTGGTATTGGTCTTGGTGCTATTTTTGTTCACAGTTTAACTGTCACAGATATCAATCACAACGGCCTGGTAAAAAATCCAATTTTTCTGTTATTTTCCAATTGTTAATTTGCATACCAAGACAGATATTTTCATTGTATACTTATGATCTATTTTATTTAGTTTACTTATTCTTTTTTTTCCTATGATATTCGGGCAGCGCATCCCGAAGCATATTGTGTCTGTCCTTAACATCGCAAAGACGGGGACAACATACTTGGTGCTTGGTGGTGAAGGATTCATTGAAAAAGCACAGTACTACCTAGCTGCTGATGGGAGACTTCGCTTCAAGAATGGCTGGGCTGATTTTGCTAAAACGAACGACCTCAAAGCTGGGATGATGGTGCTGATAATGTTCGAGTTATTCGATGATGATCTTCAGATATCATTTTACATTGTTGGCAACCAATTCCGATATATAATATCCTATCTGGAGAGGGGAGTGGCTTACAGCTACGTTGAACTGTAATGGGTCTATTTTATGTTGTATTTTTTCCTTTCCAAATTTGAACTACAGATAAGTGTGTTAAAAGTTACAAATGGTTGTAAAAGAAGGATCTTTTTTAATTTTCAACCTACAAGGATGGCAACTTATTTTCTATCTACAAGTTTTATATCATAATTTTTTAGCTTTAGGTCAGTTTTACTCGTGTGCTAAATAATTGGTAACATGTTTTTACTAGTTTTAGAATTGGTAAATTTTGTCAGTAACACCATATCCCGGTTTATAGATTGGTGAGTTGTTATAACATTTTTTTGAGAACCTATGGTAGTAACCTTTTAGCATGGTAACTTGTGTGCCATTTAACCGAAATCATTTTTTTTACTAGTTGGAGTTCTAACATCGGTAATCTTTTTTTGTTTTTGGTATGTGATAAAACAATCGAAACGTTAGGATTGGTAAATTTTTTGCTAGGGAGTTTGCTAACATTTTCATAAATTTTCCTTTTTAGGACGGTAACTTTTGTGTATGAGGGGAATTGAACATTGCAGAGTTTTATCTTTTGATATTGCAAGCTTACGTAAAAATAGGTTTAACTTGACGGTCATGTCAGGTTTCCTATAGTTTCCAGGCTCATTGAGTTTTGCGATAGCAATAGTTGAATGAGATTTTCTCAGGTAGAAAGATAATCAATACTATTGGTGCAATATGATGCCGGATGGTTGGCTTAATGATTTGATGGTGCGCTACATCAAGCGAGATATAGTCAAAAGTCTTGGCCTTGGTGAAATTAAAAGGGATTTTCAAAATGAAGATAGAGTTCTTTACTGGAAAATTTGATCGTCTCTTTTTTCTTTCTATAGTGGAGATAGACGCACGAACTCATATGAACATTGTGGCCCATACTCATAGACCGGAGACTGCTGTGGAAGATCTGTATATTCTTTGTTTTGGGTTTTATAGCAGGACAAAGCGGATGAGATAACAAATATGAACATTTTTCAGTTTGTGTGTGAAGTTACATGAAGAACTATCTGTTGGCAAAATGTCACCTACTTGCTTGGTTCACATGATGGTATTAACAAATCCACTACTTTTTAAAAGCAATATTATCATTATGTTTTGTTGTCTTTCTTTTTTGTTGGGTGCATTTTTTCTAGTCATGTTACCAAACCTTTTTTGAAAACTTGTATTTTTTATTTTTATCCCAAAAAATGTTGTCAATTTCGATGAATGGAAATTACCAAACTTTTCAAAACCTATATATAGTTTCCAAATATGTTACCAAGGGCGATGAATGGAAATTACCAACCCTTTTAAATCCTATATTTTTTATAGTTTCCCAAGAATGTTATCAAGTGTGACGAATGGAAATCACGAACCATAAAACATGTTCATAATATCCCCAAGGGTGTTGAATCAAAATTACCAACCGTTTTAAATCCTACATTTTTTTAGCCCCCAAGAATGTTATCGAGCGTAATGAATGGAAAAGCAACCTTAAAAAGCAGTCTTCATAATGTTACCAACGGGTGATGAATCAAAATTACCAACCCTTCTTCAAACTAGTTGAGAATGTTACCAAGGGGGCGATGAATGGAAATTACCAACATTATAGAAACTTATACATATTTTTTCCCAAGAATATTATCAAGCGTGATGAATGGAAATTACCAACCCTTTGAAAACCTATATATATTTTCGTTCCAAAGAAAGTAATCAGGCGAGATGAATGGAAACTACCAACCCTTTGAAAACATATTTTATAACTTCCCCAAGAATGTTATCAAGGGAGATAATGGAAATTACCAACCTTATTTAGAAACCACTATATATTTTTATTTCCCAAGAATTTCACAAGGGACAATGAATTAAAATTAACAACCTTTTTCAAAAACCAGTATATAGTCTATTCCCAAGGATGTTATCAAGGGCGATGAATGCAAATTACCAACCCTTTGAAAACATATATATAATTATCCCAAGAATGTTATCAAGGGAGATTAATGGAAACTACCAACCTTTTTAAGAACCATTATAAACTTTTATTTCCAAAGAAAGTTATCAAGGGTCATGAATGCAAATTACCAACCTTTTTTTTAGAAACCAATGTTTAGTCTATTCCCAAGAATGTTATCAAGGGTGTTGAATGAAAATTACCAACCCTTCAAAAACTTATATATATTTTTTCCCATGAATGTTATCAATGGAGATGAATGGAAATTACCAACCTTTAAGAACCAATATATATTAATATATCCAAAGAAAGTTATCAAGGGCAATGAATGGAAATTACCAACCCTTTTTTTAGGAACCTATGTATAGTCTATTTCCAAGAATGTTATCAAGGGTGGTGAATGAAAATTACCAACCCTTTTAAAAACCTATATATAATTTCCAAAGAATGTTATCAACGGAGATGAATGGAAATTACCAACCCTTTGAAAACCTATATATATTTCTTTCCAAACAAAGTAATCAAGGGAGATGAATGGAAACTACCAACCCTTTGAAAACATATTTTTTATAACTCCCCCAAGAATGTTATCAATGGAGATGAATGGAAATTACCAACATTTTTTTAGAAAGCAATATATATTTTTATTTCCCAAGAAATTCATAAGGGACAATGAATTAAAATTAACAACCTTTTTCAAAAACCAGTATATAGTCTATTCCCAAGAATGTTATCAAGGGAGATGAATGAAAATTACCAACCCTTCAAAAACGTATATATAATTTTCCCCAAGAATGTTATCAATGGAGATGAATCGAAATTACCAACTTTTAAGAACCATTATATATTTTTATTTCCAAAGAAATTATCAAGGGAGATGAATGGAAATTACCAACATTTTTTTAGAAACCAATGTATAGTCTATTCCCAAGAATGTTATCAAGGGTGGTGAATGAAAATTTAGGGGAAACCTATATATAATTTCCAAACAAAGTAATCAGGGGAGATGAATGGAAATTACCAACCCTTTGAAAAGCTATATATATTTTCTTTCCAAACAAAGTAATCAGGGGAGATGAATGGAAACTACCAACCCTTTGAAAACATATTTTATAACTTCCTCAAGAATGTTATCAAGGGAGATAATGGAAATTACCAACCTTATTTAGAAACCACTATATATTTTTATTTCCCAAGATTTTCATAAGGGACAATGAATTAAAATTAACAACCTTTTTCAAAAACCAGTATATAGTCTATTCCCAAGGATGTTATCAAGGGGAATGAATGCAAATTACCAACCCTTTGAAAACATATATATAATTTTCCCAAGAATGTTATCAAGGGAGATGAATGGAAACTACCAACCTTTTTAAGAACCATTATAAATTTTTATTTCCAAAGAAAGTTATCAAGGGACATGAATGCAAATTACCAACCTTTTTTTTAGAAACCAATGTTTAGTCTATTCCCAAGAATGTTATCAAGGGTGTTGAATGAAAATTACCAACCCTTCAAAAACTTATATATAATTTTTCCCAGGAATGTTATCAATGGAGATGAATGGAAATTACCAACCTTTTAAGAACCAATATATATTAATATATCCAAAGAAAGTTATCAAGGGCAATGAATGGAAATTACCAACCCTTTTTTAAGGGACCTATGTATAGTTTATTCCCAAGAATGTTATCAATGGTGATGAGTGAAAATTACCAACCCTTTAAAAATCTACATATAATTTCCCAAGAATGTTATCAACGGAGATGAATGGAAATTACCAACCCTTTAAAAATCTATATATATATCTCTTTCCAAACAAATTAATCAAGGGAGATGAGTGGAAACTACCAACCCTTTGAAAACATATTTTTATAACTCCCCCAAGAATGTTATCAATGGAGATGAATGGAAATTACCAAGTTTTAAGAACCAATATATATTTGTATTTCCAAACAAAGTTATGAAGGGCAATGAATGGAAATTACCAACCTTTTTTTTGGAAACCAATGTATAGTCTATTCCCAAGAATGTTATCAAGGGTGATGAATTAAAATTACCAACCCTTTAAAAACCTATATATAATTTCCCAAGAATGTTATCAACGGAGATGAATGAAAATTACCAACGCTTTGAAAACCTATATATATTTCTTTCCAAACAAAGTAATCAAGGGATATGAATGGAAACTACCAACCCTTTGAAAACATATTTATAACTTCCCCAATAATGTTTATCAAGGGAGATAATTGAAATTACCAACCTTTTTTAGAAACCAATATACATTTTTATTTCCCAAGAAATTCATAAGGGACAATGAATTAAAATTAACAACCTTTTTCAAAAACCAGTACGTAGTCTATTCCCAATAATGTTATCAAGGGAGATGAATGAAAATTACCAACCCTTGAAAAACTTATATATAATTTTTCCCAAGAATGTTATCAATGTAGATGAATGGAAATTACCTACTTTTAAGAACCAATATATATTTTTATTTCCAAAGAAATTATCAAGGGAGATGAATGGAAATTACCAACCCTTTTTTTAGAAACCAATGTATAGTCTATTCCCACGAATGTTATCAAGGGTGGTGAATGAAAATTACCAACCCTCTAAAAACCTATATATAATTTTCCAAGAATGTTATCAACGGAGATGAATGGAAATTACCAACCCTTTGAAAACATATATATATTTTCTTTCGAAAACAAAGTAATCAATGGAGATGAATGGAAATTACCAACCTTTTGAAACATATATTTTTATAACTTCCCCCAAGAATGTTATCAAGGGAGTTAATGGAAATTACCAACCTTTTTTACAAACCAATATATTTTATTTCCCAAGAAATTTATAAGGGGCAATGAATTAAAATTAACAACCTTTTTCAGAAACCAGTATATAGTCTATTCCCAACAATGTTATCAAGGGATATGAATGAAAATTACCAACCTTTTTTACAAACCAGCATATAGTCTATTCCCAATAATTTTTAACAAGGGTGATGAATGAATATTACCAACTTTTTCAAAACCTTTATATAATTTTCCCAATAATGTTATCAAGGGAGATGAATGGAAATTACCACCCCTTTGAAAACCTATATATATTTCCTTCCAAAGATCGGCATGCACTACATAATTCACCTGGCCAATCGGTCGGTCGGCACAATAAATTGTAACGGCATTGAATGCACGGCCGCATTGAATGCACGGCAGCAATGAAATACCTCCGACTGCTGCATGTTGGCGCCTACTTGGGCAAAGAGGTCGCCCCGGGATGCCGTCTGGCTGCCGCTTGTGAACCCTGCCTAATGCAGCCGGCGAGGACTCGAAGTTGGCCTCCTTGTTCAGGTCGATGCCGGTGGACTGAGCCGGGTCGTCGGGCGAGATGGAGAAGCGGGATTGCTGCGAGGCAAAGAGGTAGCGCCCGCGATGGCTCGGCTACCCCCACCAATAGTAAATAGCGGCTCCTCATCTCTCTCACCTCCCAACTCTCCGCGCCGCTCACCTCTCTCTCTCTCTCTCGCGAGCGTGCGCCGTCTCCCCAACACTCGCTACTCGCCGCCGCAAATGACATCTACCGCGAGTTTCACCAGCAAACGGCTTCAACCTGCACTCACTGTTGAAGGAAGAGGCGGAGGCATTGTTCCGTGCATGGTACCCGTCCCCCCTGGACGACAACCACGGCTTTACCCTAGGCGTCAACGGCGTGCTGGTCCTGACCCTCCTCGGGCGCGGGACACAGACCGAGGCGCTCACATGATGTAGCAATACTCGCGTGGGGTCACCACCAAGCAGCTTCAACAGCCGGAAGTGGACCCGACAAATGAGGACCACTACACCGCCGAGTTCCGCCGCATCCACGCCGAGAAGATGAACCGGTGGGATGGCCCGGGACCAGCGCCCTTGGAGAGGGAGAACAACGTCCATGGGCGCCACACATTATAGAGCGTGACGGGGCGCACGCTCCATGCTCCCATTGACCACATCGCCGCCGGTCGCAAGCACCTCGAAACCCCTTGAGTACTTAGCGTCGGCACCGCCACCGATGAACCAATGGGCGCTGAGGAGGACCTCGTCCGTGACGTTGTCTTCCTCGTGCTCTTCCTGCTCCTGCTCGACGTCGACGTCGTCTCTCATGTCCCTTAGTTTGAGCCGAGAACGACGCAGAGGAGTCGCCTTGGCGCCCTCGTTATCAACGATGGTGCCGCCTCCTGCCCCGTCAGGTGCCGCCCACAAAGAAGGTGGAGGTGAAGATGGAGGCGTCGTCTACACAGATGCAAGAGTTAATCAACGCACAACAGTGGAACGGCTCCGCCGACGACCATGAAGGCGACACTGCCACGTACCAGACGTCCATGAACGACGTTACGTCGTGCCTCTGCCGAAGGCGTGCGCGTGGATGCTCCAGGACGATATGGAGATCATTGGGGCGACCGCCGTCGACCTCGACGACGACGAAGACGGCGGCGGCTTCATCACCAACGCCAAGGACGGCGAGGCGGGGCTGAGCAACCCATGCGGCAGCGACGACGGCAACACCTTCAAGGAGGACTATGACGTCATCCGGCATTATCGCTAGATTATTTTAATATTAGTTAAATTTTGTTCAAATTTTTTAAAATCCTAAGAATTTAACTGAAATTTGGTTGAAATTCAAGTTTGATTTTCCCCTTTTTTTAGTGGTCGGCGAGTGGGGAGGGGCGGCCCCTATTTGCGCTGTTTCGTCTAGAACACCCCTTAGCGCTCATTCCGGCACCAATCCGAACCGTCTATGGGGCGCCGAGTGGAGATGCCCTAAGATAGCCACGCCCGATCGGTAATATCGTGGAAGACATTTATGTTAAAATATCCCTAATTTTTTTACACTAGTTGGAAGTGAGATTTTTACATCTCCCACCCTTTTTTATTTTACCCTAAAATATCACTAACCAAAAAGGGAATTAATTTTTGTCCGGCTGATTTTTTTCCCGGTAAAATTAAATATTTTCTTTGTTTTGCCGCAAAAAAAGGGAATAGATGTTGCTCCTTTTGTTATCCAAGTCGTGCGTAAGAGAAATGAAAAATAGTCGACGTCTAGGCGAAGTTTTTTACGCGAGCGGCTAAACCAAAACGGAAGCGTGCAGTTTGTTACGCGAGCGGCTAAACCAAAACGGAAGCACACGCTGCTCAGCTGTTGTCCTTTTCAGAAAAAAAAAACAACCTGGTCGAAAACGATCGATGGAATCGTTTCCATCGCGCGCGCTGATAAGGGGTGGCCCAATCTTCTCAATGAGCTTCTCTCTCTTTTTTTGTATTTTCTGAATATATGTGGATAACTAGTGCTACACTGAGACCTCTCACTTGGATGATCCTTGTTGCCAATGCAACAACAATCAAGCCCTTTGGATATTCTCAACTACACACTCTTGCACAAGCAATCAATGATCACAAGTGGTCCTGTATCCCCCTAATTCCCAATGGAATAGCAAGATATCACGCAAACTTTGACTTGGTATACTTCAAGATGAATGCTTAGCAGCAATACAATCTCAAGGCTAGGGTTTTCTTTGTCTAAATTGTTCTCCCCTAATCCACACGCAGGTGGCATGAATATATAGGTGGGGGGTGCGGCCACAAGGGCTTCCTTGCGCAAGCAACCCACCTCCTACTAGGACTAGGACTCCTATTAGGACTAGGAGTCCAACTAGGACACAACTAGGGATACAAACCGATTCCACACACAAAGGAATTCGGCCCAATTGGTATACAAACCAAACCTATATGGAATAGGATTTTAGGAGGCGCATTTGACTTGGTGGAGGCACCTATCCCCTTGTCTTGATGAATAACAATTGTTTTCATGGAATAACAATTGTTATTTATTGTTTTCACCATCTTGCTTTATTGTTTTCACCATTGTAATTCTTGTTTTCACCATCTTGAATGATTGTTTTCACCATGATCATGTGGCCTTCTATCATCTCTCCATCCAAGCTTGTGATAACATAGTCCTTAGTGATATCCCTATCATCCTCCCTTTCTTCAAGACAAGACGTCCTCGGCTTGTTACATCCTGAAATTGGCAAAAACAAAAAGAACAAAGTGTATGCACAATATATGTATCTATAAGGGCACTCATTAGTTGTTAGTAAAACATAATATAGTGCATATGAATTGTGATCACGAAATTTGTATAAAAACAACACATAAAAGTCATAGCTTTTCAATCCATAGCAATCATAATTGCATATATAAGTGAAGTTTATTTGAATAGCATATGTATCTAATGAAACTTGTGGTAAACCAAACATATTTGTAATATTATGCCCATATGTAAAAATTTGTAATTCATCCCGAGGTAACATATCATATAATTCGGCCACATTATCATTGGTTATACATATGTAATGTACCATGAAAATTTTATCCAAGTTATAGTCACCAATTAAATAAAATTTGAAACTATTATCATATGTGCTAGAATCATCATAACCAAATTTATTCATAGCACATTGCACATCAATTGGTTCTTTTAACATGTCATAAAATATAATATCTCTAGATGGTATCTTAGCAAATACTTCTTTATGTGTAATAAGAACCACATTGTGAAATTTTGAATTCATTATAATATTATATGGTTGTAAATTATCACATAATTCACTAGTTGTTGTTACCAACCCGAAATCAATACCTTTATCAATACTAACCTCCTCATGTGTAGTAGGTATGAAATCATCAATCTCTTGTGAATTTGAAGGTTGTAGCTCCCTTTCTTCAAAAATAACCTTCATATCACAAGCAAGAACACTTGTATCCGTGGCATAATCCTCCAATATGTGTGATGATTGTGATGTTTCTTTGTGCTCCCTTTCTTCAATAGCAACCTGTACACAAGAAACAACACTAGGAAAAATTATGTCATTAGTTAAAAGGCTTTTTCCACTCGGCCTAGACTTGTCTTCCTCCATAGAGTTGGTGTTTCCACTCTTCTTCTCTTGAAGCATCTCAATTTTGTGTCTTGATTCATTCACAATCTGTTGTGGTGTCATAGGCCTCAAAATAATATCCTTATTGTTCCAATTCAAGTGATATGTGTTGGCTCTCCCCATATGTGTAACCTTCTTGTCAAATTGCCAAGGTCTTCCAAACAATAAGTGACAAACTGTCATGGGAACCACATCACACTCAATTGTATCTTTGTATGGTCCAATTTGAAAATCCACTCTCACCATATGACATACCTTGATTTCTTCCTTGTTATTTAACCATTGAATATAATATGGTTGTGGGTGTGGATTATAATGCAACCTTAGCTTTGCACATAACTCCTTGCTTGCTAGATTTCTACAACTCCCTCCATCAATTATCACTTTGCAAGCCATATTGGGTCCAACAATTGCCTTGGTTTGAAATAAATTGCATCTTTGGCTCTCATCATTGCTAGGAATAACACTCAAAGCCTTGGTGCAAACAATGGTTGGATAATTGGTAGCAAAAGCATTAAGAGGACCATCATCATCATCATCATCACATGTATCCTCTCCATTAGGATCAGCATCATCTCCACTCTCATACTCCTCATTAGCATTGATCACCATGACTTTCTTGTTAGGACAATCTCTCTTAAAGTGCCCTCTTCCTCCACAAGTATGGCATGTCATGTCTCTATGTCTAGCTGTTGATTGAGTAGAACCACTTCCACTAGCTGCGGGTTGTGGTGTTTTCCTTGTATTGGAGATGCTTGTCTCAGGTTTGGATGGTGTACTATCTCGAGTTGGAGTAATTGTAGGTGTAGGTGGTGAAAAGGAAGAGGATCTCGAGGGCCAAATTTTCCTTGGAGCCAAAGTAACCTCCTCGGCCAACCTCTTTTCTGCCTCCCTTGATTGATGTAACAATTCTGTCATATTGTTATATTGCACATGCCTCACAATGCATATAATTTGAAAAGATAATCCTGACAGAAATCTTTGCATTGTTTGCTCTTTTGCTTCAACAATTCGAGCTCTTTGTAGCACTAATTCCATCTCCTTGTAATATTGATCCACTGAATTTGTTCCTTGTTTCAAATTTTGCAATTTTTCATAGAGAGTCCTCAAATAATTTGTTGGAACAAACCTCTCAGTCATAAGTTGTTTCATCTCAGCCCATGTAGTAATTTCTGGTTGATTTTGTGTTTCCCTCAATCTTATGATGCCATCCCACCACAAGAGAGCATAACCATCAAATCCAGAAGATGCTAGCTTGATTTTCCTCTCATCAGTGTAATTATGCATTCTCCATAGCTTTTCTATCTTCAATTCCCACATCAAGAACTCCTCAGCATCATCATTATCACATGTGAGAGTAGGCACAAAGAATTTTGGTTTCCCAAGGCCATCGTCTTCTCTATTATCATCCAATGGAATTCTTCTAGGTGGAAAATTGCCACGGCCTCCATAAGCAATGGCTCGGCCTTCTTCATGATTACCACCAAGATTAGCTCGTTGTAATTGTGTGGAGATATTTGCAACTTCCCTTGTAAGATTATTCATGGCCTCTTGAAGAACACGAATTGAATTTGTAGCCTCAGTTTGTTTCTCAATAACCACTGTCAAATCCTTCCTTAGGATATCATCATATTCCTCAATTTTCTTCTCAACTCTTTGCTCAATCCGATTAGCAACTCCTTCTCTAAAGAGATTAAAATCTGCCCATGTACATGTATCAGCAGCAGTCTTTGTTTTGGGCATCAAATCAGCTTTCTCCTTTTCACCCTGCACAGAAGATTCACTAGCAAAACTCATGATTAATGGGTTAGTGAAAACAAATAATCAATGGGTTGTGGTGCCTCTCAAACTCACTCAAACCAGCAAAGAAAGTTCACTTACTGTTCCAAAGTGAATAAGGATCAACTTACCAACAAGTACCAATGAAAACTGTGTCAAGTGTGAGAAGAGAATACCCAGGCTCTCAAGTGTTACAATGCAAAACAAGGTATTTGGTGGGGCTTGGTTGGGATTCCTAACAACACCAAAATAACAACTCCAATGCACTGCTCAATGTGATAAAAATAACTAAAGGAAACACACTCACACTTGGAGACAATTGTGGCTTAGCAAATATATGGTAGAGATTTTGCAAGCACTAGAAAGACACTAGCAAATACTCAATGAAACAGGCACAAGATTGCTCAATATGTCCACAAAAATTCCAATATGAAATAGCTTCCACTAGTGATATGTAGCTCGGCCTCTTTTGCTTTTTCTTTCTTTCTATTTTTTTTTTTTGATTTTTCAATGGCCTTTGAATCAACTAGGAGCAATAAGTAGATGGAAACAAAATTTAGTGGACAGATTAGATCAAATGAGCAGCCTGTAGAGCAATAAAATAGCTAGTCTTTGGGTTTTGGGAACCTAAATATAGCTGTAGAATGGCTTTGTCTAAGGCTTATCAAAGATCAGCACGAAATCCTAGAGATAATCGGAAGTAAAACAAAAGAAAAATCTAAGAAAATCGATGTTATTCGAGCTCACGGCAGGATTTTGGTCACGGCAGAGAAACTGCACGTTTTGCTGCCGCGGCAGATCACGGGGGGGGGGGGGGGGGGGGCTGTGGTAAGCTGTGTTACGGCGCGCGAGGGCGTTTTGTAAGCGCGCGCAAGGGATCCGAGATCGACTAGGAGCGAGCGGTGGCGGCAGCGTTTCTACGCGTTTCTGTGCCGCGGCAGAGGTGGAGTCCGACTGCGGGTGGGAGTGGGAGTGCGCGCGTGCGGTAAGGAAATTCCCTTACCCGAGGGGGGTTTGGTAACCGTGTTACAGGTGAAACCGAGATCGGGTGGAATACGGTGGCGGCAGCGAATTGATGAGTTTTTGTGCCACGGCAGAAACCCGAAAACAACTATGATTGCAAGTATGATTTCGCTCGGATTAGCAACAGCAGCAATGCGATCCTATGAACCCTAGGAACTAGATCAACTCGAAAAGAAGCTGTAGGTCTAGAAATTCCAAGGGGGAACAAGATCTACGATATTTTTGGTGGGGATTTTCGGTAGGAACACAAAGGAAACTAGATGAACCCTAAAATATGAAAACCTAAAAACAGAAAAACAGAAACACAAATCAACAAAAAGCAGCAACTAGGTAGATGCAAATTGGTGTTGATCTAGGCTCTGGCAATGATCTAAACAACTATTTTTTGTGTGGCTTTTTCTGGATAGGAATAAAAATAACTAAAACTAGGGATAACTTTGCTCACCGAGTAAACCTGGAGAATCTGATACCAAGATGATAAGGGGTGGCCCAATCTTCTCAATGAGCTTCTCCCTCTCTTTTTGTATTTTCTGAATATATGTGGATAACTAGTGCTACACTGAGACCTCTCACTTGGATGACCCTTGTTGCCAATGCAACAACAATCAAGCCCTTTGGATATTCTCAACTACACACTCTTGCACAAGCAATCAATGATCACAAGTGGTCCTGTATCCCCCTAATTCCCAATGGAATAGCAAGATATCACGCAAACTTTGACTTGGTATACTTCAAGATGAATGCTTAGCAGCAATACAATCTCAAGGCTAGGGTTTTCTTTGTCTAAATTGTTCTCCCCTAATCCACACGCAGGTGGCATGAATATATAGGTGGGGGTGCGGCCACAAGGGCTTCCTTGCGCAAGCAACCCACCTCCTACTAGGACTAGGACTCCTATTAGGACTAGGAGTCCAACTAGGACACAACTAGGGATACAAACCGATTCCACACACAAAGGAATTCGGCCCAATTGGTATACAAACCAAACCTATATGGAATAGGATTTTAGGAGGCGCATTTGACTTGGTGGAGGCACCTATCCCCTTGTCTTGATGAATAACAATTGTTTTCATGGAATAACAATTGTTATTTATTGTTTTCACCATCTTGCTTTATTGTTTTCACCATTGTAATTCTTGTTTTCACCATCTTGAATGATTGTTTTCACCATGATCATGTGGCCTTCTATCATCTCTCCATCCAAGCTTGTGATAATATAGTCCTTAGTGATATCCCTATCACGCGCGCAAGCTAGGTCAGCCCGGAATTAATTGTATAACAACGATTACAAGGAAAAACATTTTTTCTCACCATAGTGCATGCGAATAAAGGGAATAGCTACTAAAAGAACCAGCGTACAAAAATTCTTGTCACGAAACTTGCCTACGCTTGTCAGGTAACCAAAAAAAGAATAATTAAACTTCCCTAATCTAGTAATCCGTGTCTGGTCAGAAACCGCTGGATCAAAAGGAAACTGTCGCGCGCGCGCGCATGTTAGCCTCGCCCAGAACAACCATACATAAAGCATATCGGCCAAATTGTATTTGATTGCAAAAGTTGGGATGCCTGGTAAGACACCAGCCGTATTATTCTTCCAACTAAATCGTCTCCAAAGAATCGCATACCATTATTACACCAAAATGGAAAAAAAAAACGAAGGCAAGGTAGTGGTAAAATCAAGAAAACATGAATCCAGTTTGACGACGATAGAGTTAACTGTAGGAATTTATGGCTTACAACATTTTGTATAGCTACTACATTGTCCGGAATTAAACTTCAATGTGGAAATATCATGGAAATAACATGTAATAACTGATGCGGAATTGTACTTAAGGAAATATACTTGAGGAAGCCGGTACGGCTATACTGGAACACAGTGTATATTAATACGCTGGAATTATACCCGGGAACAGTATAGAGTGGAATGCCAGGTTGTCCGTAGGATTGGCTCTATGGATTGTTAAAGCCTGCGAGTTTGATTTTGTATTCGAACTCGGCGCATGACTCACACATGCGTGTTTGGGACCTATTTGTTTAACAGTAATAGGCTCGGTTACTGGCTGTTAAGTATAGTGGTTGGTTTAACAAGTCACGAGTCCTATCTGGAAACAGATTGAAATATCTGGAATTTGGAGTCTATATAAAGGTCCCACCCTCTAGCCTCAATATGCATTGTGAGCGGCACCACCGATAAGGCAGAGGAATAGAGGGTAGGCCGAATAGCTCCTAACCCTAATTTTCTACATTGGTATCAGAGCCGATGGTTTGACGTCGCCGGATTCCGTCCTGGTCGCCGCTGTGAAGCTGCGATAATCGCGCATACCCGCGAGGATTGATCGCCGCCTGCTGCATCGGCCGTTGTGCTAGCAATTGATCGATGTGTTTTGTGCTGATCCCCGCACGTAGATCGGAAGAAGACAAGGACAGCCGCATGCACTTTTGCTTCCCAGGATCCATCAAGTTACGCGCGTTGATCGAAGAAGATTAAGCTGCCCTAACCCTGTCTGCTGGGCACTCTGCCGCCGTCCGGAATCCTTCGTCCTCGGTCCGTCCCGTCAATTTAGATTATTGCCGCCCCAACTCGTTATCTCCGGTCAGATTGATCGATGCTGAGATCCTGACGCTTCCGCTAATTGTACAATCTCCGCATACAACTGTTGAATCAATCTGGCCGATGGGAGGATATTAAGATCCTGCTACCAAGCCAGGGAACAGCCAGCAAACGGAAGGCTTCGCATGCGTGGAACAAGCAGTTACTCACACCTCAGTCATAATTCTTGCACGGGAATTGAGAAAGTGCTCCAACTCGATCTAGCTGCACTGGGAAGGCAAGAGAAGGAATCCAGCTAACACTGAATAAATTGGGCAATCACGTTGTAAATTCTTGGCTTTCGCTGAAGAAGATGCAAGGAATTAAGTCATTACACATCTCTCTCCATGGAGAAGGAATTGATACTACGCAGTAGACAAGTAGTACCTCGATCATTGCTGCCCAATTGATCAAGTAAATAGCGGGATAAATTAATGCTCCTCGTGTGTACTGAGCATGCAAGATTTGAAGGCAACGATCCCAGGTTTGATCGGAATTTATTTTTGTTCGTTTTTTTTTTTTTTTTTATCGACATTATTATACGATAGTCTATTGCGGAACTATGTATCTCCGGTCACTATTTTTGATCCGCCGGAATCTACTATGGTCAACAGATTATGTGGAAATTATGCATAGTCTGGAACAGGAGTTTCGTATTTATCTTTTATTGGACACCACTCGGTTTTAGAGGAAGTTGGAATTTACTCCTAAGGAATATATTGGAACTCATTGATACACTCTGGAATCTTTCGGAGTATAAGAATTCATCGTAATTATCTTGCGTAATGATGACGAGGCGACATGAAGCCTATTTATATTGAATTTGGCATAACTTATTTTTGGAGGAATATCGGATGCACTCCATGGAAAATGAAATCAATAGTTACTCAACGCAACTTATTTATATGCAAACAATTCCAAGCGGAAATAGATATGTCTAATTAGGCATTATTGCTAAATATGATATACTTGGACTTTGGAAATTATGCAATCAAACTCTCATGTGGAGGAAACTTATTGTGGTTCTTATATTCATCTACGATAAGAAGGAATTTAATTTATACTTCTCTATCGGAATTTGTTGGTTTATGCTATTTGCAAAGGGAAGAGTGGAATTATTGCTCAATGGAAAGCTTAGTGTATTATGGAATTTAAACACAATGGTCTCTATTTTTTGACAATCCATTGGAAGTTGGTCGAGTAATTGTTTATTTGGTGAAGATAACTCCATACGGAGGAATACTGATAAAAGGAACACATGCTCGGAATTTTATTTGACGGAATTTACGACTTGGACTTACTCAACAGAATTACAAGCTTCTTGTTAGTTCTGGAATTATAAACTTGAGTGGGAGGACTATCAACTATGGATTTTACATGTGGATTTTGAGGTATTTACTATTTTGACACTCCCACTAGAGGTTCAATTGGTTTATCTTATATACGAGTTGGTTACATATCAAGGAACATAATTAGTGGGTTGCTAATTCTGGAATTATAAACTTAAGTGGGAGGAATATGGTAATCCATCCACATATTTTTATGTTATTGTTGGACACTCCACTTGAGGGAAAATATTTATGTTATTTATTTCATTCATGACTGCATTTGGATGGCTATTAATATTTATTACAATACAAGTCGGAAAGTTTTTTATTTATTATGAACATTTCATATTTAAGTGGAAAATCAGTTCATCAAAGGATTAAAGGTTTAAGAACTGATTGGTGGGGGAAATACACTTCAGGAATAGTGATTAAAACTTATGTGAAGAGCATGGAATTATTATCTATTCTGTCATCTCATATACTCCATGGTTTAGTGGAGGAAACTATTGCGTTATGTCATATACTCCATGGTAATGGAGGAAGCCATTATGTTATGTCATATACTCCATAGTTTAATGGAGGAAGCCATTATGTTATATGATATACTCCATGGTTTAATGGAGGAAAGCATTGTATTATCTCATATACTTCATGTTTTAATGGAGGAATATAAATCTTGGTTCTTCCCCTCATTATGTGGAAAAGCATTGCATACTACTATTTTCAGTAAGTTATTACCGAACAGAGTCACTATTTTTATTTTGTGAACTGGAAGGAAGTATTCTGTTTATGTTTTGGTAGTATGGAATTAGAAAGTTATTTACTACATAGCACACCAAGCTTTATTTTAATGTATATATTCTAGTGATCAAATGGAATTTTGTTTTGATCTGGAAAAGGGAAAATTGGTGGAAAGTAGGAAGATGATATTTTATGATAAATGGTATGTATACTAGTAGTCACATTGAACTCTCATTTGAATAAAGCCAAAGGAAAAAACACAAGCAAAACTCCCAACACTAATATGCATAGGAAAAGTGGGAGGAATTAATGTAGACCATCATATATTGGATGTTGTTATATGTAATTTGGCGAATTCGCTCTATGTTTGGAGGAATAAGTAGACTTGTATAAAATATTCTAAATTGTTACTAATGTAACTATGGGTGGAAGTATTGCGGGAATGATTACACTCACCGAGGAACATCAGTTTTTATTTTGTTTTTGGGAGTTTATTGTTTTGCCAAACAACCGCATGCCTGTAGATTCTAAATGGATTTATTTACAAGGAATTTAGTAAAACATGCTTAGTGGAAACCACAAATTCTAAGCGTGTTGTTAAATTCTTTACACAAAGGAAATATGTATACTTTGTGGAAACTCTTTCTCCTATTGGAGATTTTGGAAACTCTGGAATTTAGAGGAGGTGGGAATAAAGACAAGGTTTGCTAACTGAATAGATACTCCACATTGCTAGAAAAAGCTTCACATCAATGGTATAGCAGGTCATATGGTTTTATTTATGATGGAAGACATGGTATATTAGATCATATGGTTTATTTATGATGGAAGAAGATTATATAAAAAAGGTTAGTGTGAATGATTTTGTGTAATTACTATATGTGCTGACTATGGTCTTATATATTGTTTTTAAAATATCACATTGATGGAAGTGAAAGCTTGGTTTGGTCCTAACTTTCATATGAAAGGAATGTTGAAGCTTCCAATGTTTTGGAAGCGGAAATACATAGAGAATGTTTTGATATATTTTTCTATGGAAACATGCAAACCTGTCAAGTACCTTTGATAAAGGGAATGATACTCCTTGAGGAATTATGTTTCAACTCGTGGAGGATACTCTGTGAGGAATTGTGTTTGAGCTCTCGAGGAAAAGGAAGAATAATGGTCATCCCACAATCATTGGGGACATTATTCGTGCGACCTGATCTTAGCTATGCCGTTGTAATTGTTGCTATTTTGATTAGCACGGAAAGCGATTTGCTGGAATTGTTGGCAAATGGAATACCTATCTTGGAAATATTGTTGGAATCACATAAAATACTTATTATGCAAATGACATGGAAACATGGATTTATTCAATATATTTTATGGTCGTTGTCTTCTGCTACGAGGATACAAACTTATGGTGACTCTTTTAGCAAGAGGAATCACATAGAAGGTAATATGTTTATTTTATTTATTACTAATATTTATTTTACCATGTATTTATGTTGTAGGAAGCAAACACGAGTTAAATACTATTTGTGTATAAAATATAATTACTTTGATGCATCCGAAGCATTGAAGGAGGCATATGGCTAAGGAAATTTCTTAGTAAATCTAAGGTCGTGGAAAGATCGCATCATAACATGTTCCTTTGTGATAATATGACTCCAAAAGTCACAAAGTTTATATGCAACATGATTGCATTGAAGGAAGGAATTATCATCTAACCATGCTAATTGTGTGGGAATTCATTTTGTTGAAATTAAATGTTTTCAGCCAAGTGGGAGATGTAGGAATTTATGGCTTACAACATTTTGTATAGCTACTACATTGTCCGGAATTAAACTTCAATGTGGAAATATCATGGAAATAACATGTAATAACTGATGCGGAATTGTACTTAAGGAAATATACTTGAGGAAGCCGGTACGGCTATACTGGAACACAGTGTATATTAATACGCTGGAATTATACCCGGGAACAGTATAGAGTGGAATGCCAGGTTGTCCGTAGGATTGGCTCTATGGATTGTTAAAGCCTGCGAGTTTGATTTTGTATTCGAACTCGGCGCATGACTCACACATGCGTGTTTGGGACCTATTTGTTTAACAGTAATAGGCTCGGTTACTGGCTGTTAAGTATAGTGGTTGGTTTAACAAGTCACGAGTCCTATCTGGAAACAGATTGAAATATCTGGAATTTGGAGTCTATATAAAGGTCCCACCCTCTAGCCTCAATATGCATTGTGAGCGGCACCACCGATAAGGCAGAGGAATAGAGGGTAGGCCGAATAGCTCCTAACCCTAATTTTCTACATTAACAACCCATGCATCAGTCGTGGCGGATATGGACGTTGTACTCGACGGTGGCGTCGCCGGTGTTGGCGTCGAACCAGTGCGTCCGTGCCTGGCAGTAGCCTCGCGCGAAGCGGAAGACGCCGGTGCCGCCGACGACGGGCATCTCCCTGACGGCCCGGTCAGCCGGGTTGGGCCCGACGATGGCGATGCTGCTGCCGTTGTAGGCGCCGTCGACGAAGACGAAGTTCATGGCCATGAGCAGCGAGAGGGTGTCCTTGCCGGCGCTGACGTAGACGCCCTGCGCGCGGCCGAGGAGCCTGGAGCCCGTGAGGTTGGGCCCCTCGGTGAGCGGGTCGTCGATGACAAAGACGGTGCCGAAGCCCGTGGCGGAGGCGTTGGAGGAGGGTCCCTGGGCCACCTGCACCACCGTCGCGTTGGGCCCGCCGCTCACCACGTCGTGCCAGTACACACGCAGCCGCGTCTCCTTCTCCGCTGACGCCGTGGAGGCGGCGAGAAGGAGCAGGAGGAGCGCGGCCAGGCAAGAGACGGAACCGGTGCTGCTAGCCATCGGGCAGGACAAGAATGGAGAGACGATCGATGTTGGTGATGTTCTTTTTCCGGGGAAGAGGGTGCAGGGACGTAGGGGTCTATTTAACGGCGGGCGGCAAGTTGTGGTTGTTGCTGCCTGGCACGTGATTTCTGGTCGTCTGTTCGGTTTAGGCACCGGTTCTTAGTAACTACAGTAGTCTTCACGTTCGTGTTCTTCTAGTTGTGTGTGTGAGGGAGATGATTGAATTCGTCAGATCGTACGTGGCTGATAGTAGTAAGACTTTGAATAAGAAGGCGCGCAGTAGGTAAAGGTACGACCGGTACTTGGATTATAAACGAGTCTAGATACACCCATTTTTGTCCAACTTTAAGACAATTAATATGAGACGGAGCCAGTAGTACACTGCGTAGAGTAGATGAGCGATGCAGTGTGCAACTTCCATGCATCCACCAATGCACGCACCGGTCTTTCCGAATTCGGAAAACAGGGAGATGCTCGGGTCCATCTTCTTTTTGCAAGACAACTCTCACTATATTTCTATCTTTTATCAAGTACACATTCCCCTGTTACTCTTATGACTTTATTTTTTTTCCCAGTATTTTCAAAAAATAATTCCAACCAGAGTATAACTTCAAAATTTTCACAATATATTCTTTTCCAAGAATATTAAACTATATTACTTTTACATTTTGTTTATCTCTAAATAATAATCAACCAAACTTCATATAAGATTGTTCACAGAAATATTCAACAAGTTTAAACATGTTGAAATACTAGACGGACAGCGCGCTTCGCCGCGCCGCCTGCCGTGGGTGCTTCCCTTGTCTGGCCGGTGCGTTGTTTGCGTCCTTGTTTTGTTTAATCTTAAGCAACTTTTTAACCGTTTGAGCTGCGAAAGAAACCTATTGGCACATAATCTTTTTTCCCTAGTTTGAGAAATAGTTCACGCTTATAGGGAGGATGCTCATGTAGCTAACCGTTAAATACGGCTAAACAAAAAATGCAAACGCAAACGCAATTAAGACTACATAGTGCTCACCCAAGATAGCAAAACGATTGCAACACTTCGGCAATTCGACTTCTGGCGCATGATCTTCGACTACGGACTGTTGCACACAAAACTAATGACGAAAAGCAACATGCAGATGCCCAGGTGGAGTATGAAGACACCATGTAGTCATACAGAACAAAAATCCCAGTTCAGAACGGGCCACAGACATCATAAAAATGTGGACAACACATATCGAAGTTCAGGAGTTCTGTACCGACAGATATTTAAGTTCAGGAGTACATGGCAATATAAACAACAGAACCCACAGATCCAGAAACGAAATATTACGGACATTGATAAGATATACAACAACTAAAAATTAAACTTAATAAAACTGAATAAGCAAAAACGAAGATATACCAGCAGCAAATTCCTGCACACCAAAACTTGGAACCGAGCGATCCAAGTCGTCAGATGCTCTGCTAGCAGATGCAAGCGAAGCTTCTCACCCAACAAAAACAGAGCTCCCATGAGGGTAGAACTTAAGGACCTGGAAGCGAATTTCCTCCAATGAAATGAATATCAAGACACGTTAAAATCGACAATGTAACTTCTGTCCCGTCAGAGCATCTATTTCTAGAGGCACATTGGAAAGGAGTGTGCAATTTTCACAGAAGTTGTTGTAGTGGCGGCTGGAGATGGGGTTTCTGTGGAGATAGTTTTCTTCGGCGATGTGCCTACCATATCCCAAGCCACATCGCCGAAGAAAACTATCTCCACAGAAACCCCATCTCCAGCCGCCACTACTGCAAGCCACGGCCTGAAAAAAAAAAAGAAAAAGAAAATTGACCAGCATCCTCCATACACGTCCAAGGAATCAACAAAGACCGCAATGTCGAAACCCACACTAACCTCGGCCTTGCCCCCTCTCACCACACTTCTCATTGCTACAACTATAGTCAGATCCTTCCTTGACCAACTTCTAGTTGCAGTCATTGCAAGACCGGAACCACAATCCTTGTCTAGGCTGCAGGCCTTATACTCAATTTTTGTTCGAATTTTCTTACCCCTCAAAACAAAGTTAGCTTCCACCCTAATGAACACGTGGAACCAAGCTAGAAAAAATAGCACACATACTGTAGCGATATGACGATTCATAGCGGCTAACTCTGGCAAGGTGACGACCTGAACCTCATCAGATTCAAAATGACAGCCTCTTTCCATAATAATCTCAACTGGGTAAGCAGACACAACCAACCTACAACAGCAAGAAAGAACAAATTCTAAATTGCTTGCCAGATGCATCATCCCAACCTCATATTAGACGCACATGCATCATCATCTACATGATAAAACGAATCTTAAGAAAACGACAACACAACAAATCACCGTGGGCGACGGGCTGAAACCGGTCGCCCAACAGGAAATTGCCCCCA
Source organism: Alopecurus myosuroides (assembly GCA_028641055.1). Lineage (NCBI taxonomy): Eukaryota > Viridiplantae > Streptophyta > Magnoliopsida > Poales > Poaceae > Alopecurus > Alopecurus myosuroides. Next base: position 202,088,886 of record CM054060.1, read on the forward strand.
AGGATGAAACCAAAGGAGCGCCTAGGCGCGAACCAGCAAGAAAAACAACCACAACGGGAACGGAAGCAGCCAGACACGCTGAAGTCGGCAACAAACGTGGTGCCACATGACAACGCATGATACCACCCACCGCCGTTACGGTAAACAGTATAAGAACAGAAAAACACAAGAGCAAACTGAAAAAAGTAGCGTCAGCAAGACGCTAAAGACCCAACGCTTCCCTCCAGACACCCGCGACCCACCGGGCATGTCGCCCATCACAAACACCAACATTGCTAAAACAAAGTAACCAAAAGCAATAAGCACATCAAAACAAAAGTAAACAACCCAGAAAAAGGCCCAGAGAGGCAAAATTCACCTACGCACAAAGAGTCAAAGATACCCCCAACGGCGCAAAACAACAAAACAGAGAAAATAGCCAGCAACAGCAGCCCGCAACCTGGACAACACCCTGAATGGCTAAACTTTTAAGCAAGAAATCAATGCAGAACTATACTACACAGAAATATCCTAATTACCTCACTAAGGACCAAAAAAAAGGAAGAATTAAGTAAGAAAGCAAACCTTCAACTCCAGAAATGGCAGACCGCCGACAAATGCCAGTGACCCCTCCCCGTCGAGCGCCGTAGAAACCATTTCTCACCAAAAACAGAAGCTGCTTGGACATGCAGCACTTCCTCCCAGCCGAGCCAATGGGAGAGCAGCAACTTGCAGCAACACCAGAAAAACTACCGCCCTCAAGAACAGCACCACAGATACAAATTTATCCTCAAGAGGAAACACCATGAAAATAATCAGGAAAGACAATGCCCACCTAGTGTACAAAAATAACAACAACCCCAATCTGTAGCCAATGACAACCAGGGTCCACATATATGGGGCCATCCAAAGAAACGACAAAAACTATTCAGCAAACTCAATTAACGACCAAGCGAACCCGTGGATAAACAAGCTCGGGCCACCTGCCAGCTACCCGCCCAAGTTGGAACGCACATGCGAGGAAAGAATCGGGGCCGACAATCATCGACCCAGAGCAGCGAAGTCCCACAATCAGCCGTACAAAACGATGCAGATAGCTTCAAAAAAATCCATAATCAACCATGAGTACAGCTTTAGTTTGTCTATATTCACTACATGCCTGAACAATAATTATTCTGTGCTACAAACCCTTAATTCAATGCAGTGAAAACAATTATGGACCAATATTACCTTCATGCTCTATTAAATCATCTTGACTAATAAAAAAATGTGAGTATTTATACAGATTGAGGAAGCAAACAATTGATTGATCACTTGAAAGATATGGTCTAGTTACCAAGTGGCCTAGCAGCAGTCAAGCTGCAACCATTCGATGCTCGCGCCCCCAGTTATATCAGCTCCAAATATGCTAGGTAACAGCCATGGTAAAATCATGTGAAAAGGAGGAACATTCTTTATAGTAGCCTATGAAGGCGATGGGTGAAAACGAATATGTACAGCAGGAGGTGAAATCGACACTGAAAGAACTTATCATTCTTAGTTTCCAAGCGACAAATATTCCACGTGAGAATTTCTAGCGTGCCTAGATTTTCTTTTTATGCTTCTAAAATGCCGATGAAAGCAAATAGTCTATGTAAGAAAATCACGCAGCGTTCAAGTTTGATGTTTATAAAATGCACGAACACATATGAGCCGCGTCCAAGTTTGATGTTTCAGCCACAATATTTAGTACAAAAAAGGAATGCAATATTGCTTGCCTTCTTTCACCAACAACCACAACTAAAAGAGGATACTGATCAATAGAAAAACACAATCAAGAAAGATAATAAGAAAGGGATCCCAAAATATAGGGAGCTCGCCTATTTTCCAAACTGTGTGTCCTGTATATGCACCAATATTCTACTATTAAATATTGTGTTTCATATGAACAAAACACTATCTTTAATCACTCTAAAGAAAATAATGGTAGCAAGGTTCCTTTAAAGATAACCTTGTTTTAGGGAGATGAATCCATACCCATGCAGGTGAACACAAAAAGCAACCATACTGTTGCATGTAAGCTCATATTCGTCCTCCTTGGTAGGATCGGCCTTCCGCGCCATGTGGCATCAAAGTACTCCATCCCCATCAACAGCAGAACATTGGCCATAAAGGAAATAAACATGCATGTAATCATTACGAAACAATGCTATTTGATTAAGCCGAAGCATATTCATTATCTGATTAGACCAACAGAGCACCCTAGTTACTTAGAAGAATGAATGAGGAAGAGATGAACATCACTGACAAATGAATTTATCTTTGTTCGAAATGTGCAGTAATCAGTAACTATAATGCGGAGTTTGCTTGAAATGACATCACAACAAAGCGACAACTTTTCTTAAAGACTGAATCGGTATGGGTGCACATGTTCAGTTGATTTGAACTCAAATACTCACCTAATAAGTAATAGCTTTACTTCAACTTGCCTATCTTTCTAATGGCTTAAATATTTAATGTCATATAATATGCATTACTTCAGTTAAAAGAAACACGACAGAAAATTGTAGCAAAATAAATACTACAACTCTATATATGAAACACCACAACTACACTCATACATATTCCCTATGCATCACCATTTAAAATTCAGGTGGAGCAGTGTAAAAAAATAACTCTGTACCATCAGACATGAATTGGATAGACAATCTAAACATAAAAGTTGGCCACTACTGGCTCAACACATGCTTAAAGACTCTTAGGTTGAAGCAATAGGAGCATATACATATATAGGCAACAATAATAGCCAAGAAAAAGGGAATGGATATCTATCAGCCCTAGGCTAAGTTCCTCTCCTGCTTAAAACGATCACGTAAGAATTCTTCTCCTTGAGACGAAGTAGCCAATGGTGGAACCCGCACTGCCTGCCACCGCCTTGATCTTTCTTTTAGCGGTGGAATAATCCCTACAGAATCAGCACGCAGCGGTGTTAAAGTCACAAGGGCACACAATCATCCCAGGCCGGCCAAGGCTAAACAAGCCACTACCCCAATTGAAATTTTTTCGCGACGGATAAACCCAAACCACAATCTCTCCAAGCCTGCTAACATAGCTCCCGTATCATATTTTTTTTATCATAAGTGATAGGTCATTGAATACATCCAATACAAAAAAAAACAGACTTGTAGGTACATCACGAAGTTGGTAATAAAGATTGAGGTATAGCTCAGTTAGACCGTGCATTGTATCATTTTTATTGCACATGAATACTTGACACTTCAGTTTTGGACTTTTGGTTACCCAAAGCAGCCTTGCATAGACTAAAAAGGATCCAAGGGAAGTAAACTATGGTATATTTTATTGGGAAAAAATCAAGCTCCATTACACACACACCCCTAGTTTATTTCTGAGCTTACCTCTGTCTGTTGATAGTTTGAAACGGTAAGAGTCAGAGGAAATTTAACCGAATAATGTCGAACAAATATTTAGTGTCGGAACAAAGGCTGGCTATATTAAATTCTTAATTTAACGATTTTTTGGCAATACATGTAAGGTATGAACTGAAGGAGAGGTTACAGATGACACTATAGTATGCCTGCTAGAGTAATTAAGGTTTTAAGGTTTGAAGGTTGGACATAAACCAGACTCAAAATAGCAGTAGTTATATGTCTGCATGAACTGAAGCTAAAGATTGATCCAAGGAGTACAAAACTGAAGTTAAGCATTGAAGCTTCGACATACACTAAGAAAATCTAGTAATGGACTCAAACCTCTCTGGGTAAATTTTTGAGAACGGGCGATGGGACTCGTCCCAGACACAGCGGCTGATCGTGGTCGCCTCACTGCCTGGTTCCAACCATGGTCTCGTAGAAGCGTCGTCCGAACCTCGATCTCGCCTCGAGGCCGCCACTAGCGGAGGTGACCTCCGCTTCCCTCCTCCTGATGTCGCTGCCTGCCATCGAGGTAACGCACACAGCCGCCAGACTCTGCCCCGCTCTTCAATCTCGCATCACACCGCACTGGCAGAGTCGACCTCTGCTACTCTCCACCCGATGTAACCGTCTGCCATGGAGTTAGCACGCACAACGGCGCAGCAAGAGGGAAAGCAATAAACAGAAAAGAAAGCCGCGTGCCAGGACGCCGGCACAAAACAGGAAGCCCACCAGGGAAACGCGGCCAGAAAATAAGCAAAGGAGCACCACCCCAAGAATCACCAGGAAAAACAGCAGCCCCGGAAGCAGAAGCACGAACTCCAACCGAAGGCGCCGACAGACGTGGCGCCACACGATGCCGTGAAGCGCCGCCCGAAGCCGCTACAAACAGGACGCCTAAATCAGAGCACCACGGTAGCACAACAGAGGAAAATCAGCTCCAGCAAGAACGCACCAGCACGCTTCCTTCCCCGCGATCTGTAAACCTTCAGCCACACGAGCAATGGCTGGCACGGCCGGCACCCCATGATCTATAAATCGGTGAATCGCCTAACCACAGCACCACAGGTACCCAAACAAAGCGCTCTCATCAACCGCTGCAACAGAACAACGCGACACAAATCGAAAACAAAAATCGCCAACGAAGGCCCAAACCGAAAAACGCGGCACAAATCGACGCGGAAAGAAGACACCTAGCCGGGCAACGCTCAAGCAATAAACGGCGACCCGTCTCAGGGAAGAAGAAAACCACATACCTCAGGCGCGCGCGAGAGAAATCATAGAGAAGAGGACCAGACCCGCCTTAAGGGCAGTCCTCCCCGTCGGTCCGACAAGAACAGACGCTCCGTCAGCCGCAGGCACACCAGCGCCCACCGAATCGGCAAAGGAGAGCCGGGTAGTCGCCCCCCATACCCACGGCCAGCAGAGGGGAATCAGCAACAGCGGCTAATCGCCGGGGGCCAAGGAATAAGAAATTGAATCTAGACGCCCACTTCACATGTGACACGCTGAGAAAGAGGCGAAGTCCCCACCCGCCGCATGGAAAAGTTACAGCGGCACCGAACGTCTAGCCTATGACACTATGGGCCCGGGGGAAAACAACAAAAAAAGGTAAAACATCGGGCCCCTGCCCGCCCCCACACCGCCACCGCCGCCACATGTACCCAGCATAGCACCCGCCAGCTCTGTAACCAGCTCTGCGACACAGCTAGCCAGCGGAAAAGTCCACACGATACACGACCAGCGACAAGAAAAAGCAACATGCCCCGCATGCAAGGACACAACGGTCGGCAGAGTCGCTGGGAGCGCTCCCAGCCCATGGAGCTTACAGCCTAAAGGAATATCTAGAAGTAGACACAACATAGCTATCAAATTCTGGTCGCTCATACATTGGCCACATGAAGACAAAATAGCTAAATATGTGAAAGCGCACACAGCATGGATCACGACTGATTCATTCATTTGGACGTACGTCGAGAACTAAAGGTCAAAGTAGCTTGTGGAACCTAAGAACAATCGTAAGTAACCATGTCGATCGTTTACCATTTATGGCTGTGCTGAGAACTGGATAGGCACATAACACACTCCCAGGCATCTGATTTTTCATCGTTGCACATTGCTTCCTTGCTAGGAGTCTCCTGAATTTAGCACATATGCAGATAGATAATTTCTGGAAAAAAAACACAAACTTTCGAAAATTCAGACCAAACCAAAATAGCAGGTGGTGGAATGCACGCTAACGAAAAAGATGATGAATCCAACGTTGACATCTCAGTATGCCAAGCAGCATTTGGTATGACAAATAAGCCAACCTCACCTGTCTCAGTAGATCTCCAATAAATGTAGGATTCGTCTACAAATCTCCAAAAGGTAGTCCAATGGAGTTGCCTTTCAAGAAGTGTCTGCATGAACAGAGGTGGTAAATCAGGGACCCAAATTTCCGAGATGTGTTGGTTATAGCAACATCAAGAATCAGAGATCTAGTTCCTCATATGATTATAAAAAAAAGTTAGGTCATCACCCCCCATAGGGTCCAGTGTCTTGTTTAGGTTTTAAATAATTTCTAATCTGCCACCACTCACCACAACTATCAAAGGAGACTGATGTACCCCTCTTAATGTCACAATCTAAAACTTCCTCAGTATCAATGGGTTTGTTTGAAACAGAAAAGTTAACAAAAAAGCAACACCAAGAAAACATTATGTATATCCAAGAAATGACACGATGTTATTCTGTAAAAAATATAATTAGTTCACCACACAAGAAAAACACCGGCATGCCACGGAAACACAAAAAAACGGTGAGTGTCCATTTACGAAGGAACAATATAGCTAAATCTTTGCATAGATCATAATTCAATTTTGAAAGAATATCCATCGAGAGGGTAGAAATAGCAGTCAAAATACCAAATTAACACATTATCATTTTTTATCTTACCTCCATTCTTTGCAAATAATTCAAGCTAGGTCATCAATTAATTATTCCATTAATTGTGTCTTTCTAAGAAATCTGTATTAACATTGCAGTCCGGTTTTCTACTTAAAATGCTTAGGTAAGAAATTCTTGTCTAGATAAGAGAAAATGGAAAAATATAGATAAACTGCTACTGGACCTTATCTTAAGATACATGGTTCCTCAATTTATAGGCTATCCACAGATGAGTTCATATGCCTTCACATGTTAACAAAGAGTATGACATAAAGCAGAAATTTCTAATGTGGTCACTGGAGTATGATGCATACTGCAGTGGCCCATAAAATACTTTCTTGAAAAGAAATCAGAGGCATTAAACTATCATCTTTTTTAGTATGAATACTTCGAAATAGATTGACATATCCATTCATATCATCATATGCATTGCAGACTCTCAATAAAAGTCTGCTCACACTTTTGGTCACTATACAAAGAAGATAACCTATCACGGTAATCATACATAAAACTGTAATAAATCACTTCCGAGATGAACTATTTTACCATTGACTATGCTGATATTTAGCTAAACTTATGACATGCACAAATGACTAACTAAAACATCAAGAAAACAACCCAAAAATACAAAGACAGAAATAAAATTCATGCCCATCGGCTTATTTTAACTACAAGCTGAAAAAGTTATCCTAATCAGATAGACAAAGGTATAAAATAAGAAATTAACATGGTTGCCATAAAATCACATTTTTGTGTACTCCTGACAAACCCATGAAAAGCTAGGGGAATATGAGATATATTGTGTATGAGAGCAAGATTATATGATGGACTTGTTATGTTAGCTAGAATAGTGATAGCACACAATCCTGAACAAAGCCATTTTTTAATTGTCTGAGAGGGCATAAATAAATGCAGTGCAGTAATGACAATTAGGCGCAGTAAATTGTATCAGAGGCTCAAAACTGAACCATGTTCGAAGAAATCCACAATCATAGGACTAAATCAAGTAACCATATGTACTGAAAAACTGAAAATAATATCCTGACCCACCCATACCGCCTAATTTTAATGAATCAACTGATAACATGACAGTGTTTTACATATTAGCGCATGAAACAAAATATGACAAAACCAATATTAAACTTGGTCATAACCTCTTGGTATTTCTGAAATTTTAGCTTGGCATATTTAGTGAACATATTCAGATTTTCTTTGTTAGCTATATGCCTCAGGAATATTTAATTATTACCTATCAAATTCGCGTAATACTTCCTGCTAACGAATTTTATAATATCAACATTAAGGTTGTTACTACCTTGAAGGCAGCATCTTTCTAGCTCTAGAAAATAACGATGTTTCAGAGAAAATAGAGGCAGTACATACATTTAATTATCTGTCTGAAAACCCTTTCTCAATTTTAAGTAGTTGCTGCTGGAGGAGATGCGAGATAACCGCACAGCCGCATAATTAATACATAAGCATGCTGAATCATTGCAGCTGTCCTCTCTAAGCAACACATGCATATTTCAGGAAGTAAAGGAGACGCAAGCTATAGATGAACCCAAAATCCGAGAAATGAGGGTTATGCACCATGGAGATTTTCTTTCTAAAAAAAGGCAGTAAAAACATTAGTACTCAATGCGGGACACGATACCTAACCTCTCACAACAGGAAGCACCTCCACCAATGGAAGATGAAGAGTATCAGAACGTAAGGAAATACCTGACGAAGCTCTAGGCATGAAAATTTTACGTCAAAATAGACCCAATAAAGCCATGGGACAAGAACGCAAAAGGAGGGGTTTCAAGGCAAAGATGCAAAACCCAGTAATCGTAATCACTAATCAGTTCTGCTATTGGTGTAAAAAAATCTCAGCTGCCACATATGTGGATATTCTATGTATCATAGACAGCAAAGCTTCATCATCGCTCACATCTCCTGAGTTACCGACATCACAAGAAGGTCCTTTATAAAGAGTCTTCTGAAGGGAAGACAATTTAAGAAAAGCAACAGACAGAAACAGAGCAATGCATCATCGTATCAATATGAACCTAAATAAAGGGGGGAGGCAACAGTGTATGGAATCCATGTCCTTATAGTTTACAAAATCTATTTGCCAGAACACCAGATGCCATGCTAGTGATCAAAACATGTGCTTTCAATTACCTTAAACTTACATTGGATACAACCTAGCCATAATTTTCTTAGTTGTTTGGAAAGCCCTACAAATCTAATGTATTGCAGGCTACATTCCTATGAACTGCAAACGTTCTGAAATTATACTCCCATCGTGCACTACACCTCGAAAATAGAAACAGATCTGCTAACACAAAAAATACCACCACAAATTCACCGCACAATCAACAAAAGCAAACAACTCAAATATGCATGGTAATATCTAATTATATCATATCTAATCGTTACTTTCACTGAATCTGTTAAAGGAAGGCAAATAGAACTCACACAAGCTATAGAGGATTCTGGGACGGAGGCGTGACCGCGGAGCTCGAGAGGAATCTAGGTTCTGCTCGCTTGGGAGTCGAGTAGTGACATGCCGGCAGTCCAGGGGCGACGACAGTCTGGAGGTCGGCCTTCCGGCGTCATTCACGCCGAGTATTGTGTCCTCGTCCGTGGGGAACAACTCAGTGAGGAACAGCAGCGCCGTGACGCTCGCCCCCCAACAAGGAGAGCTCGTGCTCCAACGACCACTGTGGAGGCCGGAGTGCAAGAGGTCGGGAGGCCGTGCCGGGAGCCGCCGACGTCATGCAAGAGGTTGGGGGAGGGCGGCGGCCAGAAAGCATGAGGGCCAGAGGTGTCCGCCGGCGGTTCGCATAAGGTAGGAGAGGACGGCATCCGGCGCTTGAGAGGTGAGGAGGAAGCACGAAGGGGGTCATGGGACGACGGCGCCCCGCGTGCCGGAGGTTGGGTTGGGGCGAATCGGTCCGCCGGCGTCACACAAGAAGTGGGTAGGCGGCACGCAGGAGATCGGGGGATGGAGGCCGGCGTGCAGGAGGGTGGGGTGCGGCGCAGGGGCTCTCCGGGTAGGCGGCAGGTGAGGGGGGGGCGTGGATGTCGATGTCGCGGAGGCTGGAGAGGCGGAGGCAGCGGAGGCGGGCAGCAGAGGACGACGTGGCAGAGTGTGTCGCTGGAGATGCGGTCGAGACGGTCGGGCCCGATGTGGAGCTCCTGGAGGCGGTGGTGGCGCGCGGCGGCGACGGCGAGCGTGGCGTCCGCGAGGTCGCAGAAAGCGGAGAGGCGGAGGGAGAGGAGGCTGGCGGCGCGGAGGAAGGGGGCAGCGTCATCGGGGCTGGGATTATTTGCAAGCAACACGGCCACACGGGACACAGCCAGCGAAGGGCCACAACCAGACTCACACACGGACGCAAAGCGCTGAGAGCCCTTGCTTTCCACGGAACGTACAGCTTAAGAGAATTTTCAATATTCAACAAGTTTGACTTCATTTTTTTCACATAATTTTTTATCCACGAATATTAAACTATATTGCATATAATTTTAATCTCAAAAGAATAATCAACAAAATTCATATAAGTTTCATACATTTTTTTCATGTAAGAATTTTCATAGAAATATTCAACATGTTCCACAGAATATTTTTTTCGGGAAATTAAACTATATTACAAATAATTGTTATCTCTGAAAGAATAATCAAGAAAATTTATATAAGTTTCATGCAAGATTTTTATGTAAGATTTTCACAGGAATTTTAACAAGTTTATATATGTTTTTTTTTTCATATATCAGATTTGAAACAAAAAATTTCAACAAGTTTCATTCACAGTTCGTCCAACATTCATCATCCATTTATTCGAACAAACAGAAAGGATATATTGCATCAAAATTCATACTAGATTTAGAGAAGATTCGCAGAGGAACAAATCCATACAGGTAGAATACAAAAGATCTGTACAAGATTCACACCTAATCCACTCAAAAGTCAATACAAATAATTTTCACCCTAGTTTCATAGGAGAAGAAAAAGAGATATATACGAACTATCAATATTTATTTTTTCTGGCAAAAATAAATATCTGTACATCCAAACAAAAAAGTTTAAGAACTAAGATCCAAAGGCACGTACGGTTGCCAAGAAATTTATCCATTCACCGCACTAAAAAACATGTCAGGTCCAAACGAGAAAGACAAGAACATGACCGGGCCTAGAGAGACCAAATCCAGGCAATCCTTCTGCAGCGCGTGGCCCGGGAGATGCCGGCGGCGCTCCACGCCCCCCCCCTGCATCTTCAATGGCGGCCAGGGGCAAGGAGGGGAAATAGGGCGACCGGGGAGGCCGGATTGGGAGTGGACGGGCGGCAGCGCAGCCGGAAGATGGGGGAAGACGGGCCAGTGGAGGGGCGCGCCAAGCCGGGACGGGAGCGCCGCCACTAGCGCTGCCGCGCGGGCGCGCGGTTGTGGACGGGAGAGCCAGTGCGGTAGCGCTCCGTGCCTTCATCCTTCGTCGAGCACGTCAAGTCGGTCCAGGAGCTCGGGGCCAAGCCGGGCCGGCAGTGCCTCCGCACGTCCTGGCGAGCCATCCGACGAACGGCCTATGGAGGCACCAGATCCGTTGTGGAAGGGGTCGGGAGAGGTGACAAGGGGTTGCCCGATCTTCTCGTTGAGCACTCTCTCGATAACTGGATGATAACTTGTGTCTTGCTGAAACCTCTCCTGCTGATCCTTGATGCCAATGCAACATCTCTCAATCCATTTGGACATTCTCAACTCCACATACTTGCACAACGTAATCAATAACTACGAGTGGTCCTGTATCTACTAATTCCCAATGGAACATCGGATATGATAGGGACATAATAGAGGTCCATGAGGTTCATTCATGCTTGAGTTGGAAAGAAATATTAAGCCTCACTGATGTTTATTATAAGGTGAATTCTTTCCTAACAAATAATGTTTGTGTTTATGAGAATGTTATACTACCTAAACCTATGAATTTATGTATGATTAGGTTTATTAATAACACAAACATGGATGGAGAAGAGCAAGCAAGGAGCAAGAGAAGGAGGCGTGGAAAACAACAAGGAAATGATGTTTCAGTTCGGACTGCCAGAAGTCCCGAATTTTAAATAGTCATTGATTCTTCATACGGACTCCAAATACAGCAAACGAGCACAATACGGATAGGAAATTTGATGGGCTTTCCAATGGATCCGGCCCCATCAACAAATTCGTCTCGTGCAAGCCGTGGTGACCGAAACAAGCCACGAATAGTTTTCTGCCAGTTTCCAAATCGAGTCCAATTGGCTGCACCCGTGTTGGGTCAGTTTGTATCCGAGTTGGTTGAGTCCAAACAAGTAGGAATAGGTCAATGTCGTGGGGAATCACCCCCTCCCTCATATATAGCTACCACCTGCGTGTGGAATAGATTAGACTACGTTAAAACCAAAAACCCTAGACCTCTAGATTGAAACTGCTTGTAAGTCTTTCATCTGGAAGTTCATCTGCAAACTTTACGTGATACCTGCTGTTCCACTGGGAATAAGATGGTACAGGACCACTTGTAGTCGGTGGATTACTTGTGCAAGAGTGTGGAGTTGAGAATATCCTTGGGGTTGCTATCTTTTGCATTGGCATCAGGGATCAGCCGGGAGAGTTCTTAGTGGCGCACTAGTTATCATACTGGAGTTGTCTGTGAGTTCACTGAGAAGATTGAGCCACCCCATATCATTTTGGTATCAGATTTACAGGTTGCCTCGGTGAGCTATCAAATTTCCCTTTACTTTGAGTGTTTTTATTACCTATCCAGAAAATTGCCCCACAAAAATAGTTGTTTAGTTCATTGCCAGAGCCTAGATCAACACCAATTTGCATCTACTAGTTGATGTTTCTTGTTGATTTGCGTTCCCTTTTTTCTGTTTTTAGTTTTTGTCTATTAGGGTTAGGGTTCCTCGTGTTCATCTTTTGTTTAGATCTATACCAGAAAATCCCACCAAAAATATTTGCCCAAATCTGCTGCGCATTGCCCTAGCCACCATCGAATTCTTTGCTGGGATCGCAACAATTTTCACCTGCCGCGCTGTTCCCAATCATTGCAGATCCACGCGCACACCGCCAGCTTCGGAATCCGCGCGTCGTTTCCACCAACCACCGGCGACGCGCACCACCAACCCACCGAACCTAGCGCTGCTTCCAACCGCTGGACCCGATCCCGCCTCCAGCATCGGAGTCCGAGCTGGTTTCGCAATCACCACGCGCACCACACGCCCACCGACCAAGCCACGCGCACTTGCGCGAGCGCTGCTAGGCGCTGGGTTCCATGTCGGGAGGAATCCGAGAGCCCCATGACCACGCTCCCGTTCCTCCAACCAGCGTCCCGATTCTTGCGCTGCTAGGCGTTGGTTTCCTGCGCTGGTTCCACCGGGACTCGACAACGGATAACGCGTATAGGCCGGTGTCAATCACACTCCGAATCTGCGCGCTGAGTCGTCCGCCTGTTTTGTCCACTTGCGACTCCCGGCCAAACGCGTGTTGAAACGCGCGCGCTGTGTCCTATTCCCGTCGGTTTCGGTCCGCGCTGTCTAAGCCGCGCGCGATTCCCTGCCTCGCAACAAATTTTCACCTGCGCCTCCAAATCAGCACATAGTAAGTATCTGTTTTCTTTGAAAATTTCGTTTTGATTCCACTCCGTATCATTGTGAGACATAGACACGGCCTATCTATACATCAAATTAGGAGCATACCCATATAAGACTAGCTCGTTTTTGTGCTCACATGCTGCTCACTTGATCATTGCATTGTGCTGTTTTTCTGGAAAAAAATTGTCCGTACAGTCCGTACAAGAGGCATTATTTGGCCCAAAAGAGTGGAAAAAAAAGAGAGAAAAAAAAGAGAGGAAGAGGCCTAAAATTGTTGATCATTGCCACACGATTGGAGCTGTTTTACATGTTATTTGCACTACTTTCTTGAGCAATCTTGTGCCTGTTTATAAGAGCTGTAGCTAGTGTCTTTCGAGTGCATTGCAACAATTCTATCCATATAGTTGCTTGCCACATTATTCTCCACGTGTGTGTTTCCTGTGCTTTTTATATCACATTGGACAGCAAATATGATTGTTATTTTGGTGTTGTTTGGTATCCATACCAAGCCCCACCATATACCTTGTTTGTCGTGTGATTGTTAACACCCTGGGTATTCTCTTCTTCACATCAAAGCATATTAGTTGCCACTACTTGTTGGTAAGTATTTTCTATTCACTTTGGAACGGTAAGATACTCTATTGTCTTGCTAGATTTTTGAGTGAGTTGTGAGACCACATCCCATTTTTATTTTGTTACTAATAAATTAATCAATGGAGCTTCGTAGTTTTTCTATGTGAAGTGATGCTTTCTGGGAGGAGGATTCTAGTGGAATGCCTGCAACAAATTTGTTCCACTTGATTTTAGACATCAAAGGTTGCCCTGCTGCTATTACTCTTGATAAGGATACTCAATATAACCTTGTTAGTCTTGATGTGGTTGAGCAATTGCAATTGGAAACTTTTTCAGCAAATCCATACATGTTAATTATTAATGATGATAAAATTCGAATTACTCAACGTACTTTTGTTCCATTAACCATTTATGGTCATACAGAGCAAATTTATTGTAATGTGATTCCTAGAGCATTTACTAGTTGTCATCTTTTGTTGGGTAAATCATGTACTGTCAAATTTCAGTTTGTTTTTGCTAGAAACCATGTTTCACTTGAAAATTGTATGGAAGTTAGAAAACAACCATTATGTTATCCTCAAGTCATGGGATTCGAAATTGAGAAGATATGTGAGGTGGTGTCTACTAATGTAACCATGTCTACTCCTAGTGTTGTGTCTTGTGATGTGCAGGTTGCTTTTGAAGAAAGGGAGCCTATAGTACAACCTGCACCACAACCACCACCACCACAACCATTGGAGGAGCATGCCATTGTGCCTAGTTTTGTTTCTTGTGATATGCAGGTTACTTTTGAAGAAAGGGAGCCACAACAAGTAGAACCTGCATCACCACTTGAGATAGATGAATTGGTACCTAATAATTCTGAGGAGGTTGCTATTGATAAAGGTGCTGATTTCGTATTACCCCTCTCAAGTATTGATTTATGTGAACCCACTAAATTGTTAGTTGATTCTTGTGAGTTAACAAGCATAGATAGTCCATCTACATGTGATAATGTGCTAATTTCGAAATTTAATCATGTGGTTTTGATTTCACATAAGGAAGTACTTGCTAAAATACCACCTAATGATATTGTGGATTACATCATGTTAAATGAATCAATTAATGTGCAAAGTGCTATGAAAAAGGTTGCTGAAATTTCATATGTCAATTCTAGCAATTATGTTTCTTCTTTCACTTTTAACTTGATTGGTGATTATAACATGAGTGAAATTTTTATGGTGGATCACATATGCATAACTTGTGATAAAATGGCCGAATTAAACAATGTATTACCTTGGGTAGATAGGTTACAATTTCCCACATATGAGCATGATTTTACACATATGTTTGGTTTGCCACAATACTTGTCACATACATGTGCTAATAAATTGTTCTTCACTTATATTTGCAAATTAAGTTGCAATTTTCATGATGAAAATAATAAACATGTTCCCACCTTTGAGTGTAGTAATAAACATAAATTTGATCATAGATCTTCTTTGAGAACACTTGAATTGATACTAAACAATAAAAATATATACACATATGATTCTCATTTTGATCATGATTTATTGAGCTTCACTTATATTTGCAATTGTGATTGCTATTTTATGGAGTGCTATGACAATTATGTGATGTTTCTAAGCAAAATTCATGGTCACATGTCTTGGGCACAATTTTATGATATGATAACAACTAATGCACCTCATTATAGATATTTGTATTGTGCATACACGTTGTTTTTTTTGTTTCTCTTATTTTCAGCTTACTACAAGCCAAGGAAGGCTTGTCTTGAAGAAAGGGAGGATGATAGGGACATAATAAAGGTCCATGAGGTTCATTCATGCTTGAGTTGGAAAGAAATATTAAGCCTCACTGATGTTTATTATAAGGTGAATTCTTTCCTAACAAATAATGTTTGTGTTTATGAGAATGTTATACTACCTAAGCCTATGAATTTATGTATGATTAGGTTTATTAATATCACAAACATGGATGGAGAAGAGGAAGCAAGGAGCAAGAGAAGGAGGCATGGAAAACAACAATAAGGAAATGATGTTTCAGTTCGGACTGCCAGAAGTCCCGAATTTGAAATAGTCATGGATTCTTCATACGGACTCCAAATACAGAAAACGAGCACAATACGGATAGGAAATTTGATGGGCTTTCCAATGGATCCGGCCCCATCAACAAATTCGTCTCGTTCAAGCCGTGGTGACCGAAACAAGCCACGAATAGTTTTCTGCCAGTTTCCAAATCGAGTGCAATTGGCTGCACCCGTGTTGGGTCAGTTTGTATCCGAGTTGGTTGAGTCCAAACAAGTAGGAATAGGTCAATGTCGTGGGGAATCACCCCCTCCCTCATATATAGCTACCACCTGCGTGTGGAATAGATTAGACTACGTTAAAACCAAAAACCCTAGACCTCTAAATTGAAACTGCTTGTAAGCCTTTCATCTGGAAGTTCATCTGCAAACTTTACGTGATACCTGCTGTTCCACTGGGAATAAGACGGTACAGGACCACTTGTAGTCGGTGGATTACTTGTGCAAGAGTGTGGAGTTGAGAATATCCTTGGGGTTGCTATCTTTTGCATTGGCACTAGGGATCAGCCGGGAGAGTTCTTAGTGGCGCACTAGTTATCATACTGGAGTTGTCTGTGAGTTCACTGAGAAGATTGGGCCACCCCATATCTGGATAGCACGCGAAATTTGCAAGGGGTAACTCCACCAAACCGGTGGGGATAAATTCAGATGAACATTGTTCAAGTCTGGAATCTAGGGTTTATGTTTTAACTAGTCTACCTCTAATTTCGTGGCTAAGAGGCATATATGATGGAGGGGGTGCGCCCCCTAACCTATTCCTACACGGTTTGGTGCACCCAAACCTTTACAAACCGAATCTAACATGGGCCCAGCCATATGGACTCGTAGGTCCTCTAATAAAAACGTTTGGGACAGCCTAGGACATGTCCTGTCTGCTCCCATATCATGCCCCAATGAGTGGATGGCTCCTTTAACTCCTTAAGCTCTTGTGGGAAACAACCTCCATGACTCCCTCCATGTGCGCACACTTGTTTTCCACCATTGTATATTTGTTTTCCATCTCTTCTTGATGCTCTCCTCCATCCATGTTTGTGTTATCAATAAACCTATCACACATAAATACATATGCTTAGGTAGTATAACATTCTTATAAACACAAACAACATGCATTGCTAGGAAAGAATTCACCTTATCATGAACAACAGTGAGGCTCAATATTTCCTTCCAACTAAAGCATGAAAAATCCTCATGGACCCCTATTATATCCATATCATCCTCCCTTTCTTCAAGACAAGACGTCCTCGGCTTGTGGTAACCTGAACAAAGAAGAAACAAAAAGAACAACGTGTATGCACAATACATATATCTATAACGGAGTGCATTAGTGTTGTGGACATGATAGACATTTTCATATGACAGGATGCCACGAAATTTGCATGTATATATCACCAAATTGTCACAAGAAAACAAATAGCATCTCATCCCATAGCAATCACAATTGCAAGTATAAGTGAAGCTCAGAAAATTATGATCATAAGAAGAAACATCTATGTATAAATTCTTATTGTTTATTAACCCAAGTGTTCTCACAGAAGATCTATAATAAAATTGGTTATAGCAGTGTATTCAACTGTCTTATCATGCATAGTATAACCATCATGTAAATTGCAACTCATTTTGCAAATATAAGTGAAGTATAAATCATTAGCGTATGTACTTATCAAATGTTGCTGAAAATCAAACATATGTGTAGAATCATGCTTAGTTGTAGAAAATTGTAAACAATTCAACCAAGGTAACCAAATGTTTAATTCAGCAATTGTATCACAAGTAATACATATGTGATCCACCATAAAAATTTCATTCATTCTATAGTCACCAACCAAATTAAAAGTGAAACAAGTAGCATAGGTGCTAGAATTTATATATGAAATTGCAGCAATCCTATTCATAGCACATTGCACATTAATTGGTTCATGTAACATGATGGAATACACAATATTCATAGGTGGTATTTTAGCAAGCACTTCTTTAGGTGAAATCCAAACCACATGCTCAAAATTCGAAATATACAAACTATCACATGGTGGTGAACTATATGTGGTTATCAACTCAGAAGAATTAACTAACACATGAGTAGACTCACAAAAAGTTGTACTTGTAAGTGGCAGCTCAAAATCAGCACCAATAGCTATAAGGTCCTCCTCAGATATAGTAGGCACTGATTCATCTCTCTCAAGTGGTGATGCATGTTTTACTAGTGATGGCTCCCTTTCTTCAAGAGTAACCTGCATATCACAAGCCATAATACTAGGCACAATGGCATTTTCCGCCAATGGATGTGGTGGTGGTGCATGTTGTGCTAGAGGCTCCCTTTCTTCAAAAGCAACCTGCAGATCACATGAAACAACACTAGGAGTAGACATGATTATGTTAGTAGATGTTTTCTCAACTTCGGATCCCATGACTTGATGATAACATAATGGTTGCCTTGTAACCTCCATAAAATTTTCATGTGAAGCATGTCTTCTTCGATGATATTTATGATTCCAAAGTAATTTTATGTCATGATAATATCTATCAAAATCAAACCGAAATTTGGCACAACATGGTGCACTCAACAAAAGATGACAACAAGTAAAAGCTCTGGGAATCACATTACAATAAATTTGCTTTGTATGACCATTAATGGTTAATGGAACAAAATTACGTAGAGTAATTCGAATTTTATCATCATTAGTAATTAACATGGATGGAGTTTCTTGAGATGTTTCCAATTGAAATTGCTCAACCACATCAAGACTAACAAAGTTAGACTAAGTACCATTATCAAGAGTAATAGCGGCAGGGCAACCTTTGATGTCTACAATGAAGTGGAACATATTTGCTGCAAGTATTCCACTAGAATCCTCCTCCCAGAAAGCAGCACTGCACATAGAAAAACTAAAAAACTCCATTGATTAACTTGTTAGAAACAAAATAACAATGGGTTGTGGTGTTCTCTCACAACTCACTCAAAACAGCAAAGAAACATGTATCTTACCGCTCCAAAGAGAATAGGAAACACTCACCACAAGTAGTATTAACACGTGGAAGTAAAGTATGGGCACCTAGAGGGGGGGGTGAATAGGTGCTACGACCAATTTTAATTTTTAACAAGGTTTAGGCTTAACTCAAAGGTAAATTCTCTAGATAGTGCAACTAATGGTGAATTTACCTATATGACAAGGCAAGCACTTAATGCAACTAGGACAACACTTAAAACAACAAGTACTACAATAAATGCTACAAGTACGAGTAAGTAGAGAGTGAGGAACGAGGTAACCGATGGAAGCACACGGAGACACGATGTATTCCCGAGTTCCTCCTTTTTAGGGGAGTATGTCTCGTTGGAGGGGTGTGAGCTCGCCACGAAGGCCTACTCAACGCCACAAAGGCCTCACCCTATTCTCCGATGAACTTCTGCCACAAAGGCCTAGTTCACCTCTCACTATTGAACCCCTTTGAGGCGGGGATCGAATCCTTTACAAACACTTGGGGCACACACCCACAACTTAATTGGGGGCTCCCAACTCTTCTTGAATCACCACTAGCAACAAGAAGCCTAGATTCTCCACATCAGGAAACCCTAGGCAAAGATCTCTCAAGTGAATGAGAGGGAAATGGAAATCCGGTTGGTGAAGATGTAGATCCGGTGGTCCTCCTTCAATCCTCAAAGAATCAACAAGTTTGGGTGGAGGAGGAGGGAGATCTAGCTTGGTGGGTGATCTCAATCAATGGAGTCTTCAATGCTGGTGGAGCTAACCCTTGGGGAAGAAAGAGAAGGGCTATTTATAGCCCCCACTCAAACTAGCCGTTTTTCTGCCCAAACTGCGACCAGCCCGGATTGCTCCGGAATTTTCCGGATCCCGGAATCATCCGGACTGATTCCGGATTGCAACAGAGAAATTCACGTTGCAGTCGAAATCATCCGGACTGAATCCGGATTGCAACAGAGAAAATCCCGTTGCAGTCGGAATCGTCCGGACTGAATTCGAATCCCAGAATCATCCGGATTGCAACAGAGAAAATCACGTTGCAGTCGGACTTGTCCGGACTGAATCCGGATTCCGAACTCCTCCGGAATAATCCGGATTGCACTTTGAAAACCCTTTTTCTCGCCCGAAAAAGTTCGTTGATCTTCGATTTCTTCACCATTTCTTTGACACCGTATACGTGCTGATTTAAGACCAAATACTTTGACAAAGTAGCACATACGGTTAGTAACTTCTTTATGTTGTTAACAAACACACAAAACAACGAGATATCGAGAATGCACTTTCAACACGTGTACTGATGTGAAGGTGAGAATACCCGGGAGTTTAGCTATCACAAGACAAACAAGGAATATAGTGGGTGAACAGACAACGACGTCGCCTAGAGGGGGGGGGGTGAATAGGTGATTAAAACTTTCCGGTTAAAGCTTGCTAAATGCGGAAATAAACTAGGTGTTTAAATTAACAAGCATACAACCTAAATATTCTAGGGACAACTAGATGAACCAACAACTTATGCTAAGCAAGACAAGTAACAAGGTGATAGCAAGATATATAACTTCAAGCGCGAAGGCTATCACAATGTAAATTGCATAAGTAAAAAAGCTCGGGTATAGAAATAACCGAGGCACACGGAGAAGATGATGTATTCCCGAGTTCCTCCCACAAAGGGGATTACGTCTCGTTTGAGGGGTGTGAGCTCGCCACAAAGGCCTACTCAACGCCACAAAGGCCTCACCCTATTCCCCGATGAACCCCGCCACAAAGGCCTAGTTCACCTTCCACTATTGGCAACCTGCAAACCGAGGCACGCATCCACAACTTAATTGGAGGCTCTCGGTGTCACCACAATCTTGGGGCACACATCCACAACTCAATTGGAGGCTCCCAAGAACACCACAAGTCGTCTAGGGTCCAAGACCCAAGAGTAACAAGCTCACAAACTTTCAATGATAAGGGGTGGCCCAATCTTCTCAGTGAACTCACAGATAACTTCAATTTGATAACTAGTGCGCCACTAAGAACTGTCCCGGCTGATCCCTGATGCCAATGCAAAAGATAGAAACCCCAAGGATATTCTCAACTCCACACTCTTGCACAAGTAATCCACCGACTACAAGTGGTCCTGTACCTTCTTATTCCCAGTGGAACATCAGGTAACACGTAAAGTTTGCAGATGAACTTCCAGATGAAGGCTTACAAGTTGTTTCAATCTAGAGGTCTAGGGTTTAAAGTTTTAACGTAGTCTAACCTATTCTAATTCGCCCAAGGGGTATATATGAGGGGTATGGTGCGGCCACAAAGGCTATTGCGCAAGCATCCACCCCCCAAACCGAATAGGACCCTCTTTGGACTCTGTTTGGACTTTGGACTCGACCCAGCTGATACAAACCGACCCACCATTAAAGGGTTCGGCCTATGATGGTATACAAACCATGCCCATTAATAATACGACTTCTACATGGCGCATTTAAACTCTTGGAGGCGCCCTCCCCTTGTTATGCATCAAATAACAATTGTTATTCACTGTTATTCCTTGTTATTCCAGGAATAACAATTGTTATTCTTTGTTTGATCCTTGTAGCACTTGTTTTCCAGTTCCTCTTCATGTCCATCTTCATCCATGCTCAGCTCCTCTTCATGATAATCTCCCACTCATGCTTGTGTTATCAACAAACCTGAGAATATGATAGTGCATGGATTTAGGTAGTATAAAGCTCTCATGAAGACAAACCATAGGAAATCATTCACCTTAAAATAATCATCAGTGAGACTTAGTATTTCTTTCCAACTCAAGCATAAATAATCCTCATGGACCTCTATTATGCCCCTATCATTCAACTTCCACGAATCCTCGTGGAGTGAGCAAACCGATGCAACCGATGCAAATGGCAAGAACACAAGTGCTCAAATCCTTCACTCTCAAATTCCAACAAAGCAACAAATGCTTACGGGGGAATAAGAGAGGAAGAACAATGGAGGAGAAACACCAAGAACTCCAAGATAAAGATCTACTAAGTTTCCCTCACTAAGAAGGAAGATGGATTGGTGGAAATGTAGATCTAGATCTCCTCTAACTTCTCCCTCAAAGATACGCAAGAATCATAGGAGGGATTGGTAGAGGGGCAAGCTATCCAACGTCAACAATGGTGGGGGAGAGGGAGAAAAACGTGCTTGGAGGCTTGGGGACCAATGGGGAAGAAAGCCCCCTTAAATAGGTCCCCACAAGAACTAGCCGTTTTGTGTGCAGAGTGAGCAGGATATTCCGGTCCAAAACTGGACCAAATAATCCGGTACGACAGGAATATCCGGTCTAAAGTGAATAATCCGGTACCAAAAATCCAAATAATTCAGTTCACTTCTGTCAGTTTTGACTTCGGTCCTTAGCTGTTTTCGAGCAAAATCTCCACAACCGGAATATCCAGTCTGAGATGAATAATCCGGTTCCAAATAATACGGCTCATCTCTGTCCCGAATATGGACCAAAACTATCCTAACCGGAATATCCGGTTGCCCGGAATAATCCGGTTAGAATAATCCGGTTGAGTTCTGAAACAGAGAGGTTGAACTAGAAACATCATAACTTTTGCAAATGAACTCCGAATGAGGTAAATCCAATTGCATTGGAAAGATAACGGAAAGGAGTATCCAAATATTGATACCTCAAAGTATGGAGAAGTTACCACACATGGAAGGTGTGGGAACATTCTCAAAGACGAATAGAGTATTTTCACCACCGAAAACGCAACAAGTTATTCTTACGAAATCCGTTTTCGAGAAACCAAGGCTTGTCATGAAGATCACGACAAGCACTAAAACCCAAAGGAGACAAAAGCCAAATAAGAACCAAGAAAGATGATATGCAAAGTATGCAAAGGTTTGAGCTCTCCATAACGATTCGATCAAGTTACTCACTTGAGAGCCCCTCTTGATAGTACGACTATCTATCCTATAACCCGGTCTCCCAAAGACACGTGACCGGTAAAATAGGAAACCTATCAAGATTATACCTTTTCCTTGAGCATTCCACTTGAGATAGATGATGACGATCTTGACTCTCTCAAGTTGGATCTTCTTTCTTGACCGCGCTTGCTAGCACAAGCTCCGCTTGATGAAGACTTGCAAGTTGCTCCCCCATACACCATTATGGGAGAGACTAGCTCCCCCATACACCACTATGGGAGAGACCCTTCTCGGAAAATCTTCACAAGGCCACAATTTCCAAAAGGGTGGCAAGCATCAAGCATAGGATATCTTCTGGATGCTTCACTTGAGCTTCCACGTCAAGCTAGATGACGAACATCGCTTGATGACGACATAGACCACGGGATATATGAAATCTTCCTTTTGGTTCATGCCCATGGAAAGATACCTAACCACACATAGAAATGCCACACACACATATCATGGGTTAGTTCACGAAGATATATTTACAATTGCTTACCATACCATGAGATACACAATCCCACTTGGTACAAATTGTAGCTTTGAGTGTTGATCGCTTGCTTGATCAACCTTGTATCTTTGCTTCTTACTTAAAATGATGATGTCTTGAAGATGATAATGAAAGATCACCTAATCCTTTTCTTCAAGACACACTAGCAATAAGCTCAACTCAAACCATGACCATTCTTCATATAAGTCCATGAATATAACAATGGACATCAAGGAAGCTAATAGAGTTCAACACATGAACTCCATTATTTCCTATGGACAAGATCTACAAGGATAACTCAATGCAAACATTAGTCCATAAGGATTTTCATTAATTACCAAAACCACATATGGGGGCACCATGCACTTTCAATCTCCCCCATTTTGGTAATTTATGACAATCCCTTTTTACGAGGGTTTATATGATGAATTAAGCAACCATGCTAAACTAAGAGCAAGGAAGCAATAGCATGGAAAGGCAAATGCTTAAGAACGAAATTAAAGCATAAACCAAATTCTCTTAAACCCTCTAAACTTCTCCCCCATTGGCATCCATTGCTGAAACGGGAAAAAAGATTAGAAGGCCAATATAGTAAGACCTCCCCCATAGTGTATGCATTCCTCATGATATGAGTGAAATCAAGTGCATATATCCAACTATAAATAGATGGAGGGAGATAAAACTATATTGAGGATCCAAAGATTTACAAGAAATGTGAAATTGAAGGAAACTTCCACAAAGAAGCAACCAACCAAAGGATCCGGAAAACCGATTCACCAAAATCAATAATTTGATAAGATCAACCAAGTGTTCTAGAAAATCAAGAGGGAACTCCCCAAGGTACATGCACAATGTTAGGTTTGAATTACTATATAATGTGCACAACATGGACTCATCACTCCCTTCTAGATAATTTTGAACACAAACAAGAGCAAGAGAATAGATTGGAAATGAAGCAAAGCAACTTGCAAACAAACAAAAGTTGATCAATTAAGATCAAGAAGCGATAAATAATGACTTACTCAACCAAAGATGAGTGTGACAAGGAAAAACATTTTTAGGAGACTAATAGGATGAGCAAAGCTTCATCATAGTCCTTAAATATATGAGGCACATAGTTCATATCATGTCTTTCCCATACACACAAACCAACAAGGATAAAACACATAGGTCCACAAGCTTATTAAGATGCAAAAGGAAAACCAAATGAAAAGCAAAGCTTGTGCCTTTTAGGAACCGCCAAGGAATATAGAGCAATAAAAGATGGTCACTACAGAAAAAGAATATCAATTAAAGATGTAACTATTGCCGTGTGTATAAGTTCCTAAGTGGACACCAATCACAAAGATATATATCCACAAAGAAGCATGCACACACAAAATAGGTACAAAGGTGAAGAACATGATATCCAAGAGAGGTTCATACATATACCAATAAGATTTTTGCTTGAACGCAAAGCACTAATCTTAATTGAATCTTAAAGGGGATATAGATGAACAATCAATAAACTCAACAAAGCATCACAAATATCACAAGGGAAAAGTGATAGTTGGAATGCTTCGAGAAAGGTAACACATATCACAAAAGATTCAAATGGTTTTTGAGAATCCATCAATATTGCATATGAGAGACTTCAAGTAGAAGTTGCTAGATTAATATACTTTTGATTGGTGAATCATGAATATGATTATAAATATCCCCTTAGTATGTAATCATCCCGGCTTACTCATAGTTGCAATAAAGATGCTTTTGATAAGACATTTGCAAGAACCAAATGAAATGCAACAAAGGGAAATGCCAAGAAACAACCTACACAAGGTTGAAAGCTAGAAATGTATGCATGGAATAGATACTTGTTATAGAGACGACATTGGTGATGAAGAGGATGCGAGTTTGATAATCATCGTAGCTTGACTCCTATAATACCATGGTGAGAACACCTTCCTTATGAATGAGGCAAGCAACCAATGTATCTCCATTGTACCTAAAAACAAAGATCAAGTACAAAATGGTACCCAAACTCATTGGGCCCAAAGTAGTTAGATAACCTGCAATACATAGGACAAACTCCACATAAATATGTGCATATTAATATGAATTTGAATTCCATGCAAATCTTAGCCATCTAGGATTTGGTGGAGTTTATCCTATATATTGGATCAACGAAAGTAAGCATTCCAAAAGATATACATAGTAAATATGCATGCACAAAACTTTCAAGAACCAAAACAAGATACAAATTGGACAAAGAACCAATTAAACCAAGAAGCCACTCACAAGAGTGAAAAGAAAGAGAATTGTCCAAATTATATCAAGACCCAAATCAACACATGATTGAGGAAGCCAAATAGAGAAGATACCAATAAAACATTAAAGAATAAACAAACCCTCTACAATTTTCATGATAGCACACAAAGTACCAAAACGAAAAATGTTCGTCTTCCAAAGAGACAAGTCATTGGGATAAAATACAAATTTAAAGACAACGAGTGTTCAAACGCATATAGGATAGTTCTTCCAAGAATAGTGCATTATTTATGATCTTGCATTTGAATACAAAATGCACATAGTGGAATCATTACTCTCCATATATAATATTCAAACACTAGTCATGTTTAAATAAAAACAATTAGATTCAATACCAAAAAAGAACGGTGATCTACTCAATGTAGGATAGCTTCCCCAAGAATAGTGCAACCCAAAGAAGTATGACTTTGAACATAAGTGCACGAGTATGGGATCATTGCTTTTCCTACCACATGAAAGTACAACACAAGTTTTGAGTAGAGCAAGGAAGACACAAAGGAGTTTGAACCAAACAAATCCTTGGCAAGAAATAAGGCAATTTTAGAGCAAAGGCCAAAGTAAATATGATCAATAAACTTACCACATATTATTATCACTTGTCAAAGACAAGAGATGTATGGAGATATTTTTCGGTTGTGGAATTGTTCACAATCATATTCACAAAACATAAGCATGTGACAAAAGATAGGAAATAATTAAAAACATGCTAAGATAGAGATTCTTGAAGGCTTCAAATAAAATCGAATATGCAAAGCACTAAGAAACTCTCACAAACAAGATACCAAAATAAAAGAGACAAAAGATATTTAAAGTAAATATGGAACTTGTTTGAGCAACATGCCACATAGGAACAAGATAACTAATAATATCAACTCTAGGTGGCAATACCTCACATGTTCACATTTTCTAGGCTTGTAATATGCACATAGCTTATTACTCCCCCATAATGTGATAATCCATTTTTTTAACAAGAGGAAAAGAAAATAAATCCAACTAGAGAAAGTTAATGGACATTTAGAAATTGAATTTCTCATGAAAAAGACATACCACATAGAGACTAGATAATATTGATATATCAACTCTAAGTGGTATTCCTCATGTACACACATTTTAGGATAGTAAAGTGAAAAGCATATTACTCCCCCAAAATGGGATAGTCCATTAATCTCCCAAGAGCCAACTAAAATAAGCAAGAATGGCAATGAAGGCTCAACACAAAGCACACAAGTACATGGAGTGCAAACCAACAAACATAACTAGATTACTCAAGATAGGTAAGTAGTAAACACAACATATGCAAACAAATGCTAGAAACAAAACTAACATATGCAAGGGAGCAAGCAACTTTTAATGTATATATGATTTAAATATAAGTTACCGCATGGAGGAACATTGGGTAAGAGATATATATAATCCAAGTGACTTGGCTTGAGGAAATAAAATTGATGAAGATCCCTTAATTCTTCATGAAATAGCCAAGTCTCCAATGCCCTCCAACAACACCTATTGATCAAGTTTGAGCTTGTTGGTCCCCAACCAAGTTGGGTCCTAATAGGTTAGTCACAATAGGTTTGGCAACCCAAATGGTTATTTTCTTGACACCACTTGGAGTACCAACATACTTGGAAAACACATTGCCCACATTATCCTTCCTAATGGAGTAAACATCATCAACAAGGATAGGGTTGTATAATGTACCATTAGTGTATGAAGAAGCAAAGTGTCCCTTCTTGCGACAAAGGTAGCAACATCGAATCTTTTCTTTCTTCTCAATAGGCTTCTCAACAAGAGGAGCATTGGCTTGAGTCTTCTTAGGAGGTGGCCTTTGTTCAACTCGTGGTTGAGCATGAGATTGAACAAGAGGCCGCTTCCCTAGTTGCTTCTCACTAAGAGGCTTATTCTTCAAAGGGCAAGATCTAACATGGTGCCCTTCAATCTTGCACTTGAAGCAAATGATCTTGGCCGAATCTTTTTCTTGGTCTTGGCCGTTCTTCTTGTCAATAGTGGACTTGTTCTTGATATTGGAGTTGAATCCAAGTCCACTCTTGTCATTGGGAAGTCTTCGCACTCTCAACATCTTGTCAAGGGTGGAACTCCCTTCATGACACTTTTCCAAGTCTTTCTTCAAAGAAGTGACTTGGGCCTTGAGCTCTTTAATTTCCTCTACACGGTTAGAATCAACACAAGAACTAGAGGAAGTAGATGCCTCATTGTTAGATCAACAAGGCAAGGAAAGCAACTCATCACAAGATGTAGAAACATTATGAGAGGATGAGTTACTAATACTAGAACAAGGCAATATAGCATTAATAGAAGAGATTGTTCTAGTAACCACATGAGGCTCACTAGATGTTACCTTTGTAGTGATAGCCTCAAGATCTAATTTTAGCTTGGTATGGGATGCTAGAAGATCCTCATGAGAGCTAGATAGCTTTTCATGACTTTCTTCCAATTTCCCACACTTGCTAGTCACTAACTCAAGTTGAGCCCTTAGCTCAACATTCTCCTTGAAAATAGATGCTTCACAAGATGTGGAGTTAGTAGCACAAGCATCATTAGAAATATAAGAAGACAACTTGGCAAGCTCATTAATCAACTTAGAGTTTTCCTCAATTAGATTAGCATTTCCAACAACAAATTCAACCTTTTCATTTTTAAGCCCTTTATATTTAGCATTAGTATGGTCACGTGCTTTAGTGAGATAGGCTATTTGTTCATTATAGAGCTCCTCAATAGATTCAAGTTTCTCCTCGAGGGTAACTTGGAGCTCATACTGAGACATAGTGAGGGATGCCTTTTCATCGGCATCACTGCTTTTGATCTCACCTTTATTTTCAATGATTTTAGCGCTATAAATAGCAAAAGCCAATATTTCACCCAAAGGAGTGATAGCTTTACTACCATTAGGGAGATCAAGAAGAACCAACTCACCCTTCTCCATTAAGGAGACCTCATCCTCATACTCTCCACAAGATAAATCCTCATCGTCAACATCACAAGATGTAGTGGGTTCCAAAGGTGGAGATACCTTTGAATCCCTAGCCATAAGGCACAAGTGAGGATGGGAAGGTGGTGAAGAGAGAATGCATGAAGCTCCATTGAGGTCCATGTCTTGTTCCAACAAAAGTTTGGATTCCTCTACATTGTTAGCCACACAAGTACTAGAGGAAATGTAAGCATTGTTTTTATGAAAACAAGACATAGGAAGCATATCATCATGAGATTTAGTTAAACAACTATTACATGATATGCAAGGACTATCAATACTAGCATGTATGGAACTTTGAGTGCTATAAGATATTAAGTCCAAACATAGATCATTGCAATGGGATAGAGATGAAGTATAGTTAATAGCAAATTCACTATCCACAATGCAATTTCTATCACCACATCATTACCTTGTGACAAATCACATGTTGGTGGAGTGGAGAAAGATGTGAACTCATCACAGCCGGAAGTGGATGGAGAACAAACATCCTCAATAAAGTTGGAAACATCATATATATCTTGAAGTTTTGTCCATAGCTCATGAGCGTTCCGAAAAGGCATGATTGATTCAATAACTACATCGCTCAAAACGCACAAGAGACCATTAGATACAAGAGTATCGAGATAAGAGTTTTCCTCATCCTCTAAAGATAAATCTTGAGAATCCTTTGGAGGAGGAAAATCCATATCTACAATTCTCTTAACATACTTTGGACCCATGTCCGTAAGAAAATTAAGAATGCGAATTTTCCAAACATCATAATTTCTACCATAGAATATAAAAGCGGGATCGTGCTCTATTTCTCTAAACGACATCATACTCTCTAGGATGTAAAGCCTAATAAAGAGAGACGAGGCTCTGATACCAATTGAACGGACAACGACGTCGCCTAGAAGGGGGTGAATAGGCGATTAAAACTTTCCGGTTAAAGCTTGCTAAATGCGGAAATAAACTAGGTGTTTAAATTAACAAGCATACAACCTAAATATTCTAGGGTAAACTAGATGACCAACAACTTATGCTAAGCAAGACAAGTAACAAGGTGATAGCAAGATATATAACTTCAAGCGCGAAGGCTATCACAATGTAAATTGCATAAGTAAAAAGCTCGGGTATAGAAATAACCGAGGCACACGGAGACGATGATGTATTCCCGAGTTCCTCCCACAAAGGGGAGTACGTCTCATTGGAGGGGTGTGAGATCGCCACAAAGGCCTACTCAACGCCACAAATGCCTCACCCTATTCTCCGATGAACCCCGCCACAAAGGCCTAGTTCACCTTCCACTATTGGCAACCTTCAAACCCGAGGCACGCATCCACAACTTAATTGGAGGCTCTCGGTGTCACCACAATCTTGGGGCAAACATCCACAACTCAATTGGAGGCTCCCAAGAACACCACAAGTCGTCTAGGGTCCAAGACCCAAGAGTAACAAGCTCACAAACTTTCAACTTCCATGAATCCTCGTGGAGAGAGCAAACCGATGCAACCGATGCAAATGGCAAGAACACAAGTGCTCAAATCTATCACTCTCAAATTCCAACAAAGCAACAAATTCTTATGGGGGAATAAGAGAGGAAGAATAATGGAGGAGAGACACCAAGAACTCCAAGATCAAGATCTACTAAGTTTCCCTCACTAAGAAGGAAGATGGATTGGTGGAAATGTAGATCTAGATCTCCTCTAACTTCTCCCTCAAAGATATGCAAGAATCATAGGAGGGATTGGGAGAGGGGCAAGCTATCCAAGGTCAACAATGGTGGGGGAGAGGGAGAAAAACGTTCTTGGAGGCTTGGGGACCAATGGGGAAGAAAGCCCCCTTAAATAGGTCCCCACAAAAACTAGCCATTTTGTGTGCAGAGTGAGCAGGATTTTCCGGTCCAAAACTGGACCAAATAATCCGGTCCGACAGGAATATCCGGTCTAAAGTGAATAATTCGGTACCAAAAATCCAAATAATCCGGTTCACTTCTGTCAGTTTTGACTCCGGTCCTTAGCTGTTTTCGAGCAAAATCTCCACAACCGGAATATCCGGTCTGAGATGAATAATACGGTTCCAAATAATCTGGCTCATCTCTGTCCCGAATATGGACCAAAACTATCCTAACCGGAATATCCAGTTGCCCGGAATAATCCGGTTAGAATAATCCGGTTGAGTTCTGAAATAGAGAGGCTGAACTAGAAACATCATAACTTTTGCAGATGAACTCCGAATGAGGTAAATCCAATTGCATTGGAAAGATAACAGCAAGGAGTATCCAAAGATTGATACCTCAAAGTATGCAGAAGTTACCACACATGGAACATGTGGGAACATTCTCAAAGACGAACAGAATATTTTCACCACCGAAAACGCAACAAGTTTTTCTTACGAAATCCGTTTTCGAGAAACCAAGGTTTGTCATGAAGATCACGACAAGCACTAAAACCCAAAGGAGACAAAAGCCAAATAAGAACCGAGAAAGATGATATGCAAAGTATGCAAAGGTTTGAGCTCTCCATAACGATTCGATCAAGTTACTCACTTGAGTGCCCCTCTTGATAGTACGATTATCTATCCTATAACCCGGTCTCCCAAAGACACGAGACCGGTAAAATAGAAAACCTATCAAGATTATACCTTAGCCTTGAGAATTCCACTTGAGATAGATGATGATGATCTTGACTCTCTCAAGTTGGATCTTCTTTCTTGACCGCGCTTGCTAGCACAAGCTCCGCTTGATGAAGACTTGCAAGTTGCTCCCCCATACACCATTATGGGAGAGACTAGCTCCCCCATACACCATTATGGGAGAGACCCTTCTCAGAAAATCTTCACAAGGCCACAATCACCAAAAGGGTGGCAATCATCAAGCATAGGATATCTTCTAGATGCTTCACTTGAGCTTCCACGTCAAGCTAGATGACGAACACCGCTTGACGACGACATAGACCACGGGCTATATGAAATCTTCCTTTTGGTTCATGCCCATGGAAAGATACCTAACCACACATAGAAATGCCACACACACATATCATGGGTTAGTTAACAAAGCTATATTTACAATTGCTTACCATACCATGAGATACACAATCCCACTTGGTACAAATTGTAGCTTTGAGTGTTGATCGCTTGCTTGATCAACCTTGTATCTTTGCTTCTTACTTAAAATGATGATGTCTTGAAGATGATAATGAAAGATCACCTAATCCTTTTCTTCAAGACACACTAGCAATAAGCTCAACTCAAACCATGACCATTCTTCATATAAGTCCATGAATATAACAATGGCCATCAAGGAAGCTAATAGAGTTCAACACATGAACTCCATTATTTCCTATGGACAAGATCTACAAGGATAACTCAATGCAAACATTAGTCCATAAGGATTGTCATTAATTACCAAAACCACATATGGGG
Source organism: Alopecurus myosuroides (assembly GCA_028641055.1). NCBI lineage: Eukaryota > Viridiplantae > Streptophyta > Magnoliopsida > Poales > Poaceae > Alopecurus > Alopecurus myosuroides. The sequence continues at coordinate 202,120,578 of CM054060.1, forward strand.
GCACCATGCACTTTCAGTGGGGCTTGGTATGGATACCTAACAACACCAATAACAAGTCCTATTTGCTGCTTGTGATGATATGAAAAGCACATGAAACACACATGTGGAGAATAATGTGGCAAGCAACTATATGTATGGAATTGTTGCAATGCACTCAAAAGACACTAGCTACAGCTCTTATAAACAGGCACAAGATTGCTCAAAGAACTAGTGTAAAATAGCATGTAAAACAGCTCCAAACTTGTGGCAATGATCAATACTTTCCAGGCCTCTTTTTCTCTCTTATTTTTCTATTTTTTCTCTCTGATTTTTTCACTCTTTTGGGCCAAAATGTCCAATCTTTACGGACACAATTTTTTCTCTCTCCTCTTTTTTGACACAATATGTCGCACCGCGGAGCAAAATTTTCCAGAAAAACAGCACGATGAAATAGATGATTGAGCATCCCGTGAGCACAAAATCGAGCTAGTCTTATATGGGTATGCTCCTAATTTGATATGGAGATAGGCCGTAGCTATGGTCTTAAAGATATGGAGTGGAAAGCAAATGAAAGTGACAAAAAAAAAACCGAAAACGAATAGAACTCACGGCAGGAACTGCTTGCGTTTCTGTCGCACGACAGCGAAATTGGCCGTTTTTGTGCCGCGGCAGCGCACGGTGTAGCGCGTAGCGTACCGCGTAACAGTGCCGTGGAGAGCGCGCTGTGTGGTTGGAGCATGGGTGGGCTGCGCGCGACAGGCAGCAGCTCACGACAGAGATCGAGCGGGCGCGGCAGCGAAACCGCGCGGAATTGTGTCGTGGCAGCGCGCAGGCTGGCTGCGGGTAAGGGCACGATGGTGGTTTTGTGGGCGCGCGTAAGGGCAGATGCTGTATGTGGTTTGGAGCGCACGCGTGCGGCAGGGAGTGAAACCACGCCAACGTTTTCATGCTTTTTATGCTGCGACAGAACCACTCCGAGATCGACTAGGGCTCGGTTTAGAGGGATGATCCACACGGTTTTTGTGAATCCGATTAGAACAAGAACACGAGCAACACTAGGATTGATACAACAAGATATATGGCGTTGAAGAACCGTGGCAGAAACAACTCGCAACAACTCGACTTTGGCAAGAACCCAACACGGATTGGAACAAGTAGATGGAATCAGGGGACTCTTTTTGGTATTTTTGGATGGAACACTAGATGAACTCGACGAACACAATAAGAACCCTAACCCTGGACCAAACTAAAAAGACACAAAAGGAGAAAAGCAACACAAAATCAAACACAAACATCAGCTAAAACTCGATAGTGGTGATGATCTAAGGCGATGGCAAAGAACTTCTCCTGTTTTTTTGGGGCTTTTTCGTGGATAGGTAAGAAAAACAAAACGAATCTACTGGATCAAAAATTGCTCACCTGAGTCAACCTGAAATCTGATACCATATGATAAGGGGTTGCCCGATCTTCTCATTGAGCACTCTCTCGATAACTGGATGCTAACTTGTGTCTTGCTGAAACCTCTCCGGCTGATCCCTGATGCCAATGCAACAGCTCTCAATCCCTTTGGATATTCTCAACTCCACACACTTGCACAACGTAATCAATGACAACGAGTGGTCATGTATCTACTAATTCCCAATGGAACATCGGATAGCACACAGAATTTGCAAGGGGTAACTCCACCAAACCGGTGGCGATAAATTCAGATGAACATTATTCAAGTCTGGAATCTAGGGTTCATGTTTTAACTGGGTCTACCTCTAATTTCGTGGATAAGAGGTATATATGATGGAGGGCGTGCGGCCAAGAGGGAGGTACGCCCCCCTAACCTATTCCTACACGGTTTGGTGCACCCAAACCTTTACAAACCGAACCCAACATGGGCCCAGCCATATGGACTCGCAGGTCCTCTAATAAAAACGTTTGGGACAGCCTAGGACATGTCCTTGCTGCTCCCAATATCATCCCCCAATGCGTGGATGGCTCCTTTAACTCTTTGAGGTCTTGTGGGAAACAACCTCCATGACTCCCTCCATGTGTGCACACTGGTTTTCCACCATTGTATGTTTGTTTTCCAGCTCTTCTTGATGCTCTCCTCCATCCATATTTGTGTTATCAATAAACCTATCACACATAAATACATATGCTTAGGTAGTATAACATTCTTATAAACACAAACAACATGCATTACTAGGAAAGAATTCACCTTATCATGAACAATAGTGAGGCTCATTATTTCCTTCCAACTAAAGCATGAAAAATCCTCATGGACCCCTATTATATCCATATCAAGAGGAGGAGCTATCCGCCGCAAGGGTGGGTAGTGGGGATGGGGTCGGGCCGGTAGGGATTAGGGTTCGTTGTTTTGCCTATGCTGTGGTATATATTGTGGTGGACCGGGACTCAATTTCACTGTTTTAGATGGGCTGAAAGTAAAAATCGTCACACACACTGACTAGATGGACTTTTTTAGAATCCAACAACTGTGATAATATGTTGGGCCCAACTTAGGAGTGGGACTCGTGGTGCTATTAACCAACAGCTCAGGGTCAAGTAGCGGCTATCTGTGGTTGGACTCAGTTGCTAGTAAGTTTTTGACTCGCTGCTTTCCTGAAGGAAAACTACATGTTGGGTGTCTTAGCGAGTTTGCCTTTTTTTAGGGAAATAATTGTACTCTGCGTCCTTTATTGGTTTTTAGCTTTATTGATTTATACATACTCCATCTCAAATTAATTGTCACAAAGATGGACAAAAATTAATGTATCTAGACATAATTTTTTGTTGATAACAAGCATATATTAATATCACGATGATACCATTACACCCAGCCTTTGCACCAACTCAATACCCGAATGGCATTATGGATGCACACAGCCGAAAAAAGAAGAAGAAACTAAAAAATAAATAGCCCCGCTACAGAATTCCAGTCTTTGCAGCAGCAGCACAACCGCCACCAATACAACACTTGATGTACAAGTTCTCCAAAAGCTATGCCTCACAGAAGATAACATTACACCAGCGCTGTCATCGGCCGATCATAGATCTTGGGTTTTCACCCTGGAGCAAATCCCCACTCTCAAAACAATGTCTTCAACAAGTCCATTGCTAGGCACAACCAGTTAAGGCGAGACATCGGGTTTTCACCCTGAAAGTTAGGACGTTGAAGTTCACCTGCATTGTCTCCCCCACTTACATACCGCTGCTACGAATTCCAAAAACTCCAAGAAAGTTCCTCATCACCGCAGACTCCAATCACCATTATTAGTCCGATCTCGGCTTCAATGACATTCTCCCATTTTGACTTCAACATGGAGATAAAATCACACGATGGCAACATCTAGCATAGCTTCACACAGCTCCCTCTTTAATGGAAAACAATGGGCACGACTGAATCCCACCCGATCCTGCAATCTCCAGGCATAATGCGCCTATAGGAGTTCACCAGCGGAGCCTTCCGGAACCCGACACTATGGCCATATCAAAGGAGGACAGACCCCAGCCAGATCTTCATCTTGGCGGAAGATGAACCCTAGTACTGTCGAATTTGCATCTCAACAAGTTCCTCGGGTGAACCCATAGGGTTTCGATTAGGAGAACGTGTAGGCGCTGGTGACAATCGTCGGCTAGGCAGGGGACACGATTTACCCAGGTTCGGGGCCCTCGTAGAGGTAAAACCCTTACTCCTGCCTCTGTCGATCTGTATTAACGAGTAGATCGGTTACAATGGGGGATTGCTCAAGTCGAGAATACGATCTCGATCTCGAGGCTTGATGATGTGGTATTGCTTGGTCCTCTCTCGGTGGTTCTCCTGACCTTATATAGGTGGTCAGGTCTCAAACCATACCCGGGGAGGATTCGAACTCTAACCCTATGTTGGTTACAAATTTCCTTTGGAGCTTGGCCGTGGGCCTGACACCAGGTAGGCCCATTCGACAGGCCTAGGATCCATCCCTTCGTCAGTAGCCCCCGAGCGTCTACTCGACTGAGAATCTGTCGGGTGGACGCTCAGAACTTATCTTGAATTCCTTTCGACTGGTGGATTTGATCGTTTGAAGAGGATATGTATCATGTATACGATGTATTTCTTGTACTCGAGTATCGAGAAAATAGAGTGCCCGTGTATTCGGCTGTTTTCACAGAAGGATGTGGCTCAGTTGCTTGGCTCTCCCGAAAGCTCAGGGCCAATTAATTGCATCTAGGGCAAAAACAGTTCTGGCCTACACAGATTCAAGACCTCCGACTCGAATCCGGTGAGGTGATCATTGCGACTGGGCCGTAGAGGTCTTACCGAGTCGAATTTAACCTAATTGGGTACCCGGCGCGTCCGCTAGGATTTTCCTTCGTGTTGTTGACACGGAATTTTACCGGAGGACGCAGCTTGAGTGCGATTCCAGGCCCTCAAGAAAGATCTTTTGGGTCTTACCTTCGTATTCGAAAGAAATACGGCATCCGGATGTGCCTAGTCGGCTGAACAATCCGGGAGATTGATATGTGTACATCGCATAATCGAGTGGTAGGAGCTACACACTCGCAGGTTTTTGTCTAGGGATATTTCGAGTGAAATTTTTCTCCCTTGATTTTGTGCACAAAGTGCTTTGTGCTTTGTAATCTTCCTTCCATACGAAAGAGTTTTCGTGTTTGGAAATCCTGGCATGCCCATTCGAAAAGAAATTTCATATCTGGGGCTTTCATGGGAGAGAATTTTCGCGTCACAGTTTGTCCATACGAAGTTATTTTGTGTTTGGAGCTTTATGCGAAGGAATTTTCGCGTATTGACTTGCTCATACGAAGTTTATTTCGTGTTTGAGGCTTTATGCGAAGGAATTTTCGCGTCTTGATTTGCTCATACGAAGTTTATTTCGTGTTTGAGGCTTTTATCCGAAGAAATTCTGAGCTCGATGATGTGCGCTATGACGTCACAGCGCACTTTATCCTCCCGATGGGACGTGACGGAGCGAGAGCAGAGGCGCTGGCCCACCTTGTCAGCTTTTTGACCGGAAACGAGACGTCGTTCCCGGTTTTTATGCGAACTGCGCGCAGTAATTGCGCACGATCTTCTGTTAAGATCGTGGCACGAAACAGCGTTCACCGCCGTTTCGTTTCGGCTTCACACGTGGCTACCGTAATGAGCGCCACGTCGCTTGATGAGCGGCCACAATTAGATGACACCGTGTATAAATACGGCCCTTGGGTGAAAAGTGAACATTTCCCGTCATTCGTCTCCAGCTTTCACCTTCCTAGCCTTCGTCTTTCTCGCGCCCCTTCTCTGTCTTCAAGCTCGCACCAGCGCTCATGGCGGGAGGCAAGAAACGAAGCGCCGCTGTTTCCTCCTCGCAAGCCCCCGAGGATGCTCATGTGGCTCCTGCTCCGCGCTCTAGCGACTGGCGATCCGCCAACACCACGCAGAAGAGCATCAAGGAGATGCAAAGGGAGGGGTTGCTGCCTGCCGACGCCGAGAAGCGATTTCGTCTCGGCAAAAAGGAAGAGGTACCCAATCCTCGCGCGAACGAGCGCGTGATCTTCGCGGATCACGTCTCGCGCGGTCTCTCTCTCCCCCTTCACCCCTTCTTCGTGGCATTGCTTTATGTCTATGGCATATAGCTCCACGACCTACCTCCGAACGGGGTGCAGCACATCTCGTGCTTCATCGTGCTTTGCGAGTGCTTTCTCGGTATTCGCCCGCACTGGGGCCTTTGGAAGGCTCTGTTCAAGGTGCGGTCTCTCCGCGAGAAGTCGCGGGTGGAAACTGAGCCTGGTTAGATGTTGCGCACCGGCGGCTTTGGAATCCAGGCGAAGTCCGACACCCTCTACTTCAACATGCAACTCATCGACTCCGCGCAGGGGTGGAGGAGGAGGTGGTTTCATGTCGTTGACAACAGCGCAGGTGGAATTAACGAATTCCATCCGTTCGCTGTTCTGGAGCGGCGAAAGTCATGGTTGCACAAGCTCTCAGTCGAAGAGAGCCGGATCGTTGCCCCGCTACTCGCCAAGGTTGCAGCGCTCCGTGACCAAACTGCAGGGGTTGCGCTGAATGGCTTGCATCTTGCGAGTGTGTTCCTTAAGCGCAGGATCCAACCCCTGCAGACGAGGCCCTCTACCATGTGGGAGTACCAAGGAACCGAAGACCCCAGTCGAGTGAGCCACGAAGAACTATCGAATGCCGAGTTTGAGAAGAAGATTGCGGCCATCACGAAGCTGAAGGTAGGCAAGTCTTTCGCCGATTGTCCAATCACAGCCTCAAATCCTCCTCCATCCGACGTAAGTTAAATGCTCTTTCTATCTCCAATTTTTTCTTCGTTTAGCGAATCCTTCGATTGAGTTTTTTCTCCTTTCCTTCCTTTTCTCTCTTTGAAGAGTTTGGCAGTAGCAACTTACTACCCGCCAGTTTCTGGTGAAGAAGTTTCTGATCTGTTGGCGAGTAACCTGGATGTCCCTGCTGAAACCAGTGTTGCGGATGCTAGCTCGAGCTCCGACCATGATTCTTCGGATGATGTGGAGGAATCGAGTAGCGATCTTCGCCACCGCAAGCGCCGCCGGGCGGGATGAGACGAAGCCACTTCTAAGGACAACTCCCTGAGTGGAGGGCCTGAGAAGGAGCCTTCCACGCGCCCCGCTGAGTGTGCGCGCTCCTCCTGCTCCCAAGCCGACAATCCAAACCGCTTGGAACGCGGATATGCTGGACGACGAAGATGACGAGTAAGTTTTTGCTTCTTTCGTTGTAGTCGAACGTTTCCTTCTTGTTTCTTCTGACACTTGTTGTTTTTCTTCATGACAGGCTCCAATCCATCAGCCATGTCCGGTTCGCCTCTTTCCTTCCTCTCGAGAAAAGAAAAGAAGCTGACCGTCCAGAATTCGCCGAGTCCAGCCCCCACAGTTGCGGCTACGGAATATAGGATACCTAGATTTGCAGTTGGGACCTCGACTTTGAAAGAAGTGTCGGGTAGCTCGGCTGATCCTCTCTACATTGCCTAGGGCCCGGTAAATTTTGCCATTTTCCTTTGCCTCCTGTATTTTGTTCGTCTAGGAATTTTATCGGGTGCACGGCAGTGCTCCCGATGGGAGTAGCCCCCGAGCCTGTAGTTAATCGCTTGCGATTGGCTACAGGCTCAAGAACTTAAGATCTTTTCTTCTCTTCATTTTATCGGGTGCACGGTAGTGCTCCTGATAAGGGGTGGCCCAATCTTCTCAGTGAACTCACAGACAACTCCAGTATGATAACTAGTGCGCCACTAAGAACTCTCCTGGCTGATCCCTGATGCCAATGCAAAAGATAGCAACCCCAAGGATATTCTCAACTCCACACTCTTGCACAAGTAATCCACCGACTACAAGTGGTCCTGTACCGTCTTATTCCCAGTGGAACATCAGGTATCACGTAAAGTTTGCAGATGAACTTCCAGATGAAAGGCTTACAAGCAGTTTCAATCTAGAGGTCTAGGGTTTTTGGGTTTAACGTAGTCTCATCTCTAATAATGCGAATTACAAGCTTTATAAGGTCTGCTGGACGTCCAACCTAGTGTTGGGGTCGAAATCGAACAAATCTCTAAGTTTCCTAACTTGACAGGACTCTATTTGGAAACTGGCAGAAAATGAGTCGTGCATTGTTTCGGTTACCACGTCTTGTACGAGTCGAGTCGGTGCGTGGGGCCAGATCCATTGGAAAGCCCTTCAAAATTACTTTTCAGATTGTGCTCATTTGCTTTATTTGGAGTCTGTATGAAGAGTCCATGCTCGTTTCAAATTCGGGACTTCTGCCACTCCGAACCGAATATCCTTTCCTTGATGGCTCCACTTCCTCCCTCGCCTCCCTCGTGCTTGCCATCCTCTTCAACCAGCTCCATTTCTTCGCCAATGCTTGTGTTATCAATAATCCTGCTAATACATAATGCATAGACTTTGGTAGTATAACATTCTTATAAACACAAACATTATTTATTATTAGGAAAGAATTCACCTTATCATGAACAATAGTGAGGCTTAATATTTCCTTCCAACTCAAGCATGAATAAACCTCATGGTCCTCTATGATATCCCTATCATCCTCCCTTTCTTCAAAAAAATTCATATGACTCTCCTCCCTTTCTTCAAGAGAAGACGTCCTCGGCTTCTGGTAGGCTGAAAGTGGAAGAAACAAAAAGAACAACGTGTATGCACAATACAAATATCTATAATGGGGTGCATTGGTTGTTAGCAGCTCATAAATTCTTTCACATGACATGTGACCACGAAATTGGCATGAAAATAGCACATAAATGTCATAGCATCTCATATAATAGCAATCATAATTGCAAATATAAGTGAAGCTCATAAAATCATGATCAAAAGGAGAAACACCTATGTATAAATTCTTATTGTTTAGTATCAAACTAAGTGTTTTCACAGAAGATCTATGATCAAAATTGGTGGTATTAAAGTCAAAACAATCCAAACAAATTAACTCATTAGATAGTGGATACCATGCTTCAACTGCGCTACTCTGATATATATAACAAAGTAATAGCCGAATAGTAGTACACCTAATTTTCTTCTCATGTTTAGTATAATCATCATGTAAATTGCAACTCATTTTGCAAATATAAGTGAAGTATAAATCGGTAACATATGTACTTATCAAGTTTTGTTGGAAATCAAACATATGTGTAGAATCATGCTTAGATTTAGCAAATTGTACACAATCCAAACGAGGTAACACAATGTTCAATTCAGCAATTTTACCACAAGTAATACATATGTGATCCACCATAAAAATTCCATTCATGTTATAGTCACCAACCAAATTAAAAATAAAGCAAGTAGCATAGGTGCTAGAATTGATATATAAAATTTCAGCAATTCTATTCATAGCACATTGCACATTAATTGGTTCATGTAACATGATGGAATACACAATATTAATAGGTGGTATTTTAGCAAGCACTTCTTTATGTGTAATCAAAACCACATGATCAAAATTCGAAATATTATAAATATCACATGATGGTGAACTATATGTGGTTATCAACTCAGAAGAATTAACTAACACATTAGTAGACTCACAAAAAGTTGTACTTGGAAGTGGTAGCTCGAAATCAGTACCAATGTCAATGACATCCTCCTCAGAAATAGTAGGCACTGATTCATCTCTCTCAAGTGTTGATGCAGGTTGTACTATTGATGGCTCCCTTTCTTCAAGAGTAACCTGCATATCACAAGAAATAATACTAGGCATAATGGTATGCCCCTCCAATGGATGTGATGATGGTGGTGGTGCAGGTTGTACTATAGGCTCCCTTTCTTCAAAAGCAACCTGCACATCACAAAACATAACACTAGGAGTAGACATGGTTACATTAGTAGAAACAGCCTCATAGGTCTTCTCAACCTCTACCAATCTCATAACCAATGGTTGATGTCTAATTCTTTTAAATTTTGTAGGACATGCATGTATTATCCAATCTCTCTTATTATTCCAAAAGAATTGTAAATCAGGATAATGGCTATCAAAATTAACCTTATAGCTATTGCACCAAGTTTCACTCAACAAAAGGTGACAGCAATTAAATCCTCTAGGAAGCACATTACACCTAATGTGGACTGTATGATCATGAATGGTTAACAGAATCCAGGTAGCATGAGTAATGTGAAGTGTAACATTATTAGTTTTTAACATAAATGAACTGCGAGTTGCAGAAGATGTCAACTGTAATGCTTCAACAACCTCAATACTAACAAAATTGAACCGTGTACCCTTATCAAGGGTAATAGCAATAGTGCTACCATTGATGTCTCCTGTGAAGTGGAACAAATTTGCTGCAGGTATTCCACTAGACTCCTCCTCCCAGAAAGTATCACTGCACATAGAATAACTACAAGACACCATTGATTAACTTGTTAGTAACAAAATAACAATGGGATGTGGTGTTCTCTCACAACTCACTCAAAACTAGCAAGACAATTGAGTACCTTACCGTTCCAAAGTGAATAGAAATGCTTACCAACAAGTAGTGGCAACTAATATGCTTTGATGTGAAGAAGAGAATACCCAGGTTTTTAACTCTCGCAAAGGCAAACAAGGTTATTTAGTGGGTCTTGCTATGGATACCTAACAATCACCAAAGTAACAAGTCCTATTTGCTGTTTTGTGATGATACAAAAAATACCCAAGGAAACTCACACAATAATGGAGACAAATGTGGAAATGCAAATATATGGATGAGATTTTGCAATGCACTAGAAAGTCACTAGCTAGGCTCTTAATTGACAGGCACAAGATTGCTCAATGAAAAACCAAGTGTCACAATGGCAAGCTCAACTAGAAACAATAGTATCAATATGGCCTCTTTGCAATTTTCTGTTTTTCTCTTTTCTCTTTTTTTTATACTTTTACTCTTTTTCTATTTATTTTTTGTATTTTTCCAATGGCCTAAAACACAACTAGGAGCAATATGAACCAATAAACAAGTGAACACAATGGTGGTAATGAAAAATGAGCAACCTGTCAGAGCACAAAATAGCTATACTTGTGGGCAAGTTCCTATTAATATGCTGTAGAAAGGCTGTGGCAAAGGTTCACAAAGCTTGGATGTATTGGTCCTAGTGATAAAAACAGGAAATAACAAAGGAAAACAAAGAAAAACTAAGTGAAAACGAGGTATCTAGCTCACGGCAGCAAAACAGGACAATTCTGTACCGTACGGCAGCAAAAACGAGTGAAAACCGTGCCGCGGTAGCAAATAGGTGCCCACGGCAGCAAACAGCGCACACGGCAGCAAAAACGCGAAAAATTTCTGTCACGGCAGCGTGCGCGCGTGCGATACGGCCTGTGGTAAGCGCGTTACGGTGGAAACTTGAGCGCGCGGGTGTAACGTGGGCGCGGCAGAAACAGCAGCGTGCGGCAGCGAGTTGGCGCAAACGGTTGTCGCGGCAGCGCGCGATGAGTGCGGTGGTATGGTGTGCTGCGGGGCGCGGGCGGATTTTGTAAGCGCGCGACAGGGGAAAACCGAGTGCGGGTAGGAAACAGTGGGGGTGTTCGGTACGGCAGAGAATCGCTGTCGCGGTAGGAGTGCGAGGTGGACTCGGATTGGGTGATAAAAGGCAAGCTGCAGCGGATTTTTTTGTGGTTTTTTTAGATGAAATCGACCAGGGGAACAAGAACCCTAACCCTAGCCGATAATAACAAAACTAAAAAGACAAAAAGGAACACAAAATCAAACACAAAAACAACACTAGTAATTGAAACTAAGGTGATTATCTAAGCTATGACAATGAACTACACTATTTTTGTTGGGCAATTTTCTGGATAGGTAATAAAAACACTCAAACTAAAGGGAAATTTGATAGCTCAACGAGGCAACCTGTAGCTCTGATACCAAGATGATAAGGGGTGGCCCAATCTTCTCACTGAACTCATAGACAACTCCAGTATGATAACTAGTGCGCCACTAAGAACTCTCCCGGCTGATCCCTGATGCTAATGCAAAAGATAGCAACCCCAAGGATATTCTCAACTCCACACTCTTGCACAAGTAATCCACCGACTACAAGTGGTCCTGTACCGTCTTATTCCCAGTGGAACAACAGGTATCATGTAAAGTTTGCAGATGAACTTCCAGATGAAAGGCTTACAAGCAGTTTCAATCTAGAGGTCTAGGGTTTTTGGGTTTAACGTAGTCTCATCTCTAATAATGCGAATTACAAGCCTTATAAGGGCTGCTGGACGTCCAACCTAGTGTTGGGGTCGAATCAAACAAATCTCTAAGTTTGCTAACTTGACAGGACTCTATTTGGAAACTGGCAGAAAATGAGTCGTGCATTGTTTCGGTCACCACGTCTTGTACGAGTCGAATCGATGCGTGGGGCCGGATCCGTTGGAAATCCCTTCAAAATTCCTTTTCAGATTGTGATCATTTGCTTTATTTGGAGTCCGTATGAAGAGTCCATGCTCGTTTCAAATTCGGGACTTCTGCCAGTCCGAACCGAATATCCTTTCCTTGATGGCTCCACTTCCTCCCTCGCCTCCCTCGTGCTTGCCATCCTCTTCAACCAGCTCCATTGCTTCGCCAATGCTTGTGTTATCAATAATCCTGCTAATACATAATGCATAGACTTAGGTAGTATAACATTCTTATAAACACAAACATTATTTATTATTAGGAAAGAATTCACCTTATCATGAACAATAGTGAGGCTTAATATTTCCTTCCAACTCAAGCATGAATAAACCTCATGGTCCTCTATGATATCCCTATCAGCTCCCGATGGGAGTAGCCCCCGAGGCTATACTCGATTGTTTGCAGTCGTGTATAGGCTCAATCTTCTCCTCTCTGACTCTTTCATCTTCATGTTTTTGCAGTCTCTTCTTGACTCCCTTGCAGTCGTTGGTCGTCGCGTTATCTCGGCTGAGACAGATTGCGTGACCCTTCGGGCAGATCGCGATCGACTTGTCTCAGAAAACGAGCTTCTTCGAGGTACATTTATCTACTCCTTCTAGTCAATCTTTTCGCTTGTGTGAATTCCTTTGTGTTTATATTTTTCGCTGTGTAGCTCAAGCCGAAGTGCTGAAGGGCGAGAAGACGGACGCTGTCAGTCGGGTAAGCGCCCTGGAGGCTCAGTTGGAAGCTGCTCGAAAGGAACTTGAGTCCTCTCGCCAGCAGTCGAGTGGTCTCGAGGGAAAGCTTGCGGATGCCCAGGACGCCCTGAAGAAGTTGGAGGAGGCTGGCACCAAGCAGGACAACGATCTCGTTGACTTCCTTCGCCCTTTGGCCCAGTGTTTTGCGGGTAAGTTGTACTTATCCTTTGTTGTTTCTCGACTGGCTGGTAGGTCCTTTGGATTTTAACGTTTCTTTCTGCAGATCTTCTTGGCGTTGCGCTGGAGCTGCCCGGGGTTCAACGGGTGGACGCCTTGACCGATTTCTGCGCTCAGCTTCGAAAGCATGCTAGCGGGATTTGCTCCCTGATTGGCGATGCTACTCGGGTGTTGACGCAACTCCACGGGCGTCTTCTGGTTAACGCTATAGCTCCTCCTACGCTGGATGGTCTCCTGAAGGTTTTCCTGGAGGGCGATCTCCTTCAGGCCTGCTCGGTTGCTCAGTCGGAGTCCGGGGCGAAGACTGCCATCCAGTTCGCACTGGCGCACGGAGTCGCAGGCTTGGACGAGGCGTACTCGAACCTCCCCGTCGACGCTACTACGGGCAGAAAGGTAGTGCTTCGTCCTTTCGGTGATCCAGCTGGAGTTCTTGCCAGGAAGTTACTGATTTGATCGCCCGTGCTAGTCGCAGGGGGCAATCTACCGCAAGTGGCCGCACTTCTGCGGTTCCTTCGGATAGTTTTTTCCGTAGCTTGTGTTTCCGATGTAATGAACCTTGGGATGTATTCATGTATTCTCTCTTTAATCGAAATGTTCTTTTGATATCTGAGATGCTTCCTGTGATTGATTGTCATGAGTTCCTCCCGATGGGAGTAGCCCCCGAACACCTGTCGAATAGGTGGTTTTATTTCTCGGATGGAGCGTCTTTAATTATTCCTTAACTTTCCTTATCTTCTTCCAGGTAACAGGCGTTATCGCGGAGTCGTCGAGTGGATCTGCTGCTCAAGCAGATCCTCTTGTTGCTGCTGTTGGTACTTTTGCCGGCCTCCGTGACCGGGTCGCAGATGCTGAGCGCAAGCTAAAATCTTTGCGTGGGGTGGCTGATGTAGCCAAGTCCAAACAGAAACTTGCGATTGAACATGAGCAGCTTGTGATGGACGAATTGGAGGTTGTTGCCAAGGATTTGCTCTGTAAGTATCTCAGCCCCCTAATACTTCGTGTCTTTTTTCCTTCCTTTGACTTTGTAGTTTTCTTTGTAGTTGTTCAGCCTGACGATCGGTGTGAAAAGCATTGGGTATAAAACCATATTGTTCATGAAGCCGGTAGTTCAAAACCCCATGCAAATAACTTTTGGTCCGACCGCAGTCGAGGCTTTGTGCTGGCTACTTTGAAGTATCGTGTGAGCCAGGCGAAGATACTCGTTGACCGCTGCCATGAGGCCTTGATAGTTTTGAATGGCACTTTTTATCCCATGGAAAGGGGTCCATAAGATTTGAGCCAGCTACTCAGAACTTTTGGTCAAGTAGGCAAGATTCGGGAGTGCGTTCGTCAACAGTTGATCTGCGGGTCATTAGTAGCACTCTCGTTTGTTCGATTATGGCATCCCGAGGTTAATTTCAACTCTGTTGCCAAGCTCCCAAATGCTCCAGTCGATATGACATCTCATTATACAGTCGTTCAACCTGCTGCAGAAGAGATTATTCGACTGACCTCTGATGAGGTTAATCGGGTCTTGGCCGAAGAAACTGCTCGTCGCCATATGTAATTGTAGGATATTTGTATCCTGTTAATTCTGTATAGTTGTCTTCAATTTTTATAAGGTGCCAACCTTGTTTGTACTCTTATATTTGTAAATGATGCTAAGTTAGGCGTAGCCCCCGTGTGTTTGGGATGTATACCTGTTTTAGCGTGTAAAAATCAATGACTTGAGAAACTATGGTTAAGAAACCATGTATATTATTAATATGACTGAGAAGCCATGTATTGTCTTCGAGCTACAGTATGGCTAGTATAGCCTTATTTTGTCGACTAGGATAACTAAGGATAGAATTTGCGGAGGTGCGCAACATTCCATGGATTGGAGTAGATGCCACCGGTCTCGGGGTTCTTCAGTCGATAGGCGCCACCAGGAATAACTTCGTGTATTATGAAGGGTCCTTCCCATGGTGGCGCGAGCTTGTGTCCTTCCTTCTGCTTGAGTCGTAGCACCAAATATCCGACTACGAAGGCTCTGTGGCGTATACGGCGGCTGTGGTAGTTGCGTAGCGACTGTTGATATACCGCGGATCTTGCGAGTGCAATGTCGCGTATCTCGTCGAGTGCATCCACGTCTTCCGTGAGTGCCTTGTTAGAGGTTTCTTCGCTGTAAGCGACGACTCATGGGGCGCTGAACTTGACATCTTCGGGGAGGACTGCTTCAGCTCCGTATACCATGAAAAATGGTGTGTATTTTGTTGATCGATTCGGGGTCGTGCGGAGGCTCCATAGTACGGATGGTAACTCGTCTGCCCAGTGTCCTGCCGCTGGGTGCAGTCGATCTAGTAGCCGTTTCTTTATTCCAGCCGAGACCAATCCGTTGGATCGCTCGACTTGACCATTGGTTTGCGGGTGAGCCACAGAGGCGAAACTGAGGGTGATGCCCTTTTCCTCGCAGAACTGCTCTGTTTCTTTTGCTGTAAAATCTTCCATTGTCGGTGATGATGTTGTGTGGTATCACAAATCTGCACACGATGGAGTCGAGGAATTTGACGGCACATTGAGCCCTGGCCGAGGTGACTGGCATGGCCTCAATCCACTTTGTAAATTTGTCGACTGCAACTAGCAAGTGCGTGTAACCTCCTGGTGTTGATTTTTTTAGTGGTCCTACCATGTCTAGCCCCCATTGTGCGAAGGGCCGGGTGATTGGGATCATGTGAAGCTCAGTGGCAGGGGCGTGCGGCTTGGGCGCAAATCTTTGACATGCGTTGCATTTGTTGACTAGGTCCTTTGCGTCCCTGGCTGCTGTGAGCCAGTAGAACCCTGCGCGAAAAGCTTTACCCACGATTGCCTTCCAGCTAGCATGATGTCCGCAATCTCCTTGGTGTATATGTCGTAGTAGTTCCTTGCCATCCTTGGGCGCTATGCATCTTTGTAATATTCCTGATATGCTCTGCTTGTATAGTTCTCCATTGAGTACTCGAAAAGCTTTGCTGCGTCGCACTATCTGTCTAGCCTCGCAAATATCTGCTGGGAGCTGTTTGTTGGACAAGTAGTCGAGGTATTTCTGCGTCCAGACTGGTTCGACCATAAAAACTTGTCTTGAGATGTTGTGGATGAGCTCAATCATAGCAGTTTGCGGGCTGACCTCTGTCTCCAATGTTGCGGGTACTTCTGCTGATTTTTTGACTTTGACCGAGCGCCTGATCATCCTTTCGAAGTATATTCCAGGCGGTATGGGTGTGTTTGTGGAACCCATGTTCACCAATTTATCCGTTTCTTCGTTGCTGGATCGCGCAATGTGCTTTAGTTCGCACACTTGGAAACTTCCTTCGAGTAGATTGTACATATCTCGATAGGCAACCATGTTTTCTGCAATGGCGTCGCACTCTTTCATTGTTTGCTGCACTATAGGGTTTGAATCTCCATAGATCATTAGTCAGGTTGCTCCACAGGCAATTGCCATCTGCATGCCATGGAGGAGGCCCTCATACTCTGCCTCATTATTTGACGTCGGGTCGTCGGGTGGAAAGTCCAATCGCAGGACGTATTGTAACTTGTCACCTCTCGGGGATATCAAGACTACCCCAGCTCTGGCTCCTTCGTTTCTCTTTGATCCATCGAAATACATTATCCAGTTGCTTGTATACTCTCGAGGTCCTGGCGTTTCTAGTTCTGTCCACTCGTTTAGGAACTCTACGAGCACTTGTGATTTGATAGATTTGCGACCCGCTTATATGAAGTCCCAGGCGCCGAGCTCAATACTCCACTTCGCAATTCTTCCGGATGCCATTGGGTTATTCATGATAGTGCCCAGTGATGCGTCGTTTACCACTGTGACGGTGTGTTCCTGGAAGTAGTGTTTGAGCTTTCGGGCTGCGAGCACCACACCGTACGCGAGCTTTTGGTAATGGGGATATCTTTGTTTGCAGGGCGAAAGCACCTTGCTGATGTAATAAATTGGCCTCTGGATGCCAAACGCCTTTCCGTCCTCGGGCCGCTCGACCATGATCGCTATGCTGATGACCTGATTTGTGGCGGCTAGATATAGGAACGGTGGCTCCCGTTCTTGCGGTGTTGCTAGGACGCGCCTGCTCTGCAATGCTCGCTTGAGGTCTGCGAATGCTGTCTGTGCTTCGGGTGTCCACTCGAACTTATCCGTTTTCTTCAATAACTTGTAGAAAGGTAATGCTTGCTCGCCTAGCCTCGCAATGAATCTGCTTAGGGCGGCTAGTCGTCCCGCGAGCTGCTGCACACCACGGAGATTGGTTGGCTCCTTCATTGTCAGCATTGCTTGGATTTTCTCCGGGTTAGCTTAATTCCCTCGAGCGGAGACCAGGTACCCGAGAAGTTGTCCTGCAGGGACGCCAAAGACACACTTGGTCGGGTTGAGCTTTATTCGGTATGCGTTCAACGCGTCGAATGTTTCTCTGATATCATCGAGAAGCGTATCTTCCACCTGAGTCTTAATGACGATGTCGTCAACGTACACTTGTACGTTCTTGCCAATGAGCTTGGCGAGGCATTTTTGCATGCAGCGCTGATATGTTACGCCTGCGTTCTTCAGCCCGAAGGGCATTGTCGTGTAGAAGTAAACACCGTGGGGTGTTATAAACGCCGTCTTCTCCTCGTCCTCCTTCTTCATTCTGATCTAATTATAGCCTGAGTAGGCGTCCAAGAAAGAGAGGCGTTGGCAATCTGCTGTAGAGTCCACGATCTGATCGATTTGTGGCAGGGGGAAGTTATCCTTGGGGCAGTTTTTATTCAACGACGTGTAGTCGATGCACACGCGAAGGATGTTGGTATTTTTCTTCGGGACCAGCACCGGGTTTGCTAACCAGGTGGAAATTTTTATCTCGCGAATAAATTTTGCTGCAAGTAGTCTGTTTACTTCTTCTCCGAGCGCTTTTTGCTTGGGCTCTGAGAACCTTCGAGTAGTCTGCTTGATAGGCTTGGCGTCCTTGAAGACTTCGAGTGAGTGCTCGGCGAACTCCCTAGGTATCCCTGGCATATCTGAAGGCTGCCAGGCGAAAATTTCCCAGTACTCACGGAGGAGCTCGACGAGCACGCCTTCCTATGCTGGCGAGAGGGTGGTGGACACCATCGCCGTCTTCGCAGGATCCGTCGGGTGTACTTGATGCTTGCGGGTACCGCTATTTGTGTTGAACTCGAGCTCTGGATCGTTCTAATTGGTGAGAGGCATCACGGAGTGATCCGTGGTTTTTGCTATCTCCTCTAGTTCTTCCTGCATCCCGAAAGATTGGGCGCTCTCGTTGAATTCGATGTCGCATTTATTGGATTTTTGGAAATCGCCGTCGATGGTGATCGTGCCATATTCTCCAGGCAACTTGACCTTCAAGTATGCGTAGTGCGGTACTGCCATGAATCTGGCGAACGCTGTTCGACCAAGAATGGCGTGGTACTGTGAGGGCCAGTCGACGACTTCAAAATCAAGAAATTCTCGCCTGTAATTACTTCGGTTGCCTAGCACCACCTCCAGGTTGATTATTCCGAGTGGACGGACTGCTTTTCCTGGAACTATCCCGTGGAAGGATGTCTCTGATTCCGCGAGTCCATCCAAATTCTTGTTCATACGACGGAGCGTGTCTGCGTACATGATGTTGATGCTGCTGCCCCCGTCCATGAACACGCGAGCCAGCTCATAATTGCCAATTTGCGCCTATATGACTAGTGCGGCGTGTCCTAGTCGATAGACTCGCGGAGGGTGGTCTTCCTTGGAGAAAGTTACTGGTTGTTCCGCCATCTTTAGGTACTCGGTTCTCGTAGGTGGGGTTTGGACAGCCATGCATAACTGTCGTGTGTTTGTCTTCTGAGCCCTGCGCGATGGACAGACCTTCTGTATCATGCCTAAGAGTCCCGCTGGGTTCGGGTATCCATTGGCTCCTTGATTTGGGGCAGGTGGCGCTGGGAGCGCAGCTAGCACCGCGTTTTGGTTTCCTGCCGGGGGCAGGGCTTGCGGCTGTTGAAATCCTTGAGCTCCTCCTCCAGGAAGCTGCGGGTAACCCTGATTAATTGCTGCTCTATTTTTCTTCAAGAGGGCCTCATGGATATCAATGAACTTTCGGCAGTCCTTGAGAAGGTGCGTTGCCTTAGTTTTGCCGGTGCGCTTATCTGTAAATAGATGTAGCATGCAGTAACCGTCGAGGTCCTCCTTGGGGGTTTTGTCTTCCTGCTTTGGCTTCCACTCGCGTTTTCCACGATATCCGCTGTCGCGATTTTCTGTGAACTCCGCTGCCACAAATTCTTCTCGGTCATCGTGGTCGTAATTCTTTCTTCTTTTCTTTCGACTATGGCGATCGGCATCGCGCGCCGGGGATGAATCTTTCTCATTGCGCACTGCGTCTTCGCCGTTTTCCCATCGGTCGGCTATGGCCATCAATTCTCCCATGGTTTTGGGCGCGAGTCGTCCCAGTTCTTCCCTTAAAGAGGTTCGCCGTGCTCCCTTTGCAAATGCTTCAACCGCGAATTCTTCTGATATGTTTACCGTTGTGTTCCTGAGTGTGGTCCATTGTTGAATATATTCGCGGGTAGACTCGCCACTTTTCTTCTTGCAAGCTCGTAGCTCTTCGATGGTCGCCGGTCTTTTGTATGTTGCCTGGAAGTTTTTGCGGAAATCGAGGTTTACGTCATCCCAAGACCTGTAACATGCCCTCGACCTTCCTTCGAGCCAGCTGCGAGCAGCACCGACTAGGTGCAAGTTGAGGTACTGCATAGCTGTGTTTTTGTTCCCACGTTGGCATTTTACTGCCGTGAGGTAATCCGATAACCAGGCCGAAGGTTCTTCTGAACCATCATACTTCTATACTTCCGTGGATAGCTTAAATCTTTTGGGTAGCGCTGCCTCGCGGATGCTGCGGGCAAAACATAGGGCTCCGCAGACTTCGTCGTCGGAGGATGTAGATGGGGAGCGTGCATGGTTTCTGGCCGCCCGACCTTTATCAACCTTGCGCTGGGCGATGTCCGATCGCGCGTTGTATCCGGGTTTGTCGCGATTGCCGTCTCCTCTCGGTTCCTTGATGCGATGTCGCGAGTGGCTTCTGTCTCGATATTTTCGCGAGCTGCGATCTCTATCCCTCCGCGGACTGCGGTCTCGACCTCTTCGCGGACTGCGGCTACGGCCTCGACCCCTCGGGCTGCCATCGCTGCCACTCGGTCTATGTCCTCGTCGTCTAGCTTCTTTTCCTCGTGCCGACGGGGTGATTTTTCCTTGGCGGGTGATGTGCCCCTATGTCCACGGGGTGCTTCTTTGTCCTTATGTGCGGCTGCTTTCCTGCGATCGTAGGAGGCAAGTTTTGCGGCTGCCATGCCTAATCCTTTCTGCACTTTCTTGTATTGTTCCGCGCGGGGGTCGTTTTCCCCTGGTTGATTTATTTGCATGTAGGTGGCTGCGGCTAGCACCGCGGCTTCGGGGGTTTGCGGATGGATGTTTCCGTCTTCGTCCATGCGCATGAGTGATTTGCTGATTCCGCTCAAGGACTCGCCGTCCATGGTCGCAGTTCTTGAGGCGCGTCCCTTCTTCTGGGGGCGGTTCCCGACGGAAGGTGTTAGGGATAGCTCCGCTCGGCGTTGGTTCGACTCGTCTGCCAATCTTTTCCGTACGGCCAGATCTTCCCGAGCTTCTTTGATAGCAGTGGTCGCTCTCACTAGATGGTAGTAGTAGGCGACCATGTCTTCGTGTGGGACCTCGGCCGCAGGTGGTTTTGTTGTGCGGATAGCCTCCTTTGCTTGGAGCCAGGCGTCTCGCGAAACGTTGATCTCAGCGCGTTCCCTTGCGCTTTGTTCAGTTTCTGCGGGTGGCTGTTCCGATCCTGCCATGCAGACCTGAGCCAGACGTGGCTTGTGAGTCCTAGGCGTAACTCGAAAGGCCTTCCTGACCCGAGAGGGTTCCTCTGTAGAGAGGGTATGGAAATTGCTGGTGTTGAGGCGGATGGACTCGCCACTTTTCGCCAAGTAGGGTCATGAATCGACAGCTCCTGGGCTGGAAATTGACTCAGATCCCGATCCCTCAGGGAAGTGAAGGATCCCATCTTTGTTGGTGTAGAACTTGAACCTCCCGAACGTCAAGGTGACGCTTTTCTCCAGATTGCTGAATTCCGGGCGTGATTCCGGCGAGTGGGGTGACTATGAAAGATCCGATCCGAATTGGGTTGGTCAGAGTCGAAGTCGAAGGTTTCCAACGTGAGTTGGTCGTCGATGAAGCCGAAGATGCCGGAGATCCAGCGCCCATTGTTCCCACAGACGGCGCCAATTGTCGAATCTGCATCTCAACAAGTCCCTCGGGTGAACCCATAGGGTTTCGATTAGGAGAACGTGTAGGCGCACAATCGTCGGCTAGGCAGGGGACACGATTTACCCAGGTTCGGGGCCCTCGTAGAGGTAAAACCCTTACTCCTGCCTCTGTCGATCTGTATTAACGAGTAGATCGGTTACAATGGGGGATTGCTCTAGTCGAGAATACGATCTCGATCTCGAGGCTTGATGATGCGGTATTTCTTGGTCCTCTCTCGGTGGTTCTCCTGGCCTTATATAGGTGGTCAGGTATCAAACCATACCCGGGGAGGATTCGAATTCTAACCCTATGTCGGTTACAAGTTTCCTATCTTAGCCCGCAAGGCTTTGCGGGTGGGCCTTCTAGAGTAATACTTGAAGCTTCCTTTGGAGCTTGGGCCGTGGGCCTGACAACAGGTAGGCCCATCCGATAGGCCTAGGATCCATCCCTTCGTCAAGGACCACCGCCACTATTCAAGCCTCGCAGACCCCAACGCTGCGAGACCACTCCTAGGAGGAACGACCGAATAGGAGGAGTAACCAGGGCAACTTTAGGTGGCTAGCATGGCCAAGTCCACAACCAGGACATCGCTTCACCGGCCCTGGCTAGCCCCCACTTGCCCAAATCTGAAGCCCAAAGGGCTAGATCGAGACCGGGGAGCTCAGTATGCCTTTAGCCTGGACGGATCGAGGACGACAACGACTGACCTCCTCCACATCACCCCACCGCCGGGAGCCCCATTGGCCACCGCAGCCAGCTCCAATCGAAGCAGTAGCCGCCGAAGCAGGACGTGCCGTCCTCGAAGATCGACTCCGCTGCCAGCCTCCTTGTCGTGCGCCCCGAAGCCAGCGCCCCTTCCCTACTCGCAACAAATCTAGCGGGAGCGCCCACCGTCCCCTCCGTCTTCGACGAATAGGGCGCCACCACCGCCGCCGAGGCCTGCAACGACAGCGGCCAGCGATCGCGATCTGGTTGGGTTTTTTCGCTAGGGTTTTTGCCTCCGGAGCCGCTCAAGGAGGATCGACCCGGAAGACAGCCCTTCGGGAGACATAATTTAGTTTTAGACACATCAACTTTTGTCCATTTTGGCGATATTGAATTTGAGACGGAGGGAGTGTAAAATATTTACATCGTCCAGAAGTTTGCCCAAAATAAAACTAGGTCTTCATGCACCCAGTTATAGTAATTTTTACAAGAGTAGAAACATAGCAATTAATCTCATGAGTAGCTCCATTCGCGAGTCATAGGAAGGAGAAAGAGAGAGATGTGTCTCACGCGACGCCTCCCTGTGGCTACATGCGACACACGAGGCGATGTGGCTACGGGGGACATGCCGGTCGTATCACGCGCCGACGCAAGGGGCGCCACCGTCGGGTGGTCTCGCCAGCCTCTAGGGGAGGGGCGGCGGACCTCGTGGTGGGTGGTGCTGGGATCTCGGAAGAGGAGGGGGGGCATGGGGGCCTCTTCGAGGGCTCCGAGATTTGTCCAGGGGCGGGGACCCTTTGGGCTTTTCTCGTCACGACGCTTGGCTCTTCTCTGGCCCGGGGTGTGGCGGAGGACATGCCGGCTGCTGGAACTAGGGCAGAGTCAAACCTAGCTACTACTGCAGAAGCGGTGGACCGGCTCGCGTCCATATCTGTTTTTTCCGCCGCTAATACCGCAAGGGCGGTTAGCGTCGGGCGCGCAAGTGACTCCGTCCGGGGGCGTGGCGGCGAGGATCAGGGTGGGGGAGATGGAGGTCACGGTGCAGGGGGTACCGGTGGGCGCGCCACCTCTCTCACCGGAGCAGAGGACGACATTGGAGCTAGGATTTCCATCGGGGAAGGGCCCTGATGGGCTGGGCCAAGACAGGTAGGATGCACCTTCCTAGGCTGGGCCGATGGCGGACCGCGCGGGGGAGGGGGGTTCGGCCGCAAGAGAGGAGGCAGGGACTGCGGGGGTCTCTCGACCGTGCGTTTTCGGAGCTACTGGGCCGCCTCAAGATGTGGTGGCCAAGGCCCAGCAGCGCGAGCTATATAAGTTAAGGCCGCCTCAAAAATTATTTTGTTATCATTTACCTACTCGAGGACGAGCGGGTTTTAAGTTTGGGAATGCTGAGACGTTGCAAACGTATCTATAATTTTAGATGCTCCATACTTGTTTTCTACCCAATCACTAGTAGAAAACTGATTATTAGAGACTCTTACTAGAGGCGGTTTTACCCGAGAGAAAAAGAACGGGCTCAGAAAGGCTACCGCTCAGACGTTTGCATAGATAAACCGCCTCCACAGAAACAAACCGGCTCCAATAAGACGCAATTTGTGGCGGACGGAAATAAAATCGGCCTCCCAATATCTGTAAGACAGTCGCTAAATATAACCGACGCGGACGTGCACATAATCGCAGCCGGATCTTTTTACCGATGGCCGCTGCAAGTTCGTGCCTCGGTCTGTAAAACCACCCGACTCATACTTGCATATTTTTAGAGACTATTTTAAAAAAAACGTTGAGCGATGGACCTGGGTTTGAACGTGATATCTCCCGTGGTACACCCTGTTCTTCTAAGACGCAATTATTGGTTCGTCCAACTTTTTCCGAAGGTTCTGTTGGGAAAGCTATAAAAACTGAAGACGGCGTACGAACATGATATGCACACCATCTCGAGAACTGGAATGCAGTTGTAACCACGTTTTTTCGAAGTCCTGAGCTTGAATGCAGCTCATAATTTTGGAATACGGACCGGCCGGAATGATCCAATAAATCGAATCCCCGGCTGCTTAGTTTCCTTCATCGATCTCGCCCGCCCTCTTCTTCCTCGTGCGCACACACACACTCTCTACAACTCGCACTACTCGTAGCCATGAACAACGACGGTTCTAGTTGCGAGTCCAGCGGGGAAGATTTCCCGCTTGCCTCCCCGATCATTCGATCGGGTCACTAACGCCAAGCTCCGCTTCGTTAGTGGACCCTCTTTGGGTATATTTCCATGAAGTAACACCGCCGCCTCTATCTGCAAAGTTTCTTATATCTGTTGACATATATATTGTACTAACTGTAAATGTACATTGCAGAGGACCAAGTCAACGTGATTCGTTATCCCCTAGCCATACAAGGTAACATCACAAACCATCTCTATACCTTATCTATAATCTCTAGAACCTCATATATATTAGTATCATGCTATTAAATGAAGATGTGGTGGCTCGACGCTAAATTTGTAGGACGTGCCAAAATCCTTAATTCTTTGGAAAAACATCCTGCATTGCCACTATCTCTTGCAAAAATTGGTAGAGTTGTTGCTTTTGCCAGAGAACACTATGGATGAATTGGATCTCTTTTTGTCCATAAGCTCACGAAGAAGAACATTAGCCGTAGTACACTTGTAAGTAATAAATCTACAACAAGTTCAACTGACATCTCACAGATTAGAATCCTATGTTGCAATAAACGCCAACCGGAAATTTCTGTCCAACCAAATTATCTGGTTACCTCCACGACCTATAGAAAACGGCTAACAACCCAGCGTTTCGGGGAGAGAACCGAGCCAGAAATGTGGCTGTTCGAGTGCAGAAATGAACCGGAAATTTCCTGGCTACTGGATTATCCGATTTTTTGAAGGAGGACTCAAAATTTGGCTAAGTCCCTAAACCAAGTCGTCTCTGGAGTGAACCGTAAATTTCAACCGGAGATTTCCATCAACCGGAAATTCCGATTTGGTCAACTCCCTGTGAAGAGCCAGATCTAAAGTTGTCAAGGCACCCGAAATATCCGATTCAATTTTGAACCGAAAATTCCGGTTCATTTCAGCACTCCAACAGCCACATTTCGTAAGGGGGTATAAATACCCCTCCTTTATCTCCAAGAACCCTAGTTCGTCCAAGACATCGCAGATCCATTTTTTGAGCTCACCAAAAGCTAGATTTCTCCCAATCCCTCCACCCAAACTTGTTGATCTTTGGAGAATTGAAGGAGAAGACCCCGATCTACAACTTCACCAACTCGTTCTTCATTTCCCCCTCATTCTCTTGAGGGATTTGAGTCTAGGGTTTCTTTGAGAAAAACCTAGACTCCATTGTTGCTCACTTGTTGGTTGTAGCAAGATTGTTGGTGTTCTTGGGAGCCCCCAGTTGGGTTGTGGGTGTGTGCCTCAAGCTCATTGTAAAGGCACCAATTTCCGCCTCAAAGGGAATCAATAGTGGAAGGTGAAATGGGCCTTTGTGGCGAGATTCATCAGAGAATAGGCTGAGGCCTTTGTGGCATTGAGTAGGCCTTCGTGGAGAAACTCACACCCCTCCAAAGATACGTAGTCCCCTCAAAGGGAGGAACTCGAGCATACATCCTTGTCTCTGCGTGCTTCCGTTATCGGTTACCTCAATCATTTACGTTGACTTTGTGTTTGTATCTTGCTTAGTATCGCTCTTGTCATATAGGTAAATTCACCGTAGTTGCATATCGAGAGAATTTACCTTTGTGTCAAGCCTAAATAGAAAAGAATTAAAAATTGGAATTAGCACCTATTCACCCCCCTCTAGGTTCCCATACTATCCATTCAATTGGTATCAGAGCCTCTACTCTTATTTTGGGCTTAACCGCCTAAGAGTTTAGTATGGTCAACAAAGAGGAAACCACCGAGCCCGTGGAACCGGTCACCATGAATGATCTCAAGGAAATTCAAGCTTCCTTGACCTCATGCATCGATGCCAAAATGACGGAGGTGCTTGATTTGATTATGCATCTCTGAAAGCCAAGGGCCCGTAATCCTCATCTTCGATTCCTCCGGAAGAAGTTACGGATGATAAGAATGATGAAGAAACTAAAAGTGATGCTCCATCTCCTAAGAAAAACTTAACTTCTAAGGGAGATGATGAAAAGGAGGATTACCACAATGTTTATGGATGGTATTCTCCCGATCCTCCTATACCGCATCCTCATATTAACCCTAGAGGCGAACCTCCTATAAATGATGCACATTCTTTTGGTCAACGACAATATTACATGAAAAATCACTCGAACTCTTCTTGCATCGAGCTATGGAGAGTCATTGAAGATGGATAAAAGCCTCATGACCCCAAGAACTTGACAAGAAGAGAAGTGGTAGATTTCCAACTCAACCACACCGCTTTGCACATGCTCCAACAAGCCGCGAGTGAGAAGATCATGCCTAACATTCAACAATTCTCTACTGCCAAGGAAACATGGGAAGCTCTTATCTCCATGTTTGAGGGAAATGAAAGCATGAAGAGGAATAGGTTTGATACCTTGATAAATGAGGTCGAAGGGGTCTATATGCATGATGGTGAAAGCCATGAGGACATGTACCAAAGACTCAAGACCCTTGCTACTGCATTTAGTGGTCTTGGTGCCACTCATGTTAATGATGCTTGATCCAAGAGGAAGTATGTGATTTCCCTCATGCCATTTGAGACAGTGGACTTGAAGAGCCTTCAAGGAAGGCACAACTATCACCTCATGACTTCAAGTGAGGTGATGCAAGAGATGGCGTCCTGTCAAGTTTAAACAAAGCTTGATCATGATACTCGTGCTCGTGCTATTGGAATGCACAAAGAAGCCTCTGTTGCTTTGAAGGCCAAAGTTGTAACAAAGGTGGTGGATCAACAAGAAGAGATTGCTTTGAGGGAAAACTTGTCTCCACTAAGTGATCAAGAGTATGATCCCGTTTTTAAGGACTTCATTGCTCTTGCGGTGCAAAAGTTTTGGAAGAACCCTCCCAAGGCCAAGGCATATGTTGAGGAGAATACCAAGTCAAGCTATGGCAGGGAAGAGACTCAAAAAGTGAGAACTTGTTTCAATTGTCAAGAAAAGTATCACTTTGGTGCCGAGTGCCCTTTTGAGAATAGGGAAAGACAAGGAGGAAAACTTGTTCTCAAGGATAAGTCAAAGCTCCCCAACAAGAATCCTTAATTCAAGCATAAACCTTTCAACAAGAAACCATCTTCAAGATATGTGATAGTGACTCAAGAAGAGTATGATTCCGATGATGATGAAGAAGAAACAAAAAGTGAAGTGGTCGCTATTGTTATTGCATCTTCGTCATCTCCATCTCTCTTTTTTTGGACCATTTTTTCGTAGGGGAAGCCCCTATGGTGTGATTTTATAAACTAAAGGGGGTTACAAATTACATCATGGGAGAAGGAGAAGAGTCAAGACATGCCGACTCAACTCCTAAGAAAACAAAAGTAAGCCAAGGAAAGAAAATAAGGGGTATAAACTAAAAATTACAAAGAGAACACCCAAGCCACCAGCAAGGGCACCAAAGGTTGTTTTATTCTGTATTGATGTAGAAGAATGCCTTCCTTGAAAAGCTTCTTCCAGCCAGCTGGGAATGGGGTAACCGAGTTAAAGATGAGGTTGTCGCGGGCTCGCCAAATATTCCATGTTACCGAGGCAAAAACCTCAACAAAACATGGTCCAGTGAAGATAGTAGAAGCCAATAAGAACTAAGCCCGTGAGTACAAAGATAGGTCCCAAGAGATACCTACGTAAAGCCAACATGCTCGAGCAAAATCACAATGGAAGAACAGGTGATCACGATCCTCTAATTGTTGTCCGTCGCATAACACACACCTAGGCCCCCCTTCGAAGTTCCAATGTTTGTGCAACATTATGTCTTTTGTATCGAGGAGGTCATTTAAAAGTAACTAGCAAAAGACCTTTAACTTAGGGAGACCGCGGTATTTCTAAACTTTGACAAGGGCCTTGTCCTTAGGGATACATTGAAACATATATTGATAGAAATGGGCTGCTAAATAAGAATACCTGCCCCAAATAAAGGATTGATACGTCATAAATGTATCCATAATTTCTGATGTTCCATGTTGTTTTCATACTATATGCTACATGTTTCTTAGACACTTTACGTCATTTTTATGGATTTTCTGGGACTAACCTATTGATAAGATGCCACAGAGTCAGTTCCTGTTTTCTTTTGTTTTTTTGTTTCAGAAAAGTTATTCTAGAAAAATTCTCGGAATTGGATGATTCGAAGCCCAGATTTCTTAGAATTTCTGAAGGATCAATGGAGTCCAAAAGAGACCCGGAGAGGGGCAGAGTGGTGCCCACACCATGGGTGGGCGAGGGTCCCCCCGGCCGCGCCTAGGGGTGGTGTGCCCCTCCTGGCTGCCCACCGACATCGCTCTTTCATCTATTTAATCCCCCCGATGCATAAACCCTAAATATATCAACCTCCATCCACGAAAAGTTCTGTAGATCCGCCGCCGCCACCGACAAGTTTCGGGGGGGGAAATCTCTGTTCTGGCACCCTGCCGGGACGGGGAAGTGCCCCGGGAGCCATCTCCATCAACTCCACTGCCATCTTCACCGCCGTTGCTGTCTCCCATGATGAGGAGGGAGTAGTTCTCCTCCGGGGCTGAGGGCTCTATTGGTAGCTATGTGTCTCATCTCTCTCTTCCATGGTGTGATCTTTATGTGATCATGAGCTTTGTAATCTGGTTGAATAAGTAGATGTTACTCTTCATCTGTTATGCTACTCAAGTGTTTTTTTATGAGATCTCCGTAAACACTTTGATCACGGTGTAATGGTGACAATGTGTGCACCGTGTGGTCTAGCATGATAATTATATTTTGTGTTGGATGACCCTATGAAAGTGTGTTGTTTGTTTGGAACCATCTAGGTCTCATGGTGATAGAATGGGGGTTGCTTGGATGGGGAAATGCGATGATAAGGGGTAGCCCGATCTTCTCAGTGAACTCTTTGATAACTTGATAACCAATGTGATACCTCGCTCTCTCCTTTGGCTAAACCCTGTTACCAATTGCAACAACACTTAACCCCTTTGGATATTCGAGACTCCACACTCTTGCACACGTAGCCACCGACTACAAGTGGTCCTGTTTCTCCTTATTCCCAATAGAACAGCAGAATACACTCAGATTTGCAAAGGTATATGATTCAAGATGAATTCTTCAAGCAATACAATCTAGAAGTCTAGGGTTTTTGTTTTAACGTAGTCTGACCTAATCTATGCGCCCCAAGGGGTATATATGAGGGGTGGGGTGCGGCCACAAGGTGCATTGCGCAAGCAACACCCACCGAACCGAATAGGAACCCAACATGGGTCTAGTTTTGGACTTGGACTCAACCACAATAGATACAAACCGACCCATGCTAGGGGATGCGGCCATAGTGGTATACAAACCATGTATAACTATAATTGGACTCTATATGGCGCATTGATACTTCTTTGTGGGCGCCCTCCTCTTGTTATGTCCCTCCATGAGTGTGGAATAACAATCTAGCACTTGTTTTCAACACTTGTAGAATTGTTTTCATCATGTTCAACATTTGTTTTCAGCTCCTCTTCATCCATGTGCATCATCTCTCCTTGTTCTCCCTCCTTAATGCTTGTGTTATCAACAAACCTAAGAATACAAACATGCATGGATTTAGGTAGTATAAAGCTCTCATAATCACAAATTTTATACTCAAGTAGGAGTGAATTCACATGTTGTTGTAATAGTTTAGTCCTTGATCTTGTCATAGGACCAATCCTCACTTCATCATTCTTTGTAGGAATATCATCATGTGAAACAATAGGTGAAACACTAGGGATGTCCTCATCATCCTCCCCCCCTTGAAAAGCCTTGATGTCCACATCAAGGTTGTCTCCATGATATGGTGTTAAATCAGAAACATTGAAGGAATTACTCACTCCAAACTCATCAATTGGAAGATCTATCTTGTAAGCATTGTCATTTATTTTTGCAATCACTTTGTAAGGACCAGCACCTCTTGGCAATAATTTTGATTTCCTTAGCTTAGGGAACCTATCCTTCCGAAAGTGTACCCATACCAAATCTCCCTCTTGAAAAATAACTTCCTTCCTCTTTTGATTTCTCTTTTGAGCCACATACTTCCCTTTCTTCTCAATAGCATCCATTGTTTTCTCATGTATCTTTTTCACAAAATCAGCCCTTTTGGATGCATCCATATTAATTCTCTCTTGAATAGGAAGTGGTAGCAAATCAAGTGGTGTAGTAGGCCGAAATCTATAAACCACCTCAAAGGGACAAAAATTAGTGGTTGAATGCACAGCCCTATTATATGAAAATTCCACATGTGGCAAGCAATCTTCCCACTCCTTCAAATTCTTCTTGATCATGCTTCTCAACAATGTAGACAATGTCCTATTGACCACTTTAGTTTGCCCATCAGTTTGGGGGTGGCAAGTAGTGGAAAATAACAATTTAGTTCCAAGCTTCCCCCATAGTGTCTTCCAAAAGTAGCTCATGAATTTGACATCTCTATCAGAAACAATAGTTCTTGGCACTCCATGTAATCTCACAATTTCTCTAAAGAATAAATTTGCAATGTGAGAAGCATCATCACTCTTGTGGCAAGCAATGAAGTGTGCCATCTTGGAAAATCTGTCCACAACTACAAAGATGGAATCATGCCCTCTCTTTGTCCTTGGCAAACCCAACACGAAATCCATACTAATATCCTCCCATGGTGTACTTGGTGATGGCAATGGTGTGTACAAACCGTGGGGCTTCAACTTGGATTTTGCCTTATTGCATGTAATGCATCTTTGCACCAATCTATACACATCTCTTCTCATATGTGCCCAATAAAAATTCTCAGCCAACATGAGGAATGTTTTCTCTCTTCTAAAGTGTCTCATTAATCCTCCACTATGAGATTCCTGTAATAAGAATAAACGCAAAGAACACTCGGGAATACATAATTTGTTAGCTCTAAACAAGTATCCGTCATGTATATGAAATTTATCCCATGCCTTAACATTAGAACATTTATTAAATGGCATAGAAAATTCATTATCATTAGCATATAGCTCTCTAATACCCTCCAAACTCGAAACCTTGATCTCTAAATTGGAGAGTAACATGTTCTTTCTTGATAAAGCATCAGCAACTACATTGTCCTTGTAATATTATCCCACCATAGCAAAGCATAGCCATCAAAACTTGAGGAAGCAAGCTTGATTTTTCTCTCCTCATTATACTCATGCATCCTCCATAATTTTTTCATCTTAAGCTCCCACATGAGGTACTCTTCAACATCATCAGTATCAAAATTGAAGGTGGGTAACATGAATTTGGGCTTACCAAGACCATCATCCTCTCGGTTTGGTTCATGTACAGGAACCCTCCTTGCTTGAAAATCACGGCCAGCACCATGATTAGGTCTACCACCTCCACGGTTAGGAGGCACAAAATTAGCCTCCCCCTCCTCCTCCTCAGCATCACCAAAAGCACTCCCACCATCCTCTCGGGCAGGTAGTCTATTCCAGCAGCTGTATCAGTAACTTGACCAATTTGAAGTCCCAAATTCTGAACATGTGTATCCATGTCCACTCCATGCTTGTCAATGAGAGTATTCAATTCAGCATGTTTAGAAGCAATAGTGGAGCTCAATTGTTCATTCATCTCCTCCAAATCTGTCCACTTCACTTGTTCATCACCATATTTCTTCTTAGCATGTGTAGAAACATCACTAGGAGCAACCATGATTAATGGGTTAGTGAAATAAACAAATTGCTATGGGTTGTCGTGCTCTCTCTCAACTCACTCAAAACCAGCAAAAGAGGTGATCCTTACTGCTCCAAAGTGAATAGAAAATCTTACCACAAGTAATAGCAACTAATGTGACTTGGTGTGAAGAATAGAATACCCAGGGGTGTTTGCTCTCACAAAGGTAAAACAGGTTATATGGTGGGGCTTGGTATGAATACCTAGAATCACCAATTAACAAGTCATGTTGTTGTTTGTGAATGATACAAAAATAACACCTAGGAAACACACACCAAAATTGGAGACAAATGTGGCAATGCAAATATATGTAGGAAATTGTTTCCAATGCTCTAGAAAGACACTAGCCAAGCTCAATAATAATCAGGCACAAGATTGCTCAATGTGTAGTGTCAATGCTAGCAATGAAAACAGCTCCAAATGATAGTAATAGCAATGTATCTCAATGGCCTTTCTTTTTGCTTTTTCTGTTTTTCTCTTTTTCTATTTTCTGTTTTTCTCTTCTTCTTTTTTTATACTTTTATGGCCGAAAAATAACTAAAGGAGCAACTGAAAATAAATGCTAAATCAATGTGACACAATATGATAGTGAGCAGCCTGAAAAGAGCAAGAAAAATAGCTAGTCTTATGGGTAAGGTACCTATTTAATTGCTGTGGAAAGGCCTTGTCTATGTTGCACAAAGATTGGACTGGAATTCCTAACGAAAATATCAAAGAAAAACAAAAGAAAACAACCTAAAACTAACTAAGGACTCACGGCAGCAAAACAGTGCGGGAATTCCTGCCGTAGGCGAACGCACGGCAGAGAAATAACGCCCGGCAGCGGCGGCAGCGATTCGGTGCCAAAAACAGAGGAAGCGGCAGAAAAACTGCGCGTTTCTGTGCCGGCGGCAGCGCGCGGGTGGGATTGTGGTGTGCTGCGCTACGGTGGAAACGGGGATTTTGTAAGCGCGCGCTGATGGAAAACCGAGTCCGACTAGAACCGTGTACCGTGGCAGCGTTTTGGTGCGTTTTTGCGCTGCGGCAGAAATTGAATCCGATCAGCAATAGAAACCAACTCCCGAGAGAAACAAGGTACCACTCGGATTGGAATCTCAAGGGAATTGCGGATAGCTAATATTTTTGGGATTTTTGTGTATAGACTCGACTCGAAAAATAAGAACAACTATGAACCCTAACCCTAACCGAAACCTAAAGACTCAAAAGGAGAAAAAGTAACACAAAATCAAAACACAAAACAACACTAAAACTTGAAAACTAGCAATTATCTAAAGCTATGGCAATCAACTACACTATTTTTTTGTGGCTTTTTCTGGATAGGTATAAAAACAACTCGAATCTAAAGGGATAGATACAGCTCACCGAGTAAACCCAGTAATCTGATACCAAGATGATAAGGGGTAGCCCGATCTTCTCAGTGAACTCTTTGATAACTTGATAACCAATGTGATACCTCGCTCTCTCCTTTGGCTAAACCCTGTTACCAATTGCAACAGCACTTAACCCCTTAGGATATTCGAGACTCCACACTCTTGCACACGTAGCCACCGACTACAAGTGGTCCTGTTTCTCCTTATTCCCAGTGGAACAGCAGAATACACTCAGATTTGCAAAGGTATGATGATTCAAGATGAATGCTTCAAGCAATACAATCTAGAAGTCTAGGGTTTTTGTTTTAACGTAGTCTAACCTAATCTATGCGCCCCAAAGGGTATATATGAGGGGTGGGGTGCGGCCACAAAGGTGCATTGCGCAAGCAACACCCACCAACCCGAATAGGAACCCAACATGGGTCTAGTTTTGGACTTGGACTCAACCACAATAGATACAAACCGACCCATGCTAGGGGATTCGGCCATGATAGTATACAAACCATGTTTAACTATAATTGGACTCTATATGGCGCATTGATACTTCCTTGTGGGCGCCCTTCTCTTGTTATGTCCCTCCATGAGTGTGGAATAACAATCTAGCACTTGTTTTCCACACTTGTAGAATTGTTTTCATCATGTTCAACATTTGTTTTCAGCTCCTCTTCATCCATGTGCATCATCTTTCCTTGTTCTCCCTCCTTAATGCTTGTGTTATCAACAAACCTAAGAATACAAACATGCATGGATTTAGGTAGTATAAAGCTCTCATAATCACAAATGTTATACTCAAGTAGGAGTGAATTCACCTGTTGTTGTAATAATTTAGTCCTTGATCTTGTCATAGGACCAATCCTCACTTCATCATTCTTTGTAGGAATATCATGTGAAATAATAGGTGAAACACTAGGGATGTCCTCATCATGCGAACTCTAAGGAGTGCTCTTATATCCCTACGCAACGGTTGGTGTTTGCTATCCGACCGTAGAGTGGTTCGGAGTAGCATAGTGAAGAGATGATATTTATGCATTTAGTTATGTTATAATTGTTGAGAGTGTCCACTAGTGAAACTAGGGTCCCTAGGCCTTGTTTCTAAGCATTGAAACACCGTTTACAACCAGTTCTGCTACATGTTTGCTTGCTTCCATTTTTATTATAGATTGCTACTATCATTTATAATCATCCATACTACTTTTATTTCACTATCTCTTTGCCGAACTAGTGCACCTATACAACTGACAATTGTATTAGGTGTGTTGGAGACACAAGAGACTTCTTGTATCGTAATTGCAGGGTTGCTTGAGAGGGATATATTTGACCTCTACCTCCCTAAGTTCGATAAACCTTGGGTGATCCACTTAAGGGAAACTTTTTGTTGTTCTACAAACCTCTACACTTGGAGTCCCAACATTGTCTAGAATAATAGAAGCGTGCGTAGACATCAAACTCTTTTCTGGCGCCGTAGCCGGGAAGGTAAGGTAAAAGGTACTCACGTCCTCTGTGAGTGCTCGAAGTTATTTCCTTTAGATTCTGCAATTATATATTTTTGTTTCTTGTTTTTATTTTCACTAGTTAGGCTTAATGGAAAACAACAAAAATATGAGAGAGCTTTATAATCTTTATCTTGAGTTAGGACATGAAGTGTTTGAAGAGAAAATTAAAAAATCTATGGAGCTTTATTTGCATGCTAGTAGCAATGTTATTAGTATATATTCTTTGAACACCATTATTGCTAATGCCGTGGAAAAATCTAAGCTTGGGGAAGCTGGTTTTTATGAAAATGATCTTTTTAGTCCCCCAAGCACGGAGGGACAAATTTACTTTGATTATACTTTGCCTCCAATATATGATGATTCTAATGATTGTGGTATTCTAGTTGTACCTACTATTGATGATAAATTTTATTGTGATCATGACTATATATGATGTTTACAATGATGAACATGCTATTTTCAGTCCACCTACTATTGAGGAGAAAATTAATTATGATTATAATATGCCTACTATATTTGATGATTATGGTGACGAGAATAATAACGATAGCTATTTTGTTGAATTTTCTCCCACTACTATTATTGAGAAGGACTTTACTTATGTCGAGAGTAATGATAATAATTTTATGTTTGATCATGATAAAAATGCTTTATGTGATAGCTATATTGTTGTAGCGTTCCCACATTTAAATAATGTAAGGACACCTGTGTTAGTGTGCTAGTCCCTGGATCAAATGCTAGAAAGACACTAGCAAATACTCTATGAAAACAGGCACAAGATTGCTCAGTTGTCCACACAAATATCCAATATGAAAAGCTTCCACTAGTGATAATATGGTACGGACTCTTTTTTATTTTTCTTTCTTTCTATTTTTTTTTTACTTTTTCCTTTTTCTCTATTTTTTTGATTTTTTCAATGGCCTTGGAATCAACTAGGAGCAACAATTAAATGGAAAACAGAAAAGTGGACATAAATTGATCAAATTGAGCAGCCTGTTAGAGCAATAAAACAGATAGTCTTTTGGTTTTGGGTACCTAAATATTGCTGTAGAATGGATGTAGCTAGGGCTTATCAAAGATCAGCACAGAAACCTAGACAAAATTATAAGAAAAACAAAATAAAAACTAAAGAAAACGGACTAGAACAGCTCACGGCAGAGAAACAGCGAGTTTTGTGCCGTACGGCAGCGATTTGGCGCAGAAAACTCTGCCCGGCAGAGACTTCGCGGCAGCGCGCGCGTGTTGCTGTGAATGCTGCGGGTGGTTTGCGGGTGGTTGCGCGCGTGGGATTTTATGGTCGCGGGTAAGTGGAATCCGAGTGGCGCTAGGGGTGGTGCGGGTGGGTAGGCGGCAGCGGCGGCAGCGTTTCGACGCGGTTTTGGTACCACGGCAGCGAATCCGACTGTGGGTAGGAAGCGGGCACGACAGCGAATTGGCGTGTTTTCTGCCGCGGGTAGGAAACAGATTTGAATCCGATTTTGACAAGGAGCCCAAGATCAAACAACACCACTATTTTCTGTAGCAATAAAAACTCGAAAAACTAGATCAACTTGGAACAAGCTGTAGGTCTAGACTTTCCCGAGAGGTGAAACACACGGCAGGAAATAGTTCTGTTGGAATTTTCGGTATAGATCTGAACAAAAGATAACTAGATGAACCCTAAAAAGATGAAAAAGAAAAACAGGAACACAAATCAACAGAAAACAACAACTAGTAGATGCAAACATCAATTTGCATCTAATATTTTTTGTATGGCTTTTTCTGGATAGGAAATAAAAACAACTAAACTAGGGATAATTTTGCTCACCGAGTAAACCTAAGAATCTGATACCAAGATGATATGGGGTGGCCCAATCTTCTCAATGAGCTTCTCTCTCTTTTTGTGGATTTTCTGGATTTTCTGATAACTAGTGCTACACTCGGACCTCTCACTCGACTGACCCCTGTTGCCAGATGCAACAACAATCAAGCCCTTTGGATATTCTCAACTACACACTCTTGCACAAGTAATCAAAGATCACAAGTGGTGATGTATCCCCCTATTCCCAATGGAATAACAAGATATCACGCAACTTTCAATGGTAAACTTCAAGTAGTATGCTTAGCAGCAATACAAACTAGTGTTGGGAATATGCCCTAGAGGCAATCATAGATGAAGTAATTCCCAATGTATTCATAAAGTTATTAAGTTGTCCTTTGGTTTGAACATCTGATATATGTCATTGAATATGTGATTCGATTGTGGAACTATGTATTCATGTTGTTCATACTAATTGTCCTTGGTCGTTAAGGTTGTGCTGGACACACACCCTAGACTAATGTGAGTGTTGGCTGATGACACGGTTCCACTTGTCATGGGCATGGTGATGCCATTCCAACGTTCACGGACTTTGCTAAAGAGTTTAGCAAGTCGGACTGACCCACATTGAGATGCAACGATCAAGTCGTCATTTGCATGTCTCAATCAATGTAATCCTTAGACCTGAGGTTGTCGCACAATCCGAGTTGTGGATCACCGACTTAGGTCCTGTCAAACGTTGTTCTGTGACAAGGCAACTATAAAGGCAGAGTTCGGGTCGAATGAGAAGCAAGTTGCGTGATGTGGATAATCAAGATGGGATTTTGCCCCTCCTAATGGAGAGATATTCTCTGGGCCCTCTCGAGTGATATGATTCAGGAAGCATGGCCATGCGCGACTCAGTTAAGTGTTAATTGTGTCGGTTGACTAAGAGTTAGTCAGATGAATCGCATATCACGGATCGAGAAGAGAGTTGAACTATTTAATGGATGACGATAAATCGCCTATAGTTCGACAAGGTATATCGTGAGGCAAAAAGGACTAAGATGAATATCACATTGAAAGGTATGTCGTCATGACTCAATGGAACTTGGGAGTCGGCACGTTCTGCTAGGAGCCGCTACTGATTGATCGATTGAGAGTAGGACTCCAATCGTGTCCAAGTCGCCATGAGCCTGCAGGGTCGCACACTTAAGAGCGGGAGCAAGTATTGGTCGGGTTGGACCCGAACCGGAAATGGGCCACTTAAGAGCGGGAGCAAGTTTTGTGAGTCGGACTCACAGAGGGAATGGGCCACAAGTGTTGTGAAGCCCATTACCATACGCTATATAAAGAGGGACGCAGGTTGCCCAGCGGGCGCGTGAGTCCACTCTCCCATGCGTTGGGAACCCTACCCCCACTCAGTCCAGCCGCCGCACCGGACCTAGCAGTCCGCCGTCGGAGCTCCTCCTCGTACGTGTGGATACCGGCAGAGGTGCTGTACGTTCAGCACTTCGACGTTCGAGGGATTGGATCGGCCGGACCGGATCGTGGGACTGCACTGCCCCGACGCGCTGCATCGATAATCCACACCTGCGCGTCTAGTGGTAATACTCGTGGCCTTCTACCTCGGCTAGATCTTGGAAGCATCGCGTAGGAAAAGTTTTGTTTATCTCTACGCGTTCCAACAACTAGAGGCTAGGGTTTTTGTATTTGGTTTAAACTGGATATAATCTCCCAACTCGCGGGAGGGGAGTATATAAGAGGGAGGGGTGCGGCCACAAGGGACTCCTTGCGCAAGCATCAATCCCTCTTGTACTAGGACTCCTAATTGGACTCTAAGAGAGGATACAAATCGACCCACTTTAGGGGGTGCGGCCAAATATGGTATACAAACCATACCTACTATGAGTAGGATTTCTATATGGCGCATTGATATTCAATGGGTCGCCCTTCTCATGTTTTCCATCTTCCTAAGTGTGGAATAACAAGCTACTAATTGTTTTCCACACTTGCATGATTGTTTTGACCATCTTGTACATTTGTTTTCACTATGGTAGTCTTGTTTTCACCATCTTGTAATCTTGTTTTCACCATGGTACATTTGTTTTCACCACTTGTGATCTTGTTTTCCAGCATCTCCATGTTGTTTTCCAGCTCCTCTTGGTTGTTTTCTTCCACCATGTTTGTGTTATCAATAAACCTGATCATACATAAATGCATAGACTTAGGCAGTATAAAATTCTCATTATCACAAACATCATAATCTATGAGGAGTGAATTCACCTGTTGTTCTAGTAGCTTGGTCCTTATCTTTTCATGGGTCCAAGTCTCACTTCATCTTGTTTAAGTGGCAATGTACTAGGGATGTCCTCATCAGGGAGTTGTTTTCCACATGGAGCATGAGAGAGGGGGCGCATAACACAATGTCATTGCGCCTAATAGAGAGGCATATGTTGAATAGGAGTGGGTCCTGTGTGTCTCTTTGGCCGCACCCTTTCATGGGTCGGTTTGTATCTATTTGGTCGAGTCCAAACCCAATTATTGAGTCCTAGTCGGTTTGGAGGAGGGTGCTTGCGCAAGGGCCTTGTGGCCGCACCCCTCTCCCTCATATAACCCTCCAACCTGCGAGTTGAGGGGTTTAGACTATGTTATACATTAAACCCTAGAAACTCATGTTGATTGCTTGTAAGCATTCATCTGGAAGTAATACATATGCAAGTTTTGCGTGCTATCTGCTATTCCACTGGGAATTAGTCGATACAGGACCATTAGTAGTCGGTGGCTACTCGTGCAAGTGTGTGGATTTGCGAATATCCAAGGGATTGATTGTTGCTGCAATTGGCATCAGGAATTAGCCGGAGAGTTCGTGGAGAGACATAAGTTATCATACCATTGTTATCGTGTGAGTTCACTGAGAAGATCGGGTATCCCCTTATCATCCGGCCTTTGACCAATGTCGGATACACCCTGATATGGATATAATAGGGGTCCATGAGGATTTATCATGTTTGAGTTGGAAGGAAATATTAAGCCTCACTGTTGTTCAT
Source organism: Alopecurus myosuroides (assembly GCA_028641055.1). NCBI lineage: Eukaryota > Viridiplantae > Streptophyta > Magnoliopsida > Poales > Poaceae > Alopecurus > Alopecurus myosuroides. The sequence goes on from CM054060.1 coordinate 202,159,809, forward strand.
GATAAGGTGAATTCCTTCTTAATGGATTGTGTTGTTTGTGCTTATAAGAATGTTATACTACCTAAGCTATTGCATTATGTATTAGCAGGGTTATTGTTAACACAAACATGGATGTAGGGAGACATCAAGACTTGCTGGAAAACGACATGGAGATGATGGAAAACAAGCTTACAAGTGTTGAAAACAATCATGCCATGGTGAAAACAATTATGCAAGTGGTGAAAACAATCTTGCAAGTGGTGAAAACAAATGTGCAAGGATGAAAACAAGGGGAGGGCGCCTCCATAGGGTTAAATGCGCCATAGGGAAGTCCTAATTAATTTAGGCATGGCTTGTATGCCATATTGGGCCGAACCCCCTAATGTTGGGTCGGTTTGTATCTCTCTGGTTCGAGTCCAATTCATGTTTGTGTCCAAACCCAAGTCAGGTCTAGGGCTGGTGCGAGTTGGCCTTTGGCCGCACCCCCTCTCTCTTAAATACCTCCCACCTGCGTGTGGTGAAGGTTAGACCAAGTTTAAGATAAACCCTAGATTTCCAAGATTGAACCATGTTCATCTGAAATTTACCAACCACCAAGTTTGTATCGATAGGGTGGTGTTACCATTGCAAAGTTTACGTGTTATCCGTTGTTCCACTGGGAATAAGAGGGTACAGGACCACTCGTAGTCTTTTGATTACGTTGTGCAAGAGTGTGGAGTTGAGAATATCCAAAGGGATCGAGGGTTGTTGCATTGGTATCAGGGTTCATCCAAGGAGAGTTTTCAGTGGCGCACTAGTTATCTATCAAGTTATCGTGAGTGTTCATCGATAAGATCGGGCAACCCCTTATCACACCCCCTCCCCCCATTTGGCATATATCCGACACCCACGGTCCTATTTTCCTCATATTACAAACCTTCTTTTAAGCACATTCATAATTGTTTCCTTATTGTTCTGTTTTTACTTTTATTTTTTAAATACTCTATATGTTTAATTCTCATGTTTTCAACAAGACCAGAAGATTGACAACCTTCCGGAAAGTTGGGGCAAGAGAGAGATTGTGCTTGTGTGCAGGTTCCACGCTTCGTCAACAGTGCTTTTCTGGCTTCCTTGATAAAGCAATCTTCTTCAAGCCTACGAAGTCCTACTAGTTCGATAACCCTTGTTCTATACTAGGGGAAAACTTACTCTAGACTTTATCATACCTTCCGCTTGGGGTCCCCAACGAGCATGTGATCACGTCATCATCACATATAACCTCCTCTTGGAGGTGAAAACAACTACGTGGCCAAGGTAATCATAAACACCAGAGAGCATTGCAAGACAATATTAAAACTCTCTACAAATATAAGTGAAGCATCTCAGATTGACATGAACAAAATAATCATAATCTCATGGTTCATCGGATCCCAGCAAACACAACATGCATAATTACGTGACGACGGTCTCGATCATGTGAGGCAGCCCACGAGACTCTAAACATGGAGGCATAACAGAAAGAACAACCAACTAGCTACTACTATGGACCCGTAGTCCCGAGATGAACGATTCACGCATTTGTCCGAAAGCGATCATGGCGATGTAGAGGCACGCCTCTGATGGTGATTCCCCCCTCCTAGATTGGACTTTCGAGGTGACTGCGCCTCTCTGTATTTTTTGTGGAAAATAACTCCGTCGGCCTAGGGTGGGGACGTGCCTGGCACCCTCCCTCCCCCCCCCCCCGGGGGGGCACCTGGCTCCCCTCCGGCTCTTCTTTGGACCCCGTCTTCGTTCCGGGTAAAAAACGATCTCTATGGATTTTCATCCCTTTTCGAGAATATTTTTTTAAGAACTTTTCTGAAATAGAAAAACAACAGCTGGTCTGGGGCATCTCGTTAATAGGTTAGTTTATGAAAACATTCGGAACAGAAAGGAAAACAAGTGAGAACATGTGGAAAACATCAAGGCATTGGATAGAAAACAAGCATGGAGCATAAAAAATTATAGATATGTTTGCAACGTATCACGTGTGTCCGGTGCTCGCGTACAGAAATCTCGGACACCAAAGAGTCTAGCGGCTAGAGTTTTATTCTCTTCTCCTTCGTCGTCTTCTTCTTCATATTGCCCATGTTCACCTCTGTTTTCCAAGTTTCCTTGTAGGTATTTGTGGGCCTCGCACCTGAGTACACATAGCACACTTGCTTGAGGTAGCAATCCATTCAATGCAACATCACAATCACATGAAGATATGAGCAAGTTCACCTTGGCATGCAACGCATTGACTCGGTCTCTCTTCATTGGAGCAACGGGTGTGGTGATGTTGTTAGGTTACCCCGTATGAGCCCATATGGCAACTCAAGAAAGCCTTTGATCATGTTTGCCAAGTACATCCCAATCTGACCACATGTTCATGCTCAATTTTCTATACCATCTCATTTTGTTGTAGTGTGTGTTCCATCGCCAAGGATCGATGTTAGTGCCTTAAGGACAAATTGAGTGGTCGGATCGTCCAAACACTTGGGCAACCTAAGAGGATATTGATGAGATATGGCAGTGCTTTCCTCGCGCGCTAGCTTGAGGACGAGTTGGATGTCAAGGAGAGGGATGTGTTAACTGTGAAGGTCGGGTCGACGAGAGGAGAATTCCCAGCCAATGCGAAGGACTTGCAAGCCGTCCAACATGTACCCAACAATCAAGTAGGTTTTACTCAACAACGGCAAAAAGCAATCAAATAGGTCCATATTTGAGGATAAGTAGAGTCATATCTAACATATTACCTCTTTTCCAAAATATAAAACGTTTCGATGGGCTAAATATCAAAACATCTTATATTTTGGAACAGAGGTGGCATTGACCAATAGTCGAACTGAGAAACTTCAAACTACCTCCTAAAGTCAAGGACAAGCATTGGGTTGCTTGGGATGTGTTTCTAAAAATGATTTTTGTTGTGCAGATTCTACCTATTGGTTCGCTGGAAATATGTGTATCCCTTCGAATGGACGGAAGAGGACCACTCATCCCGTACCTTAGAGCACCTCCAACCCGGGTGCTAAAACCCACGCCAAACGTCTGAGTTGACAACCCGGCAGGTCCCGGACAGAAAACACTCACCCAAATGTGTCCCCCAAATCCAGCCCATATGTTTGGGATGTTCGACAAAACCTCAAACCCATCCCATATGTAGGGAGGATTTGGGGTAGCCCAGACGTGTCTGCCACGTCGAATTTGTCACCCCGGGCCCACCCCATTTCACCCAAATATCCCCTTAATTTTTCACCCGCTCTGCCCTCCGTTTTATTTCTCCTGCCACACCCGGGAAATCTCATGTGCCCGAACCTGTCTGTAGGCGACGCCGCCCGTCAAGATTAGAAAGGATGGACTTGGAGGCGTCGTACGAAGGAGTTGATGAAGAATAGACGTCGCCAGAAGGACAAGGGACCCAAGTATATAGAAAGAGAATGATGGGGACGAGGTGGGAGAAGGATAGAGCGGCACGTGATGGCATGACAAGCAAAATGTCCGCCAGAAGGACGGACATCTTCTCAAGCAAAGAGGAGACATTGAAGAGATTGGACGGACTTCTTCTCCGCCTTCAAGGAGAAGACGACCGATTTGGAGCACGTCAAGAAGAAGCAGAAGGCCATCATCGATCTCGGCTCCGACGGTGAGTGAAGGAGCACCGTCGATGGCGGAGACGTACCCTAGGCTCCGGTGAGCCGCTTTTGGCCTCAATTAGGGTTAGGGCGACGCCATTTAATACCCCCTCCATATCAAAATGTAATATGTTTTAGCGTTTTCTAAAAAAATACATATCTAAATACGCACTAAAACGTGTAGATACATTGTGTCTAAAAAAGGCCAAAACCTAGTATAATTTTAGCAAATAATTTTAGCAAAATGATGTATGTGGCTAGCTATAGGAGTGATGAACCCGATGAACTTCTCCATATACATCTCCCGCGAAACTTAATTTTAAATTATGCAGTTCTATCTACAGGTTGTGTTTATGCGCTCTGTTCTACGCAAAGTAATTCGACACCTTATGCAGTTCTATCTACGGCCTTTATCTTCATTTTACAGGGTCCGCTTTTGCGGTGTCTCTAAGAGCAGAGAATGCTCTTAGGACATCTCCTACGGGGCTGCTCAATTGCCCCGGACAGGACGGATTTTAGCAGGCTGGGCTAAAAGCAGACCCTTAGGGGGCTGGTCACCTCTGGCCTCGGTCCGTTTTTCATCCGTGGCTGCTCAAACCCAGACCAAATTTGGTCCAGAAGTGAGCAGCCCCGGACACGGGATGTGTCTGTTTCGTCCGCGCAGCTAGTGCTTGGTCCCACCACTTTCCTCTCCCCTGCCGTCCACTGCTTCTCTCTCCCCCATTATTTTCACGAGTTGTCAAGAGCAGCACCACCGCCGTATCCAACTTTCACAGCGGCCGCACGGCGTGACCAAACCCAGCCCGCACCTCGACGGCGTAGTGTCGGGGAGGATGCCGCGCGCCACGGCCTCGAGCCACGACCCGTTGCTCCGTGCCCACGCGGTTGAGCATGAGGCGGCGCCCTCGATGAGCGCGAGGAAGCAGGACGGCGCTTGGCTCGGGCGTGGCGGAAGCAGGACGGCGCTTCGGACGGGCGCGGCGGAAGCAGGGCGTTCTCCAGCTGCTGCTGCCGTCGGGCTCCTTGTGTCGGGAGCGCGCGAAGAGCAGAGCGACGCGTTTTCGCCTCGCCTTCCACCCGGAACGACACCACGCCGCGGTTCAGCGCGGCCTCCATGGCGGCGCGCCCGGCACCGTCGAGCAGCACGGCGACGGACGAGGGCGCCACGTAGCGCAGCCGCAGCGTGCCCTTGGGCGGCACCCCGAACGGTTCGGCACGCACGTTCGAGCCAAGCACGTCCAGCTCGACGACGCGGCGCCCAGGGCGCCACGTGCGTGCGACCATGCGACCACGACGCCACGGTCCTACGCTCGCGCACACCACGCCGCGGCCGCGCTGGGATGGACCCCGATGGCCTGTTCCTCCGAGCCTTTGTCGAACGACCACGGGCGGCTGTCAAGTGCTAGAGCGCTAGAGTGCCGGAGCGGTAGTACGGGCGCTGGAGTGCTGCCCTCGATGCGCTCACCGTGCACGCTGCAGCCTGACGCGCGGTGGCCGTGGCCCTTGTCTCCTCTTCGCGGTCCGTCTCGGCGACGCCCAGCTCGCCGCTATGCGGCAGCCATGGCCTCGTCTCCTCCTCTGCTGCCTCTGGCGCCGTCAGGCAGCCCTCGCGCTTGGCTCATGTGGAGGCCAAGCTGCTGGGCATGGCCGAGCGGAGTGTGCGCGCTCGGATACGGGCAGTACTACTGCGCATGCGTCTTCTTCATCCAGCCAGGGTGCAGTACTAGTGCTAGTCTGTGAAAAAAGAAATACTGGACATGTCTCACAATAAGCATCCCCGAAGGGTGGACCTCCAAAAATGCATGTCTGTCGCTCCACACAGTTGTCCCGTTTTTGTCTGGGATTTGAGCATCCCCTTAGAAGATGCCCTTAGGTACCTAAACCAGCGATTTACCATATTCCGCATGTTCACTGGACCATGGTGCTTACGCCCACTACAGTTCAAGGCATAGCATTTCCACGCTTGACATCTTACTTTGAGGCGGGGCACGTAAAAGACTGCACATAAATGCATGGCCGAGAGAAGTTACACCCCCTCTACTTTTTTTGAATGAAGCGGAACCAAAAGCCGATTTGCCATGACAAATTACACCCCCCATGAACTTTTACATAGATGAAATTATGGGCATGAATTTACATTTGAATTGGCTACAATTACACGGCTAGTAACAAGTTATATACATAGTAAATGTTGTGAAGAACCCTACATGTTGGCCACTCTGGAAGGGGTTTCGGCATCGACCTCAGGTTCTCCAACTGACTGCCGCAGCTGCAACACAGTAACGTTAAGAAGCTGCTAGCAAACAAACAGGTGAAGCTGGGATGATCAACCAACACAAAAAAGGGTCTCAGACTCCCCAGTTATGAAATATTTCCTCTGCCCCCAATTATAAGACGTTTTGGTAGGCTAAATAGTTCCGTAAGTTCGTTTTTTTTTACACCACATACAAAGAATTGACAATCATTATACTTCAATCGCATGCCTAGCTGTGTCTTATCAATTTGGAAATGGATAATTAAGCAAAAGATTGATAAAAGGAAATGAGATAAATCCAGGGGCTTTCCATGAGGTGCGTCCAAAATATAGGATATGTAGAAAGTTAAACATAGTTGTCTGAATTGTATATGAGATGATTGGGATTGTCTCTTGTCTCCAGACGACGGGGAAGGTGCACTCAAATATAACTGGACTGTCCTGAACTACTGCAATGTCCTAGAATAGAACTGCTTCAAATAACGTGCCAAATGGTGAACGATGCATAAAGTGGGTTGCGGAACTAATTTCCTTTCATTAGATGTAGGATTCAATGATAGGTAAACCACAGGCAGTATTGTACAAATGATAATGGCACGCACCATTGACTCTTTATTATGTTTGTCCAGGTAGAGGTCCAATGCTCCTTCACCAGAAAGAATTTTAGCTCCAAATCCATGCTGATTCACAGATCCAACTGACTCTTCATCAACAACAACAGCATCTATTTTGTCTTTTCCGGTTCGTATTTCTGGAATCTGTAAGAAATTTGTTCATAGGATGGTTAAAGGAACAGAACGGTTACATATTGGCATGATGAAAAGGAGCCAATGGTCGTGAAATGTGTTCATTAAGAATTAAAATAACAAGACTTTAGGATGAAATAAGAGGACTACACCCATTAGTGGAGTAATTCTGTAAGTCTTGAACCAAAAGATACCACTACCTGTGACACATTACCACTTACCAGGTGCCATAGTGGAGCTCCAAATTGAGATGTCCTGAATTCTTATAACACCAAATTTACAAACTCAAGCACTGCAGAAAGAGAAGAGAACACACCTCATACATTGCTTCGGTCAATATAGTCTCCAGAATTGACCTCAGACCTCGAGCCCCAGTATTCTTTGATATTGCTCTTTTGGCAATAAGCCGTAAAGCTTTCTCGGTAAAATGCAACTTCACCTACAATCAAACGACACGATACAATAAACACGCTTAAGCGGGTGTACTACAATGCATTTTGACCACAAGCAGTGCATCAAAGTTCATGAGAACATTCTCACTTACATCATTCATTCCAAATAACTTTGTGTACTGCCTGCCAAGGGCGTTCTTTGGTTTTGTAAGAACCTGCAGAGAGTGCACATAAGCATTAAGCAAGACGAATCAAAATTGTCAATCTAGGAGCCAAGAATGCTTAGCGGAACATATGAATATCACTTGAATTTTGGCAAATTTTGCACTCAAGCAATACTCTGAAAATAAGGTAGCATGTAATAGCATGTATCGAGCAGGCTTTTCAAGCATAGTTACACAATTCATTACAAGAGGCGTCGAAGCCCAATCTAGATCGATCGAACCAGATCAGGGTTCAAATTTCGCTCACAATCAGTGTGAATTCGCTCCCCGATTCATCAAATCGGATAAACCCAAAATCAAAACAGAACACATATCGTCTTGTAGGTGGACTTGACTGTGGTCCTTGTCGTGTCCCGCTGCTCGGCAGAGCAATGATGCACGCGAGGAAATACACAAATCGGCGGGATTAGTCTCTCCTTGACCGGTGCAATAGCACCAAGCAGGCCACGAGGAAACTGGAGTTGCAGTGAGGAGGTGGACAGGGAGGCGCCCTTGGAGGAGGGATATGGGACGGCTGCAGCCATGATGGCGGGCATGGCTTCCTGAGCAAAGACAGTGCAAGTGCGTATGTGGTCTCAGGTTGACAGTCATGCGTAATCTGTTAGCTGTCCGTATAACATACAATAAATGCATTCTCTTTATTACATTATACGATATGATCAGAAAAGGTGAAGTAGCGAAGCTGGTCACTGATTCGCGAAACTAACATGCGGCGTACCCCTAACGAATCCATTGTGTATGAGATAGTGAATTGCGAATAACGAATTGAGAATCGCGAACCAAATGAACAGCAAATCAGGTAACCATGTTTTCAAGGTCGGTCCATTAGAATGTCATGTGGGCCTTTTATGGTCACCAAATAGACATGCTAACCCATAAGAGTAAGGATAAAAGTACAGCCAGCTGTTGGTTATAAAATAGTGTCATGTCATCTATATCCAACCTAATAGCCAACAAGTATAATAATTAACTATAAACATGTACGACTTTATTTATAGCTGGCCCGCATTACACTGCCTCTTCTCTCTCCTCCAATTCAGCAAGAATATAATATTTTAAGTATTATAGCCTGCTTGCATAAGCTTAGAGCAAGTATAATAAGCTTTATGTAAGCAGGCTGCAAGGCTTAAAATAACTTTTTTTTTCTGACATGGCTTAAAATTTTGCATGAACCCTGGATTGCTAAGCATGCATAAATGCAGAACAGTGTGCAACTGAGGTAAGAAAGTACGACATAGGACCTGTAAAAGTCTACAAGAACCATGGGAACCATAATAAATCGAATCATCACAGGTCGCATGAACAAAAAGAACCCAAAGGGAACATATGTGTGCGCCTGTGTGGTACAACCTACCTCAACAAGTTGATCTTCACTGAGGGAAGATAGACTAACAAGAACTGGAAATCTACCAACAAACTCTGGTATTAATCCGTATGCAATGAGATCACCACTTTCAACCTGCAAAAAGTAATTCCAAAAATAGAACATCAAATACTCGAAAGCATGAAGCAGAACAAAAACAACAATATATATTCCACTAGTTGGTCACTAACATAGGAAGCTAGATAAATGACACTTGGTTTTGACTCACCGATTCCAGCAATGTGGATGTGATTTCAGCATTTATAACACTACCAGTCCGCATATTAGAACGAACTGGTGCTCCGAAACCAATGGAAGAATCATGCCTCCTGTAGAAGATATATGGAAAGCCAAAGTAAGAAAAACCTGTGACATCTCAGGTGAAACATAATTGACAGCTTATGTTCAACCTTTCAGAAATAGTCTTCTCCAAGTCCACAAAAGCACCACCGCAAATGAAGAGAATATTCTTCGTATCAATCTGCAACGCATACAGAAGAACATAAAATCATATTGAGCAAGTTCGGCAGGCTTATTTGGAGACAGTGAACACAAGTGCAAGTTAAAGCCAGCTGGCTCGCAGGTACATTTGGGTGCAAATATATGCAAGAAACACCTTGGGTCTTACTGGCTAGCACCATGAGGTTAACGATGCAAGTGGGATGGATACAGGCTGCCCATTTACCGCATATCTTGCCTGGCGGGATTATACAGGATAATCAGGAGATTAATTAGTGGGATTGAGGGGACCATGGAAGCCCGCCTAACAAGTTTGTGACAGCAGCTGAAGGATCAGCGAATATGTCGGTACACGTCATACTGCCGTGCGCTTCTCTCATCTGGTCAAACGGGATATAAGAGGGACAGACGGGCTTGGCCTTCTATCCCGCCGGCGCAAGGTGGGTTGCCCGCTAAGATATTAAACGGGCTGTGTTCGTGGGATACCGAGCGGGATAAGTGGTGTGACCATCCCACTAGAATCGTTACATGAGGTGGTGTAGGCCGGCTAGCCAAGGTACGAGCCTCACTTCTATCTAATTAAATGTATTCCCTAGTTCCTCCTAGGACCAACTCATTTCGTATACAAGTAAATGCCTTGGTCAACATAATACAATGATAGGAAGAAAAATCTTCATTCCTTCCCTTTTTTTCAGAGCTAGAAATGGTAGGTCAAAACTGTTGCCTGCTACTAACAGAGCCTTGCCGAGGGACGTGAGAAAATACAAGACCACGTGTAAATGTGGATAAATGCACTAAACACTCCAATGTGCCTCAAGATTGATCCAAGTGACGCTAATTAGAAGATGTGAAGGATGCTTGAATTTCTGAACTGTCTTCCACCCACTTCATCGGTTCTCAACTTTATAACTGACCACTACTCTCAATCTCCGTTGCCACTCTGGAATAGCCCTTCTGGAGCCCGGACCTTGGTGACCAGAAAATAAGATCGATAGGCGTGATGCCAGCCCAGATTCAGCACAACCAGATCATGAGCACAATAGGCATGTCCCTGGCCAGATCCAGGACGTATGCTGACAAGAAGCTCGTCTGAACAGAGGTTGTCCTTTCTCTCACCACACGCAGCCGCATCAGCCGTGCCCCGAGACCAGAAGTGAACCATGTCCTGCTCTTGTCATGACTACTGCTTGTGCTGCTGTGAGACTCCACCTCCATTCACTGGCCAATATCCCACCAGCAAAGATGAAGATGGCCCAGTGGAGAGAGACAGAGAGAGACTCGTGGGAGAAGGTGAGAGTCGTTAATTCAGTCAAACTGTTGCCTAGTCCTATTTAAGAAATGGTGAATGTTTACAAAGTGACAAAACAATTTTCCCTAAAGGAACAAATATCAAACAGCAACAAAGAACAAAATTGGCATGCAAGGTACCTGGATATTATCACCCCTTGGGTGCCTTCTAGCCCCTTTCTCAGGAACACTCATGACCTATCTTGACAATATATAAAAACAATTGGAAGATCAGTAAGCAGTTACCTTATTGTCCACATTGGTACTACACATTCTAATATTCAAAGGGTACTAAGACACGAACACCTAATAAGAAAAACCTGTAAAGTCTAGAGGAGATCGATCTATAGTCTATACATGTCAGTACATATTTTCAGGAGAATTGATGAACTTCATATAGAAATCATCAAAAACCTGAAAATCTTATTTGCCAAACTTCATAGCTTAATCAATGTGGAGCAAGTAAAATGATATGACCATCATTTGCATCACTAGTACAACTACCTAGCAAAGACAACCAACCCATGATAATTAAAAAGGTTGCGTACCATGATCCTGAAATTGACCTCTGAGTATCTGGTAATTGTGTACGAACTACGAACTAATGTATACTGATCTAAGCACACAATTAATTTACGCTGACCAGAAGCAAATTAACTAGTAAGAACACAGTGGGGCACGCAAATTCATGTAAAGAAGTAAGGAGAATGTAGCAGAACATGTAAAAGATAGTTAATCTTAAAGATCACGATATGTACAATATTAGGGAGAATAGTATTCTATATACTCCATGTTTCAGAACTGAATAGAACACACAGATTACAGTGAAACCTAAACCATATCACGTATGGATCTGTTAGCAAACAAGTATGCACATAATTTAATACACTCCATGTCAGCAAACAACCAGCTATCTTAGCTCTTTCTTGTGCAGTAATTGAGGAATGAATGAATGATTAACGGATGGCTCAAAAGTTACAAGCTCACCGTTCCCTCGAGCATTTTTAATAGCGCCTGTTGAACACCTTCACCTGAAACATCTCTACTAAGGTTGATACTTTCAGCCTGCAAGGCATTGAAACTTCATAACCAACGCATAAAATATATGATAAATGTACACAGTCCAAGTGTGCCCGTCTGTCCGATACAAGTACCTTCTTTGTTATTTTATCAACTTCGTCAATGTACACGATTCCTTGCTGAGCAGCAGCTATGTCAAAATCGGCAGCCTAGGGCCCAAAAGAAAAGGATAAAAGAAGTGCTTTCAATTCAAAATTTTAAGAAAGGTATATCGTACTGGAAGCAGAAGTGGCAGAAAGAAACTCCAAACTCTTGGCTACTTTCTCTAACAAGATCTACATCCCCTCAAAACTGTTTGATAAAATGCCATTATAGGCTTTACAACAACCTACATTTTTTGAAATAGTTATTCATCGAGACTGCTACAGTTAACAGTTCATAACTGAATTTGTCAACATGTACGTTTTACTCACAAGGTTAAGAATATGAGCAACAAAGTGCTTCTGGTAGCAAAGAGACAGTTTTCTTCATGTCCTAAAAATTTAAGTTTTCTTTATATCCTAAAGAGTTTATAACCGGGAGGAAACCATGAAGGTCATATATGTATATCATCATAGTGGATTCCCATATGGCATGTGTGCTCAGCGAGAGAGGTGATTTACATGAACTATTGCTTACTATCTATGCTGGTTATCAGTAAACAAAATAGATACTTCAAAAAAGTAAACAAAATAGATATATTTTAGAATTTTTTTCATTTGCAGGGATACACTATAATTTTTAATATATTATTATCAAATTCCCTGCATATCAGCTACTACTGTGTTAACAAGTTTATGGGGGGCGTAGGAAAAGTTTAAGAAGGTACTGTGGCATAAGCAACCGTAGCAAAAAAAAATTAAACAGTACAAATTCCATCGTTATAGCTCAGGGATCGGGTCGTACCGCTAGGAGTTTATACAGAATAGATTCAACATCCTCACCAACATATCCTGCCTACAGTACAGAAAGAAAAATAGTTAGCAGAATAGGTGAAGCTGCAGCAAGTAGCCAGGTCAAACAAAAGTTTTACATTTGTGACAGACAGTGGCTGAGGATTTCATGCAAGACAGATGGGAGTACAGAAAACTGAGATGTTTATAGCAATTAGCAAATGATAATCCAATGTGCAAATCTTGCCCAAAACCAAGCTCCAAGAGGAAATAGGTTGCCTATGAATCTGTCTCCAAACGCTGCAGTGTCAATGGTGGAACCTAGCTGCCAAAGATTTGGCAAAGCAGAGCATAGGGAAAATAGACTATCGCAACATCTGCATTTTCTGGGGTCCCAACTCAGAGGCAACTAAGGGTGTGTTTGGTTGAGGGGATATCATTTGGGGGATGATGGTATCCCCAACCACTTGGTTAGGGATAGCCAGATTTCTTGTTTGGTTGGATAGATGAGAGGTGGTTAGGGATAGCCAAATTTATGTTTGGTTCAAAGGATGAACAATGGATGAGGTTGTAAAGAGAAAACACAAAATCGTGCTCTTCAATTAGGATTTGGACGCACGCAAAAGCAAGTACAAACTACAACAAAATAAAACAATATAATTGTGAAGTACGTGTGCAGTACTGGGATAATAGCTTAGTGGACCTTCCAAAAAAAAACATGGTCTTTGCTCCCGTTGGTGCTCCTGCAATCAATCGGACAAGAGGAAGGGAGCCACCGCCCCGTATGCTCAGCAGCTAAATGCCATCTTCCCTGGTTGACCTCACTCCTACCCAATCGTCACTGCCAAGCACCCACACGTCGCTGCACCATCGTAGCAGCCGCCACGCGCGGTGTTGCAAGGGGCAGAGAGGAAGATACGTGAAGACCGAGAGATAGAGAGAGAATGGACGAGCTAGCAGGATTAGGTCGCTAGCTTCGTTCCTTGCTCCGCCCTGCGATCTGCCGACGCACGGAAGATCTTCTTTATCTGGTGTGGTCTGTTTTGGTTAAGAGAACGAGGGGAAAAAACGATTCAGAGGAAACTATCGCGAGCGAAGGAAGGTGGTTGCCCTCATCCGCCACATTTTGTCGGATGTGCTCAACCAGTTTTTTTAGGAATATTCCCAAAATCTGGTTATCCCTATCCCTCTCGTCCTCCAAACCAAACATAGGGCAACCACCAAAAAAATGGCTATCCCTGACCACTCGGTGGATAGCCACTCAACCAAACACACCCTAAGGGCCTTTGGAATACCGGAATGTAAAACATAGAAATAGGGTAAAATAGGAAAGAAATATAAGAAATCCACTATAGAAGTATGATATTAGCTTTACATGGTATCCTGGGAATGACTAATGGATACTATATGTTCCTTCATAATCAAGCGAAATATTAACAAGCTCAATTTGCATGTCATTGACAATTGGGTCCAGTTAACCACTTCTACTAACCGTCAAGCTACAAACAGTTTCTTCTTTTATGAAAGATGGGGAAAAAAACTTTTTTCAGAAAGAAGATCTACCATCTTGTTATACGTTTGCATATTTGCCATGATATGAGCTGTCGTGAACAAAAGAGGATTTTGCTCGAGCACTAAAGGCGGTGTAGCCCATCTGGGCCCCACACCAGCAGTGACCACCAGCTTATGATCAGCTATGTGGATGTCCTGAGATATGTGGTTATTCACAACCAAGGCGCTGGGTTGCACACAGAAGCTACTCCTCTATTTCTCGTGTTTTCCCATTGCCTTGGACCTACGCGAGAAAACTGAGCTTGAGTGCTTGTTTCAGCTCCTATGGAATCCACTGATACATGAAACTTCCCTTTGCTTTTCCATTGGTTTACTATTCACTTTTGCTCCATTCCAAACAGCAAGACTCAAATACCTTTCTACAGGATGGTTTCCTTTGGAATTTATTCAAGTTTCTTTGAACTGAACAGGGACTGGATGCTATAAACTGCACGGAATTGTGCAATGGCACCGGTGTACCCCAGCTTAGAGGCTTTGCAGCATATAAACAGTGTGGATGCCCTATAGTGTTGCTTTAAGATTTGGCCAACTTCGTTTACGGAAGAGCATAGACGCGGTGAAGTCCTACTCAAGAAATCTATGATAGTGCCATGCTCCATCTTACGGGCAAAGCACCTGCTACAGTAAGAAAAACTTCTAAACTATTTTAGCGATTCATGTCATGAACTACGAAATAATTTTACAAAACAATTAGTGATAAAAGAAGAAAAAGGGGGACCATGGATTACATGTCGTTCGACAAGTCGCGGCTTGTCTAGCGACTTTTCTACGTGTCGCAACCTGGATATCGACGACAATGAACAACAAGTTCAAGTTATCGATCGACAAGTTACCTTGTCGACGACTAATCGCGACAAGCCCATGTAAAGGAGTCGAGTGACAACCAAAAAGGCCCATCCCATTAAGCCCCGAAACCTATCTACCCCTCCACCGGCTCCAGAAACAGATCGAGGAAAATAGATCTAAGCGTTTCCCCTGCCAGCTGCCTCTCCTTGGGCGCCGCCGCCGCCTCCTTACACCTGGTGCTGGCGATTGTGCTCCTCGTCGCCACCTCCTCCCCCTGATAACCTCCTCCTCATAACTGTAGACTGCTAGCTCACAGTCCCAGGTTCCTCTCCACTGCCCATACCATCGATATTTTTCAGTATTTATAGCTCAAATATATATCGACTTGTCTATGACTAGTCGCGACTAGTCACGACAAGTCCACTTGTCGGTACCCGAGCGACAAGTTGCGACACAGCGACTCGTAAATCTTGAGGGGGACACATATCACAAACAGATCCATTATTCCATCTATGCAAGTTTCACAACAGCATACTTGAGTGCCTGAAACCTTAGGATATTAGTCTCACTTACAGTAAAGAGTGGATGATTGACCTCAAGATGGAAAACTGTACATGTATTTTTTCATGGGAATGGAATATAATGGGATGGTACAAGCAGCACTCGAAGTGGAATAAATTGGACTGATACGTAAAGATCATTAAACTAACCTGAGTGAGGGTTGTTGCGTCGGCTATAACAAATGGCACATTGACAAATCTTGCAAGTGTTTTTGCCAGCAATGTTTTCCCTGACTTTGGAAAAGATTTTAGTAAAATATAAGTAAGACGTTCATAATATAGGAAGACCTATAGACATCTTATTCATGGAATAAATAGCTAACATGGATATATTATCGCAGGTTTTCTTCCTAAAAAAGGAATGTAGCAGTATCATGTGGAAAGAAATGAAGCAGGGATTCAAATATTGAATCACGCATCAAACACTCTAATATTTCAATGGTTCTAAATGTGTAGCTATTTCACATGTTAATGCTTTGTGTGAGTGAAGTTCACCCGTATGAGTATATAGCACCTCAGTACATGACTTCTCATCATTATAGGATGGACAGGAAATGTTTGGCCCACATTACAACAGCACAATAAGAACTTTCCCTTGAACAATGTTAGCACAGGGATAGATGGAAACAAATGAATGTTCAACAACAAAAATGGTTATAAGGTTGTAAGCATATGAGGGTTCTCTACGGGCACGTTGTGTATAGTTTGAACAATTGCACCATATAGCACTAACGTACTCAATGATCAGAGCATTTACCCGAGCCTGTCGGACCCATCACAAGAATGTTGCTTTTCTCGAGCTCTACCATGTCGGTATCACTTTCGCTGGAATCCCCAGCAGACCTGCAGTCCACATCTTGAATTCAATTCTCTGCCTGGTTATACAATAGCAACTGTGGCATAACTTATGTTTATAGAAGACCTACCGGCTGGAAAATGACTCACAGGATATCCTTTTATAGTGATTATAAACTGCTACAGACAGAACCTGCCAAAAGACAAAATAAGCCATTTATTTTACAATACCACGGGGACAAGGATAAACAGCAAAAGCAGTAATCCAACATCTAGTAGGAGTCTAAAGTTACAACATTATGAAATGATCATTACGCAAACGTCAGTGAAGTTGCTAATACTCTGTATTACCCAAAATTAGCATTAACGAGAAACCCTCAATACTTATTCCATATTACTCCTAGACAGCTCCGGCAATACGGGGAGCACCAAACTTTGGTAAACTTCACCTTCTTGGCGCGCTCCTGACCGATGACGAACTTGTCAAGCCCACGGCAAATCTCCTTGGGCGTGGGGAACTGTTGCCCCAAGTTGGAACCGCCCCAGCCCCCACCGGAGCTATCCCCGTCCTGCCCATCACCACCCGCAACCCTAACCACATCTATTCTCCCGACGGTGCCCGCGCGTGCACCAGGCGCCTCCCCAGGCTGGCGCCAGATCTCCGGAGGCTCCCCTCCGCCATCCGAGGCGCCGGTCCCGCGGTCGGCTTGGGCGTCCTGGAAAGCGGGGGCGACATGGGGCAAAGACTGCTGCTGCCGCCGCCGGAAGTACGCCCATGGGCGGCGGTATCCGGGACTCTGGTTCTGCTGCTCCGAGGTGACGCGGCCCGCGTGGATGCGGCGCGCGGCTGAGATCGCCGCAGTGGCTGCGGCGCGCGAACGGACGGCGGCGGACATGGCGTGGACAGAGAGGGAGGGGAAGTTGGGGGTTTCGTGCGGGGAGGGGAAATGAGGAGTGGGGGGGGAAGAAGCGTAGAGAATATAGGTGGATTTTTGGAGCAGCTCGAGGTGTCCCTCCTGGTGAGAGCACTCCGGAAGAGTGTTTCTTCCTTGTGGGCCTGCCACACCCTCACTGGTGCCTATAGCTGGCCAAACGGGCCCGAAGCACGACTTTTTTGCCACGGCACGGGCACGACACGACACGATTTAAATGGACCGCGGCACGGCACGAGCTTATTAGTGCTTGGGCCGCTCCTCGATTTGAAGCACGTGGGCCGACACGGCACGGCACGACATAAACGGGCCCGCACGCGGCACGGCACGGGCACGACATGGCACGATTAAATTAGAGGGATGGAATCCCTTTTTATAGAGAAAAAATGCAATTTTTTGGACTAAATTAGCCATCTAATGATTAAATATAGCAAAACAGCTCTAAATTGACACAAATCACACTTAAAATAGCCTAATTATGCCCCTAATTAGCCTCCAACCGAAAAAAATTCAGCCCTCCCGCTCCCCCTCCTTCCGGCCCACAGATATTCGAAATTTTTTCTATTCCCGTCCAGGTTTTTGGCCCAGCCGTGCCTAGGCCATAAACGGGCCAATCGTGTCGAAATCGGCCTGTCAGGCTATAGTCCAACTATTGGGCCATGCCCATATCAGAATTGCGGCCCACGGGCCGGCCTGGCACGGCACGATTAAGTCGGGTCGTGCCGTATACGGGTCGGGCTTTTTTAGGAACGATTTGGGTCGTGTCGCCACCTATACTAGTACCCGTACTCCCTTGCAAAATAGATCAATTCCATTTGTCCAAATATACTAGATGACCTGTTACGTCACTGGCGCAAATAATGGATTTTTGCTCGTACTTGTTTCCATAAGAAAATAACCACAGTGGAACATTAATCGTTATATTAAATATCAAGTGTTCCCGATTCCGTTTTTGCTGCTTGTTGTTTATAAGAAAAGAATTATAACGAAAGGTTGGGTCGACATTTCTGTTTGTGTAAGAATATAGTGAGAATGCGTAGATGTTTGTAACCTATGTAAGGAGCAGGGTATCGAAATTTGAAATCCGTTTTCGCTTGGAGGTGCACAAGCACCCGCCTATTTAGAATTATACTCGGGAGCAAAGAAATACTCAATTTTACTTTTTAGATGTATAATCGGACTATCTCTTCGAAGAAAACACATGCGATAAAAAAAATCTATGGCCTTTGAACAAGTATAATTTCCGTTGCTATAAATGGAGGAATTTTTATGTTTTCTGACTCTATATGTTTCTTGTTGGCTTCTAAACCGATTTGTTGTTGATCACTCATCTGTGTATGATCAACTTGTCATCCCTTGATTCTCTCCTTCGATGATGTAATTATGTAGGCAGAATTTATAGATCTATTCTATCTTCTGTGACTAAACTGCTGCATCTATTTTTGTTACCGTCTTTTAATGCGTGTGATGAACAAGCGGTCTCAATTTTATGCGCAATTCGGAAATGGAAGAGTGGTTTGGAAATTAGCTTATTAAACATAGTTGTAAATGTGTGGTTTCTTGCCCAGGCCTTCCTTTCCAAAACTTTGAGAGTGTAAATGATGTTCCTACCTGTACTTGTTTTTTTATTTTGCCATCTAGCAATCATAGTACTTGCAGTATTTGCACAGGTAACATCTCAGCGCAACCAACTAATGTGTATGCATTTTCATAGAGGCAACATCTACAGGAACATGTGAAAGAAGTTAGGGAATTCGGTAGCACATTGCCTGTGCGACTGTAGCAAGAAAAATAATTCGTCCATATCGATGTTGCTCAGGAACATAGCACAAGCGACCATATTATGTCTTGGAGCCAAACTGACATGCATAGGTATACCGTTATTACACAACTTAGTTATACAGGTTGTCCATATCGATACTGCTCAGCAACATAGCATAAGCGACCATATTACGTCTTAGAGCCAAAGCGACATGCATAGGTACACCGGTATTACACAACTTAGTTATACATGTCTGTTACATAAAGTTATCAACACCACACTTAGTCGAGGAGAGGTGTGCATAGGTACTTTCATTCCACCGGAGATAAGAACAACTGATGTCTCTGACTGATTCACATACACCTGAATCCACGGCAGCCTGCACGCTGTAGATCAAACGCTATCTCACTAAATAGCTTAAGCGCTTCGTTTTTCACTGTATCTGCATCTTCATGACCTAAAGAGAAATTGTCATCCACAAGGTCATAGATCCGGTTAGCAGCCGCCGACATTTCTTCTACAGTTCGAAGCAACCCCTGACCCAAACGAACATAGTACTCCTCTGCTCCATGTAGCTTAGTGCTTAGCTTTTCATTCTCTGCTCTCACATATTTTAGCTCGCTGTAATTGAGGTCTTCTATGACCATGTTCTCCCAGCTTTCCATGTAACCTATGGTTTCTAAAGTGATAGATTCTTCCGCAATTTTGGGGTCCCTAGAAGGAAGACTCTGCATCACCACGCGTCGAAGGGCGTCTCTTGACTCATGGGTGGAACTATAGAATGTGATCGTGCAATAGACCTTACAATGGATGCTTGGATAAAGTCTATATTGTGCTCTTGGAAGACCAAGCTTGTCAAGCATCAGGTCAAATATCATTTTGCTAGGGACCTTGACCATCTGACGGGAAGGTTTATTGGTCTGTTCAGCATCGGCGGCTGATCGAGTGAGATGTTTCTATAAACAAATGGGTTGTTAGCAAGCGACTCGACTGCCTATAAATGATAGCACTGCAGCGGCGTAAAGCATGCTATATAGGAACCTCTACTGGTATGTGGTTCCATTAGCCAAACAGTAGTGTATACAACTATGTCTGTATGAAAGCAGAGCATGTAAATATACTGGTTGCTTATAGGTAGGAGTCATGTGTATTCTCTGTCCTACACTGAACTCTATATTATGAAATGTCACGTGTTTATGCATCTTGAATGATAGCAACTTCAGCTCTATGAGAACTAACGTCAGTCGGATTTTTGTGCCTAAACACATCAAATGAAGAAGGTATGGAAGCCATGGCCAGCTCTCTACGCGTGAGTGTGTGGGCAATCTACAGGGCAGTCACCTGGAGCAAAGTAAAACGCAAAGCAAATAGACCTAATACCTGCTATAGGTCGCTGCTGTAGACCTTCCATTACCCATCTTCGCCATTTGGCTATGGCACTAATAGTACTTGGTAAGAAAAAATGAACAAAGGACTACGATTGACAGGAAGATCTAAAGGAATCTAACTTTTATTTGCCCACAGGGAAACACGTAGTCATAGGTAGACTCAGCGGAGACGACAGCTGTATCGGCTTATTAGCCGATGAATTTGATCCCAATGGCTCGTGGAGGTAGACCTCGCCGGCATACATGGTATGGAAGGCAACGAGCAAGGACGAATGAACTGGTAAAGGTGGAAGGTAAAACTCGGTCTAGGGTTTTCACGGGCAGAGAGTAGCGGACTCTCTATGTATGAAGACGGGCAAGCCCAGGCAATGTATCATGGGCCAGGAATTGTTGGGCCTAAATCACTAGCAGAGGGTACGATAGGAACGCCCTTTCTAGCCTAGGTGTATGTAGTTTTTTTTTCCTGTAAAAGGGCATAGCCTTTTGCTTTACTGAGAACATAGCGAGAAAAAGATCCATGCTATATTACTATTCTTTTAATGTAGACTTTATGCCATTCGAGGACGGACGATAAGTAATACTTTGTTAAAAAACTGAGGGTTAGCCAAAAATAAAACGTGGGTCAACAGGTATGTAAGCAATAACTTCATCTAGTACCCAAAGAATAACTAGACACTCAACGAAACAAACCAACGACAAAAAATATGCAGATATATTTGATCCTTGCTTACAATCATCGTACACCTAAATCTAATAAAGGTATTTGTGAATTGATTTATCTGAACCTACCCAACCTAAGTGTGCAAGTCCGTTTTTATTCCTTGGCCTCTGTGTAGAGCTGTCATTACCGTCAGCTCGACAACTTCTCCATCTGGAGAGGAAACCGTTTTGCAGAAGGGGGGTGTTGCATACACAAATATGATGCAAGGAATATTCCTGCCTTAGTTAGTCCACACAACACTCCTGTAGTCGTGTAAGTCCGGCGACGTGCCTGGTTCAGAACCGTCTGCGTCAAACATGCAGAATGGGCTTAGCGGGTCTTCAACGACCTTAGGAGCTAAAAATTTTGGTGCTAGAGAACCGGTCTGAATGTCTATTTTTTTGGTAGCCACTCATTGACAACACCAAAAGAGGTTGACCATGTAAGCCAAGAAAAAGACAGTGAACACAGGGTGATATCTGTACCAACTCCTACTGTTTCTTGTAAGAGCCGAGGCAGCGGTACTCCTGTAGATCGTGGTATAAAACCCTGGACACCAATGGACTGTACTGTTACCTCATCGTTGATGCCAGATATTGCTAGCCTCAGCTCTGCGACCATTGTTTGTACCGTTGTTTCGGAATCACTTTCTTTAGGCTGCAGCAGAAGAGAGTTTTGTAGCTCTCTGATTCGAGATCCACAGACATCGGCATCTCTTAGAAAGCAAACACCAACTCGATCGCCTTGAACCGCTCTTCAAAATGCTCTGTCATCCTAGAGCTCATACTTCGGCGTGGGGTGGGGAATTCCATATATCTTCACCCTTATACCAACACAGTATGTCAGAACATGTTTTTGAAGCTTGCCTGAGAACAAAGGAGAACAATGTGAGAATTTGCTAGCGACCTTGATGACAATAAATCAAGGGAACGTGGTTCCTCTTTGAGCCCGGCAAGAACATCTAACGCAGTCAAGTTTCTTTGCGGAAAGATAATCATCCTCAATAGCATGAACAATTCAATACCGCAGCAAGATACATTCAATAGCTTTAATTGTCCGAAGATGGAGTGGCAGAGCATTTATTTGTATCTCAATGTGCGGCCCTGCAACCTGATCATCCATGTCATATGCTAGGTTTCCACCGAAAAAGCCTTCTGCATATTCATTTGTAGCATAACAAAACACATTTGATCCAGCAAGGAGAACCATCTTGCCCCCTTCAAGCAAAGCACATGCATAGTCAATTGGCATATGAGCTTCCAACGTTAGAATAAATCTGTTATGAGCAACTTGAAGAAGCTGGAATCCATAATCAAACGCAAGTATGCTGAAAGCAGTTCCCTCATCTAATCAAGTGCTACGGTGACTTCACCCTCTGTGATGAACATGTAATGCTGCAGGTGGTGTCTCACCGCCCTAGTCTTGTGTTCTTGCCTACCGGGGAAGCATGTAGGTTCGACCATATGCTTAGTAACAACGCCATCTTCCTCCACCCATTAGCAAAGAAGTCATCTGTCGATCCAAACGTGGACAGGATAGATAGATGAAAACGTGTAAAAGGAAATGGTTAATCCATATGTCTTAAACGGAGTAATTGAGCGACATGGTTCATACTAGTAGGGATGGCGTAATCCAGATTCATGGCCTGCATTTGTTCTGCGCTTGGTGTCGAGAGACGAAATCGCCTGAAATATCGTATTATCACAGATGGTATGGGTCACCTTTGGAACTGGAGCTATAATTTGATTGAGTTCCCCTTACTTGACCAAACAAGTTCCAATTCTGTTATTTCAACTACACCAAATGATCTTTCGAATTGGTCAAGACTCTCGAGTTTATGGCCCCTTCTATACGGTACCAGTTGTTGTTTCATTGAATTTGCTTCATTAATAGGCTCACGATTCGACTTTGATCAAAGACATACGTAGATTCAGAGGCCAAAAAGAGCAGAGGCAAACTATCTAGATGGAAGGCCAGGCAGATCAACTAATTCATCCAAGACGGGGTCAACGCTCCCGGACTGGATAATGGATTAGAGGGGAATAGGCGTACCTGACTACGACGCGGCGGTGAACGTCGGAAAATCGAAGGAGAGGGAGCGACGGATCTCGAGGGCGAGAAGGGTGGCTGATAAGAGGTGGCCCGATCTTCTCAATGAGCTCTCTCTCTTTTTGTGGGTATTTTCTGGATTTTGTGATAACTAGTGCTACAGTGAGACCTCTCACTTGGATGACCCCTGCTGCCAATGCAACAACAATCAATCCCTTTGGATATTCTCAACTACACACTCTTGCACACACAATCAAAGATCACGAGTGGTCTTGTATCCCCTATTCCCATTGGAATAACAAGATATCACGCAACTTTGTAATGGTAACACCACCCTATCGATACGAACTTGGTGGTTGATAAATTTCAGATGAACATCGTTCAATCTTAGAAATCCAGGGTTTATCTTAAATTTGGTCTCCCATATTCCACACGCAGGTGGTAGCTATATATGAGGGAGGGGATGTTTCCCAAAAAATTGACATATTTCTACTCGTTTGGACTCTTCCAACTCGGATACAAACTGACCCAACATGGGTGCAGCCAATTGGACTCTATTTGGAAACTGGCAGGAAAATATTCATGGATTGTTTCGGTCACCACGGCTTGCACGATTCGAATTTGTTGATGGGGCCAGATCCATTGGAAATCTATTCAAATTTCCTAATCGGATTGTGCTCGTTTGCTGTATTTGGAGTCCGTATGAAGAATCCATGTCTATTTCAAATTCGGGACTTCTGCCAGTCCGAACTGAAACATTATTTCCTTGTTGTTGTTTTCCACGCTTCCTTATTTTGCTCCTTGCTTCCTCTTCTCAATTCATGTTTGTGTTATTAATAAACCTAATCATACATAAATTCATAGGCTTAGACAGTATAACATTCTCATAAACACAAACATTATTTATTACTAAGAAAGAATTCACCTTATAATAAACATCAGTGAGGCTCAATATTTCCTTCTAACTCAAGCATGTACATTCACCATGGACCCTTATTACATCCCTATCATACTCCCTTTCTTTAAGACAAGACGTCCTCGACTTGTTGTATGCTGAAAGTGGAAGAAACAAAAAGAACAACGTGTATGCACAATACATGTATCTATAATGTGGTGCATTAGTTGTTAGCAAATCATAAAATTTTGCACATGACATGTGACCACGAAATTTATATGTAAATATCACATAATTGTCATAGCATCTCATAAAATAGCAATCACAATTGCAAATATAAGTGAAGCTCATAAAATCATGATCAAAAGGAGAGACATGTGTGTATACATTTTTATTGTTTAGTATCAAATCAAGTGTTCTCACAGAAGATCTATGATCAAATTTGTTTTTAGTAGTACACTCAAAGGTGTTAACATATTTATTATTTTCATTATGAAAATTGGAACTCAATTTGCAAATATAAGTGAAGTATAATTCAGTAGCACATGTAATTATCAAGTTTTGTGGCAAACCAAACATATGTGTAAAATCATGCTCACATTTAGCAAATATTGAACAATCCAACCAAGGTAACACAATGTTCAATTCAGCCATTTTATCACAAGTAATACATATTTGATCCACCATAAAAAATTCATTCATGTTATAATCACCAACCAAATTAAAAGTGAAACAAGTAGCATAGGTGCTAGAATTGACATATGAAATTTCAGCAATCCTATTCATAGCACATTGCACATTAATTGGTTCATTTAACATGATGGAATACACGATATTATTAGGTGGTATTTTAGCAAGTACTTCCTTATGTGTAATCATTACCACATGGTCAAAATTCGAATTTATCTCATTATCACATGGTTGTGAACTATATATGCTTGTTAACTCACAAGAATCAACTAGCAAATTAGTAGACTCACACAATTCACTACTTGAATTTTGTAGCACGAAATCAGCACCTTTATCAATAACATCCTCCTCAGATTTAGTAGGTACCAATTCATCTATCTCAAGTGGTGATGCAGGTTGCACTTGAGGTGGCTCCCTTTCTTCAAAAGTAACATGCATATCACAAGAAGCAACACTAGAAGTAGACATGATTACGTTAGTAGAAAGAACCTCACATGTCTTCTCAACCTCGACAAACCCCATAACTATACGCTCAAGTCTTTGCATCTCAAGTTTTTCAAGTCTTTGCTTTTCAAACATTTGAGTAGAAATTAAGGGTTGATGTCTAACTCTTTGAAATTTTGTAAGACATGCATGTATTATCCAATCTTTCTTATCGTTCCAAAAGAATTGTAAATCGGGATAATGGCTATCAAAATTAACTCTATATCTAGTGGACCATTGTCGTCCCAACAAAAGATGAGAACAAATAATAGCTTTAGGCATCACATGACATAAAATTTTCTCCTTATGGCCATGAATGGTTAAAGGAACAAAAACTATGTGATTGATAATAAGTTCATCATCATATGTAGGTAACCTAAATGGATCACATGTTTTTTGAACCAGCTGCAATTCTTCAACAACCTCAGGACTGACTAAATTATATTGTGTACCTATATCAAGGATTCAGGGGTAATAGTAACCTTGCTTTCCTTGATGTCTACTATGAAGTGGAATAAATCTTTTGCTGGAATCCCACTAGCATCCTCCTTCCAAAACGTAGCACTCCAAGCATCAAAACTAGGAAAACCCATTGATTAATGTGTTAGTGAAACAAAATAACAATAGGTTGTGGTGTTCTCTCACAACTCACTCAAAACCAGCAAAGAAGATGTATCTCACCATTCCAAAGTGAATAGGATTTACTTACCAACAAGTATCAATGAAAAGTGTACCAAGTGTGAGAAGAGAATAACCAGGATATCAAGTGTTACAATGCAAAACAGGATATTTGGTGGGGCTTGGTTGGGAATCCTCACAACACCAAAATAACAACTCCAATGCACTGTCTAATGTGATGAAAACACTAAAGGAACACACTTACTATGGGAGACAAATGTGGCTTAGCAATTATATGGAAGAGATATTGCAAGCACTAGAAAGACACTAGCAAATACTCTATGAAAACAGGCACACGATTGCTCAAATTTCCACAAAAATATTCAAGATGATAGGCTTCCACTAGTGATAGTATGTCTCGGCCTCTTTTGCTTTTTCTCTCTTTCTTTTTTATATACTTTTTCTCTTTTCTCTAAATTTTTTTGTACTTTTCCAATGGCCTTTGAATCAACTAGGAGCAATATGTAATGGAAAACAGAAAATATGGACACAATTGATCAAATTGAGCAGCCTGTTAGAGCAATAAAACAACTAGTCTTTTGGGTTGTGGTACCTAAATTTTGCTGTAGAATGGCTGTGGCTAAGGCTAAACAAAGATCAGCACAGAATCCTAGGGAGAAAAACTGAAGAAAACAACGAAAAACTACTAAAATCAGAGAGAAAACAGCTCAAAAACTATGGAGCGTGGTGCATGTGAAAATTGATGACGTGGCTGTTTTGGCCGGTAGTGGTAGCGACAGGAACGTGCGTGGTGCAAGTGGCCCAGCGCGGAACGAATCCCGGGAGCGTGAGACCGGGTGGAATTGGAAATAGCGCTCAGCGATTTTGGCAGGATGCGCGCCGCAACGCGACTTCGAGTGCGGATCGGGATGCGCTTCCGTACCGATCACGCGTTTTGGTCGGTGGTGGACTCTGACGTGCGCGGTTGGTGGACTCTGCGAAAGCGCAGTAACTGCGGATAGGAAACGAGCGACGCGCGCGGACGCGTTTGGCAGTTAGCGGAAGGAGCTCGGTGTGTGCGCGCGTTTGTCTGGTAGTGGATCCGAACGCGACTGGAACACGTGGTGCGGTTGCGAATTGGCGCAGCGATTGGTGGGCCTGGAGTCCACGTGGTTGCGAAACCGACAAGTCTTGGCCGGTAGCGAATAGGACGGCGACGCGGTTATGCAGCTTTTTTATCGCGTGGATTTTGACGCTGGAGCTGTGCGCGTGGATCTGTGGACCGAGTCCAGGCAGCGAAACCGTGCGCAGGTAGTTTGCGACGGAAACAATGCGCGCGGGTAGTTTGCGATAGCGCGGGTGCTTTTTGTCGACGCTTTTGGTCGGAAGCGATGAGGACAAAGGCCCCGACGCAGTTGGCTGCTTGCATAAGGAAATTTTTGGCTTTGCCCAATCCGATCCCAGCAAGGGAACCGAAGATGGCTAGGGCAATTGTGCGGCAGCGATATGAGGGAAAACCAAAGCAACTCGCAACAATTATTTTTGGAGAGATTTTCCGGTATAGATCTAAACAAAAGATGAACTCGAGAAACCCTAACAGATAAAAACTAAAAACAGAAAGACAGGAACGCAAATCAACAAGAAACAACAATTAGAGTAGCAATTTGGTGTTGATCTAGGCTCTGGCACAAACTAAACCTAATATTTTTGTATGGCTTTTTCTGGATAGGGAATAAAAACAACTAAACTAAGGATAAATTTGCTCACCGAGTAAACCTGAGAATATGATACCAAGATGATAAGGGGTGGCCCGATCTTCTCAATGAGCTCTCTCTCTTTTTGTGGGTATTTTCTAGATTTCGTGATAACTAGTGCTACACTGAGACCTCTCACTTGGATGACCCCTGCTGCCAATGCAACAAAATCAATCTCTTTGGATATTCTTAACTACAGACTCTTGCACACGCAATCAAAGATCACGAGTGGTCTTGTATCCTCTATTCCCATTGGAATAACAAGATATCACGCAGCTTTGCAATGGTAACACCACCCTATCGATACGAACTTGGTGGTTGATAAATTTCAGATGAACATCGTTCAATCTTAGAAATTTAGGGTTTATCTTAAACTTGGTCTCCCCTATTCCACACGCAGGTGGTAGCTATATATGAGGGAGGGGATGTTTCCCACAAAAATTGACCTATTCCTACTCGTTTGGACTCCTCCAACTCGGATACAAACTGACCCAACATGGGTGCAGCCAATTGGACTCTATTTGGAAACTGGCAGAAAACTATTCGTGGATTGTTTCGGTCACCACGGATTGCACGAGTCGAATTTGTTGATGGAACCGAATCCATTGGAAAGCTCTTCAAATTTCCTACTCGGATTGTGCTCGTTTGCTGTATTTGGATCCCGTATGAAGAATCTATGAATATTTCAAAATCGGGACTTCTACCAGTCCGAACTGAAACATTATTTTCCTTGTTGTTGTTTTCCATGCTTCCTTATTTCGCTCCTTGCTTCCTCTTCTTTATTCATGTTTGTGTTATTAATAAACTTAATCATACATAAATTCATAGGCTTAGATAGTCTAACATTCTCATAAACACAAACATTATTTATTATTTGGAAAGAATTCACCTTATAATAAACATGAGTGAGGCTCAATATTTCCTTCCAACTCAAGCATGTACATTCACCATGGACCTTTATTATATCCCTATCAGTGGCACGGCCGCGCTGCCGTCGACTGCTACTTTCCACCCTGCTCGTTGGGGCCGACCGTCGCCGCCTCGCTAGAGCTGCTCGCTGTCCCCTTTTTTGTACCCGGTGGTTTGCCCGCTCTGTGTGCGGGTTAGCCGTAGGGTTGCTGACCACGTGAAAAGACGACACGGCTGCTCTTTGTAGTGTGTCCCTGGTCTGAGGTGTACATTATATGGGCCATGATGCGTCCCAGGGCTGGGGCGTATATTATATGTGTTGTGAATATACCATTCTCCCTTGCTGCACTGACAGATATCGGCCTGAACCGTCTAACAAAATACATTCGCTAGGACATGGAAAAAGGAATAGGTATTAGTTTTATTATTCATTCGCTAAATTAAAAGGAAAAACAGTTTAGTTGGCAAAAAAAGATATATCGGGTAATGAATTCCGGCCTCCAATGGTATTAGGAGTGGAATTCAGGCTTTGAACGGCAAAGTAAGTTGGGGTTGTGTTTCAAAATAGATATCTACCTCCTTTTCCTCAATTTAAACACTTACGATGGGAGATACGATAGATCCACACATAGGCCCATCACATGTTCATCTTCGACTTGGCTAATAAGCCAAAAGAAAACACTTGATGAATTCAGTTCACCATGGATACAAACATAGGGTAAATTGCATGGCATGAACTATCACCTATGCCCTCTGCGCAAGTGCCAGAACAGGTCATGTGGCACATCTTATAGAGCCGTTGAAAGCAATTGCTTAAGAACGCTTAAAAAAAAGCAGCAATCAATAGAAAAGCACAATAGAGGTAAATACATGGTACATACACTAATAATATGGGATCAGTAATTACATATGATCAAGCATGCCCCTTTAACGCTGGAATAAGCCTACCGAATAAGAAGGCACTTGCATATTAACTAACATGGGCCCATACATTCAGTGAAGGCACTTGCATACTAATTAACACGGGTTATTGGATAATGATATGGAGGGTTACTCCTTTGTTAGCCCGATCTTCATGAATCGACGAAGAACGACAAGAACGAATGAAGAATGCTATGAACACGAGAGGGGGAAACGAGGGGGAATCGAGGGCAAACGGGGGGAAACACAAAGGGGGATAAATAGCGAGAACCGAAAGATCCCAAACCTCCCGTCAACTAAACCCCGAGGGCCGCCTACGGGACGATCGATCCAACTGAGCTCGCCTTGATTGAAACCGCTTCACACCCGTAGTCGGTCCACTACGCCAATAGAACCTCAAGGATGAACAAGAGGAAGATTGGACAACTCCTAACTGAATCCCAGGGGGAGAGGATAGGTAGTTGGATGAATCTTGATACGGTCCTAGATATGAACCATAGGAGTAGCCTTGATACGGTCCTAGGTACAACCACAGGAGTAGCCTCACAAGAGGGATACAAGAGCAATGCTCAAAGTTCTAATTTCATCTCTAAACCCTAGATCTAGTTAACGGTGTCCTTATATAGCCAAGGGGTAGGTAGGGTTGAAACGGGGGCGAAAATGCCCAAATCCCGCAGTCTTCAGGGGGCCCGGCCCTCGAGGCCGGGGTGGGAGGAGGGGCAGCCGCCCAGGGAGCAGCCGGCCTAGGGACCCGGCCTGAGGCCGGGGTGGGGGCGGGGCCTTCCGAGGGGGGCGGCCTGGCGCCAGGGTTGGCCGGCCTGAGGCCGGGGTGGGAGAAGGGGAGGCCGGCCTCTTCTGCCTGGGGTCCGGCCTGGAGGTGGAGGGGAGCCGGCCTGGCCGGGGGTTGAGGTCGGCCTCCCTGTTTTCCCTCCTTCTTCTTCATCGCGACTCCTTTCTCGATGTTGTCTTCTCCTCCATCCTTGCTAGCTCCTTGTGCATCGTCTTGGACATGTTCTTGGGCATCTTGAGCACCATCTTGGGGGTCCATGGTGGGTACCAACCTAAGCACACAAAGGGCATTTCCAAGAGGTAGCGCACCATTCGCCAAGTCACCGAAAGCATGAAGCGAGAGGAGTGATTTAACCTTGTCATGTATGGCCTTTGCTCGTGATCTTGTCATTGGTGCACTTGGTCGAATTGGGTGGGATGCATCATCCCCCTCTTGAAAAAGAGTCGACCTCGACTCTCCGTCGTCTTCATCACTTGGGTATCCATGGAAGGGAGAGAGGTCCTTGACATTGAAGGTGTTTTGGACGAGGTACTTGGATTGCGGTAAGTCGAGCTTGTAGGCGTTGTTGTTGATGCGCTTGATGATCTTGAAAGGTCCGTCGGCCCTTGGCTTGAGATTGGAGTTGCGCTCTTGTGGGAAACGGTCCTTGCGCAAGTGTAGCCACACGAGGTCACCTTCTTGGAACACCTTTGGCTTCTTGTTCTTGTTCATGACGGAGGCTCGGTGCTCGGAATGCTTCTCAAGCGTAGTTCTTGTGGAGTCATGTAGCTTCTTGATGTAGTTGGTGCGCTTGTCAATGTCCATGTTGACTTGCTCGCGTAGAGGCAATGGTAGCATGTCGAGGGCGGTGTTGGGGTTGAATCTGTAGACGATCTCGAAGGTGATGAGGACATCCCTAGTACATTTCCACTTAAACAAGATGAAGTGAGACTTGGACCAATGACAAGATCAAGGACCAAGCTACTAGAACAACATGTGAATTCACTCCTTATAGATTATGATGTTTGTGATAATGAGAATTTTATACTACCTAAGGCTATGCATTTATGTATGATCAGGTTTATTGATAACACAAACATGGATGAAGAAAACAACCAAGAGGAGCTGGAAAACAAGATTACAAGTGGTGAAAACAAAGGAGCCGTGGTAAAAACAAGACTAGAAGATGGTGAAAACAAGTCTACCATGGTGAAAACAAGTGTCCAAGATGGTGAAAACAAAGAATAACAATTGTTATTTCAAGAATAACAATTGTTATTTCATGATGACAAGGGGAGGGCGCCTCCAACAAGTCAAATGCGCCACATAGAAATCCTATTCCCAATAGGTATGGTTTGTATACCATAATTGGTTGAATCCCTTAATGGTGGATCGGTTTGTATCCTCTCTTAGAGTCCAAGTAGGAGTCCTAGTCCTAGGGGAATTGTTGCTTGCGCAAGGGGACCCTTGTGGCCGCACCCCTCCCCCTTATATTCTCCCTTCCTACGAGTTGTGGAGATTAGATCCAGTTTAAACCAAATAACAAAACCCTACCCTCTAGTTTGTATTGCTGCTAAGCATACTACTTGAAGTTTACACTTGCAAAGTTGCGTGATATCTTGTTATTCCATCTGGGAATAGGGGGATACTGGACCACTTGTGATCTTTGATTACTTGTGCAAGAGTGTGTAGTTGAGAATATCGAAAGAGCTTAATTGTTGTTGCATCTGGCAACAGGGGCCAGCTGAGTGAGAGGTCTCAGTGTAGCACTAGTTATCATATATTCAGAAAATCCACAAAAAGACAGAGAAGATCATTGAGAAGATTGGGCCACCCCATATCAGAAGGGGCTCTTCTTGGTAGCTTGGTGTAGTGCATGGTTGTAGGCGAACTCGGCATGTGGGATGCATTCCTCCCAATTCTTGAGGTTGCGCTTGATCAATGGTCGAAGGAGTGAAGATAGCGTGCGGTTCACCACTTCGGTTTGGCCATCCGTTTGTGGGTGGTAGGCGGTGGAGAATAGTAGCTTGACGCCGAGCTTGGTTATCAATGTCTTCCAAAAGTAGGAGGTGAACTTGACGTCGCGATCCGACACAATTGAAGTGGGCACACCATGTAGGCGCACAATTTCCCTGAAAAACAAGGTGGCAACATGTGAAGCATCATCCATTCTATTGCATGGAATGAAATGTGCCATGTTAGAGAAATGATCAACAACGACAAAGATTGAGTCCATGTTGGTTTTAGTGTGTGGGAGTCCTAACACAAAGTCCATACTAATATCACTCCAAGGTGCATGTGGAATAGGTAATGGTGAATTAAGACCATGAGGATTGGAAGTGGACTTAGCTTTGAGGCATGTAGGACATCGCTTGACGAGCCGTTCAACTTGGTGCCTCATCTTGGGCCAATAGTAGTTGTTGGAGAGCATGGCATAGGTCTTGTCACGTCCAAAGTGTCCCATGAGACCTCCTTCGTGTGATTCCTTCAATAACAACAAACGAAGAGATGACTCGGGAATACACAATTTGTTAGCCTTAAAAAAGAAACCTCGGTTAGGCAAGCATTTCTCAAAGAGGACCAAAGAAAACATCGGAAGCATATAAAGTCTTTGATCTCATCCAAACCAATCACATTGATGTCAAGGCGTGTAAGAAGGCACTCTTTTCTAGACAAGGTATCCGCAACAACATTTTCTTTACCTTTCTTGTACTTAATGACATAAGGAAAAGATTCAATGAATTCTACCCATTTAGCATGCCTTTTGTTCAAATTAGCTTGACTTTTCAAATATTTCAATGATTCATGATTGGAATGAATGACAAATTATTTAGGCCAAAGATAGTGTTGCCAAACTTCTAGGACTCTAACCAAAGCAAATAGTTCCTTATCATATATTGGGTAATTGAGTCTAGCACCATCTAATTTTTCACTATGATAAGCAACGGGACGTCCACTTTGCATGAGAACGCCACCAATGCCTATTCCACTAGCATCACATTCAATCTCAAAGGTTTTCTCAAAATCCGGCAAGACAAGCAAAGGAGCTTCAGTTAAGCATTTCTTGAGGGTGTCAAAGGATTTTTGTTGCGCGTTGCCCCAAACAAAAGGTACATTTTTCTTTGTGAGCTCATTCAAAGGGCAAGCAATTGTTGAAAAATCTTTCACAAAGCGGCGATAGAAACCGGCAAGGCCATGAAAGCGCCTTATCTCACCCACGGAAGTAGGGGGGCCAATTCCTAATTGCCTCGACTTTCTTGTTGTCGACTTCAATTCCATTGGAAGAGATCACAAAACCCAAGAAAACAAGCTTGTTGGTGCAAAAAATTGCATTTGGAAATATTGGCAAAAAGTTTTGCTTTGCGAAGAGCCAACAATACTTGAGAAACACGGTCAAGGTGATCTTCCAAAGACTTGCTATAAATGAGGATGTCGTCAATGTAAACCACAACAAATTTTCCAATGAAAGGACGCAAGACTTCATTCATGAGGCACATAAAGGTAGATGGGGCATTCGAAAGACCAAAGGGCATGACAAGCCATTCATACAAACCAAGTTTTGTTTTGAAAGCCGTTTTCCATTCATCACCTATACTCATGCAAATTTGACAGCATCCACTTTTAAGATCAATTTTTGAAAATATAGTAGCACCACTCAATTCATGAAGCATGCCATCGAGCCTAGGAATGGGATGTCTATATCTAACGGTGATAGCATTGATAGGGCGACAATCAATGCACATGCGTGAAGTAGCATCTTGCTTTGGAACAAGTATAACCGGCACGACACAAGGGCTAAGGGATTCGTGAATAAAACCTTTGCCGAGTAGTTCTTGGATTTGGCGCTCAATCTCCTTAGTCTCCTCGGGGTTGGTGCGGTAAGGAGCGCGGTTTGGAAGTGGAGCACCCGGAATGAGGTCGATGCGGTGCTCAATTCCACGTAGGGGAGGTAGACCCAGAGGAGTTCATCGGGAAACACGTCTTGAAATTCCTGCAACAAGGGTAACAAAGATGGAGGGAAACTTGTCATGCTGTTAGTGTCAAGTGCTTCCCCTTTGCACACGAGGACAAAGTGGAGGATGGATGGGTCATCTCGTAACTCTCGCATCTCCCTTTTGGTGGCAAGTAACGCAAGGCCTTTGGGAACACTCGGACTTTTTCCACTCATATTTGGCTTGTGGCTCTCACTCTCTTTGAGGTGGATCACTCTCTCACCACTCATCTCACGAGATTTGAGCTCTTCTTATTTACGTGCAAGAGTCTTGGCATTGTCGGCGATCACTTGGCTAGGAGACATGGGGCGTAGCACAAACATCTTGTTATTCCACTTGAAGCTATAGTGGTTGGTACACTCATCATGTATAGCACTCTTGTCATATTTCCAAGGTCGTCCAAGAAGAAGATGACACACGGTCATAGGCACAATGTCACACTCAACCGTGTCTTCATAAGGGCCAATCTTGAATTGCACGGAAACCATATGTTGAATCTTGAAGGTTCCGGAGTTACTAAGTCATTGGACATGGTATGGATGAGGATGTTGCTTGTAAGTCAATTGGAGTTTGTCGCAAATCTCTTTGCTAGCTAAGTTGTGGCAACTACCGCCATCGATGATAACCTTGATTGATTTTCCATTAATGTCGGCTCTAGTTTGAAAGAGATTGCAATGTTGGTCATGCTCATCTTGAGGAGAAGTAGTAAGGACTCTTGTCACCACTAGCGATGGATTCTTATCCTCATCGCAATAGACACTTTCTTCATCATCATTGGGCACGTCCAAGGAGTTGAGAGCAACTTGATCCAAGGCATAGTATTCGCCTTCACTCACTGAATCACTTTCACCATCTTGGTTAACAATCATGATCATCTTGTTGGAACATTCGAAGGACTTGTGACCACTTCCACCACATTTGAAGCAAGTTATAGTGCTTGACTTTACTTGAGGAGTACTCGAAGAGGTGGTGGGAGGCACTTGTTTCTTGAACGGTCGTGGAGACTTGTTGGGAGTACTAGAGGCTCGAGAGGTGCTCTTGTTGTTGGTTAGAGTAGTCACTTGTGTCATTGGAGACGAAGAGGAGGGTCTTGAGTTGAAGAAATCCTTTTGCTTGTTATACTTGAGATCTTCCGCAATTTGGCGTTCGGCCTTGAGAGCTTGGTGGACAAGGGCCACAATGTTTTCATACAGTTGATACTCGACGATCTTATTTATAGGATAGTTGAGGCCATTGAGGAAGCGGGCCTTGTTTGTTCTTGAGATTCCATCACATGAGCGCGTATCAACAATGTCTCCATTTCCTTGCAGTACTCATCCACGGACTTCAAACTTTGACGAAGTTCTTGAAGTTTCTTGAAGAGGTAACGCTTGTAATGTGGAGGAACAAAACGAGCATGCATGTATTGCTTCATCTCATTCCAAGTAGCAATAGGAGCAATGAGGTTGCAGACTCTTTCGGCTTGGAGACAGTCCCACCATAAGAGTGCGTAGCCGTCGAATTCCAAAGATGCCAATGCAACCATTTTCTTGTCGGTGAATTTGTGAATGCCGAAGATCTTGTCCACCTTGAGAGCCCAAGCAAGATATTCTTCGGGGTCATTCTCACCATTGAACTTTGGGACATTGAAACGAAGGGCACCTCATGTTGTTATCTTCTTGTTGGTGATGGGGTCGCTCATGAGGATCTTCATCATAGACGGGCGGTGAATCATCATATGGGTCATCCTCATTGTCTTCGTGGTGGCGATCATGATGGGGAGGATGACGCCGGTCGTCATTAGGAGGTGGTTGTTGGCGGTGACGGAGTCTTGCTTCACGATGTTCGCTATCTTCATTGTCATTGTGTTGTTGTCGAGGATGTTCTTGGTAACGTTGAGGGTGTTGCGGAAGCACTTGTTCATCACAAGGGTGTTGAGGACGATCATGTTCTTGGCGGTCATTGTTGTTGGGACACACATTGCGCCTTGGTCGCCTTCGATGTTGACGAGCACCTTCCACGAAGTCACTGTGGCCATAGTCTTGAGCGTGGACTTGTGGAGGTGGATGATGATGTTGTCGAAGGTCCGGGCGCCGCGGTTGTTGAAGAGGGTCACCACGGCCTTGGCAATGTCGAGGAGGTGGTGATGGCGAGCTATCTTCGTACCAATTCTGTCACGGAGCATGTTGTTGAGGAGGTTGTTGCGGTTGTTGCGGAGGTGGTTGTGGTTGTTGAGGTTGTCCACCATCATCCATGTTGGTGTTGCGATCATAGCGATCATGGCGGTCATGGCGACGAGCTTGGTGAAGATCTTGATTGTGGTGGCTTGAGCGGCGAGACCTAGAGGATGATGATGAATGACGGCGGTTGGCAAGATTGGCCAAGTTGATGTTGATGTGTGTCATTTGATCATTCAATCTAGCCTCTTGCTCTTGGAGTCGATGCTCATAGTGTTGCAACGCGTCCTTCACAAGTTCACGAAGTTGGAAATGGTTATTGTGGGTGACGAAGTTGGCATAAGCATTGTCGTTGTAGAAGGGGTTTCCGTCATCCTCCGAGCTCGGACTTGTGAATACTCCTTCCCTAGCCATCTCAAAAAAACACAAGGGTGATATAAAGAAATGGGTGTCTCACTTACTCAACGTTACCTTTGTTGGTCGTATTGAGGCTAGTGGACGAGCCTAGGTGTAGGGCGGTATGTCAAGAGAGAGTCCAAAAAGATCGAAAGAAAACCAGAAGAGACAACACACACGCTTTATGTGGAAGGCAAATGGGTAAGGAAAGTGCCGAGGAAAAACGACAAAATCCGAAGAAAAGTTTTTTTGTAAAATGGGGAGAAGAACCAAAAGAAAAGTTAGCACAAAACCAATCCTAGTGGAGGAAAATGATATGGTCGAAACACACACACACACGAGGGATAAATGGGGTTAGTGCGGCCAATGGACGAGCGGAGACGAAATGTACCTAACGAAGACTAAGCTCAATGCCACACCAACGCAAGGAGGACGCTAGCTCAAAACGCAAACTTTAAAAGGAAACAAGATTCGCACCGTGGCAACCGGTCACTCTTTTCTATTTTGCGACGCGAAGCTACACATTCCTACAATGGATAGCAATTGGCATCGATCCTTTGCTTCTTTCTCTATCTTTTTTTTTTCGATTTTCTCTCTTTGATGGATTCCAAAATACCAATGCCTACTCGTAGCTAGTATCTCACAAGCGCAAAAACTTGCACTCTCAGTGCCACTAATGAGATGACAAGCGGTGTTAAAGAACTAGTATGAATAGGTAAGGTACATAATGGATGGGTTGGGGCAAGCAGAAGCAAGTTATACCTCTCTTGTTGATGATCACGGACTTGCGGCCAGTGGATGTCGATGTCGTGACGATCCGCTGATGTGGTTGCATAGATGGTGTTGTGGGTGTCGCGTGGCAACTTGTTTCACTCAATTCTGATAAAAAACGACAAAGAAAAACAAGTTTCAAATTCTGTCTAGAAATCGAAGAGCAGAGATTTTCTGTGATTTTTGCTCAAATTCGAAATTCCTTCAAAATCAAGAAAACATTTGGACAAATTTTGGAAAAGTGGCTGAATAGAAAGGTGGGGGAAGTTCTTTGGCAACAAATCTACGGATCAAAACCACGAAAAACTCAACAAATCGATAGATCGGTCGAAATCCCTTTTGGCTATTTTTGGTGAAATTTTCGAATTTGTGGTGGATAGAAGAAAAATTGGTGGAAAAGGAGGGGAGTGGGGGTCGGATTCGTGTCAATCTAGCTCTTATACCAGATGATATGGAGGGTTACTCCTTTGTTGGCCCGATCTTCACGAATCGACGAAGAACGACAAGAACGAACGAAGAACGCGATGAACACGAGAGGGGGAAACGAGGGGGAATAGAGGGTAAACGGGGGGAAACACAAAGGGGGATAAATAGCGAGAACCGAAAGATCCCGAACCTCCCTTCAACTAAACCCTGAGGGCCGCCTACATGACAATTGATCCAACTGAGCTCACCTTGATTGAAACCGCTTCACACCCGTAGCCGGTCCACTACGCCAATAGAACCTCAAGGCTGAACAAGAGGAAGATTGGACAACTCCTAACTGAATCCCAAGGGGAGAGGATAGGTAGTTGGATGAATCTTGATACGGTCCTAGATATGAATCATAGGAGTAGCCTTGATATGGTCCTAGGTACAACCATAGGAGTAGCCTCACAAGAGGGATACAAGAGCAATGCTCAAAGTTCTAATTTCATCTCTAAACCCTAGATCTAGTCAACGGTGTCCTTATATAGCCAAGGGGTAGGTAGGGGTGAAATGGGGGCGAAATGCCCAAATCCCACAGTCTTCAGGGGGCCCCGGCCTGGGAGGCCGGGGTGGGAGGAGGGGCAGCCGCCCAGGGTGGAGCCGGCCTGGGGACCCGGCCTGAGGCCGGGGTGGGGGCCAGGGTCTTCCGAGGGGGGCGCCGGCCTGAGGCCGGGGTGGGAGAAGGGGAGGTCAGCCCCTTCTGCCTGGGGTCCAGCCTGGAGGTGGAGGGGAGCCGACCTGGCCGGGGGTTGAGGCCGGCCTGCCCGTTTTCCCTCCTTCTTCTTCCTCGTGACTCCTTTCTCGATGTCGTCTTCTCCTCCATCCTTGCTAGCTCCTTGTGCATCGTCTTGGACATGTTCTTGGGCACCTTGAGCACCATCTTGGGGGGTCCATGGTGGGTACCAACCTAAGCACACAAAGGGAATTTCCATGAGGTGGCGCACCAGTCGCCAAGTCACCGAAAGCATGAGCGAGAGGAGTGAGTTCACCTTGTCGTGTATGGCCTTTGCTCGTGATCTTGTCATTGGTGCACTTGGTGGAATTGGGTGGGCTGCATCAGATAAGATCTACATCGATAAGCCTGGTCCATACAGTTTTCACTCAGACGGATAGCGTGCCTCAACCGTGTGAACATTGAACGATGCCCAGTTTCCGTTGAAGTTGTTAGCGTTGAGATGTATAAGGAAATTATATCTTGAAGAGGCAATCGCAACTATCTCAGGCGGTGTATATGTAATTTGGGTAGCCGCCACGACTAGATTGGTGAAGGGACACTGCTTCGATAGCTATTAAGTATAACCTGTCGAGAGTAATTGCCAATAACATTTTGAGCAATTTGTTGGAATAACGTGAACTCAGCTTCGCCCGTGCCATCCGAACTGAGTAAGCAGAGATGATACCTGGCGACGAAGAGACAAAATCAGCATTTTCACGGTATTTTGAGATGCCGTGGTAGCACACAAAGACTGTGAGGCTAGAATGAACCCATAGTAATCTTACTCTAGGTGATAAGGGGTGGCCCAATCTTCTCTATGAACTCACAGATGATTTGATAAGATAACTAGTGTCTCACTGAAAACTCTCCTGGCTGATGCCTGATGCCAATGCAACAGTTTGCAGCCCTATGGATATTCTCAACTCCACACTCTTGCACAACGTAGCCACCGACTACGAGGTGGTCCTGTACCGTCTTATTCCCAGTGGAACAACATGTAACACAAAAAGTTTGTAGAATAAACTTCCAGATGAATGCTTACAAGCGATTTCAATCTAGAGGTCTAGGGTTTTAGTTTTAATGGAGTCTAACCTCCTCCAACTCGCACCCTAGCTATTTAAGGGGGATTATGGTGCGGCCACAAGTTCCCTTGTGCAAGCACACAAGCCCAACCGAATAGGACTCAACCTAGACTCAATAGTTGGGTTTGGATTCAACCAAACCGACTCAAACTTGATACAAACCGACCCACATTAGGGGGTGCGGCCATAATGGTAAACAAATCATGCCTATTAAAAATAGGACTCTATGTGGCGCATTGATATCCAATGTGGGCGCCCTCCTCTTGTTTTCACCATCTCCTAGTGTGGAATAACAAGCAAGTAGTTGTTTTCCACACTTGTACTCTTGCTTTCACCATCTTGCATGCGTGTTTTCACCATGGAAGTCTTGTTTTCACCTCCTTGTATGTTTGTTTTCACCATGGTGATTTTGTTTTCCAGCTTCTCATCATTGTTTTCCAGCTTCTCATCCTTATTTTCCATCTTCTCTTGATGTTCTCCTCCAAGTATGTTTGTGTTATCAATAAACCTGATCATACATAGATGCATATATTTAGGTAGTATAAAGTTCTCACAATTATAAATATTATACTCAAGTAGGAGTGAATTCACCTGTTGTTCTAATAGTTTGGTCCTTGATCTTGTCATGGGACCAAGCCTCGCTTCATTATCTTGGACAACAACATCATCATGTGTAATAATATGTGAAGAGCTAGGGATGTCGTCATCATCCTCCCCCTCTTGAAAAGGTCATCTACATAGTATGGTGTCAAATCAGCCACATTAAAAGAATTACTAACACCAAACTCATCAATTGGGAGGTCGATCTTGTATGCAGTGTTATTGATCCTCGAAATCACTCTATATGACCAGCACCTCTAGGCATCAACTTTGATTTGCGCAATGTGGGGAACCTGTCCTTGCGAAAATGAACCCACACCATATCACCTGGACGAAATATCACCTCCTTCCTCTTCTTGTTCACTCTTTCAGCCACATGTTGTCCTCTCTTCTCAATTGCTTCTTTTGTTTTCTCATGTATTTTTCTCACAAAATCAGCTCTCTTTGATTCCTCCATGTTGACTCTCTCTTGTGTAGGAAGTGGCAGCAAATCAAGTGGTGTCATTGGTTTGAAACCATACACCACCTCAAACGGGCATAACTGAGTAGTGGAGTGCACTGCCCTATTATAGGCAAACTCTACATGAGGCAAGCACTCTTCCTACTCCCGCAGATTTTTCTTGATCATGACTCGCAGCAATGTAGATAATGTGTGATTAACCACCTCCATTTGTCCATCAGTTTGGGGGTGACAAGTAGTTGGAAACAACAGCTTTGTCCCCAGCTTCCCCCATAGCGTCTTCCAGAAATAGCTCATAAACTTCACATCACGATCAGAAACAATAGTCCTCGGTACTCCATGTAATCTCACTATGTCCCTGAAAAACATATTAGCAATATGCGACGCATCGTCTCTCTTGTGGAATGCAATAAAATGTGACATCTTAGAAAACCTATCCACTACCACAAATATAGAATCATGTCCTCTTTTTGTGCTTGGCAATCCTAACAAAAAATCCATACTAATATCTTCCCAAGGTGTAGTAGGTGCAGGAAGAGGAGTATATAAACGATGAGGCTTTAATTTTGATTTAGCTTTGTTGCAAGTGATGCAACGTTCCACAAACCTATACACATCACGCCGCATATGTGGCCAATAAAAATTATCCGCTAACATAAGCAATGTTTTCTCACGTCCAAAGTGTCCCATTAATCCTCCACAATGGGATTCCTGCAATAAGAATATACGCAAAGAACACTCGGGTATTTACAATTTGTTAGCTCGAAATAGGAACCCACCATGTATGTGAAATTTATCCCGCGCCTCAACATTAGTACATTTAGCAAATGGCAAAGAAAATTCACTATCCTCAGCATATAACTCTCTAATTCCCTCCAACCCGAAACCTTCACATATAATTTGGAGAGTAGCCTATTTTTCCTTGATAAAGCATCAACAACTACATTATCCAATCCCTTCTTGTGTTTAATGATGTATGGAAAAGATTCTATGAATTCAACCCATTTAGCATGTCTCTTATTCAAATTAGATTGGCTCTTTAAGAATTTTAAAGCTTCATGATCAGAATGTATAATAAATTCTTTAGGCCACAAAGAATGTTTCCACGCCTCTAAAACTCTCACAAGGGCATATAATTCTTTATCATAGACAGAATAATTCAACCGAGCACCATGCAATTTTTCAGAAAAGTAAGCAATAGGTTTTTTCTCTTGTATTAACAGACCTCCAATACCTATGCCACTAGCATCACATTCAATCTCAAATTGTTTATCAAAATTTGGAAGCATTAACAATGGTGCCGAAATCAATTTTATGTCAATGTATCAAAAGCAATATCTTGGGCAACCCCCCACTCGAAATATACTCCCTTTTTAGTTAAATCATTCAATGGTGCAACAATGGTACTAAAATCTTTCACAAATCTTCTATAGAAACCAACAAGACCATTAAAACTTCTAACTTGATTCACATTAGTAGGAATAGGCCAATTTCGAATTGCTTCAAGTTTTGATGTATCTACCTCAATTCCATGCTTAGAAACTACATATCCCAGAAATATTACCTTGTCCTTGCCAAAAGTGCACTTCTCAAGATTACCATACAATTTATTTTCTCTTAACACATGCAAGACTTGTCTAATATGATCAATATGTTCATGTTCATTGTGGCTATATATGAGAATGCCATCAAAATAAACTACCACAAATCTACCAATAAATTCCCTCAAAATATGGTTCATTAGTCTCATGAAAGTACTACGTGCATTAGTTAAACCAAAAGGCATCACTAACCATTCATATAAACCAATTTTGTTTTAAAGGTTGTTTTCCACTCATCCCCCTCTTTCATCCTAAATTGATGGTAACCACTACGCAAATCAGTTTTAGAGAAAACAGCAGCACCACTTAATTCATCTAACATGTCTTCCAAACGTGGGATAGGATGACGATAACGAATAGTGATGTTGTTAATTGCTCTACAATCTACACACATGCGCCAAGTACCATATTTCTTAGGGACTAAAATAACAGGAACAACACAAGGAGAAAGACTGATTCAAATATACCCTTTGTCTAGTAGTTTTTGCACTTGTTTCTGTATCTCCTTTGTTTCTTGGGGATTTGTTCTATAAGGGGCCCGGTTTGGCAAAGATGATCCAGGAATTAAATCAATTTCATGCTCAATCCCTCTCAATGGTGGCAGCCCCGAGGGAATTTCTCCTGGAAATACATCATCAAACTCCTGCAAAACATGAGAAACACCAAGAGAAATAGGGGTCATGTCATTAGAAACCAAGATCTCTCCCTTGTGAATAAGCACAATAGGGACTAGTGTAGGATCCTCTCTAAATTCCCTCAAATCCTCCTTAGTGGCTAACATCCATAATAGGCTCTCTCTCTTATTTTTATTTTTATCACTCTAATTGTTTTGACTACTACTACCCACAACTTATGAACTTTGTTTTCCCTCATCCCTCTCTCTCTCTCTCTTTTTCAATATTCACTTCTATTTTAGAACGAGACTCATTTACAATTTGTTGTGGTGTCATAGGCCTCAGGACAATAGTTCTCCCATGGTGATTCAACTCATATGTATTGGCTCTCCCTTCATGCTTCACACTCCTGTCGAATTGCCATGGTCTTCCCAATAACAAGAGGCAAACAGTCATAGGAACCACATCAAACTCAATATAATCCTTATAAGGACCAATCTAAAATTCCACACGCACCATATGATTCACTTTCATCTCCCCAGTGCTACTCAACCACTGAATATAATAAGGACTAGGGTGTGGTAAATATTCTAGATTTAGCTTTACACATAGATCTTTGCTAGCCAAATTCATGCAACTCCATCCATCAATAATAACGTTGCAAGCCATATTAGGACCAATAACAGCCTTGGTTTGAAATAAATTGCACCTCTGATTTTCAGGACTTGGAATAACACTCAAAGATTTATGTGTGCAAACAATAGATGACACAGTAGTAGCATAAGCATCAAATGGAGTATCACTCAAATAACCATCATCATCATCATCATCATCATTAGGATCAGCATCATCACCTGTCTCATACTGATTATGCTCATTAACAATCATGATTTTAGTATTAGGGAAATCCTCTTAAAGTGGCCTTTTCCTCCACATGTGTGACAAGACATATCTTTATTTCTGGCCGTAGATGCTTAGGACCTGTGGTACTAGCTGCTGGTTGTGGTGTTTTCCTTGTAATAGATGCACTAGGCTCGGCCTTGGATGAAGAAACACCACGAATTGCTGATTGTGGGGGTGGTGCACTAGCTACAGAAGGTGATCTCAAGGGAAATCTTCCCCTTGTTCTTGCTGAAATTTTGGCCTCCTCATTGATATGTAATTCGGCCTCTCTAGCATGGGTAATAGCTCATGCATATCATGGTATTGGTGATGCCTAACAATGCCCTTGATCTTGTAATTCAAACCTGAAAGGAAACGTTGCATAGTTTGCTCCAATTGCTCTCTCACACGTGCGCTTTGCATGATCAACTCCATCTCCTGATAATAAGCATCAACAATCATAGAACCCTGTCTCAACTGTTGCAATTGAGCAAATTGAGAACGAATATAATTTGGTGGTGCAAATCTGACCCTCATAACTCTCCTCATATTAGCCCAAGTGATAATGGGTAATTCACCATCTTCTTGTCTTTTTCTCACAGTAGTATCCCACCAACGAAGAGCATAGCCATCAAACTCAGAAGAAGACAATTTGATTTTCTTGTCCTTAGTGTACTTGATGAGGACATCCCCAGTACATCACCACTTAAAGACGATGAAGTGAGACTTGGACCTATGACAAGATCAAGGTCCAAGCTACTATAACGACATGTGAATTCACTCCTTATTGATTACGATGTTTGTGACTATGAGAACTTTATACTACCTAAGTCTATGCATTTATGTATGATCAGGGTTATTGATAACACAAGCATGATGGGTGAAAACAACCAAGAGGAGCTAGAAAACAACATGGAGATACTGGAAAACAAGATTACAAGTGGTGAAAACAAGACTACCATTGTGAAAACAAACATACAAGATGGTGAAAACAAGTGTGCTATGGTGAAAACAAGTGTCCAAGATGGTGAAAACAATCATACAAGTGTGGAAAACAACTTCTAGCTTGTTATTCCACACTACAAGAGAGTGAAAACAAGAGGAGGGCACCCCATCGAAGACCAATGCGCCATATAGAAATCCTACTACGAGTAGGTATGGTTTGTATACCCTA
Organism: Alopecurus myosuroides; assembly: GCA_028641055.1. Lineage (NCBI taxonomy): Eukaryota > Viridiplantae > Streptophyta > Magnoliopsida > Poales > Poaceae > Alopecurus > Alopecurus myosuroides. The sequence goes on from CM054060.1 coordinate 202,204,591, forward strand.
ATTGGCCACACCCCCTAAAGTGGGTCGGTTTGTATCCATCTTAGAGTCCTAGTAGGAGTCCTAGTCCAAGAGTGATTGGTGCTTGCGCAAGGGAGCCCTTGTGGCTGCACCCCTCCACCTTATATACTCCCCTCCTGCGAGTTGTGGAGGTAGATCCAGTTTAAACCAAAGAAAACCCTAGCCTCTAGATTGTATTGCTGCTAAGCATTTGTCGGGGGGATACCCCCGAGTAGGGTAAAGGCAAGTGCTAAAGGGCAAGATCAGAAGAGACGCTTGGCAGAGTAGCGGCTACCCGGTACTCGCTACCTGGTCGTCCGCTACTCGGCCGTACACACTGAAGGCCAGGAGGAAGAATCAGGGAAGTTATTCTCCTCCGGGTAGAGGAAGTGGTCCGAGTAGAAATGGCGGTCTCCTACTCGGGCCAGAAGTCAAAGGAGCCGTTCTGACACAGGATCCCGCGTATCCCGGGTCCGTACTTTGGCACTGTTCATGGCACTGTTCATCTGCGGAGCGCGTGCCTGACCGTGACAGTGTGTCAGAAGGGCGTCGCAGGATAGGGGGGACCTACTCTGTGTTCGTGGCAGTGATAACAGATCAGCTCCTCGGTTCTGCGGAACGACTTTGCACATGAAGACAATCCAGGAAGCCAAAAGGTGTAAAGGTGTCAGCGGGAACCCGGAAGCACACAGTGTGCACATAGTGTCGACATCTTGGCTGTATCCGGCTGGGCACCAGTATATAAGGTGCCCTGCCTCCTCCTGCGCGAGGGACGACGACGACGACGACGATCAGATCCCAGAACCGGTTCACATTCTTGACCTAGTTCTTCACGTAGAGAAGAGTGGCTACTCGGTAGAGAGAAACACTTGTACTGTGGCTACTCGGTGAGACTCGAATATAAAGAGAGAAAGGCAGGAGTAGGGGTTTTACCTCCACACGAGGGCCCTGAACCTGGGTAGATCTGGTTGTTTGCAGTCCTAGCTTCACACTCACGCGGCTACTCGCTGCGTGATCCCTCCCCGAGTGCCTCCAGCGTCCATCGTCCCCACAACTTTAGCCATCCTATGGCATCTGCCGTGACATCACCACGACAGTTGGCGCCCACCGTGGGGCAACCAGCGGCGCTGGCTGGAGTTTCCGTTCGGACGGGATCGATTTCTGCTACCGGAGAGCGCGCGGTCTGTGGCCTCGTCCACAGATTCGGCTCCTTCGACTTCGTCACCGACAACACCGGCGATTTCGGCGGCAGGGCCATGCCGGAGGGCGGCTCGGTGCTTTCTTTCGGCGCGCACCTCGTCTACGTCGCCACCGTCATCGACCGCGAGTACCCCGAGCTGGTGCATGTCGCGGAAGATCCACCTGCCGTCATCGCCGCACACGGGAGGCCGTTGGGCCGCTCTGCGGACGTCGCGGAGGTGATGATGACCGGCCCTGCTGCTGACGCCGGGAAGGGCGCGGCTGCTGCTGCCGCGGGTGTCGTCGAGGATCTCGCTGGCCCGAGTGCTGGTGGGAAGACACACAAGCCCTACGAGAAGGACCGCAATCTGCCTCCCTCCACTACTCCGACAATACCCGCGTCCGCCGTGCGGACGGGTATGCCGCCTCCCACTGATCTTGAGCTCTTGTCCATGAAGGCCCAGCTCGACCGGCAGCGCCAGGAGCTGCTCGCCGAGCAGGCGGAGTTGGAGAAGATTAGGCTAGAGCTTAGTCTAGATCAGAACGAGTACAACAAGGCTCACGGTTTTACACCGGTTGTTAGGAGAGCTAGCAAAGTAGGTGCTACGCGTCGCAACTTAGGCGCCGAGATGGAAAAGGTTGTAGAGGCTCCCAGTCAGTCCGCCACCGCAAACACCTCTACCAGACCCAGATACAGTACCCCCGCCAAAACCCTTAGAGCTGCTGAGGCTGTAGCCGCAGAGTTGCCGCATCTCGACGGCGACGCGCGCGCTAGGCAGCAGGAGAGGCTCAATGAGCTAGTGCTAGAGGCTGCTAGGCAGAACGAGGAGTTCCGGAAAGCCAATCCGGGTGCTGGAGCTTCTCAAGTGGTGCACTCGCATGCGGCTAGATCTAACGATCAGGCTTCATCTCCGCATCCTAGTCGCGAGAGGGACCGAAGTGGGCACTCCGGCAGAGACAGGCAAATGCAGGTGTACGACCCGGCTATCGCCGCGAAACAGCTCGCTGTGCCGCGACAGTCCGGTCAAAAACACAACACTGCAGGAGCAGGCTATCAAGCCCAAAAAGCTCACAGCCAGCCGCGGGATGGAGAGCGCCCAGGACCTTCTCGGCATCAGGCTGCTCAGCCTACTCGGTAGAGGCCACAGCCGCGTGCAGTCGCGCCAGCCGCCAACCCGGTGGAGCAGCCTGCAGTCGTGCAGGTGGACAGATATGATGATGGCTACTCGGCCATGGGGTTGGCTGGCTACGATATCCTGGATCGTGTGGGTGAGCGCATGCTGGAGCCCAGTGACGCGAGGCACAAGCTGGACTGGATTTCTCTATCCGCGCAACTCGAGAGCAAGGGGCCGCCTGGCCCAGAGTGCTTTGGTCCCCGCATCATGACGGAGCCATCCGTGAAGCAGTTCCAGCTCGCAAGGGGGACCAAGTGCTATGACGGCAGCACCAAACCGGAAGATTGGCTCAATGACTATGTCACAGCCGTGCACATTGCAGGCGGCAACCGGAGATGGGCCGTGCGGTACATCCCGCAGATGCTCGAGGGACCGGCAAGAACCTGGCTCAACAACTTGCCCAAGCATAGCATCAACTGCTGGCTTGACTTAGCGGAGGCATTCGTCAGCAACTTCACCAGCACCTACCGGAGGCCGAATAGGCCGCAGCAGCTGTCCGCTTGCAGGCAGTGGGAAGAGGAGACAGACCGTGAGTATCTTACTCGCTGGAGCACTCTGAGGAACACCTGTGAGGGTGTGAATGAGGCCCAGGCTATCACTTGGTTTGTGCAGGGTTGCAGACATGGCAGCATGTTGTGGCAAAGGCTCCAGAGGGAGATGCCGAGTACTCTTGCCGAGACCATCCGGATTGCGGATCAGTACGCACTCGGCGACCCGACGCAGCCCCTTCTTGATGCTCCTGAGCCGAGAAGGAACTACAACATCAACAGCAGCAAGCGCAATGAGTTCCGCAACAAGCGCAGAGGAGACCGGATCGACACCCGGTACGACCCAGAGGAGGTGAATGCAGTGGCTACCGGAGCTGGGAGTAGCCAGAGGCCGAAAACTGCTGGAGCTCCATACGGGCAGAACCAGAATCAGGGCCAAGGCAACAAGAAGCAGGGTAGCGGCAGCTCGGGTTCTGCTCCAAACTTCGTGTTCAAGGACATGAAGGATGGCCCGTGCAGCTTCCACACTCGGCATCCCGCAAGACCCGCCAACCACACTACTCGGCAGTGCAGTTGGTGGGAAGAAATCAAGAATGAGGGCCTGCCTCCTCCTCCTCCTCTGCCAGCTGCGAATGCCGCTGCACAGCCTGCCCGCGCACCTGCTGCTCGGCCTCCAGCCTTCCCGGGAAGAGAGAATGTGAACCAAGTGGCTTTAGGAGCCAACCGCTACTTCAACAACGATGGCTACCGTAACAACAACAACAACTACTACTACACCCGCAACAACAACAGAGGCAACAACAACAACAACAACAACAACAACCAAGGTAACAACAACAATGGCAACAATGGTGGAGGAGACCGCAATCGGTACCAGGAGCACCACGAGAGCTACATGATCTTCACCTCTGAGCATGTCGACAAGAAGTCCCAGCACAGGCGTGCCATGGAGGTCAATGCTGTGATCCCTGCTGTTCCTCACTATATGCATTGGTGCAACCAAGAGATCACGTGGTCCCGAGTAGATCATCCCAAGGTGATGCCCAACCCGGGTAGCTACGCCTTGGTGCTGGATCCTACCTTCCTGGGTCCCGAGAAGAATGTGAGGTTCAGCAAGGTACTGATCGACAACGGCAGCAGCATCAACATTGTGTACAGAGACACACTCGAGAAGCTCGGTATGGCCGAGAACATGCTGCTACCCAGCAAGACCACTTTCCATGGCATTGTACCTGGAGTCTCTTGCAACCCGATTGGCAGAGTATGGATAGATGTGCTATTCGGCACCAGGGAGAACTGTCACACAGAGAGTCTGCAGTTCGAGGTGGTTGATCACCAGATCCCCTACCATGCCTTACTCGGCAGGCCTGCTCTGAGAAAGTTCATGGCTTCTACCCACACGACATATCTGAAGATGAAGATCCCTGGTCCCAATGGCGTGATTACCATCGCTGGTGATTACAAGAATTCCATGGAGTGTGCCTCTGCTGGTTCTCAGTTGGCGGAGTCCATGGTGATTGCTGTCGAGAAGAAAAAGATGTACGAGGTGGTAGCTATGGCGCCGTCCGCGCAAGCTGGTGCGCAGAGCGTGCCGAGTTCCCAGCACGGAACCGCGTTCCAGGCGTCTCAAGAGACAAAGAAGATCCAGGTTGACCCTGAGTTCCCCGACCGCGTGGCCATCATTGGCTCCGGGTTGGGGGAGAAATAGGAAAGCGAGCTCATCCACTTCCTCCGTGAGAATCGGGACGTGTTCGCCTGGTCCAACGAGGATTTACCAGGTGTCCCGAGGGAGTTGGTTGAGCACTCGCTACATGTGCGTCCTGACGCCAAACCAGTGAAACAAGCTATGCGCCGTTTCGGAGATGAGAGAAGGAAGGCTATAGGTGACCAGATCACCAAGTTGCTGATAAGCAATTTCATCATGGAGGTGCTGAATCCGGACTGGCTAGCCAACCCGGTCATGGTCGAGAAGAAGGAGGATCCCAAGGCTGCTACCGCATGGCGTATGTGCGTCGACTACACCGACTTGAACAAGGCATGCCCCAAGGATCCTTTTCCGCTACCTCGCATCGATCAGGTGATCGATTCCACTGCTGGTTGTGAACTGCTGTCTTTCATAGATGCCTACTCTGGTTTTCACCAGATAGCTCTCAATCCTGCTGATCAAATAAAGACTGCCTTCATTACCCCGTACGGGGCTTATTGCTATCGTGTCATGTGTTTCGGGTTGCGGAATGCGGGTGCCACTTATCAGAGATGCATGCAGAAATGCTTGCACGATCAACTCGGCAAAAATGTGCAGGTGTACGTAGATGACATTGTCATCAAAACGAATAAAACACATACTCTGCTTAGTGACCTTGAGGAAACTTTCGCTAACTTGCGCAAGTATAAGATGAAGCTGAACCCGAGTAAATGCACCTTTGGCGTCCCGACTGGCAAGCTACTCGGCTTCTTGGTATCCAGTCGGGGCATTGCGGCCAATCCTTCAAAGATAAAAGCTATTGAGAGCATGTCTTTGCCGAGATCCCTGAAGGATATGCAAAAAT